>CM060703.1:121300860-122543360 GCA_030686995.1 Artemisia argyi
TTTTCAGATTCCATAGATCGTTTCAAGTTTTAAAATACAGTTTATTTTAAAAAATCTTGTTTAATGTAGCTCTGATGCCAATTGTGGAAAACTAGAAGGGGGGTTGAATAGTTTTACGTCGTTTTAAATTATAAAAACTTTGTTTTCAAAAACTTTGATTGTAGTTTATGTGAAATAAATGAACAATTCTATCTAACTAAGTAAACATAATGTAAGTATGAAAGTAATGAAAAGATAGAGGAGAGATCAAACCACAACACAAGGATTTATAGTGGTTCGGCTACGAAGCTCCTCTTCGCCCTACTCCACTCCCCGAGTCTCTTACTCGAGAGTTTTCTTCACTATGTCAACAAACTCCCTTGTGGCGGAGAAACAACTTTTGCTTACACTAATTAACGACAACCAATCTCACGACTCTTCACGACTTATCACAACTTCTACACGACTTCTACACACCACTACTACTTCACGCCTTCACACTACTTCACTACTTCTTCTTCACAACACTACTTCTACTTAACTTAATAACAAACCCACCTAAATCTACTTATTACAAGCACAACACAACTTTACAAGTGATTTACACAAACTACAAAACTAATCTTCAATACTTCTTGATTTGATATAGAATGAGTACTCTTTTCTTGCACTTTGAGTGGTGAGGGATTGAATCACTTGAAACAAAGACTAATAAACTTATGATCAAAGGATTTAGAAAGATGTTTCGAAAGGATTGGGACTGAAAATTTTAGTGCAAAAGGTAAGAAAAAAATTGAAGAAGTGAACCAGTATTTATAGGCAAAAGATACTGGCCACAGGAGCATGCCGGCCCCCTTAATTGGTGGTCGGCCCCCTTAAAATTAAAGGGGCTGCCCCTTATAATTAAGGGGCCCGCCCTCTTGTAACGGCCATTTCTTTTGTCTTATTCTGGTGAAAGTTTATTTGGTGAAAATCTAACTGATTTTGGTTAAAAGTTTGAATTCATACATATATTATGAATTAAACATTTTCCTTTAATTACCAAAAATATTTTTCTAAAATATATAAAATATTTGTAACATTTTATAAAATTTGTAGTGTCTAAACAAAAATTCCTTTGATCATAAAATGTATTAGATATTTTTCTATTCATACCTTAAGTGATTTAATTGGATGGAATGATATTTGTAACTAAATACTTGTTTACGTAATGAGTTTACGTTTAACGATTTTAAATTTTGTGATCGTCAAAATGTAGGGATGTTGGGAAATATTAATAAAGTTTTTATGCATTATTTATATCAACAAAACCTTTAACATAACTACTCGCTAAATCAAATATTCAACCCAAGAAAGTTTTCAAAATAAACCTAGTATTGTACTATCTATCGAATACTTCCGAAAACACTAACTAACCTATTAAATCTAAGCAATAATTATCATGTGGCTCTGATGCCAATTGTAGGATCCCGTGTTATCAACTTAAACACAAAAAGGTGGGGAATTAATGGTGGTGGTGGTTGTGTCGTGAGATAAAGAGGAGAGGATAGAAAGAGAGAGTTTTTTATATCACACACTAAAACACCTACAAGCACACACACAAAAGTGATACTTGTGTGTATCTTAGACCATCCCAATGCCTTACGTAATGGGCTTGGGTTTGGGCTTTTACTCATGGTCTTGACCTAGAATACATAACTAGTAGACTAAAACTAGTAGCTTGTTAGCTTAGTTCCTATAGCCCGATACTAGACTCTTAAAATATTACTCCCTCCGTCCAATATTAAGTATCCACAATAGAATCTTTGGATGTACCCAATTTAAGTGTCCACTTGTACCTTTCAACCAATAAGATGAGAGTTTAGTGGGTAAAAGTAATATTTTATTGGTGGAGAGTTTAGTTAGTGGAATCTCCTAAAACTTTGTGCATTATGAAAGTGGACACTTAATATGGGACGGATGTAGTATCTATTAATGTTACATAGTTCCTAAACGTAGAATAACCACCACTTCTATTACTTGTATTACTAAAAGTGGAAATTATAAATTTATTGTGTTCTTGAGTTTTTCTTGAACAGAAGAAGAGGAAATGTTAAGATAATTCCTAGCATATTTCACAAAAAAATTTCAGCTCAAATATGTACAGATTTGGATGGAATTAAAACTACACCCAAACTATTGAGTATATAACGACCAATGTAACCCTTGGCATTTATATGTCTCTTACCCATATCCGACTCTTATGATAAAACGAACATGCTTAAAAAAGCATAAATGTAATTATGTCTTCTTTCCTTTTTTTTTCTTCCAAACTCGAGAACACGACATTTTTTCATTTCCTTTCATTTCAAATCGAGAACATGACATAGAAAAATAACTTTCCTTCCTTTCCATTTTTTTCTTATTCACCCATCATTTCTGACGCCATCTCAAGACATCATAACTATAACCATTCAAAAGAGATTGTTGTAAAGCATACAATAAGTTACACATATTTGAACATATTAAATATAAGCTAAGCCCAATAGTTTATGTAGAAAAGATAAAATTCTTAGATATGTTTTCATTTGTGGAGTTTGGTTTTCTATAAGAGAAAATTACATGTTTCGTCCCAGTAGTTTACTCAAAATAATAGTCATCCCTGTTCATTTTTATTACATGGATAATACCTATTTTTCAAACTAGTTGCATCCATGATCCCTATTCTAAATGTTCGTTAAATTTTTCTGTTAACTCCAATCATGTGCAATGCGCATGAGGGCAATATGGATATTTCACACTTACATTCTATTTTCAACCTAGCTGTTAATCAACATGTTAATTTCTTTCATCTCCCTATAAATCTCATTAATTTTACCACTCTCTCTCTCTAACACCCTCGCAATCACAACACCTTCCATACATTTTATCCAACCATAATCATCCACCAGACCACCGTCATCATCAACAAAAACAATATCTTTAGCTTCTCTTATCCATCACGTGTTTTTTTGTTATCATTGTGTTTTCCAAACCTTAGATCTAAAGCAAATCAAACGTGAATTGAAACAAATGCAAACAAAAAAACCCCTAAAGTTAAGCAATTTTATGCAAGCCTATTGGAAATTTTTATAGAAATCGTCGATGGATGTGTCCCACAGTTGGAGGTCAAAGATAGTAGCAGCAGTCGACAACCATGGTCGAATATAGTAACATGGGCATTGCAGTTTAAATTTGGATGACCAAATGGAGTCATTATTTCAGATCTCGAGGTTTGGTTGGTTTTGATCTAAGGTTAATTGTGAGAAGATAATGATTATGTTTTGAAAGACAAAGAAAGTTATGGAGTGGAGTGATGAGTGTGCAAATACTCATCATTTTTGTCTTATATGAACTGCCAAAACATACAAAAACACTCAGTAATGCATCAAAATACTAAAAATATTTCAAAATTGTGTTTTATATGTTTTAGATGCAAAATGAGCAAAAACAAATGAAAAACGCACAAAGTTTGCAAAATTGGCAGTTTCAGTCCCTCAACTTTCATAAAATTACAAATCTAGTCCCTGGATATTCAAAATATGGAAAATTATCACCAAAGGTCCTTTTTAAATCATAAGTGGTCATATTTAGTCCTTTGGTGAAAAATTGGAAAAGTTTTGGAAATTTACACTTTTGGTCCCTGGAGTTTCAAACTTTGGCAGATTT
Source organism: Artemisia argyi (assembly GCA_030686995.1). Lineage (NCBI taxonomy): Eukaryota > Viridiplantae > Streptophyta > Magnoliopsida > Asterales > Asteraceae > Artemisia > Artemisia argyi. The sequence goes on from CM060703.1 coordinate 121,304,527, forward strand.
GGTCCCCGGTGGGATATTTTTGGATGAAAAATCATTTTTAGTCCTTGGAAATTCAAAATGTTCAATATTGGTCCTTGGATAAAAGATTTTTACAAAATGGCAATTTTAGTCCCCGGATTTTAAAAATTGACATAAATGGTCCCCGGAAATTTTGAAAAGTACAAAATGGTTTTGGATATTTGAACTATGCAAATATGGACCTTATTGTTACTTTGGAAAGATTGCATGATCAGCCTTCAACTTTCACCTAATTACAAAAATGGTCCTTGTAATTTATTTCTACAACCAATTTGGACCCTAAGCTTATACAAATAAAAACCCAACACTATCCTAATCCACTACATACCTAGGCCCAATTCTCACCCTAATACCCAAGCCCACTCTCCCCTGTTCCAAATAATAAACTTCACATGGTCAAACGAAGTCAACACCCACCTCACCCCCAAACACACACACGTGAGCTTTCCCCCCCCCCCCCCCCCCCCCTCTGCCAAAACCTGCAACACGCCACTCCAACACCATCATTATTGCTACTCTCCCACTCAACCCTACTCACCTTTCCACCACTTAATCCAAAACCCTTGCCCCCTTCCAAAGAGCTAGCTGCCAAAGTGGATTAAAATCATTTTCCCGCCCAAATGCAACCAACGGACAAGATTGAGTCTTATCATTCCTAAGGTCAAGATTGAAGCTAGGAAGAGTCCAATTGAAGCTCAGAAACCCTAGAGAAGGAGTATAAAAAGAAAAAGAAAGAGGCAGTCAAGAGTAGTAGTTTTTAGGTTAAAAATAGTTTTTAGTGTAATGTAGTTAATTTTCAATTCACAAGTGCAAATTTTAGTCTAAAAAGTTGTAATTTCAATCTTTTCAGTGTATTCTCAACTTAATGCAATCCTAAATTTCAGTTATTAATAACTATTGAAGTTTGTACCATTTTCTTTATCTTGAAATTCTCATGTTAACCAAAAGTTGTTAGAATTTGTTGTTTGCTGGTTTATTGAGCTCTCATAAGCTCATCCTCCCTTCTGATAAGCTCACAAAGCTCTTCCATAGCTTTTTGTGAGCTTACTTCATTTCAGTAAGAATTGCTCCATTTACAGCCATTACTCAAGTAAGACCATACTTAGCTTGCTGCATTTCCTCTTATTAGCTGTAGCTTTTAGCTTATTTTGTTTACCATTGCTGATATTAATGACTTGGTTGTTTTTGTCTAGTTTTGATACCCTGTAGTTCATAGTTTCAGTCTCATTGCTCATTATTAGTGTAAACTGCTTTAGTGTGTTCTGGCTGACTTTTGTGTTTGAATCATACTTCATTAGTTTTAACTTAACCTAGGTAACCTGTTAAGAGTTTAGAAACAGTAGGTGTAAGCAAAAAAATCAAAATCATAGTGCAATTTGTTTCTTTAAGGGGTGTTTGGCAAATGATGGTTCATAGCAGTCTAAAGTACTTCTGTTGGTGTTTCTAGCTTAAACTTGCCCATTTAAGTTTCATTAGGATTGTCAAGTCTTAAAATCCAGTGTTCACCTTTCAAAGAGTCAAAATGATTCTTGGTTTGATCTTGTGTGTCAACTGTTAAAACTTGTTCAAGTTTAATTCTCACATTAGTCTAAAAAGTAGTTAAGTTAGGATAATTTAGTCTTATTATACCTTAACATCATTTATTCAGTCCTGTAGGTCCAATCTAATTTCACAATAGTCAACATTCAAGAAAGAAATAGAAAGTCAAAGTTTCTTTATGAACTGAAAATGGTGCAAAATTCCAGGACAATTCTAGCCCTCATAGGTTATTGGAATTGAACATAAATTGCTGTTCTGTGTTCTCTGGTGGTATGTCTTTCAATATCCAAAAGAATTTTCCACTTTGAAACTCATTTGGTGATTTCAATTTGAGTCCAAAGTAGGGTGTTCACCCACTGATTGCCCTGCACCATGGATTTCCAGCTTTGACCCGTTTTCAATAGACCACTACCTGCTCATCTTTTGAGGTCAGTCTTTAAACTTTGATGATTTAGGAAGCTTGTTAAGCTTGCTTGGTTGGTCTATTCTTGTTTGGGTCCCATTAGCTTATTCACTAGCTTATTGTCAGCCCTTAAGTTTCCCCTAGTGGCCCTTAGACTAAGTTTTGCTGCTACTATTTCTGACTCAGCTAGGCTTGTTTAATTTTTCTTTTGTTCTTGATTTTTTTTATTATTGTTGTTATTATGTTGTTTGTATGTATCTGAAACTAAGCTAGTTAGTTAGCTGCTGCTTGTGTGCTGGATTCACCCAAGTCCCCAGCTTTCTCCAACTCCACTTAGAACCTCAAAACATCAACTGTTGGATTTTAAGCTTTGTCCAAGTTTACTTGGTTCAATCAAGTTCATTTGGAACCCCTTAAGTAAATTCCTAAGTTTGTGCACATGTGGTTGCTTGTAAATTAGTTTTAATCTTTCTTTTGCTCAACTGTTTGGTCTTCCATCTCAGTGAATTGAGCACTTTTCATTAGCCCCTAGTTTTCTCATCACTTAAGCTCCTCCTGAGCTTGTGGGCTTTTTGGAAAGCCCCTCAGGTCTACTTGCTACATTTCCATTTTATTTGGTCCCTAAGTCACCACTGTGGGCCCCACATTGGCCTGCAGGTCACATTTTGAACTGCTGTGTATGCAGTTTTGGCCAAGTGCTTAATTGGCTCTTGTGGCTTATTCTAAGCACTCCTTTTATAGCTTTTGCTTATTCCACATTTACTTCAGTAAGTTGTAGCTTATTCATTAGCTTATTACTTATTGTTAGCTTTCTTGTTCCAAATTCCACAAGTTCAAGCTTACTAGGACTTGGCTGTTATGACTTTGGCCCCTCAAACTGCTCATTAATAAGTTCTAATAAAAGTTCCTTCACAAAAGTTCCATAAAATCAGTATATAATTAGATTTGTAAAAGAAAATTTGGAAAAAGTCAAAAATTTAGAAAGTGATAGCTTCTATTTAAGCCACTTTGGCTTATTTTCTGCTTATTTATAAGCTATTTTCATTTTTAAATTTTTCTTAGGCTTATTTTTAGTTAAAATAATTTTAGGAATTTTTTCAGATTTTTCCTTGTTCATTTAGTATTTTTTATAATTAATTTTAGTTTAATTCAATTAAATAATTAGTTTTAATTAATATTAAATAATTAAAAAGTAGAAAAATTAGGTTTTCTGTTTTAAAAATAGTTTTATAATATTTTAGATTTTTCTAAATTTAATTTTCATTTTTCTAGGTAATTTTCATAATTAATTAATAATTAGTTTAATTTAGTTAATTAAAAAGTAATTAGAAATTAGTAATTAATTAATAGTAATTAATTAAATAGTGTAAAAATTATTTTTCTTTTTCTAAAAATTTTCTTTTATCATTAGGATTGTAAAAATATAATTTTCATGTTTGTAGGTATTTTATTTCACTAAAACTCGCGTTTTATTTCGTACGTTTACGTTTTATTTAAACGTAACGTACGCGTTTTTAGGTTTAAATCGTTTCTGATTTTTCAAACTTTCCCGTCTTATTCTTATAGCTTGTTTAAGCTATTCCTTTGTAGATTCCTTAGCTTAATCACACACAAACCCTTTTCTCATCCAAATTCACCCGATCACGAAATCGTTTGTTTACAATTCACACCTCGTCGGGACATACGACCCGGGGAAACCTTATACTTCCGCGGAGCATTGATTCTAGGATGTCTGACTTTGTTGACCATCACCTGGTCAATTTAGGTTGACCGTTTGGGCTCAATCAATTTTTGGCGCCGCTGCCGGGGAGGTTGTGCGCGTTTATCTAAACGGTTTTTCTGATTAGTGTCTTTGGAATTCGTTCCATTGTACATTTATCCATCCTTGTTGATATTTTCATAAAAACAAAAACCAAAAAGATTTTCTTTATCCTTTGTACAAAATGTTTACCCAAAAACCCAAAAATATTCACCTTTACCCTCTCGCACATTTGATTCTTCATTCCTACCCCTCCATACACATTTGATTCTTTCTATGTCTCATCCATACTTTCTGGTTTGCCAGTGGTGTGGTAATCCTCATAATGGTGGCAATTGCCCCAGTTGTGGCATGGTAGAGTCAGGAAACGGGTCTGTCTATAACCAAGATCCCTATTCTTACCATGACACGACTGATTTATTCCATCAGCTGCCACACCATGATACTCAGCAGTTTTACTGTTGTGAGTACTGTGGTGGTTCACACTACAGTTCTGATTGTCAATCGGGAAACACGCTTGTCTATGAGCAGTTTCCTGATAACGATTATGACTCTAGCACGTACAACCCACAGCCTCAACAGTTTTACTGTTGTGATTTCTGTAGAGGTCCACACTTCAGTTCAGATTGTCAAACGGGGAATCCATATCCTTGTAACAATTTTGACACACCTTGTTACGACCAACCTCCACAGTACGATATGAATCAAGCACTTCTTCCAGAAATGCAAAATCTGATGACAATCGTTGATGAGCTTAAGGGTTTAGTTCAAGACTTTGCCCAGAGACACACTCATCAAAAATCCATGGAAGAATTGCTTGCTGAAGAGCAGGCTGCTAGAATAAATTCCCAAGATGAATATGAAAAATCTATTCGGGAATCCATTGCAAGAGAAAAAGCAGCCAAGTCTAGCTCTTTGTTCCGTTTCATTCCTGATGACAGTGATGATGAGGATACACTTGACATCCTTGAATTTTATAAAATTTCAAGTTCATCAGTTGATACCCCAGCAGTTGAGATTCCATCTCAAACAACTGCTATCACACCTGAGGTTCCCACTCACTCTTTGATCATGGGGGACGAGCATCTTGACACTATTCCTGCAAAGGAATCGGACGAATTCATAAAGTCTAGTGTTGAGATCCTTGTTCCAATCCCAAGAGAGTCACAAGGGACTTTTGATCTTATGTGTGATATTCCTTCACCCATTGAGTGTCCTAAAGATCAATTTGAGACTTTCTCAGATTTTAGCGATGATTGCACATCTTATGGAGACATCGAGTATGTTGAGGCATCAGTTCCGCAAACTGATGCTGATTATCTTCTTGAGGAGTTCGCTGATGAACTTGCTCACATCGATCCACTTTCATTGGAAAGTGATGATGGTCTCCTCGACTTTGAAGCCGATCTGGGAGAAATTGAAAGTCTCCTATATCATGATCCGTCACTCACTTCTGATCCCAGCAGTCCAACAGAGAATAATATTCACTTTGTTCCCGAAACATTCGATACGATTCTCACCAATCCTCTATTTGAATTCGAATCTGAATTCACTATGATTTCTAATAATCCAATCTTTGACGAGGATTGTGATGAGTCCACAATGGAACATGAGTCCACAGATTCACATCTTGTGAATAATTCTCTTCATGAGGAGTTCTCCGGTGAACTCACTCATCATATCAAAACTCCTCTAGAGTTTGATATCCCGGGGGGAGATGCTCTCAATTATGAGAATTTGCAAAATCCCACCCACCCTCCCGGGTTGTTTACGAGCTTACCCTTTGTAATCCAAACTCAGGCTATTGAGCCTCCTCTTGAGGAAGAAGATCAAATCATGCTTTTTATCATGGTTTTCTTCCTTTTCTTCACCTACAGGGTGACTTCTTCTCTCCTTCACTCCTTCGGGAGTGAGGACACTATATTTGATCCCGGCATTTTCATGTATCATTATCTTGAGCCGGATACTTATCTTATCGGTGTGGAACTTTCGCGTGCTTCATATGTTTGTCCAAACATTTTGAATGAAAGTCCGATTGAGATTGTTTCTTCCACATCATGCTTCCCCAAGGACAATTGAATTCGGGGTCGAGTCAAGCTAGCGACTCGGTAAACAAAAACAGTAGCATGCATATAGGGTTTTCACCCTAAGTGTGGGGGAGTCCCCCATGCTATGGTTACAAATGAGTGAAAATACAAAATGGTGTTTTCCACGCTTAGCTTGTAATGTTGCCCTTTTACGTTCAAAATGTCGGCATGATAGCCGGGATTTTGAATATTGAGGACAATATTCATGCTTAGTGTTGGGGGGGGGGGGGGGGGGGGGGGGTATTCGCTATTCTAGCGAATTTTATCACATTTTACTATATAATACCCCCGTTTTTGCTAAAATTTCAAAAATTTTAAAAATTTTTCACTGGTGCTTCAAAATTTTTTGTAATCAGTCCGCCTTGTCTAACCAACAAAAGGGATTGGCTAGTCCAGGAGCAAACGGCTCTTGGTAAAGACATATCAAATCCGTTGACGGCTGGCAATTTGCCCAAAATTGTATGGTTCCTCAACTCCCCGAAAACAAATGAGTTGGCTAGCCCGCAAGATTATGGCTTGTGGTAAAGGCCGTGGAAAATCCATAATTGGTAATCAGCTCACCAAGATGTTGACTATTCCATCAAGAGCTGGCTAGTCCAGGAGCAAACGGCTCTTGGTAAAGACTACTCAAATCCGTTGACAGCTGGTGGTTTGCTCAAAATCACACGGTTATCAGGTGTGCCACAGTTCTTACACCTGGCTACTCCAGAAGTGATGGCTTTTGGTAAAGAGTTTTTCAAATCCATCAAGTTTTCAAAACAGTATTGCTAGGGACTAGCAATAGTTTAGTGTGGGGGATTGATGAGTGTGCAAATACTCATCATTTTTGTCTTATATGAACTGCCAAAACATACAAAAACACTCAGTAATGCATCAAAATACTAAAAATATTTCAAAATTGTGTTTTATATGTTTTAGATGCAAAATGAGCAAAAACAAATGAAAAACGCACAAAGTTTGCAAAATTGGCAGTTTCAGTCCCTCAACTTTCATAAAATTTCAAATCTAGTCCCTGGATATTCAAAATATGGAAAATTATCACCAAAGGTCCTTTTTAAATCATAAGTGGTCATATTTAGTCCTTTGGTGAAAACTTGGAAAAGTTTTGGAAATTTACACTTTTGGTCCCTGGAGTTTCAAACTTTGGCAGATTTGGTCCCCGGTGGGATATTTTTGGATGAAAAATCATTTTTAGTCCTTGGAAATTCAAAATGTTCAATATTGGTCCTTGGATAAAAGATTTTTACAAAATGGCAATTTTAGTCCCCGGATTTTAAAAATTGACATAAATGGTCCCCGGAAATTTTGAAAAGTACAAAATTGCAAAAATGGGTTTTGGATATTTGAACTATGCAAATATGGACCTTATTGTTACTTTGGAAAGATTGCATGATCAGCCTTCAACTTTCACCTAATTACAAAAATGGTCCTTGTAATTTATTTCTACAACCAATTTGGACCCTAAGCTTATACAAATAAAAACCCAACACTATCCTAATCCACTACATACCTAGGCCCAATTCTCACCCTAATACCCAAGCCCACTCTCCCCTGTTCCAAATAATAAACTTCACATGGTCAAACGAAGTCAACACCCACCTCACCCCCAAACACACACACGTGAGCTTTCCCCCCCCCCCCCTCTGCCAAAACCTGCAACACGCCACTCCAACACCATCATTATTGCTACTCTCCCACTCAACCCTACTCACCTTTCCACCACTTAATCCAAAACCCTTGCCCCCTTCCAAAGAGCTAGCTGCCAAAGTGGATTAAAATCATTTTCCCGCCCAAATGCAACCAACGGACAAGATTGAGTCTTATCATTCCTAAGGTCAAGATTGAAGCTAGGAAGAGTCCAATTGAAGCTCAGAAACCCTAGAGAAGGAGTATAAAAAGAAAAAGAAAGAGGCAGTCAAGAGTAGTAGTTTTTAGGTTAAAAATAGTTTTTAGTGTAATGTAGTTAATTTTCAATTCACAAGTGCAAATTTTAGTCTAAAAAGTTGTAATTTCAATCTTTTCAGTGTATTCTCAACTTAATGCAATCCTAAATTTCAGTTATTAATAACTATTGAAGTTTGTACCATTTTCTTTATCTTGAAATTCTCATGTTAACCAAAAGTTGTTAGAATTTGTTGTTTGCTGGTTTATTGAGCTCTCATAAGCTCATCCTCCCTTCTGATAAGCTCACAAAGCTCTTCCATAGCTTTTTGTGAGCTTACTTCATTTCAGTAAGAATTGCTCCATTTACAGCCATTACTCAAGTAAGACCATACTTAGCTTGCTGCATTTCCTCTTATTAGCTGTAGCTTTTAGCTTATTTTGTTTACCATTGCTGATATTAATGACTTGGTTGTTTTTGTCTAGTTTTGATACCCTGTAGTTCATAGTTTCAGTCTCATTGCTCATTATTAGTGTAAACTGCTTTAGTGTGTTCTGGCTGACTTTTGTGTTTGAATCATACTTCATTAGTTTTAACTTAACCTAGGTAACCTGTTAAGAGTTTAGAAACAGTAGGTGTAAGCAAAAAAATCAAAATCATAGTGCAATTTGTTTCTTTAAGGGGTGTTTGGCAAATGATGGTTCATAGCAGTCTAAAGTACTTCTGTTGGTGTTTCTAGCTTAAACTTGCCCATTTAAGTTTCATTAGGATTGTCAAGTCTTAAAATCCAGTGTTCACCTTTCAAAGAGTCAAAATGATTCTTGGTTTGATCTTGTGTGTCAACTGTTAAAACTTGTTCAAGTTTAATTCTCACATTAGTCTAAAAAGTAGTTAAGTTAGGATAATTTAGTCTTATTATACCTTAACATCATTTATTCAGTCCTGTAGGTCCAATCTAATTTCACAATAGTCAACATTCAAGAAAGAAATAGAAAGTCAAAGTTTCTTTATGAACTGAAAATGGTGCAAAATTCCAGGACAATTCTAGCCCTCATAGGTTATTGGAATTGAACATAAATTGTTGTTCTGTGTTCTCTGGTGGTATGTCTTTCAATATCCAAAAGAATTTTCCACTTTGAAACTCATTTGGTGATTTCAATTTGAGTCCAAAGTAGGGTGTTCACCCACTGATTGCCCTGCACCATGGATTTCCAGCTTTGACCCGTTTTCAATAGACCACTACCTGCTCATCTTTTGAGGTCAGTCTTTAAACTTTGATGATTTAGGAAGCTTGTTAAGCTTGCTTGGTTGGTCTATTCTTGTTTGGGTCCCATTAGCTTATTCACTAGCTTATTGTCAGCCCTTAAGTTTCCCCTAGTGGCCCTTAGACTAAGTTTTGCTGCTACTATTTCTGACTCAGCTAGGCTTGTTTAATTTTTCTTTTGTTCTTGATTTTTTTTATTATTGTTGTTATTATGTTGTTTGTATGTATCTGAAACTAAGCTAGTTAGTTAGCTGCTGCTTGTGTGCTGGACTCACCCAAGTCCCCAGCTTTTTCCAACTCCACTTAGAACCTCAAAACATCAACTGTTGGATTTTAAGCTTTGTCCAAGTTTACTTGGTTCAATCAAGTTCATTTGGAACCCCTTAAGTAAATTCCTAAGTTTGTGCACATGTGGTTGCCTGTAAATTAGTTTTAATCTTTCTTTTGCTCAACTGTTTGGTCTTCCATCTCAATGAATTGAGCACTTTTCATTAGCCCCTAGTTTTCTCATCACTTAAGCTCCTCCTGAGCTTGTGGGCTTTTTGGAAAGCCCCTCAGGTCTACTTGTTACATTTCCATTTTATTTGGTCCCTAAGTCACCACTGTGGGCCCCACATTGGCCTGCAGGTCACATTTTGAACTGCTGTGTATGCAGTTTTGGCCAAGTGCTTAATTGGCTCTTGTGGCTTATTCTGAGCACTCCTTTTATAGCTTTTGCTTATTCCACATTTACTTCAGTAAGTTGTAGCTTATTCATTAGCTTATTACTTATTGTTAGCTTTCTTGTTCCAAATTCCACAAGTTCAAGCTTACTAGGACTTGGCTGTTATGACTTTGGCCCCTCAAACTGCTCATTAATAAGTTCTAATAAAAGTTCCTTCACAAAAGTTCCATAAAATCAGTATATAATTAGATTTGTAAAAGAAAATTTGGAAAAAGTCAAAAATTTAGAAAGTGATAGCTTCTATTTAAGCCACTTTGGCTTATTTTCTGCTTATTTATAAGCTATTTTCATTTTTAAATTTTTCTTAGGCTTATTTTTAGTTAAAATAATTTTAGGAATTTTTTCAGATTTTTCCTTGTTCATTTAGTATTTTTTATAATTAATTTTAGTTTAATTCAATTAAATAATTAGTTTTAATTAATATTAAATAATTAAAAAGTAGAAAAATTAGGTTTTCTGTTTTAAAAATAGTTTTATAATATTTTAGATTTTTCTAAATTTAATTTTCATTTTTCTAGGTAATTTTCATAATTAATTAATAATTAGTTTAATTTAGTTAATTAAAAAGTAATTAGAAATTAGTAATTAATTAATAGTAATTAATTAAATAGTGTAAAAATTATTTTTCTTTTTCTAAAAATTTTCTTTTATCATTAGGATTGTAAAAATATAATTTTCATGTTCGTAGGTATTTTATTTCACTAAAACTCGCGTTTTATTTCGTACGTTTACGTTTTATTTAAACGTAACGTACGCGTTTTTAGGTTTAAATCGTTTCTGATTTTTCAAACTTTCCCGTCTTATTCTTATAGCTTGTTTAAGCTATTCCTTTGTAGATTCCTTAGCTTAATCACACACAAACCCTTTTCTCATCCAAATTCACCCGATCACGAAACCGTTTGTTTACAATTCACACCTCGTCGGGACATACGACCCGGGGAAACCTTATACTTCCGCGGAGCATTGATTCTAGGCTGTCTGACTTTGTTGACCATCACCTGGTCAATTTAGGTTGACCGTTTGGGCTCAATCATGGAGATGGTGGTGAACTAGTGAAGGGTGGTGGCCAATTGCAAGTGAGGAAGATTGATCCATAGGCGGAGGATATAAAGGGTAGGAAGGGATCTTGGCTCCCTTAAAATATAGCGTACATTTAGGATTATGTTGGGTTTAAAGATTTAAGTGTTTGCTTTACACTTTAGCCTCCTAAAATGTTGACAACAAACCTCAAGTAAATGTAATAACTCGAGAGTAAATCAATCATGTGAAATAGCACAATGATTCCGAAATGCGACCTAATTAATAATGGGCCGATTTAGAATGATGCAAACAAGTGAAATGATGAAAATATATTTTTATAATCTTATAAAGATAAGGGAGTTACATAAGATTATTATTATTGTTATTGTTATTATTATTATTATTATTATTATTATTATTATTATTATTATTATTATTATTATTATTATTATTATTATTATTTTATTTTAATAATAAACTGTCACTTTTCATTGAAAACATGGAAATTACATTAAATGGAAGGGAGTCTAGGCACAATCTGTGCTCCCACTCCTTTTTGAATACAGAAACTAACTAAAAAAAAACACCACCCTTGATATTATTAGAGTGGCTGCTGGCAATAGACTTGATACGAGAAAGTGTATTCAAAGCTTCCACGTCAAGTTCCCCAAACGTAGAAAAAGCAAAAGGGACGAACTTGTATCCATTGTCTTCACACTTGGGCGCATACTTCTTCCTTTTCTTTTCCACAGCATTACTCAAAGCTACCCCAGGGGCTCATGACGTCACCCTAGTCCCCGCAAACGGAGAGACCCCAGTCACATCCAGACATGCATCCTTACCCTGGAGCCAGTTGAATAATAGCACATCTGCAGGACGTAATTCTCTCCCTTCCTGCAAAAGAAACCCCATTGGAGCCTCCTTACGCACCATGATCCCTGCCTTGGAACATATATCAACCAGGATATCACGCACCAGGTTATGCCTGAACTTAACTCCCACTTTGATGGATCTAAACACCTTGATCTGTGTTAGAATGATACTTTGAATTATACCACTAAGTATGCGGAATCTACTTAGTAATACTTAGAAGTTTGATTGTGAGTAAAAGCAATTGTATATGAATGAGAATAATGTTTGAACCAAACTGTTAGCTCCAATATTATTAAGAATAATAATACGAGTGATCTTTGTATCACTAGGGTTACAACCTTGAAGCTCTAAGAAAAACGTATATCAAACCTAATCCTAGGACCTCCTTTTATAGCACAAGGATTCCTCTTCTACAAGATACGTATAATGATAATAGAATAAGATATACACCAAATATATTCTATATTTATCTATACAAGTTTCCTAACAGTTATCCTAACAACAGTGGTAATAATATGTACTAGCAGTGGTAATGAGTTTCCACTGCTAGTGCATTCTTCAGCAGTTGTAATCTCCATACTAGTCGTGGTAACTGTTAATATAATTCCCAACAATCCTCCCCTAAACTTATGATTTATATACAAATCCATAAGTTTCTTTAATCAATCAGCATCACTAAGGATGTAGGGAATTCTTCCAAACACATCATTTTCTTCTTAAATCCTGCATAGTTCTTGAACACTGATCTTGTCTCTTCTAAATCAAAACTCTAACTTTTTCAGTATCTTCATGAACTCTCAATCTTGATGTCAACATTGCTGTGAGAGTTACTGCTATAAGTGGGTATTCCTTCTCAGCAAACATGAATACATCCACTCCAGCTGTTGTAGAAACATGATGAACCTCACATGAATCATAGTATGACCATGTAGTATGCAAATCTGAAGCTTCAAACTTCCAATAGCTATCTTTAAGATTTGGTTTATACAATCTTCTCAAGTCAACCCATAGCTGCATTTCTTTCATATCCTTGAGAGTATCAACCTTGAATCTTTCACCAACTAACTTCCAAAGTGTATCAAGATCATCTCTGTCACAAGCTTTAATGAGGTCTTCAAATTGAATAAATGATGAAGTTTCTCCTCCCAATCTTGTAATCTTCCATATTGAAGCAAAATTCTTTGCTGTGTATACTTCCCAATCAAAAATTGGATGCCTTACCTGTATAGGATCTGGGTAAAAATCTTCTTCTTCTATAACAATCATGGCACCTAGTTGATCTTCTGAAAGTCTCTCAGATTGAGACTCTTTCTCTTGAGCAAGCTTGGCCTTTTTAGTAACATTCTCTTCAGATGCAGTAGCTTTCCTTTTACTTCTTTCAACTTCTTCAAAGTCAATAGGAATAAAGTCACTGTCTTGTCTTTTAAGCCTGTAGTAGATTCCTTCAAGCCTATCATGAGGCATGCCTTTGAAATCAGACATCTTCCAATTCCCAACATGGCAACAATATGTCTTCATCTCAGCAATCACTTGTGCCTTGGTTGGTTGTCTTTGCTTCTTTTGACTTTTTCTTCCTTTACCAATTACCTCATCTAGTGCTTGTTGATTCTTCATTTGAATAAAGTCATCTAATTGAGCTGTTCTCTGTTCTTCTGTCAAAGTCTTGTTAGCAACAAGCTCAATTGCCTTCTTCTTGACAACTGGATCATTGGTAATCATGTATTCAATCTCTGCTTCAGTTGGTACATAAGTGAACAATGGAGGTTTCTCTTTTAGCACTGTTGGTGGAACAGTTGTAATAGGTTCTTCAAACACTGTTTCCAACTTATCCAATCTCTTAGCCTCTATAAAACTTGCAATCTTTTCCTCCTCTTGTCTTTTCTTCAGCATTGCAGTTTCATCTTCCACTAATTTCATTGCCAAATCAGTATCATAATAAATCTGAGCTTGCTCCCTTCTAGAAATCTTTCTTGACTGTTGCTCAGATGATTCATCAACAATGTGAACTTTTCCTTTTTCAATTCTCTTTCTTTGAAATTCTGCATCAGCAACATCCACTGTTTCTTCATTTGTTTCCACTGTGTCTTTATGAGTTTCAAGTGCTTCAGCAAAAACTTACTTAGATCCCACTGCTTCTTCTTCCTTCTGTTGAACATCATCAATATCATCAAGTTCAGCAAATTCTTGTTCAAAATTAAGTCTCCTCTCCTTAAATTCTGCATCAGTTTTAATCCTCCCCTGTTTGGAAGAATTTCCCAAATCTTCATTGAAGTATGTTGTCTTCATCATGGGGTGAAGAGGAAGATGAAAGCACAAGGTTGGCAGATCTGTGCTTCTTCAGCCCCTCAACTTCTTCCAGTAAAGTCTTGATCTCTGCTTTCATCTGGGCAAGCTCTGTGGCATGATGTTGTTTAGTTTATGCCAGTTCTTTCTCCAGAGCTTTAACCTGCTTGACTAAATTTGTACAAAGTCCCATCAATTCATTAGGTTGCACACTGCCCTCAACACTTCCAACAGTGTTACCTGTTGGGAGAGGTGAATCATAGGGCATTGATTCAAGGTCTTCTATAGTAGGACTAGAATGAAGCCTTGAACCACCACTGCTTGTTCCTAAACCAAAAGGCTCAGAAACAGGCAATGTTGTAATGGGAGGAGGTGGCTATTTGTGCCTCCTCTCATAGGTGTGAGTAACAGCAGGGGTGTGGTGAATAGGTGGAACAACAATAGAGGGTGTGTGATGGGATACAACTGAGATGGTTGCATCTTCACCCTGTACCTGAGAAATCTTTGAAAGCATTTCAGGAAAAAGTGGTTTAACCTCCCCATTCCAAAGTTCAGAAGCCTTACTCATATTTTGAAAAACTTTTGGCTTAAGACTGGGGGTTTTATAAACTCTTTTATGGGTTTGCAATGGAAATTCATTTAACACTGCTTGCAAAAACCTTGGATACATCAAAAATTTATATGAACTCTTTACATTGGCCTTCATATTATTGAAAATAAACTTTGAAAAATTGAAAGTCCTATCAGTTGCTAAGCAAACCAAAGGGTAAGCCATAGTTGATGCAAATTGTTCATAAGAAGTTTTCTTAGGACTTAGGTAATGTAAAAGAGTATGAATGAAAAATCTCCAATAGGGACAAAAACATCCTTTTCTGAAAGTAACTTTTTGATCAGATGTATCATACCCCATGGAAGCAATATATTTGTGAATGTCTGAATTAGGTAATGTGATGATACCATTGAGATCATCCAATTGGAGAATCCTCCTCAAAGATGATTCAGTAACATCAATGGTTACCCCATCCACTGTGGCTCGAAGAGCTTCCACAGATTCTTGTGTGTCTCCCTGTTCAATAGTTATGGACTCCACAGTGTTCTAGAACTGTTTGATATGAGAAACATAGATTGTGGGATTGACAGTTAAAGCATACCTTATATGGGTAGTGTTGAGAAAATCCACAATCTGATGAAAAACAGGGCCACTCTTTTCGTTTGACTTTTGTAAATAGGCCACTTGGTTGTGCTCCTCAGAAAAGTTTAGAATCGCCATAATTTTGTGAGAAGAAGATAAAAGTGTTAGTAATCGTGAATAAGAATCAAGCCGTATGAAGATAAATATATACTAATAGGGTTTTGAGGAGTATGCGTAAGATGAATTATCTTTAGAATAAATATATCTTTGGGAAAAGAATAAATTAAAATAGGTAAGTGGATAATTCACAAAAATTTACCCTATTAATAAGGAAACACGGTTATGTACAACGGCTAGTTAAAAAATAAGATTACTGACACAACAGTTGTAATGGCTAGTTCACCAGTGGTAAAAATTACTCTTGCAGTGGTAACCGTAAACTAGCTGTGGTAAATTTTCACAAAATTTCAAAGAGCAGTGGTAAGTAAAACAAGTAAAATTCAGCTGCTCTAAGCATAGTTTTTAGCAAACTATCAGCTATCAACGGATTTGATATGTCTTTACCATGAGCCGTTTGCTATGTACTAGCCAACTCTTATCACTTGGAGTATGGTGAGTTGATGACCATATAGTTTTTGGTAAACTATCAACCATGAATGGATTTGATAAGTCTTTACCAGTAACCGTTTGCTCTGGACTAGTTGATTCTTATATTGATTAGACATGGTGAATCAATAACCATTTGTTGTGTGTCTTAGATACACACCTTATAACTCCAATCACTCAGACAATATTGGTTTGTATTCTGCATAAGTAGGAAACACCAAACTTAACCAATATAATTTAACCCAAAGTAACTTTTTGACCAAGTTACTATTCATAAAAATATCTCTCCAAAGTCAACCCGATAATATCCAAATTTACTCCTTCAACCTACCAAAACAGATAAGAGTAAATAACCTTCATTAATTAACCCTTGGCCTTGACTTTGCTTATAAAAGGGGGCTCAAAACACATAAGTCTTTATCAAAACTAATCTTCAATATCACAAACCCTAAACATCATCATGAGTTGGTTTCCCTTGATTTATATCTCATCTGATGACTCTTCTGATAAGGAAATCAGTTACTGTTCTAATTCAGAAGAACTATCATCTGGATGGAGTGGATATTTCCCTCCAAGTGCTGCAACAGCTACATCATCCAACATGAAGCCAAACAAGAAGGTCTTAGCTGCTCCTGCTCCATCTCTGGAATTTTATTCAAGCTCTTCTTCAGATGATGATGATCCTACCTACACCCTGTCCAAGGAGCTTCCAAAAGCCCTCACTACAGCTCTGGAGTCAGCCATTGTCAACATGAAGTGGCCTGCACTTGAAAAGCCTTCAAGACTTCCAAAGCCACCCAAACAAGTACTGGGCCTTGCTTGTCCAAGAAAGCAACTTTCTTTTGATGACAAGAAAAAGAAAGCTTCTAGGGGCAAGCATGACTATGAGGGTAAAGGCAAGAAGCCTATGGAGTAGTTTGTTTGTGTGAGTAAGTTGTTAGGTTGTGAAGCTTTGTGTTTTGTTATGTGGTTTTTGAATTTGTCTCTTTGGTTGATGTACTCTACATCTTTGGAATGAATGAATGAAAGTACTTTTATCTATTTCTTTTACTACTGAGAGAACAAATCTTTCCACTGTATGTACCATGGTTTCCACTGTGCTTTAATTCCTCTGCATACAAGTTAGTAGAAAACCATACAAACATATACAAACAATATTAGTACCTAAAAACTATCCTGCAACACTGAAAATCATTAGACATCAAAGATTTATGGGTTTAGCATTCCAATACCTATTACCAAGTACTGAAACCTACCCACATCAAGCCCTTTTGTTAATAAATCAGCATAGTTGTCATCAGTATGAATTTTGACAACTTGAATAAGCTTTTTCTCAAAACAATCTATAATAAAATGATGTCTAATCTCAATATGTTTAGTTTTAGCGTGTTGCACAGGATTTTTAATAATGCATATGGTACTACTATTGTCTATATATATAATGGTGTTCATGAAATTGTACCTATAATCCAACAATTGATTCTGAAGCCATAAGATTTGAGCACAACAGCTAGCAGCAGCTACATATTCTGCTTCAGTTGTTGAAGTAGCCACCATTGTCTGTTTCTTACATTGCCATGACACCAATCTACATCCAAGAAATTGACATCCTCCTGTAGTTGACCTTCTATCCAAACTTGCACCAGCATAATCACTATCTGACTATGTGATCAACTCCATAGGGGATTCTCTTGGATACCACAATCCTAGATTAGGATATGTCTTCAAATACCTGAAAATCTTCTCTACTGCTGTCATATGTGATGTCTTTGGAGTAACTTGAAATCTTGCACAAGCACATACAGCAAACATAATGTCTGGTCTTGATGAAGTAAGATACATCAAGGAACCAATCATAGATCTATAAGTATGCACATCAACATCTGCTCCACTAGCATTCTTCAACAATAGATGAGTAGTCTTATCAGCAGGGGTATTTGAAGGTTTTGCATCAGTAAAATGAAACTTCCTTATAATCTCAGTCACATACTTGTCTTGATTGATAAAGATGCCATATTTTCTTTGTTGTACTTGCAGCCCCAAAAAGAAAGTAAGTTCTCCCATAGAACTCATTTGGAACTCATATTTCATCAATTTTTCAAATTCTTTGCACATCTCTTGTCTAGTAGATTCAAAGATGATATTGTCAACATACACTTGAACTAGTAGAATATCACCCTTGTCTTTCTTGATGAGCAAAGTTTGATCAATTTTTCCTCTATGAAACCCATTGTTTAACAGATAAGTAGCTAAGGTTTCATACCACTTCCTTGGAGCTTGATGTAAGCCATAAAGAGCCTTAACCACTTTATAAACTTTATTAGGATGTTGGGGATCTTCAAAGCCTGGAGGTTGAGAGACATAGACCTCCTCATCAATCTTTCCATACAGGAAGGCACTCTTGACATCCATTTGATAGACAGTAAAACCCATAAAGGATGCATAGGCTAAAAACAATCTAATAGCCTCAATCCTTGCAACAGGAGCAAAAACTTCTTCATAGTCAATACCCTCCTCTTGAGTATATCCTTGAGCAACCAATCTAGCTTTGTTCCTGATAACAATACCTCTTTCATCTTTCTTGTTTCTGAAAACCCACTTAGTGCCAATCACCTTCATTCCATCAGGCAAATCACAAAGAACCCAAATCTTTTGAAGTTTGAACTATAACAACTCCTCTTGCATTGCTTCAACCTAGCTTGATTCTTCTAAAGCCTTATAAATATTTTTAGGCTCCACTTGTGATAGAAAACAGAAAAACAAACATTCATTCTTGTTTGTATGCTTCTTGGACTCATAAACTTCACTAATGAACCCATGAACATCATTCTTCTTTGTCTGCCTTCTTGTCTTCACACCTGATTGTAGCTCACCAATTACATTTTCAAGTGGATGCACTTTGTGAATTAAAGTCTGTGATGTGCTAGGAATATCATATGTTGTAGGCATGTTAGTGATTTCAACATCATCACTGGGTGATTCCTGAGTTGAATTTTCCACATTTGGATCATCAGTGGAAACTTCTGTTGGAGTAGTGGGAATTGAATTACCACTACTAGCAGGAATTTCTTTATTCAACACATCAAAATTCACAACATTTGCATCACTTTCCTTTTCAGAATTCTTTGAAGGTTGTGAGTCTTCATTATTGTCAACAAAGTCTCAAAGTGGCATAACAATTTGATCTTTATCATCTTCATCATCTTTGCAAGATTCATCTTCATCAATGAATTCTTCTGACTCTTCAGGATTATTGTCTCCTGTACCTGAGGTAATAGGTACATAATTCATTGTATTTGATAAAGTTTCAAGATCAAATAACTATTCTGGTCCTGAACCTGATATGTTAGTTTTATTTTCAAGAAACTCAACATGCAAATTTTCTTCAATCTTCTTTGTTCTTAAGTTATAGACTCTAAAAGCTTTGCTAGCCATAGAATATCCAACAAAGAAGCCTTCATCTGACTTTTCTTCAAATTTTCCCAAATGATCAATGGTATTGAGAATTGTGACATGACATCCAAATGGCTTCATAAAATCCAAAATTGGGGGTCTTCCTCTGAATAGCTCATAAGGTGTCTTGTTCTTTGTCTTCACCACTAAAACCCTGTTCTGAATATAACAAGCAGTGTTAACTGCTTCAGCCCAAAAAGTCACTGGTAGCTTGGAATCAGCTAACATGGTTCTAGCAGCCTCAATTAGTGTTCTGTTTCTTCTTTCAGCAACACCATTTTGCTGAGGTGTTCTTGCAACACTAAATTCTCTTTTAATACATTTGTCTCTGCAGAAATTATCCATCACCTTATTCTTGAACTCTGTCCCATTGTCGCATCTGATGATCTTGATCTTCTTATCAACTTGATTTTCAACTTCAGTGATGAAAGTCTTAAGGATGCCAGTGGTTTCATCCTTGGTTCTTAAGAAGAAAACCCATATGAATCTACTAAAATCATCAGTTACAACAAGACAATACTTCTTCAAAATTATGTTGCTCACAGAAGTAGGACCAAACAAGTCCATATGCAGCATGTAAAGTGGATGATCAATTGAGTTATATGCCTTGGTCTTGCATGAAGCTCTATGTTGCTTGCCCTTAAGACAGGCAACACATGTTTGGTCATTCTCAAATCTCTTCTCTGGTAGACCTCTGACTAGACCATCTTTCATAATTTTGTTAATGGTCTTGAAGTTAACATGACCAAGTCTTCTGTGCCAAAGCATGGATTCATCCAAAGTGGCTTTTGCAAGCAAGCAAGTAACATCATCTTTAGCCACTATGTTCTTCATATCTATGCTATACAGGTTGCCTTTTCAAGGGATTTTAAGCAAAACCTCACTTTCATCAGGTAGCTTATAATCCTTAGACAGTATATAGCATTCATCTTCTGAGAATAGAACTCTATGTTTCTTGTCACACATCTGTGACACACTGAAGATATTGTACTTGAGTTCTTTCACATAATACACATTCTCAAAGTCCAAGTTTCCAGCCTTGATAGTTCCTTTGCCAGAAACCTTTCCGCCAATACCACCTCCAAAGCTGACAAATTGTCCATCATAAGGTTTGAAATCTGAAAGATATGACTTATTGCAGTCATGTGCCTGGAACATCCATTGTCTGAATATTCTTGATCTTCTTTAGGTTTTGAATGTCCCTGCACATTAAATAAAGGAATTAGTTCCTTTTTGGGACCCAAGCCACAAATGACTTGAATCTGCCTCGTGTATCAATATAATTATATCTATCAAAGGTCATTGATACACCATTGGGATTGTTTGAGGTGATAGTTCCTTTTGGTTTCCATTCCCAACGTGCTGAGGCCTTAACAGCATTTCCCACATTTACTCTTTTGTTGTTCACATAACCACCAGTGGAAACTTTTGGCCTTGCAGTGGTAACTGCTGGCTTAGCAGTGGAAACTGCTGGTTTTGAAATTTTAGGTGTCCACTTGTGGTTATTGTAAACTTTCTTTTCAAAATAGGTCTTTTTCCCTGTTTGTGCAGATTTAACAAAAGTTGTAATTGGTGTTGCACTCTTAACAGGGGACTTAGGGTAAATTCTGTTTATATTTCTGGCAGTGGTAACTGCTAATTTAGCAGTGGAAAAAGATTTGATGCCAGAGTTAAGCAAAACAGACCTGGGAATCATCTTGCTTAGTGGATTTGGGTGAGTATTCTTATTAACATTGATTCCATTCACCCTGGTATTCCCAAACACTTCCCTTCTACCCATGTGATAGCTACAATTATAATGAAGATGATCAAAACTACCACATATGTAACAAGGTTTGTTGTTAAACACAAAGTCACTACCAAATTGTCTAGATTTAACATGATTCCAACTCCTTTTGTTGCCCCTAGGAGTTGTTGACCTGCTTCTGTACATCTCAGCATATCTAGTAGTGGGCCTAGTGTAATTAGCTTGTGTCCTAGGCTTCTCTTTGACAACTTCAGGATTACTCTTTTTAACTTCCACTTGAACACTCTCAAGAACACTAGTGTTAGACTCAACATTCATACTTTCATCTTTAAGAGATGAGTCACTAGCACTATCAAATGTATCAACCTCAACCTTAACCCTCTCAATAGCAACTTCTTTAACAAATTTTGGGCCATAGGTCATGGTTGGTTCCTGGAACTCTTCTAACCCTGTGTGTGCTATGTCAATACCAGGAGGTGATGGAACACCTCTTAGGGGTGGTGGAACTGATTTATATCCTACTCCTGATTTGGCTTTATTTACAACTTGGGCCTCCCAAATTTTGTCAATACACTTGGATTGATGATCTAGTGTATTACAAGTTATCTGAATGTTTTCATTGGCCTTTTTAACCTTCTCTAACTCTTCCCTAAGAGCCTCATTCACAGCTATCTTATAATCTAAGTCTCTTTTTAAAACAGCAATATCATCATTGAACTTAGATTCATTGGCTCTATAGTGCTCTAACTGTGCTTCTAAAACAGCAAGACCTCTTTTTTGATTTGCTAGGTTATAATTAGTTTGATTTAACTCTAACAATTGTTCATCATATTGTTCTTTAAGTTTCTCATAATCTTTTAAAGCCTTACATGTTTTAGAACAAGCATTATTAATTTGTACCTCAGAGTCATAAAAAGCCATAAGTGCAAGCTGAGTAGCAATCATTGCAGACTCTGAACCTTCTTCTTCATCCTCAGCCATATAGCTCCAATCATAGCTCACTCCATCAATGGCCAAAAGCACCTTTAGTTCTTCAGCTGTAGGCTCTTTCTGTAACACCCCCAAAATACCGCAGCGGAAGACTGTGTCACAGGGGTGCTACTTCATAATACAAAGTACAAGGTATAGAAAACGAACTCTAAATGAGACGTTTTGAAAAGTTACCATTCGATTAATGAATTCAAAGTTACAAACATGAGATTCCAAAGTATGATACATAAATGTATACAAAGTGTTTTGAATGGTAAATGATAAAAGCATAAGTCTTCAGAATATGCAGCTTGACTCTAAGTCCCACGCACTAGCTATCGCCTTACTAACCTGAGATAAACATGCTAAAGTGTCAACACAATGGTTGGTGAGTTCATAGAGTTTGTCTTAAAATAGTTGAAAAGCCTTAAAGAATGATCACACAGCAAAGGCATTGAGAATCCACTCAGTTACAAGTCCCGCCATAAGAGACTTGTAACCTGTGTGTTCACAACCCACTGCTAACATATAGTATAATAAAGACATGTATAAGTTCATCAAGACAATTAAGCAATTAGTAGTGAGTCTCTACTTCATCTCCGAAGACCTCACTTTTATGATGTATCCAAACATTCGCAAATGTTAGGATGTATCAAAGACAACTGGGAGTCAATTCCCAAAGACAACTGGGAGCCACTTCCCAAAGACAACTGGGAGTCAATTCCCAAAGACAACTACTAGTCAATAAATAGAATAACGCAATTAAGTATAACGCAGTCATGTATGTAAGCAATCGAGTATAACACAGTCAAGTATAGACGTTTTGAGTATTTGTACAAGTAAGCAAGTAGTTGAGCATGTATCCCCCCCAGGAGTTAAAACAAGTACGAAAAGAGTAGGGGCTATGACTCACCTTATGTCTATGAAATGAGTAATGAAAGTAGTAGTCGAATCGCGAAAGTCTCTAAGAGCAGCCTATAATAGAACGTTGCGACTTAGGTTTGGAGTAACGTCTAAGAATACGATGGATTGCCTATATATGTCTTGCATAATGTTCATGATGTAGTACTTAGTATATAGTGTAAGTCTTTGAATATAAGTGGTCTATGAAACATGTATAGGTTGTAAATCTCTTACTACCGTTCGGGCCGACATAATTCAGAAGTCATGGAGTAAACGTTCGAGGAGCCAGGACACTTTAACTCGTAAATCCACAACTCGTCGCGACGGCTTACTCAATGAACTCCTCACATGAGGCTCCCTACTATTGTAGTATTTGATAACATATATATATATATATATATATATATATATATATATATATATATATATATATATATATATATATATATATATATATATATATATATATATATATATATATATATATATATATAAGCTTTTTGATCTTTAATAGTTATATGGTCTTTAGCCGTAGCTTTGCCGTGACCTTGGTCATTGTTACCATGGTCTTAAGACTCAACCTTGGCTTTAGCCATGGTTGTGGTCTTGGCTTTAGGTCATTAGACCTCTTGGTCTCATCTAAATATAATCATTATATAGTAACTTTGGTCTAAAAATGGGCTGTTAAGAATTTGAAGAAAATATCACTCGGAAAGCCTTTTCAGGGCTCGAGCTTCTTTGTTCCTGAACGAAAACGTCGTTCCGGACAACTTTCGTGTTTTAACTTTTTGATGAATCGGGCCAGAAGTGGGACTTTCAAAATCATAATTTGATCAGAATGCTATTTAGGCAGTTTTGCCGTTTTGGTTTCGCTAACTTCAAATGGTCATAACTTTTGACTCGTGTACTCGTTTTGGGTGATTCAAATTGCTATGTTTTCCTTATTAAGTCCTCTTTAACAGTAAGTAAGTGTCAAATATCATAGTTATACTATTTTGGTCGTGGTTCTCCATAAAAATCACTAGTTTGCTTGTTTACTTGTCATAAGTTAACATATGTATACCAATACTTGTTTTATCCATTTTTAAACATCATGAACACAATACAAAGACCATATATAGCATGAAAGAAACATAATAAGCATGAAATGATATTGAGCAAGAAAGTGTATAAGGGTTTCTTACAACTTTTGGCTTTCACTTAAGAAAGGAAGTCAAGTATGAACTAGGACACTAAACCTATGCTTGTAAACCCTTTACCATAACTCTTGTAACCCTTGCTAGCCTTGATCTAACCCTTGAGAAAACCATTTAACTTCAGCCCTAGTAACCTTGTGTAGCTCCTAATTCAACCATGGAATCACCAAACAAACTTAAGAACTAGGTAGAGAATACTAAGACCTTGAACTTTGTAGTGTAACTTGTAGTTTGAAGATCAAAGGATCATGGAGCTAGGGATTGTGTTGTGGCGTTTTATTTATGAAGAAAGGATGGAATGAGCTCTCTATTTATAGCATGAAGAGGAGGTTAGGAAGCTTACTAGGAAACTTACAACACTTGGAGACCAAGTTGTAATTAAATATGATCTAATGGTTAAAAACTAAACACATCTATGCATACTTGGTTGTTTTTAGACCACATACTTTCCTAGGCTTATTATCAAGCCACCAAGGCCACCATATACACGTTCATGGACAAGGGGAAGGGACTAGGTGGATGAATCTTGGCCTTATATAAGTTACGTAGTGAGTTTTGGTCCCGTTAATCGCTAACCGTAAGTTGTTAAGTCACGAAACGTAAAACCGGGTATCCTAAAAATATGAAACTTATAAATATGGTTAAACATGTCAATATAGTCCATAATAAAATATAAAATGAGTGGTAGGTTCTATCGGGTGCGAAAACCCTGCTAAAAACTGGAAACACGGGTCTAAAACGCGCAATTCGCGTAAAACGCTGAACTGAAAAACGTAAAATTCCGAAACTTTTGGAATTGTCCTAAAATGAGAGAAAATCATATTTCTATTGTTTATAATGTTTTATGGACATATCGGGATGCTAGAAGGACGTTTAAACCTAAAAGTAAATCTCGGACACGGCTTTGTGATTTTTGCAGAAATGATCCGACGAGCGTCAAACTCTCGGATTATCGTTAAAATAGTTTAACTTACGAGAATATGAAATAAAAATTTCTGATATGAATAGTGAAAAATGAATAGTAAAAAGTGAATAGTAAAAGTGAATAGTAAAAAGTGAATAGTGAAATTTTCGGGAATAAAAGTTAACCTGAAATTGCGAATTGTTACACTTTCTTCTTGTCCTGCTTATACCAAGTTGACCTATTATCAGGCTTCTTTGGTTTCCTGCATTCCCTGGAAAAGTGCCCCTTCTTGTGACAGTTGTAGCACTCCACCTTCTTCTTATCAAAACCTACAGTTTCATTGCCATTAATGATGATCTTCCTACCAGTCTTCTTCCAGAACTTCTTTGCCTTTAAGCTTAGCAATGCAACTTGCTATTTAATGTCCATCTCTTCCATGTCATCTTCATCAATTTGATCCAAGTCTTCATGTGTCAGAATTGAACCCTTGGTTTGACTTGTCAGAAAGGCATAAAAAGTAGAATCTCCAAGACCAGCAACCTGCCTTTTTAAACTAGCAGTGGAAACTCCTCCACTGCCAGTGGAAACAACAATGTTAGCATCATCATCATCACTATCACTCTCTTCATCTGAACTATCATCAACAGATGATGATATAAGTGCTAAGTTCCCTGATCCTGAACTTAGTTTGCCAGCCTTCTTCAACCTCTGTTCAATAACTTTAAAGTTATTGTACAAATCATTAAGCTTCATATTCTCCAGTTCTGGCTTGTCTTCCCACACAGCAACAAACTCAGAGGGCAAACTTCTTAAGAACTTTAAATTGAGGTCTTCCCTTTCCACCTTAATTCCAAACACTGTGAGTTGAGTAACAATCTTTTGAAGCCTTGTGAAGATGCTGTCAATTGATTCATTACTTGTTGAACCAAAGTTTTCATAAGTCTGTTTCAACAAGGTCTTCTGTGTCTTTTTGGTGGAATCATTACCAACAAAAACATTGCAGATCTCCTCAAATAAGGTCTGTGTAGTCTTGTACTTGCTGAATGCTAAAATTTGATCCCTAGGAAGGGTCATCAACAGCAAGCCTCTGGCCTTCAGATCATTCTTCATCTAAAGTCTTTCATCATTTGTGATTCGTCCAGTGTTAATCTTTTGTACTACCTTGCAATCAATTGTTTATGAGGTAGTACCAGGTTTAAAGGAATTGCCAAACATAATGATTTCCCAAAGTGCATAGTCTTGCACTATAAAGAATTGTTCGATCATTAGCCTCCACATCTCATAGTCATTCAACTTAAGCTTAGGAAGCTTAGCAGCAATGTTGGACTGACTGGTCTCTGTCTCCATTGAATCTTGTGAGTGAACTTCGGATCTTCTAAATCAAAGTATCAAAATCTGTCTCTGATACCACTTGATGGATCTAAACACCTTGATCTGTGTTAGAATGATACTTTGAATTATACCACTAAGTATGCGGAATCTACTTAGTAATACTTAGAAGTTTGATTATGAGTAAAAGCAATTGTATATGAATGAGAATAATGTATGAACCAAACTGTTAGCTCCAATATTATTATGAATAATAATAAGAGTGATATTTGTATCACTAGGGTTACAACCTTGAAGCTCTAAGAAAAACGTATATCAAACCTAATCCTAGGACCTCCTTTTATAGCACAAGGAGTCCTCTTTTACAAGATACGTATAATGATAATAGAATAAGATATACACCAAATCTATTCTATATTTATCTATAAAAGTTTCCTAACAGCAGTGGTAATAATATGTACTAGCAGTGGTAATGAGTTTCCACTGCTAGTGCATTCTTCAGCAGTTGTAATCTCTATACTAGCTGTGGTAACTGTTAATGTAATTCCCAACACACTTCGCTAGAACAGTGGACCGCGTGATCACCCCCATTGGTCCATACGGTGTACATTGCAACTCGGGCATAGGCTGCCTTCAGAGAACATAGGAATTGTGAGCCTGTAGCATAACACAGACCGAAATTGGCGATGATTCATCTTCTGTCCCAACCCATCGATAGGGATGGTGAAAAGAAAATCATGTGCATGTGGGGCGCGAATACCACTAAGGATAGCCACCTGTGTTGGGCTTAGCGAGTACTTGTAAACAAGGTCTTTCTCAATGACAACGAAATAACACTTTGCCAAGGTTTTCGTCATTTGA
The DNA here is from genome assembly GCA_030686995.1 of Artemisia argyi. NCBI lineage: Eukaryota > Viridiplantae > Streptophyta > Magnoliopsida > Asterales > Asteraceae > Artemisia > Artemisia argyi. The sequence continues at coordinate 121,331,479 of CM060703.1, forward strand.
GGGGCATGAGCGCCCCCGGTGACAGTGAGGAAGTCGGTGTTACAAGTAGCGTTGAATATATCCGAGACATGCTGGAACGAAGGGCCATGTGTAACAATACCCGTCTTGGTAAGTATCTTATCCTGTAAGTCGCTCGTTTGCATCCGAGAAGCGAGGAAAGCATATTATTATTATTATTATTATTATTATTATTTGTTGAGAATGCTTTAGTTTGTTTATTTTGAATGATTCATATTATTTTGGTGGAATTTTATAAATTTTGTAATGTTTGTAAGTTGTGACAATCTTGATGATATGATGTTTAATTGTTGGGTCCATTTTTTTACGCGCTCGATTAATGTTAAATTAAGTGGTGTGGTTTATGCTTAGGGGGTGTTTGATGGCGCGAGGCCAGCAGAGCTTGCTGCAGAGGAGATCCGGTAACTTTTATGAATGTGGAGGAGTGGGGAATTTTTCTCGTTACTGTCCCAATATTCAGACAGACGAATGCGGCTTAAAAAAAAAAAAAAAAAAAAAAAAAAAAAAAAAAAAAAAAAACGAGTTAATTAAGTCATATGAAAACTGTTTGTTTGTGACTTAATAGATAAAGATGAATGAAAGTATTAAATAATAAAACTGAACTTGTCTCTATTAAATCATTTCTTAATTAAACGTGACTTAATAAAAAAAATAACAAACAAGCCCAGTGTAAAAAACTAATTAAATGTAAAACGTATAACTACATCTGTAATCTTATGTGTGGTGCACATGATAGAAGCTAATGGACGAATTTAAAAGGCATTAAAATAGAAATCATTTATGCAAATTAGTTTGGAAAACAAGTATCGTCGATGTAGTAAAATACGAATAAAAACGACGAGTATTACTTTGAGAAAAACCATATAAACAAGATATTGATTTTTTCTTTTTATAAAACAAAACATTTAATGCAACCTCATATTTCGCATTCATGATACGCCTCTACCTGTTTCGAGAGGATCATGAATGGATAACAAATGGAGTATATTTTAGGGGAAATTCCACGAATACCCCAATAGTACAAACCCATTCACCTTAAATGCCTCACTTTTTTTTGTTTTCTCTAAATACCCCAAGAGGAGAGGGTCGTCTGAAAATCTTGGGCAGATCTCATAAAAGAGTGACATGTGTTCCTATACATGTCCTCACCAAATACTTACATGGTACCTGTTACAATAAGACATTTCTTGGGCGACTGGGACCACATTTCTTGGGCGACTTGGCTTTTTTGTCTTTTTGTCAAAAAGTTAATAATAAAATTAATTACATTTTTAATCCTTATAGTTTGCTTTATATTTCATTTTTGATCAATCTTTATCATAACCCATAGTCATTTCCATCATTGTGCAGTACAACTATACCACACCTTTGACAATTCATTTCATACGTGCACATTCATTTTTGATCAATCTTTATCAATCTTTATTTCATTTCATACAACTATACCACATCTATGAACAAGATTGTTTGGCCTGGAACTCATGACTCTACTACCAACGACACCACCATAACTCCATCGCCACCACCACCAAAACCTATAAAGATCCAAACCCACTACACCCTATCAAGATCCAAACGCCACCATGGACACCACCAAAACTCCATCGCCACCACCACCAAACCCTCATCGCAACCACCACGAAACCAACACCAGTAGATTCGACCGGATCTGGTCAAGATCCGGCCAGATACATGGTGTGGTGGCTCGGTGATGATTGGGGTTCATGGTGGTGGCGCGTACGGGTGGTTGTGGTGGGAGCCAAAGGCTCAAATGCTCCAGGAATGTTGTAAATGTTTCAATCTATCGATTTGGCACAAAAAGTGTCTCGCCGGAAAATATTCCGGTGGCCGGCGCCAGAATCTGCTGGTGCTCCGGTAAGGGGCAGCGACCGGAATCTTCAAGAGAGAGAGAGAATTGTGAGTGTGTATGTGTGTTTGTTTTGGTATTAAATGAGAAAATTGGTTTTAAAGGGGCTATTATTAAATTTTTTACAAAAAGACAAAATAGTGAAGTCGTCCAAGAAATGTGGGTCCGAGTCGTCTAAAAAGTACACATTGCAAGTTGTACCATGAAGGTACATGGTGGGTCCATGTATAGGGACATATGTCACTATATTATACTATCCGCCCAAGTTTTAAGGGCGACTCTCTCCCCTTGGGGTATTTGAAGAAAAAAAAAAGTGAGACATTTAGGGTGAGTGAGTTTATACTTTTGGGGTATTTGTGAAATTTTCCCTATATTTTATTAATAATTGTTGTTTTCATTTTTATGTGAAGGGGAGAAAAAGAAGCTTAAATATCTTAGCCGCTAAAATACGAAGCGCGTGGAAACACGCAAACCAGCCACGTTAAGCCATATGTTGTGGATGGAAAACGAAAGGCTTTGTAAGACGCGTAGGCGCGTGAAGATAACTATTAATAGATTTTAAGATGAGGGCCATATGTGGCTGTTGATGACTTTAACATTTGCACTTTTTCGACACGTCATTTTTCCCACTCGCCGTCCACTCTTCATTTCCTTTGCCACGTGCTATTTTTTATTGTACTATTTTTTTACATTTTAACTGTTCACAGTGAAAGGTATAGAATTATAAGTTACTCACTCCGTCTCATAAGAGAAAAGTTCAAAATATATCTTTGTAGTTTGTCATTTGCTCGCTTTATATCCTTTTTCTTTTTTTGGCACAAAAATCATCCCTGTGATAGTAAAGTTGGCACAAAACCACCCCACCGTTAGTAATATCAGTTAATGAGGACTAACGATGCAAATTATTTTCCGTTATCTCCTAACAAGAGTTAAAATATTTGCATCATTAGTCCTCATTTGTAACACCCCCAATTCATGAATGCAGCGGAATTCAAACTGGGTGTTACTTGACGGCACAATAGTCATAATAATAGAAAACGAACTCTAATTGAGTCGTTTTAAAAGATTTATCATTCAAATTATATAAAAATCAGAGATTACAAAATGAGGTCCCAGATGGTTCCATGATTACAATTTACATTAAATGAGTTTTTGAATGATAATAAAATTTATAGCCCTCTTGAATATTTGTGCTCCTCCGTGCCATCCTCGTTCATTATGGACCTGAAATACATGCTTAAAACAGTCAACACAAAGGTTGAGTGGAATTCGTAGAGTTTGTAGTTAAATCGTTGAGCACAATAATCGTAGTGTGAGCTATAGACTCACACTCATAGTTAGAAAACAAAACCGTTATTATTGCACTAAGCTCATGCAACCAAAGCATTAACATCGAACCAAAAATTGACATTATAGAAGCCCTACCAAGGTAATATTGCCATTATACCTCTAAATATCAAATATAGTGCATTTGTTTGAACTCGTAGTTGTTCAACACAAATGGGATTCGTCAATCCCAATAGATCTATTCACAATATTCGTGCTCACTATAGCTAGTGACTAATAGTTCATGATATAGGGACTTCGAACATGGCAATCGTTACTTAGTGACAATAAAACATAGTCGGGTAAGCATACAGTAGAAAGCATTGTGTTCGAGTAGAAAAATAATAGTATGTATCCCCCTCATGGGTTTGTAAAATAGTTAAACAATAGAAAGTGGGGCTACGAACTCACCTTAAGTTATATAGCAAGTAGTGAATGTGATGGTCGAACCGCGACGGTTTCTACGAGCAACCTATAATAGAATGTTGCGACTTAGGATTGGAGTAAAGAATATGAAGAATTGCCTATATATGTCTTGCATTTAGTCCATGATGTAGTACTTAGTATAGTGTAAGTCTTTGAATAAAAATGGTTTATGAAACATGTATAGTTTGTATATCGCTTACTACCGTTCGGGACGACATAATTCAGAAGTCATGTAGTAAACGTTCGAGGAGCCAGGACACTTTAATTCGTAAATCCACAAGTTATCTCGACGGCTTACTTTAATGAACCCTCACATGAGGCTCCCTACTATTATAGTATTTGATAAAATATATATAAGTTTTTGATCCGAAAAGTTACATGTTCCAATATTTGAATAAACTTAGGAAAGTTTACTTTTGGATGAAGATTGTTATTACAATGAGTCTCATGGTTATTTTGATGGAGTAGATCCAAATTGGATGCTTATGTTGCCATTAACTCTATAGTTCATGTTTTCGTCTTGGTAAGTTTATATGGTCTTTAGTCGTGGCTTTGCCGTGACTTTGGTCATTATTACCATTGTCTTGAGACTCATCCTTGGCCTTAGCCATGGTTTTGGTCTTTGCTTTAGGTCATTAGACCTCTTGGTTTCATTTAACCATAACTATTACATGGTCATTTGGTCTTAAAATGAGCTGTTAAGAATTTGAAGAAAAATATCACTCGTAAAGCGTTTTCAGGGCTCGAGCTTCTTTAATCCTGAACGAAAACGTCGTTCCGGACAACTTTCGTGTTTTAACTTTTTGATGAATCGGATCAGAAGGGCCACTTTCAAAATGGTCAGAATGCTAACAGGTTGTTTTTAGGCAGTTTCGGCGTTTTGGTTTCGCTAACTTCTTATGGCCATAACTTTTGACTCGTGTACTCGTTTTAGGTGATTCAAATTGCTATGTTTTCCTTTAAAAACCCTCTTTAATATTAGGTAAGTGTCTAATATCATGGTTATAATATTTTGGTCGTGGTTCTCAATATAAGTCACTAGTTTTCTTGATTACTTAACATAGGTTAACATGTAGTGTTCTTAACTTGTTTTAAAGATTTTTGTACATCATGAACACAATATAAAGACCATATATAGCATATAGAGCTTATGAAAACATATTAAGGATGATGAGTATAAGTTTTCTTACAACTTTTGGCCTTAATGAAAAGGGAAACTAGGACAAGAAGTAGGAACTAGGACTTTGAGAAATCTCCACTCCTTTGAAGTCTCCTACTTCTTGTGAATGTGTTTAGGACTTGTACTAATCTATTGGTTACTTAAGTAGCTTTAAACTTAAGGAATCACCAAAGATTGCTAAGAGTTGATGAAGATTTGCAAAGGACTAGAATTCTTGAATCTTGCTTGAAAGAAATGATCTAATGAGAGCGTGTTTGTGCTTTGTGCTTGGCGTCTAAATGAGAAGACCAAGGAGGGTATTTATAGTCTCATGAGGAGGTGCAAGAGTAGTCAAAGATGGTTAGTCATCTTTCTTCCTAGCTGAGTATGGACATATGTCTCTAGATTAGCAAGACTTAGGACTTAAGGTTCTATATGTGTAAGGATCTTGAAAGACTTCATTCTAAATCAAGCCAAGTGCCCTCATGACTCATATAAAACACCACCTATGGCTATTTTGAGGATGTTAAGAGTTTTAAATAATCATCTTGCCTTTACGGAGTGAGTTTTGGTCCCGGTAATTGCTAACGGTAAGTTGTTAAGTCATGAAACTTAAAATTGGGTATCGTAAAAATGTGAAACTTGAAAGAATGACTAAACTTGTCAATATACACCATAATAAAATATAAAATGAGTGATAAGTTCTATTGGGGTGCTCAAACCCTGCTAAAACTGAAAACATGGGTCTAAAACGCGTAATACGTAAAACGTACGAATATTGTGTAAAATTGAGAAAAGTAAAATGTTACTTTTCTAATAGGATAATAATGATTTAAAATGACTTATAATGTCTAGACTGGGCTCAGTCTAGTGTCGGTTGGCATTTAATGTCTTTTAGACATAAAACCGTAAGCCTAAAAATCAAGGAATGATTTTTGGTCAAAGGAGGAGGGAAAAATATGTTGACTTTTCCAAAAATGTGAAAACTCAAATTGTCTTAGAAATGCGGTGCAGGTATAGGCTAAGGTTACGGATAAGCAAAAGTGCTTAAAACGTATTTTTTCTATTTCTTACGGCCCATGGCTTATTTGGTAACATTTTTCTTAGTCATGATTAATTCTCTAATTAATTATGAGTGTACCAAACATTTATCTGATGCGGGGAAAATTAACGCGGTTGTGTTTTGTTGTGTGTAGGATTTTTAAATGACGTTTTAACCTAAACGTGTATTTCCTTAATAACTTTCGCGAAAATGATCTGATGAGTGTCAAACTTTTATTTTGCCATGGAAATGATTTATCACATGAGAATATGAAATAAAAATTAAATTTCGGAAAATGAATAGTGAAAGTGAATAGTAAAAATGAATAGTAAAATTTTCGGGAATAGAAGTTAACTTGAAAATGCGAATTGTTACAGTCTCTACCCCTTACGGGAACTTCGTCCCGAAGTTCTGTGTGTGTTATATATTGGAGTGGTGTCGATGAAGAGGTGTGGTTACTTATGAGGACTAGAGTCAGGGATTACCAGTGATGTAGTTTGATTTATCTCAGAATACGGTGTGTCAATAGAAATTGATAACATAGTTGAATATCAGTAGAGATCCATATAATAGTCGAATATCAAAGGAAATTGATATAGCAGTCGAATATTAATAGAAATTGATATAGTAGTTGTACAGAAATTGATATAGTTGAATATCAAATAGAAATTGATATAGTTGTTAAGTATCAATAGCAATTGATATAGTAGTTGAACAACAATAGCAATTGACATAGGAATCGAATAAATGGAATTTGATATAGTAGTCGAATATCAATGGAAATTGGGATAGTAGTTGCAATCATAGCCTAGTAGGTAATCTGTTGTTGTACCTAGTGTTTATTGACTTCATACTTATGTTATTTTGGATACAAATAAGCCCACTTGTTTATAATTCTTTATTTACATAGAGGGGCACCCCAAACAATGTAAATAGGGGAATATAAACTTATGGTTTGGTGATTTACAATTTCTTTATTTAAATGAAAAGGCATCCCAATCCATTTAAATAATTATAAATCATCCTACTTAAGAATTCCCAACACAACGTTCATACTTAGCCGGTGAGTTACAAGGTAGTGTATTACAAGATGATACTAGTGTTCCAAAAGTACAAAATGAATATTCAATCTTGTAAAGCTGATGAGGGTGCTTGTGGTGTAACTAAGGATGATTTGAGCTTTAAAAGTGCATCAAGATCTGTTAATGAGCTTGTGGTTGTAATGGTTGTGAAGATAATGATGTGATATGTTGATGAACAAAATTATGTAGTGTATGCTTAACATTAATATTGGTAGAGATGTCAAGTTTGCTTTAAAATTTTAAGAGATTTTAAAGGTTTATGACGGAATGGTATCCTTAGGACCTAAACAGGATATTACTTCTACGGGATGAAGAGAAGAATTGATAACTATCCCAAGATAGTAGTTCGGATTATCTTATAAATGAAAACTTTCAAGAATGAAATTAGATAGTACAAATAAGGTGTTAAGATCTTGCTGAGTGGTAAGGCACTATCGTGTCTCTAGATCTTTTTAATGAATTCTGGTGGTTTATCGAGTTCAAGTAGGAAATTAATCTGAACATAACCCTAGTACAACTATTCTCAGTATTTGAAAATTTTAAGTCGAAAATAGTTAGTCAGACTATGTTTCACTGTCCCTAGGTTAAATATAGGTGACTAGTCTATATTTAGCCGAGGTTCGATAAAATTTTCAAATACCTAGATTAGGTATACTTGTGATATGTCCGTTGCTTTTGGGAAACTGTCCACTAAACAAAGGCGATGTCAAACCATTCAGTTGCAAGTCCCGCCCATACAAGACTTGTAACCTATATTTTCGCATTCCATTGCATAGAAGATAGTACGGGTAGATACGTGTGGAAAGTAAGTTTTAAGTAGTTCTAAAACAGTCCATACTTGGCCAGGATCACGAGCTTTTAACAATGAAGGTTTCAAAATAAAACTTTGATGAATGTAGAGAAAGTTGCTGAACTTTGATGAATGTAGAGAAAGTTGCTGAACTTTGATGAATGTAGAGAAAGTTGCTGAACTTTGATGAATGTAGAGAAACTTCAGCTTTTGTAGATGATGGATTAGTTTATCCTTTAGAAATATCGTATTTCTATTTGGAAATCGATAGATTGTGATGGGTTTTTGATGTCATATGAAATGATATTGGTGAGGTGATGGAATAATTCCAGAGACCATTGCGCAAATCACAATATCTCGGAAGTAGATTAGACCATTCTGCAATTCACAATGTTAGGGAAGTAGATTAGACCATTGTGTGACTCAAAACATTTGAGAAATGATTAAGACCATTGTATCATACAATGTCCGGGAAATAGGGAAGACCATTGTAATTCGTTACAATATCTTGGACATAAAATGTTGAAGTAGGAACATGATTGGGAGAATGTGGTTGTGACGAAATGCCCTAGAATAGGCATACGCAGATATGTTTAGTCCATTGTTTAGATAAAATGATTGAAAATAAATCGAGTGTATATATCAATATATTAATATGTTCATGTAGTATAAAAAGGCTTACGGGGAAATGCTCAATTATGCTAAGGGTACATATATCCATATGCTAACATGTTTGTGTAGTATAAAATGCTTAATAAGTCCATAATCGTTTGGAGGATGGAAGACACGGAAAGCGGAAGGCTATAAAAATATTTTTGCTTGTAAGTGTGGTTATAGTTTAGGTCTCAATTAGACCCGTTTCTCTATAACCATGGCTCTGGTACCAATCTGTAACACCCCCAATTCATGAATGCAGCGGAATTCAAACTAAGTGTTACTTGACGGCACAATAGTCATAATAATAGAAAACGAACTCTAATTGAGTCGTTTTAAAAGATTTATCATTCAAATTATATAAATATCAGAGATTACAAAATGAGGTCTCAGATGGTTCCATATTTACAATTTACATTAAATGAGTTTTTGCATGATAATAAAATTTATAGCCCTCTTGAATATCTATGCTCCTCCGTGCCATCCTCGTTCATTATGGACCTGAAATACATGCTTAAAACAGTCAACACAAAGGTTGAGTGGAATTCGTAGAGTTTGTAGTTAAATCGTTGAACACAATAATCGTAGTGTGAGCTATAGACTCACACTCATAGTTAAAAAACAAAACCGTTATTATTGCACTAAGCTCATGCAACCAAATCATTAACATCGAACCAAAAATTGGCATTATAGAAGCCCTACCAAGGTAATATTGCCATTATACCTCCAAATATCAAATATAGTGCATTTGTTTGAACTCGTAGTTGTTCAACACAAATGGGATTCGTCAATCCCAATAGATCTATTCACAATATTCGCGCTCACTATAGCTAGTGACTAATGGTTCATGATATAGGGACTTCGAACATGGCAATCGTTACTTAGTGACAATAAAACATAGTCGGGTATAGGGGTGAGCAAATGGACTGAGAACCGAACTGGAACCGAGAACCGAACCGGAACCGACCCAACCCGGACCGAAATTTAGACCCGCGGTTCGGTTCTCGGTTCTTCAATATTGGAAATTTCGGTTCTCGGTTCGGTTTGGTTCGGAACCGCGGTTCTCGGTTCCAGAACCGAAGAACCGCTACTTTCAAATATATAGGATTTTTATATGGATTTTTATGAGACATTTATGGTTAGTGGTAGTGTTTGTGTATCTTTATGGTTTGATATACTCAGAAGATCCAAAGTCTAGCATGTGCTTACGGTTGAGATCGTGGTTGCATTGGTTAGTTATACTTTAGTAGCAATAAACATAAAATTCCGAATGCACTGTGTTAAATAAGCTAGTACACGTATGTATAATAAGTTGAATGTCCATATCTTTCTGAACATATTTTGAGTTGATTTTCATACATTATTCATCTTAATGACAATTTGCAATTCATAGTTGTATTTGGCTTATCTTCACAAATGGCAATGTGAATACAAAAATCTGAGACAGAAGTTGCAGACACTGAACCAAAGTACCAAATATTTATAACCATCATACTTGATTTTAACTAAATTGCAACCTACTTTTATGTAACAATCCATCTACTACATGCCTACATATACTCTTTCTAACAGAATAGAATGGTTATCTTAAACTGTACAAATATATAAAATACGACAAAGTATATAACATTAAATGTTCTTTTATATATAATAACTTGTTTTTGTGACACAATATGTAAAGTAATAGAGCATAACTATATACTTGAACTTAAAAAATGAAGAGCATCAAGTTTATGTTGTAGTAAATGTTGCAGTAAAATCGGTTCTAACGGGTAAGAACCGAAATACCCGAACCGGAACCGAGAATCGAACCGGAACCGACCCAACTTTTCGGTCCGGTTCTCGGTTCCTACACAATTTTATTTTTGGTTCTCGGTTCTCTCGGTTCCGGGTCGGTTCCGTGCGGTTCCGGAACCGCGCTCACCCCTTGTCGGGTAAGCATACAGTAGAAAGCATTGTGTTCGAGTAGAAAAATAATAGCATGTATCCCCCCCATGGGTTTGTAAAATAGTTAAACAATAGAAAGTGGGGCTACGAACTCACTTTAAGTTATATAGCAAGTAGTGAATGTGATGGTCGAATCGCGAAGGTTTCTACGAGCAACCTATAATAGAATGTTGAGACTTAGGATTGGAGTAAAGAATATGAAGAATTGCCTATATATGTCTTGCATTTAGTCCATGATGTAGTACTTAGTATAGTGTAAGTCTTTGAATAAAAATGGTTTATGAAACATGTATAGTTTGTATATCGCTTACTACCGTTCGGGACGACATAATTCAGAGGTCATGTAGTAAACGTTCGAGGAGCCTGGACACTTTAATTCGTAGATCCACAACTCATCTCGACGGCTTACTTTAATGAACCCCTCACATGAGGCTCCCTACTATTGTAGTATTTGATAAAATATATATAAGTTTTTGATCCGAAAAGTTACATGTTCCAATATTTGAATAAACTTAGGAAAGTTTACTTTTGGATGAAGATTGTTATTACAATGAGTCTCATGGTTATTTTGATGGAGTAGATCCAAATTGGATGCTTATGTTGCCATTAACTCTATAGTTCATGTTTTCGTCTTGGTAAGTTTATATGGTCTTTAGCCGTGGCTTTGCCGTGACTTTGGTCATTATTACCATTGTCTTGAGACTCATCCTTGGCCTTAGCCATGGTTTTGGTCTTGGCTTTAGGTCATTAGACCTCTTGATTTCATTTAACCATAACTATTACATGGTCATTTGGTCTTAAAATGGGCTGTTAAGAATTTGAAGAAAAATATCACTGGTAAAGCGTTTTCAGGGCTCGAGCTTCTTTAAACTTGAACGAAAACTTCGTTCCGGACAACTTTCATGTTTTAACTTTTGGATGAATCGGACTAGAAGGGCCACTTTCAAAAAGGTCAGAATGCTAACAGGTTGTTTTTAGGCAGTTTCGGCGTTTTGGTTTCGCTAACTTCTTATGGCCATTACTTTTGACTCGTGTACTCGTTTTAGGTGATTCAAATAGCTATGTTTTTCTTTTAAAACCCTCTTTAACAGTAGGTAAGTGTCTAATATCATGGTTATATTATTTTGGTCATAGTTCTCAATATAAGTTACTAGTTTTCTTGATTACTTAACATAGGTTAACATGTAGTGTTCTTAACTTGTTTTAAAGATTTAGGTACATCATGAACACAATATAAAGACCATATATAGCATATAGAGCTTATGAAAACATAGTAAGGATGATGAGTATAAGTTTTCTTACAACTTTTGGCCTTAATGAAAAGGGAAACTTGTAACAACCGTGGTTTTAGCAGGTCAGTTTGACGGATAGTCTTGACTCGGTTGACATTTTTTTGGTGTGTATTAGGTGTTTGAAGTGATATATGAGTGATATAGGTGAGTTTTAGCACTAAATCCCTTTGCGTAAATGGTTTTATTGTGATTTGGAAAGTTTGGAATTTGGGAAAGTTCATTTTGATCACCTTTGTGGTGTAGAAATGACTTGTGAGGTTTTGGTGTTTTTGTGTTTTTGCGTAACGAGTCTTCGTTCAAGTTATTGAGCGTTAGTAAGTTACGGGAATGTTGTTTTTGTGAAGAAATGCTTATGGAGTGTGTGAAAATCTATTTTTAGAAACTTTATTTTGAAATGAATATTTTCCGGTTTGTCGTAAAAACTGAGGTTTATCGCGTAAGACGTTAGGTTTCATTTTGGGAGTTTATAAAATATGAAAAGTATGAGGTTTTGAGTGTAACAAATTAATTTAATAAAAAAAATAAAAAATATGTATGTATATGAAAAATTGGTGGAAGAGGATTTTTAGGGGAAAAAGGAAACCCAATTGTAGCCCAATTACAACTCTAAGTTAGGTAATTATCCAATAAATAATTATAAATACAAAATCAAAGTTCCCAAAACCCTTTTTCCTGCATATTGAAGTTACACCCTCGCGTTTCCGCCGTGGCGGGGTGTGACAGATTGGTATCAGAGCCTTGGTTATAGAGAATTAGGTGGTTTAACCTAGACTATAACCTAGGAGTCCTTCATATAGTTGCATTTAGGATCTATGTGTAAGTATAGTATTTTATATGTCTATTTTCTTATATTTTTTAGATGTTTTATTGAGTTTCGGACGTCTATTTTATCCCCTATACGTAGTATTGTATATATCGACTTTATTATATTGTCTTCCGTGCTTAAGATGCTTCGTTGGACTACCGTTGTCGCTATCGGATGTGAGATAAGTGGTAGGACGAAGCGGACAAACCACAGAATCCGAGTTTCCGATAACATGTATCCATGTTCGGACAAGGAGAGAACGTTTATGGGAAACGTTGGTGGAGAAGAAGTGGAGAGGTTTGGAACCACGGTGACTTCTAGAGATGGAGCCATTACCAAATACCCTTGGTAGTGTCCTCACTTCACATAGGAAGGAGAGGTGGTTTAGTCTAAACCTCGTGATTTGTATGCGCTTGTGAATCATGTGGAATTGGAAGAAAAGAATAGAGATGGTTTTGCATGTTGTCGACTACCTCAACATGTAGGACACATGAATGGGTGGTTGAGTAAAGATGAAAGGCAGTTAGGATGGAATGGTGTGGATTTGGATCTAGAGTCCACAGCGAGTAGTAAGTTGAATTGATCTAAGTGGGGAAATAAGTGCGAGAGTAGAGTTTGAGCTATTGTGCAACACCTTTTGTTTTGTGTTATGTTTTTTTTTAATTCGTATATTGTCTTTTGCCGTCTGGAGCCATGTTGGAGCGTGATTACTCTTGGATATTGGATCGATCTTATCCAAGTGATTTTGATTATAGAGTTTACGTGATCGATGGAATTGTTCCATGTGAGATGATTATTGCGACGTCTTTTGTTTTTGGTTGCGTGATTGTTTGCATGATGTGTTGTCATAGGAGGGAGTACACTTACGAAAGGGGGCATAAATAATTATGGTGGCCAACATAATTATACATGCGTCACAACACAAGTGGACTTGCAAGTATGATGGCATGGATTGCATGGTGTATTAGGTGCTATGTGGTATATGTGCATTATCATTGAGATGTGTGGTTTTGGAAGTAAGTATGCGTGTGGAATAGGCTTATAACTATGGTCGCGAACATAATTATAAGGGTATCACACACGTGGACTTGTGACCATTATTGCATTGATTGATGTTTGTTGTTATATGTTGTGGTAGATGGTACGTGATATCATGTTGGTGATGACTGTATGGTTAGAGAAGTATTCTCTGAACCGTTTGGGCAGTCGTTATACGTTGAGGTGTGTAGGTGGTAAGATTCCATCCTACCTATCATATGTTGATACCTCAATTATCGGTGGGTACTTATGTTGTGGTATTTAAGATGATTTGTTTGCTAGCACTCCATTTGTATACCTAATTCTTTGGTTGGCATTCCTATTCGTACCATGATGGTACAGATGCCATATTCTTTCTTTTTGATGTCGTGATAGGTGTTGGGTAATCGAATTCGTTTTTGTTGGATACTGGTGCGTTTCTTTGATTGTTCCATACATTCATTCCTCGGATGAATGTTATGCTATTCTTCAAGTATTGTTGGTTCGTGACGAATTGGTGTGGATATTTAATCCCTCATTTACACACACCAATTGAAATTTTGTGACATGTTTTGTGACCTGTTAGTATCGGTGTTTTTCTATGATTTTGGTTTGATCGTTGTACGAATGAGTCTTTGCGTTCTTCGCTTGGTTTGCAATGTATTTGCGTGAGTGTTCACTGGTATGAGTTCGTTTGATGATTATTTTGATTACGTGATTCCTTCATGTCTTTCGCATTCATATAAGAGGTTGAGTTAAAGTCTTTATGGTATTCTAAAATTCATTTGGGTATTTCAAGGTCAATTGTCGGAAACTATTATTTTTATGGTGAAAATGAAGTGTGGAAAAAAAATGGTTATGTTGATGTCTTACATAAAATGGATTATATATATTTTATAAAAAAAAAACAACGGTGTACATTTGTTTTTGAGAAGGTCGAGTACGGGAATAAGAACTGTCTATGGTTCTCATTTACCAAACTTGTTATGTATTTGGTTCATCGAGTGTTTCTTTCGTTGAGATACGCTTGTGGATATTTTATGGGTACGTGTATTTTATATTTTCTTTGTATGGGTTTTCATGAACATTTTATCCGTGTCTATTTTTATTGGGGGAAAATTTCTCATTGTGTTTTTCTAGCTTTGATTTTGATGTTCGTTACTTCGCTAGTCGGTAATTCGTACCCCTTTTGAGTTCGTTGATATACGTTTTAGTTCGACCGGTTTCATGGTTCGCGTCGTTTACTTAGGATAGATTGTCGTTTTGATTATCGATTTGTTCGTCGAAGAGGAAGAGGGTGTTTGCCAAGTTGTTCAAGTGAGAGGTTTAGCTTCTAGATGTATGTTCTTCGGATTGCGTGGGCATCGCGGAGATAGAAGATTCATAAGAGGAACTATGTGATGCATGACTTAGAGTTTGGGAGTAGAAGTTGGAGACGATGGTTTTATGGAGCAAATAGCGTTATCTTCACAGATCGTAAGAACCGTTAGCATATATTTGACAAGAGGTTAATATATGTTGAAGAGAAGTTGGGTGTTGAATTTTTCAGTGACTACGATTGTCTTATTCGCTACCGTTAAGGAAGAGCGGACATCGTGGTAAGAGCGCTGAGCGGGAGTGAACGAGTGAAACTTAGATGTTTGTGAGCGATGATTATGATAATTCAGTTCGGAGTTAAGGGGATGATGTTGACGGCCTAGAGAGAGGTTCAAGGATGAGAACATGTAAGAAGAATGATTACTTGGTTTAGACCAGTAAATGGAAAGGAACGAGGATGGAGGAATGTACTGTGCGGACCAGCTATTGGTTTCATTGAGAGGAAGCGTAAGGACATCAATCATGCAAGGTATTTGATACATCCGAGAATGGATAAGACGTATTATTACCTTAGCAAGAGATGAATAGAGGAGTAGGCGAGACTTTTTCGCTCGGTGAGTTGGGAAAGAGCCATGGGGTGTCGCGTTGATCATCAAGAAACATGATGAAATATTTACTTTGCGATAGTGGTAAACGTGTTATACAGTTTTGAGAACGCGTATGAAGATGAGTACGACTTATCGTTCTTAAATGAATGGACTAAGTGAGCGTACAAATCAGGCGTTGGATGGTATGATGAGAGCATGGGTGTATTTGAGTTTGGAGGAAGCTGAGGTATGCATTTAACTTTAGCTGAGTTCTCCTATAACAATAATTATCAGTCTAGTATTAAGAATGTGTCGTTGAAGTGTGGTATGGAAGGTAATGTAGGTCACCTGTTCTGTGGGCAAAGGTTGGAAGAAGCCAACTAATTGGTCCTGAACTGGTACGAGAGACTACGAATAAGGTTTTCCGATTAAGGAAAGACTTAAGGCAGCAAGAGATCGCCAAAAGAGTTATGCGGATTATTTCCGTAAGCCCTTAGAGTTTGGTGTTGGTGATATTGTGAGGTTAAAAGTATCTCCTTGGAAGGGTGTTATGCGTTTCGGTAAGAAAGGCAAGCTAGCACCGAGATACGTAGGACCATTTGAGATTTACGGAAAGGATTGGATTTGTGGCATACCGGTTGAAGTTAGCTGAGGAATTGAGTGGTGTACATGATACGTTTCATGTATCTAATTGAAAGAAGTGTTTGGCGGATGGTAGTCTGCACGTGCCAATAGATGAAAGTAGGGGTTGACAAAATTCTTCGTTTTGTCGAGAAACCTGTTGAGATTATAGATCGAGATGTTAAGGGTTGAAGTATGGTGAGATAGCATTGGTAAAGGTATGGTGGGATTTTAAGCGTGGTCCTGAGTTTACTTGGGAACGTGAGGATCCGATGAAATTTAAGTACCCAAATTTTGTTTGCTGATGTGGTTGGTGAAGTAGATCGTTTGTAGTTGGATTTTAGATCGTGGAAGTTAGATGCGGGTTATTCATAAATGTTTGTTTTATGGGTATTTGTTATTTGTGAGTGCTTGGTTCAAGGGTATCGTACCTACCTGTGAGAAGTCGTTTGGATCATTGGTGTTCTTGATTGGTGTAGTGTATCTATTTTCGTGTATCGTTGGAGTGCCAGAGTGTTTTCTATCATGTGAATTTGAGTATTTAGTCGGTTCACATTTTTGCGATTCTTTCTCTGTGATTTTATGGTGTGGTACTTATCCGCTTAAAAATCCATAGATTTCCTTTTGCTGTTGTGAGTGGTGACTATAGTAGTTGAAATCTCGGGACGCGATTTCCCTAAGTGAGGGATGATGTAACAACCGTGGTTTTAGCAGGTCAGTTTGACGGATAGTTTTGACTCGGTTGACGTTTGTTTGGTGTGTATTAGGTGTTTGAAGTGATATATGAGTGATATAGGTGAGTTTTAGCACTAAATCCCTTTGCGTAAATGGTTTTATTGTGATTTGGAAAGTTTGGAATTTGGGAAAGTTCATTTTGATCACCTTTGTGGTGTAGAAATGACTTGTGAAGTTTTGGTGTTTTTGTGTTTTTGCGTAACGAGTCTTCGTTCAAGTTATTGAGCGTTATTAAGTTACGGGAATGTTGTTTTTGTGAAGAAATTCTTATGGAGTGTGTGAAAATCTATTTTTGGAAACTTTATTTTGAAATGAATATTTTCCGATTTGTCGTAAAAACTGAGGTTTATCGCGTAAGACGTTAGGTTTTTTTTGGAAGTTTATAAAATATGAAAAGTATGAGTTTTTTAGTGTAACAAATTAATTTAATAAAAAAAAATAAAAAAATATGTATGTATATGAAAAATCGATGGAATAGGATTTTTAGGGGAAAAAGGAAACCCAATTGTAGCCCAATTACAACTCTAAGTTAGGTAATTATCCACTAAATAATTATAAATACAAAATCAAAGTTCCCAAAACCCTTTTTCCTGCATATTGAAGTTACACCCTAGCGTTTCCGCCGTGGCGGGGTGTGACAAAACTAGGACAAGAACTACGAACTAGGACTTTGAGAAATCTCCACTCCTTTGAAGTCTCATACTTCTTGTGAATGTGTTTAGGACTTGTACTAATCTATTGGTTACTTAAGTAGCTTTAAACTTAAGGAATCACCAAAGATTGATAAGAGTTGATGAAGATTTGCAAAGGACTAGAATTCTTGAATCTTGCTTGAAGGAAATGATCTAATGAGAGTGTGTTTGTGCTTTGTGCTTGGCGTCTAAATGAGAAGACCAAGGAGGGTATTTATAGTCTCATGAGGAGGTGCAAGAGTAGTCAAAGATGGTTAGTCATCTTTCTTCCTAGCTAAGTATGGACATATGTCTCTAGATTAGCAAGACTTAGGACTTAAGGTTCTATATGTGTAAGGATCTTGAAATACTTCATTCTAAATCAAGCCAAGTGCCCTCATGACTCATATAAAACGCCACCTATGGCTATTTTGAGGATGTTAAGAGTTTTAAATAATCATCTTGCCTTTACGGAGTGAGTTTTGGTCCCGGTAATTGCTAACGGTAAGTTGTTAAGTCACGAAACTTAAAATCGGGTATCGTAAAAATGTGAAACTTGAAAGAATGACTAAACTTGTCAATATACTCCATAATAAAATATAAAATGAGTGGTAAGTTCCGTTGGAGTGCTCAAACCCTGCTAAAACTGGAAACATGGGTCTAAAACGCGTAATACGTAAAACGTACGAATATTGTGTAAAATTGAGAAAAGTAAAATGTTACTTTTCTAATAGGATAATAATGATTTAAAATGACTTATAATGTTTAGACTGGGCTCAGTCTAGTGTCGGTTGGCATTTAATGTCTTTTAGACATAAAACCGTAAGCCTAAAAATCAAGGAATGAGTTATAAAATTAATGAATGATTTTTGGTCAAAGGAGGAGAGAAAAATATGTTGACTTTTCCAAAAATGTGAAAACTCAAATTGTCTTAGAAATGCGGTGCAGGTATAGGCTAAGGTTACGGATAAACAAAAGTGCTTAAAACGTAATTTTTCTATTTCTTACGGCCCAGGGCCTATTTGGTAACATTTTTCTTAGTCATGATTAATTCTCTAATTAATCATGAGTGTACCAAATATTTATCTGATGCGGGGAAAATTAACGCGGTTGTGTTTTGTTGTGTGTAGGATTTTTAAATGACGTTTTAACCTAAACGTGTATTTCCTTAATAACTTTCGCGAAAATGATTTGATGAGTGTCAAACTTTTATTTTGCCATGGAAATGATTTATCACACGAGAATATGAAATAAAAATTAAATTTCGGAAAATGAATAGTGAAAGTGAATAGTAAAAATGAATAGTAAAATTTTCGGGAATAGAAGTTAACCTGAAAATGCGAATTGTTACATCATTGACTATAGAGTTAAAATATTTGCATCGTTAGTCCTTATTGAGTTAAAATATTTGCATCGTTAGTCTTCATTGAGTTAAAATATTTGCATCGTTAGTCCTCATTGAGTTAAAATATTTGCATCGTTACCATCGCCACCTCCCATCACCGCCACCGCCGCCACCACCACCTACCACCACCCACCAACACACACCCACCACCACCCCCACCACCGCCACCCAACGCCGCCACCCACCTCCACCCACCACCACCACCTACCTCCACCCACCACCACCACCCACCGCCGCCACCACCACTACCCACCACCGCCACCCAGCACCACCCACTGCCACCCACCACCTCCACCCACCGTCGCCACCAACACCGCCGCCGCCATCACCCATCGCCACAACCACCCACCACCATCCACCTCTAACCATAACCACCCACCACCGCTGCCGCCCACCACCTCCACCCACCACCGCTACTAACACCCACGACCACCCGCCGCCGCCGCCACCACCACTACCACCATACACTGAACGAATATTATAAGTGGTAGTGGTGATGGTGGTGGTGGTGGTGGCGGCGACGGCAGTGGTGGTGGCGGCGGCGGTGGTGGTGGCGACGGTGGTGGTGGCGGTTGTAACACCCCCAAAATCGTCACGTCAGCGGAAGACTTAAAATGTCAGCGGAAGACTTTTTGGGTGTTACTTCGAGGATCTTTGTCACAATCATAGAAAACGACACAAAAGTGACGCTTTAAAGTTTAATTCATTCAAAATACCAAATATTCGAGACATCAAGATGTTTCATAATTTAAACAACAAGTTTATTTAAATATGTCAAAATGTTTATTTAAGCCCATGCCGGGTTACAAGCCCACTCCGTGCCTTCAAGTTCCTTCTTGTATAGTTACCTGAGATAAACACATGCTATAAAGTGTCAACACAAAGGTTGGTGAGTTCATAGAGTTTATAGTTTCGAATATCGATTTCCAAAATCAAAAGAGTTTATAAGTTCACAGTGTTTATAATAAGAGTTGATTATCCAAATTAAAGTGTGAGGAAATCCATAGTGTTCATGGTTTAAATCGTTGATTTATCAAAACCAGAAAATGAGTGATTTCCTTATTAATTCAAAAATAGTCAGTTGGGTTACCCTTCACCGGGTCAACACCCAAAATAGTTAGTTGGTTTATAAATCCATTTAACATGAGGTTCGAATCACAAGTTAAGAGTGTATTGTAATCACATACAATCGATAAGTTTAAATCAATGTTCCTGTTATTGCCTTAAGCTCATGATACTCAACGATTAACAGCCAATCATAATCTCAAGTTATGACGGTAAGTAGTAGGCCCTCAAGATAGGTATTTGCCAATAACCTATTTATAAGAACAATAAAGTGCGCCTGGTGTTTTCTCCAACAACCAAACGAGGATTGTCAATCACTAATAGTACTATCCACATTTATTTACGTTCACCCTTCAAGTGATTAAGGTTCATGATCGAGGGACTTTTGGCAATAGTAACTTATGCAAATAACATTGGCCTGACGGTATTTCAATACCCGGTATAAAAGACTTGTGATCGAGTTTTAAGCATGTATCTCCCCCACGGGAAAATAGTTAAAGAGTGGGCTATGAAATCACAGTGACATGTAAATAGTTAACGAGTACTTGTAAAAATATAAAACAATAGTTAAGCATGTATCTCCCCCAAAAATGTGTATAAAACATTATAAAACAATTAAGAGTAGGGGCTATGACTCACCTGAGAGTTATGATAGGTATAGATAACGTAATGTCAGAGGTAGAATGGAAATGACTTCAAAGAGATAACCTGAATGATATGGAAGTCCGAGATAAGTTAGACTTATCGAGAATCGTGATTTGAATAGTGTTCGATGACAAAATGATTTGTGGCAGAGGTGGCTTGCGTGGCAAAACGCTTAATAGTTCAAGAGCAAGTTATATACAATATAACTTGTCTTTATGTATAAGTATCGTTTAATGTTTATATTTCTCATCATGAATCAATGATTTGTATCAAAAGTTGATATATTATAGTAATTGCAAGTTTATGTCAGGTTAAGTGAACCGATGAGTTTTATTATAGGAATAATCATTACTTAATGTGTATTCAAGTTAACTGATAATAACGTCAAGTTATATAATTTATGTTATAAATTATATGTACTCTGAAATATATAGTTATTCCTAATTATTACTTCATTATCGTCTAAAAATGTAGGTCTCGTTATATATTACTATAATTAATTTGTCAACCGTAATTAAGTTTCTATGTAAACTTTTAAGTTATACCTACATTATTCTTTTAAACCTAAATAGTTGAATGATTATACATATTCAATCCAAAATAAACATATTTACAACCTTATAAAAGTTTTGGATGGAAAATGTCAAAGTATCAAACTTGTAAGGGTGAAGTTGTTAAAATAATACAAGTTTCAAATCTTGTAAAAAGGTTCTAAGAAATGTGATAAGTGTTTTGAAAATAGGGGATCAAAACTGCCAAGGACCTAAAGTTTCAAAATAACAGAATACTAAAAATTGTCCTAGGTAGGAATCGAACCAAAGACCTCCTGTTCAGCAACTAATCGCCAACCCAACTGAGCCATTCTTCTTGTTGTGTTATACTTGGTATTTTAACGTTTTTAATTAATCTTTGTCTGATTCACTTAGTTATTATTCTTTCTTATTGACTACTTAACATGAGTATGCACCTGAGCCCTTGCATCAGTGAGTTTGCAAGCGAAAAGAGCCACAAGGATTTGTAGACATAGAGTATGCATGTGCTCAACGAGAGCCAAGTTTTGGTCTCGTGAGGTTTTCTTGTGTGCAAGTCGAACGTATATATATTATCAATAGTTATGTATATTTTATAACTTCATGCATAGCTAGCCATGCCAAGAACTTAGGTGGTATACGTGATATGTAAATGGGTATATATATATCGACTGTCATAATATATTAACAACATTTTAGTTTGTTAAGCCATTTAACCATACAAGACTCTCATGGTACATTAAGTTGGATAGCTTTATACTCGCGTTTTATAAGTGATATGTTATCATTAGTTCTATTTTATGTTGCCAGATCATGCACAGCCACGTCGAGATTCGAGATTGCCACATTGTTTATAAAGCAAGTAACGAGGGTATTAGATGATAAGATGGACAGCTAGTTGGGTTCACATATATGAACATGTGGTATTAGCAGGTGTAGTAAAATATGAAAAGGAAGAAATGACTTACCACACCAATTGTTGGAGGGGAACTAGTGGAGTGGAATGAACGTGGAATAGATGTGAAACGATAGCACCCATGCTTTCAAGATTTTGTACTCGTCACGTAGCCACACCCAATCATGTTAGATCTTATGAAAGTGATTTACGACAGGAATAAAAGGACGAGCATGGTTTCTTCTTCTCGACAGGAACAGTAAGAGTATTAATTTAGGTTTATGTTTGGTTCAAGGACAATGAGGGAAGTGGAAAAGTGATAGCGTACAGTTTGTTTGAGGGCTCAAATATGAACCATAATTAGTTCCAGTTTCCACAACCTGGCTCGACAGAAGTTATAAAAGGGTATGCATGATTTATGTGAGGTGAGTTGTAGTTAGTTAGAGATGTCGATCAGCATGAAGTCTTAAATACTAGAACTGGGATGCGACAAGTGGCAGAGAGGAGCAGGAAGGTGATGTAGGAGTTGCACATGGTTCTTTAGGTTATACTTGAGGTAGAACCAAGTGAGGGAGTGTGAACGAGAGCTGCCATTTGCATGTTGCCTCCATCAATGACCAATCGAATCTAGGCAACAAACATGAGGGATGGAATGTGTAGAGATTGTGTCTAATTATTCCTGACAGCTGACCATGTATTTAGTATTTGTCTTGTGATGACTGGGGAGCAATGAAGGTTAGTTTGAAAGCATGTGATAAGTTACAAGAAATCTATTCAAGCTGTGTTTGGGTCATTTCTGGGGCAGTGAACTAGTGAGGAAGATTACCAAGTTTGTACTTCTCCATTCATTGTAACATGGCCATACGAGAGGTGAAATAAGAGAGGTATGTTGTTTGTTGAATTTACCAATGAAATGGGCAAAGCAACCCTTAGTCGTGGCTTGTAAAAGTGGTGTGTTGGGCTTGTGATTCTGCTGGTGGATCAGGTTCGAAAGGGAAAAAGAGAATTTAAGGATCAGTTTGGTTTTGGTACCTTGGTCTTGAAAAATAAAAATATATATATATAGAGTCCGTTTGGTGTTGTGGCGAATCACAAGAAGTGAAGTGAAACGAATACATATTTGATGTGTCGAATTTTAATGTATGTAACTAGTTTTTGGTCTATCAAAAGGGCTTGTGAAAATAGCTTATATGAGCTTATAAGGTTCGAACAAAAGTGTCTCCTGGTTGCTAGTAGTCTTGACAATGAGGTCGAGCAATAATATTACTAGGTCATGTTTCTAGATTTTGAATAATAAGGTCAAATGAAACGTTACTTATTAATTCTGAAAATAGTTTTGTAAACTCAAAATTAATCTAAGTGTTTGAAAATAATTTAAAATGCCCAAATGACTTCCTATACGTGTCGAGTTTAATGTTAAATCTTTATTATTAGTATCAAAACTTTATGGCTCTTGTTTACTAGTATAATAGACATCTAGAAGAACCAATAATACATGTGTGTCGTGTTTTATATTTACAAGATAATTGATCAAAGTGAAATGTAAAAACTGAAATTTGTCAAAAGTATATATATATATATATATATATATATAAATTGTCATGGGTAAAAAAATGGTTATCTTTATGTTATAATAATGTGTTCATTGTAGGAAAATTTTACGGGGTGTTATATTACCTACCCGTTAAACGGAATCCCGTCCCGGGATTCTAAGATAAGGTAGCCGTGAAGGTGAGTGGAAAAGGTGAACAATTAACGTATTTATTATTAGCTTCCTAATTGTACTTTCCAGCTTAACGTATCTACTATTACATTAGCTTTTTACTTGATGATAACCAATCTTAGTATGAGGTTGAAAGAAAAACTTGGGGAAACTTTAGTCCAAAATTATAGTTGTTACTTGGCAGTATTATTTAAGGTGTAAACAGTATTTTACCACAGTGGTGTACAGTACCCGATTCTTATTCTCTTTAAATAACCCACTTTTTATACTCCTTTTTACCTAATTTTCCTTTCCCTTATTCCTCTCGTCGACATGCCTCGCTTCATCACTAACCTTGCAATCATGTATGCCATTGTTACTACTATTTATCTAGTGTATGTTCCGAACGAAGATCGTGCTATATTGGTTGGGATCTTAATGTTTCTTGCACCGTTCGTGGTTCTAGCGATCTTCATTGACAAGTTTTGGAAGTGAAGAAATAGTGTCATAGTGTAGTGGTTGGAATGTTGAAATAATGTTGTGTTTCTATGTAATCTTTAGTGTATGAATAAAATCTTCTTTGTTTCCTAATGTCGTTGTTTATGTTAAATTTTCGTTTGCTTTTATTGCTTATAGATCATTAAATTTGCATTATGTGTTAAAACATTGGTTTGATTGTAGTTAGATTTGGTGAGTTTTAACAATTTTTGATCGAAAGTGTTAATAAAAGTTTGTTTGGTTTCGTGGGAAGTCGATTATTTAGATAAGTACAAGTTTTTGTATTGTTGGATAGTTTGGAGTTCGTACGAAATGAGGTGATGATATTTTGACCGTCCTAAGATTGATTTAAGTGATAAAGGTTCGTTTTAGTTGATTCTTAGGTACATGATAATTTGAAATGTACAAAACATTGGTAGAGTGTTAAGAAAATGTCACGGAAAATGACTCGAAATTATTCGACATGAATTTGTTTGGGAATATGATTTAATTTCTGGGATTCGAGCAACATTGGGCTCGAGTTATTGATCTAGTTTAGAATTCAACGAAGTGTTGGGTTATTGAAATACTGAGGCCCAAGTTGAGAGGGTGCGTTCCGTTTGGTTTAAGCGAGTATGAAATGTTTATCGATACGTATATTATCATTTCATGTTATATCAGATCATGGGGTGGTCTAATATTTGTTATATAATGTTTGAAGGTCCATAGGGATTTATTTGATATGTTCAAAATTTCTTAAGGGTTAAGGGTATTATTCATACGTGGTGTGTTTATGATTTAGTTTATGGTGTTATGTGTTTAATGTGATCTGTTTCTTGCCACTTGTGTTTAATTGCGAAAGACGAGGTAGAATTTTCACCACGTATCCTAAAAAGTTTGTTGCTAGTTTTATTGGACATGATTTTAAAAGTTTTACCGTTTGAATACAAACGGTCGTATTTAATATAATAATTGAGAATTATTTTTCCAATTCTTTATAAATACCATTGGTACGTGTTGGGTTATCCACATACACACACACACAAAACAATCAATGGCTTGCAAGCTACCACATACCGCTGAACAAATTCAACAATATATCAAAGCAGAGACCGAAAATAGTGATGTGGATCGCAAAAATGCTATTTTGAGGGTCATTCTGGAGTTGGAGGTGGTGAAACAATCGAAACAACGGCTTAGAGAACGCTATGCAAAGTGTACGGATATATCGGGTGATCGGAAACGTGTGATTGATACTTTCTTGCATGACGGATATCGTAAGGATGCGGCTATTATTGAATCGTTATGGGTTTGTGTTCATCAGATAGAGGACCATAGCTCCAGCAAGATCTGTTGGAGTTTTAAAGAGAATGTTGAAGCGGCTAGGATTGAACAACAACAGCAACAGCAGCAACGTCAACAGCAACAGCAACAACAGCAACAGCAACAGCAACAGCAACAGCAACAGCAACAGCAATTACTTCAACAAGGTGCATCGAGTTCTTCTGCACCAAGAGTGACTGTGCAACAACAACAACAATTGCCTCATCTGGATCAATTCCAGCCAAGTTTTGAGGAAAACGTGGCGGTCGATGATGGTGGTTGGACTTCTGACATGGAGCGGGAGCTGAGTAGGTTGGAGGCTCAAATAGAAGAAGAGAGGTTGGCAAGCTTCGACCCTTATGATGATGGATATGATTCTAACAATTCCCAGACTTGGGATCACCCAGACTACCGCTGAAGTGTGATGTTTAATTTAGCGTTTGTTTGTAATGTTTTTATGTATTTCCGTCCAGTCTGCTTTTTAATAATATGGTGTTTGAATAAAATTCCTTGTGATCATACATTGGGTGAGAATTTATTCTGTTATGTTTAGATAAATTAATAATTACCAAAAATCTGTGCGGGTAACCTACCCGTTAAACAAAAGAGTTTTGTTGATACAATTTTTACAAAGAGAATAGTGTGGAGATAATTCTCGAATTATTTAGTTCTTGTGGATAGATGTTAACTTGGGGAAAAGTGAATGCACATGGCAAGAATAGTGATTCATGGTAACATGTCTATATATTTCCTGATTTTTCTCTTTATCGTTCATTTTGTCTTCAAATAACAATTTTTAATATGTCTTATACTTATATTGTTCTCATAGTTGCGTATTTTGTTGTAACTTTCTTCCCGAAAGAAGATCTGGAGTCCTTGGATTGGATTATAGCATTTCTTATGCTAATCGTGGTTTTAGTCGTTAGTGTGGATGAAATATGGGGGTAAGAAATGTTGTTTTTGAATTTGTAGCTTCATGCACTAGGCATTAACGTTTCATTGTGTGGTTTTTGTCATACAGGGTATTCGATGTATTACATCCAGTTGTGGTTCTTGCACTCGTAGGAGTGGTGGCATTCTTCATCAGCTTGGTGGATCAATCGTTTAGTGACGTTAAGGTTTACTTAGTGATCTTTGTGATGATAGCATTACCGATGCTAGTTATATCGTTGTGTATTAATATTCGTGGTTTCTAATGAGATTTAGATTTTCTTGGTTTCATATGTCTGTTAACTCAGAAGTAATTAAACCTATTTATCTATATTTCGTTATTTACATAGAGAAGCGTCCCAAACTATGTAACTAAAGAAATATAAACTTATGGTTCAATGATTTACAATTTCTTGATTTGAATAAAAGGGCGTCCCAATCCATTCAAATTTAAGACGTTGTAAATCATTTTAAGATTCTGACTTAACCATCTGACAAAATAATTTATGTGCGGATATGTCATAAGCATCTATAAAGATGAAAGCGAGACAATTTAAAGAGGATTTGCATAGTACTCAAAATAGTTGGGGGAGCATATAAATATATATATTAATATACTAGAGTGTAGTTGCACCATAAACTATTTAAAGGTCACATAATAGTCTAGCGGATGGAAATATGAAGACACGGTATTTGTAATAATCCTGATTAGTAAACATAGTTATTAGCATAATCGTAACATGTAAGCATATATCAAGTTATATAAGTAAGACATAATGAGAGGTAACTTTTCTAGCGGATGTTGGAATGTAGGCACGGAGGGCATGAAGTGGTATTTTGTAAAAATGGTCCAGTTAAAGTGTGGTTATAGTCCAATGTTTAAAAACATCTGGTTCTCTATAACCATGGCTCTGAATACCAATCTGTAACACCCCCAAAATCGTCACGTCAGCGGAAGACTTAAAATGTCAGCGGAAGACTTTTTGGGTGTTACTTCGAGGATCTTTGTCACAATCATAGAAAACGACACAAAAGTGACGCTTTAAAGTTTAATTCATTCAAAATACCAAATATTCGAGACATCAAGATGTTTCATAATTTAAACAACAAGTTTATTTAAATATGTCAAAATGTTTATTTAAGCCCATGCCGGGTTACAAGCCCACTCCGTGCCTTCAAGTTCCTTCTTGTATAGTTACCTGAGATAAACACATGCTAAAAAGTGTCAACACAAAGGTTGGTGAGTTCATAGAGTTTATAGTTTCGAATATCGATTTCCAAAATCAAAAGAGTTTATAAGTTCACAGTGTTTATAATAAGAGTTGATTATCCAAATTAAAGTGTGAGGAAATCCATAGTGTTCATGGTTTAAATCGTTGATTTATCAAAACCAGAAAATGAGTGATTTCCTTATTAATTCAAAAATAGTCAGTTGGGTTACCCTTCACCGGGTCAACACCCAAAATAGTTAGTTGGTTTATAAATCCATTTAACATGAGGTTCGAATCACAAGTTAAGAGTGTATTGTAATCACATACAATCGATAAGTTTAAATCAATGTTCCTGTTATTGCCTTAAGCTCATGATACTCAACGATTAACAGCCAATCATAATCTCAAGTTATGACGGTAAGTAGTAGGCCCTCAAGATAGGTATTTGCCAATAACCTATTTATAAGAACAATAAAGTGCGCCTGGTGTTTTCTCCAACAACCAAACGAGGATTGTCAATCACTAATAGTACTATCCACATTTATTTACGTTCACCCTTCAAGTGATTAAGGTTCATGATCGAGGGACTTTTGGCAATAGTAACTTATGCAAATAACATTGGCCTGACGGTATTTCAATACCCGGTATAAAAGACTTGTGATCGAGTTTTAAGCATGTATCTCCCCCACGGGAAAATAGTTAAAGAGTGGGCTATGAAATCACAGTGACATGTAAATAGTTAACGAGTACTTGTAAAAATATAAAACAATAGTTAAGCATGTATCTCCCCCAAAAATGTGTATAAAACATTATAAAACAATTAAGAGTAGGGGCTATGACTCACCTGAGAGTTATGATAGGTATAGATAACGTAATGTCAGAGGTAGAATGGAAATGACTTCAAAGAGATAACCTGAATGATATGGAAGTCCGAGATAAGTTAGACTTATCGAGAATCGTGATTTGAATAGTGTTCGATGACAAAATGATTTGTGGCAGAGGTGGCTTGCGTGGCAAAACGCTTAATAGTTCAAGAGCAAGTTATATACAATATAACTTGTCTTTATGTATAAGTATCGTTTAATGTTTATATTTCTCATCATGAATCAATGATTTGTATCAAAAGTTGATATATTATAGTAATTGCAAGTTTATGTCAGGTTAAGTGAACCGATGAGTTTTATTATAGGAATAATCATTACTTAATGTGTATTCAAGTTAACTGATAATAACGTCAAGTTATATAATTTATGTTATAAATTATATGTACTCTGAAATATATAGTTATTCCTAATTATTACTTCATTATCGTCTAAAAATGTAGGTCTCGTTATATATTACTATAATTAATTTGTCAACCGTAATTAAGTTTCTATGTAAACTTTTAAGTTATACCTACATTATTCTTTTAAACCTAAATAGTTGAATGATTATACATATTCAATCCAAAATAAACATATTTACAACCTTATAAAAGTTTTGGATGGAAAATGTCAAAGTATCAAACTTGTAAGGGTGAAGTTGTTAAAATAATACAAGTTTCAAATCTTGTAAAAAGGTTCTAAGAAATGTGATAAGTGTTTTGAAAATAGGGGATCAAAACTGCCAAGGACCTAAAGTTTCAAAATAACAGAATACTAAAAATTGTCCTAGGTAGGAATCGAACCAAAGACCTCCTGTTCAGCAACTAATCGCCAACCCAACTGAGCCATTCTTCTTGTTGTGTTATACTTGGTATTTTAACGTTTTTAATTAATCTTTGTCTGATTCACTTAGTTATTATTCTTTCTTATTGACTACTTAACATGAGTATGCACCTGAGCCCTTGCATCAGTGAGTTTGCAAGCGAAAAGAGCCACAAGGATTTGTAGACATAGAGTATGCATGTGCTCAACGAGAGCCAAGTTTTGGTCTCGTGAGGTTTTCTTGTGTGCAAGTCGAACGTATATATATTATCAATAGTTATGTATATTTTATAACTTCATGCATAGCTAGCCATGCCAAGAACTTAGGTGGTATACGTGATATGTAAATGGGTATATATATATCGACTGTCATAATATATTAACAACATTTTAGTTTGTTAAGCCATTTAACCATACAAGACTCTCATGGTACATTAAGTTGGATAGCTTTATACTCGCGTTTTATAAGTGATATGTTATCATTAGTTCTATTTTATGTTGCCAGATCATGCACAGCCACGTCGAGATTCGAGATTGCCACATTGTTTATAAAGCAAGTAACGAGGGTATTAGATGATAAGATGGACAGCTAGTTGGGTTCACATATATGAACATGTGGTATTAGCAGGTGTAGTAAAATATGAAAAGGAAGAAATGACTTACCACACCAATTGTTGGAGGGGAACTAGTGGAGTGGAATGAACGTGGAATAGATGTGAAACGATAGCACCCATGCTTTCAAGATTTTGTACTCGTCACGTAGCCACACCCAATCATGTTAGATCTTATGAAAGTGATTTACGACAGGAATAAAAGGACGAGCATGGTTTCTTCTTCTCGACAGGAACAGTAAGAGTATTAATTTAGGTTTATGTTTGGTTCAAGGACAATGAGGGAAGTGGAAAAGTGATAGCGTACAGTTTGTTTGAGGGCTCAAATATGAACCATAATTAGTTCCAGTTTCCACAACCTGGCTCGACAGAAGTTATAAAAGGGTATGCATGATTTATGTGAGGTGAGTTGTAGTTAGTTAGAGATGTCGATCAGCATGAAGTCTTAAATACTAGAACTGGGATGCGACAAGTGGCAGAGAGGAGCAGGAAGGTGATGTAGGAGTTGCACATGGTTCTTTAGGTTATACTTGAGGTAGAACCAAGTGAGGGAGTGTGAACGAGAGCTGCCATTTGCATGTTGCCTCCATCAATGACCAATCGAATCTAGGCAACAAACATGAGGGATGGAATGTGTAGAGATTGTGTCTAATTATTCCTGACAGCTGACCATGTATTTAGTATTTGTCTTGTGATGACTGGGGAGCAATGAAGGTTAGTTTGAAAGCATGTGATAAGTTACAAGAAATCTATTCAAGCTGTGTTTGGGTCATTTCTGGGGCAGTGAACTAGTGAGGAAGATTACCAAGTTTGTACTTCTCCATTCATTGTAACATGGCCATACGAGAGGTGAAATAAGAGAGGTATGTTGTTTGTTGAATTTACCAATGAAATGGGCAAAGCAACCCTTAGTCGTGGCTTGTAAAAGTGGTGTGTTGGGCTTGTGATTCTGCTGGTGGATCAGGTTCGAAAGGGAAAAAGAGAATTTAAGGATCAGTTTGGTTTTGGTACCTTGGTCTTGAAAAATAAAAATATATATATATAGAGTCCGTTTGGTGTTGTGGCGAATCACAAGAAGTGAAGTGAAACGAATACATATTTGATGTGTCGAATTTTAATGTATGTAACTAGTTTTTGGTCTATCAAAAGGGCTTGTGAAAATAGCTTATATGAGCTTATAAGGTTCGAACAAAAGTGTCTCCTGGTTGCTAGTAGTCTTGACAATGAGGTCGAGCAATAATATTACTAGGTCATGTTTCTAGATTTCGAATAATAAGGTCAAATGAAACGTTACTTATTAATTCTGAAAATAGTTTTGTAAACTCAAAATTAATCTAAGTGTTTGAAAATAATTTAAAATGCCCAAATGACTTCCTATACGTGTCGAGTTTAATGTTAAATCTTTATTATTAGTATCAAAACTTTATGGCTCTTGTTTACTAGTATAATAGACATCTAGAAGAACCAATAATACATGTGTGTCGTGTTTTATATTTACAAGATAATTGATCAAAGTGAAATGTAAAAACTGAAATTTGTCAAAAGTATATATATATATATATATATATATATATATATATATATATATATATATATAAAAATTGTCATGGGTAAAAAAATGGTTATCTTTATGTTATAATAATGTGTTCATTGTAGGAAAATTTTACGGGGTGTTATAGCGGTGGCGGTGGTGGAAGCGGTGGTTGGTGGTGATGGGTGGAGGTGGTGGGTGGTGGTGGTGGAGCTGCAATTTCAGGTTAAAATCTCGCGTGTCTTGTTGTAAAACATTATTCCATACAACTTTTGTGTTTCACACTTTTGATGATTCGGACCAGAAACTGGTCAAAATCGTGAATTAAAATCGATTCAGAAATATTTTTATCAAATGTCAAGTTTTCATACGTTTATATATATATATATATATAAATGGATGAAACGTAAGAGGACTAACGATGCAAATATTTTAACTCAATGAGGACTAACGATGCAAATATTTTAACTCAATAAGGACTAACAATGCAAATATTTTAACTCTATAGTCAATGAGGACTAACGATGCAAATATTTTAACTCAATGAGGACTAACGATGCGAATATTTTAACTCTTGTTAGGAGATAACGGAAAATAATTTGCATCGTTAGTCCTCATTAACTGATATTACTAACGGAAGGATGGTTTTGTGCCAACTTTACTACCACAGGGATGATTATTGTGCCAAAAAAAGAAAAAGGATGTAAAGCGAGCAAAGGCCAAACCACATGGATGTATTTTGGACTTTTCTCGTCTCATAATAATAATCCATATTTCTTTTTCTGTAATGTCTCAAATTAATTATTCACTTTTCTTTTTAAGTAAAATCTAAAGCATCTAGTGAAAAATATTCTATTTAAGTGGTTGGAAATAAAAGTGATACCACTTTTATTAAACTTTATGTTTTTTATCTTCTAACAATAATTTTAAAACAGAGAGAGTATGTTTGAGGAGTTCCTTTTTCATGTCTCTTATTTCATTTTGATTGGCGACCAATAAAATGATTTTTTTAATAAATGGCTAATTTATACATTACGTGAAATTAGAAATGAGTCGAATAGTTTTATCATTTTTCGACTTGATTTAAACTTTTCTTTTATGAAAAACTTTGATTCGTAATTTTGTGAAATCAATCGATTGCAATATTAACACTATATAACTACACTACAATAAATAAGTTCTAACTACTAAGATATAAATTGAAAGATAAGGAGTAAATGAAGGAAAGATCAAACTGAGACAAAGAGATTTATAGTGGTTCGGTAACGAAGCTCTTCTTCGTCCAACTCGAGAGTTCCAAGCACTATGTCAATAATACTCCCTTAAGACGGAGAAAACCTTACAACATCGCTTATCACGATTTCCGACACTAAGCTAAATGTCAAGTACTAAACTAGCTAGTACCATTTACGATCTACTTGATCATCACACAACACAATCTACAAGATCCTCACGATCCACTCGATCTACACACTCTCTCACGATCTAAACACTATTAGCACGAGATCTCCATGACCTCTACACGATCACAATGATCCACACAAGATAACTAAACAATACTCAAGACTACTTGATATATATAAAGATACAACAAGTATGTAACAAATGTTACGCGTGTACTATACTATTACTACAACACTTGTTATCCTCTTGATACTTTGTTTTCTTCTCTTACACTAGTAGCGGAATGAAGGTGATCACTTGATTGGATATTTGGATCACCTTAAACAAAAGAAAACTATTTAAATGATTAAGGAAATGTAAGTGTGATAGAGGGATTTAACTTAGAAAGTTTTGTCTGAAAAAAGATGATCAAAATCTGTGAAATAGTCTAGTATTTATAGGCAAAAGAAATATGCCCATTACAGAGAGACAAGTAGACAACACCACTAAAGTTCGCACGGTACCACTAAATTTAACGGTACCGTGGTATTTAGTGATACCATGCCCGACAAAGACGCTCCACATTTTGTTTTTAGTGCTGAAAGTTTATTTGAGGAAGGTTAGAGCTGTTTTGGGGGGAAATAGCTGTTAGAAGATTCAAACTTATTTTCCCAATTAATTTTTTTTTTGATTAAAAAATAATTTGTAAAATGTATTTTTGAAAAAATGTTTTGTCGCATTAAAAATGTGAAGTTTATAACACAAATTTAATTCTTTGATCATTTGACAAGTTGTAAATTTATTTGTTCTTACATAAAGTGATTTACTTAGAAATGGGATATTTCGACAAAAAATTTGTTTACGTTAATTTTGACGTAACGTGTTTTTCATTTTCTTGTCATCAAAATATAGAGATGTCGAAAAATAGAAATAATATTTTTAAACATTATTTATATCAGCACATTACTCTAAACCAATTAATTTAAGCTTTTTAAATGTAGTTGTTCAAGCCAAAACCCAAAAAGAGTGTTATATCATGTTACTGTAGCATTTCTATTTTTTATTTTTCTTATCACTTACGCACTCAAAAGCCCTTTACTAATATTTTTAAGTCTTACATTAACCGATTAAAACAATATATATATATATATATATATATATATATATATATATATATATATATATATATATATAGTGATGTATTCTATGCGGTATCA
This sequence comes from Artemisia argyi, assembly GCA_030686995.1. Lineage (NCBI taxonomy): Eukaryota > Viridiplantae > Streptophyta > Magnoliopsida > Asterales > Asteraceae > Artemisia > Artemisia argyi. Next base: position 121,365,445 of record CM060703.1, read on the forward strand.
TTCTTATATACAGTACTTTACAGTACTATTAAAATGAATCTAGGCCATTGGATAGTTTGATCAAAGGATAGGATTAAAAGTGCTAAAATTGTAATTAACCAAAAAAATGAGGGTTTCTTTTTTAATTAAATAAAAGGTTAAAAGGGTATTGTTGGTAATACACTTTAATTTATTTATCCCTAAAAAGATGCTGTAAAACTAAACCCACAAAAAAACTGCAACCTCTCCCCTCTTCTAGATCCATTATTCGGCAAAAAAGAAAAAGATGAAAAAAAAACCTTCCATAAACTTCATCACCAACTGTAACTATTCCACTTATTTTTCTTATGATGTGTCTGATTATGATCGATCAAATGGTTATCATCACAGCCGGCTTGTTCGTATTCATTCAAAAAAGAAAAAAAAAAGAAACATTACACCCTCTTTCCTTTCAACCCCCAAATCCCTATCACCACAAACCACATAGCGCCGTCGGATTGTGGCTGCCGGATCTGGTCATAGTTGTTGGTGGAGGGTCAAGTGGAGATAGCCGTCGGATTATGGTGGAGGGTCATAGTTTTTGGTAGATTTGGCCGCCGGATCTGGTCTTACTTGGTGCATACGTGTTTTTTTTTTATTGTTGGTGCATATGTGTTTTTCACGTTAGCATTTGTAAATACATGTGTGTTATTTGTAATGTCAAAAATTCTGCATTATCATTCGACTTTATTGAATTGTGTTATTTTAAGATCCGAAAACCACATCCTTGTTTCAGAACACAAACTAAAAGTGGGTGGCATCCATATATTTTCTTTATCCCTGTACGTGGCAATATTTTAAGATCCAGAAATTCACGGAATGTTGAAAGTCAAACTAGTGTTCAATTATTTGATAATGGAATGAAAACTGAAATCTGACGATTTGTGTGGCTTCAATATTTATTTTGTTTATGACCAGCTCACCCACCACATGTTTTTAATATTATCTTTGGTATCTTAATTAAACTTGGATAGTAAATCCTTGCTGGTTGAATTTCCCTTTATTAATTTGTTCATGGTGTAAATGACGTAGTGTTTGATGAATACCTATTACCGATGGATTTACTATGTTTTTACATCCAAAGCAACTTATATAATGAAATAAACATGTATGTTATCTTTAATGTGCAGAGCAGGTGTTTCCAAAAAATTGCAAGGTGTAATCACTTTTTGAAAAGTCCCTGGTCACTATATGAATTATATCCATTTTTATAATGCTTTTTTTTTTTTTTTTTTTTTTTTTTTTACCTAATATGATTAACTATTTATTTTTAAGTTTTTATTTCAAAACAGGGATCGTGTGTCTGGTTCTTTAATCATTAAGTTTATGTGGTTACTCCAAACATACATGTTTTTGGAAGGCGTGCACATATGTTCTAATAAATATGATGAGAAAGCCCCGCGTGCACCTATGTTATTTGAAGGCATGCACATGTGTTCTAATGAATTTGATGAGAAAGTGAAGAGTGCACACATGTTTTTAAGCGGCGTGCACATTTATATTTAACAAGATACTTGTACTTGAATTGTATTTTATTTGATAAATTGTATTTTATTTGATATCGAATTTTGTATATATTATTTATGTTCTTTGTTTCTATCAATTTTTAGAGGTTACATTATATGTTTTTGTTTTTGATCATGAATTTCAAAAATCAAAGAATGTACACTAGAAACATATGTGCAATTACCATTTTAAGAAAAATAAGTTTGACGAAACACATATGCACTCTCATAAAGCATTTCTGGTGAAAAAAATAGAAAGTAAAAAAAAAAGTTATTTTTTTTATTTCCGAAAATTAAGGGGTTTAAAAAAATGTTTTTTAATTAAAAAATTCAAAAAATAAAGTAAAAATGTGTTTTACTATTTTGCCCTTTTTAATTAATTAAAAAGATTTAATAATACTAAATCATTATTGGTCCAAATGATACTGTAAAGTACTACATTTAATATTAGTACTGCATAGAACGCGCCCACAGAGACGGAGACAGTGGGGGAGCCAGGGGGTGCTTGGCCCCCTCCAACACGCCAATCGCTTTGCTATTTACCTTATAAAATTTAAGCATATGACGCAACTATAGGCAAATGACCCCTCTAACCTTTAGTTAAATTACTTTGTTAGCTTGAGAAAAAATTTCGGCCCCCTTATTCCTAATTCCTGGCTCCGTCCCTGCGCGCCCATATATATATATATATATATATATATATATATATATATATATATATATATATATAATTCTCTCTCTTTAGCGTCAGCTACTCACTCACGCAATGATGCAAGAGAGGGTCGGTATGGTGGCGCATGCTTGAGTCGTGCCACGTGAAAATGTTGACTCTCCTTTGTGACTGCACCCAACGCTTTTTGCTTATCAAAACGGTTATATTCTATTCTATTAAGATTAAGATGCGATAATCATATGAAAGAAAAGAGACAAAATTGAAAAACTATATGGTACCTTGTGTATTGTCAATTGCTCATGTGGTGCCTGTAACGATTTTTGAGCTGACAACAAGTAATTGGCGTATGCATATTTTTATCCAAAGGGTTAATAGTTTAGTTTCTAAAAGGATGTGCACTTGTTTTTACTTTTTAACGAACAAATACTTCTTATCTATCTACTTGTATATCAATTGTGACACTGTTTTGAACAAAATGAAGAACTAATAAAAAAAAACTTAACATCCGTGACTAAGAAGTTGACTGATTACTTGACATCCGTGACTAAGAAATTGATTGATTAATTATGAATAGTACTATCTAGATAATAAGTGATAGTAAGGATCAAATAAGAAATAAATATAAAATGAGAAAAATAAGTGATAATAAGTTATACCTAATAGTAAGGATCAAATAAAAAATAAATATAAAATAAGAAAAATAAAAAATAATCACATTCATACATTTTAGATGTATCTAAAAAAAGATATACAATACGTTATCCTAATTCTAATGCCTAACAAGTTATCACTTTGCTACGTCACACCCATTTTAGCCATTTGCCGACAGTGAACATACTAATTAAACACCAGTCACTAACCATGTCCAATGGGTAATGATTTGCACACTCTCATTTTTTATTTGCACACTCCAAATTATGCTTTAAACAGTTGTACATTTATCATATGCTACTTTTGAAGATAGTACATTAGAGTGTGCGGATAAAAAATAAGAGTGTGCCAATCAACACTCATGTCCAATGCCTAAAATAAGAAAATATATGAGCAACAAAAAGTGGAACATGAGACTTATATTAAATATCAAATTTTTGTTACATAACAAGGGACTCATTCCCATCATCTATCTAAAAAGAAAATCAATCGTTAAAATTAAAATCATTTTAATATTTCACCCATTTTTTATAATTTAAATATCTCTTAAACCGTTAATCGTTAAACGCAAAATAATTACACCATCGCGACGAGCACTTAATTATCTTTCTATAGACGGGCACTTTGATATATTTTCGACAATTTTTTTTCACGTTTTTTTTCGTAGCTGAAAAAATCATATATGATATGTAATATCATATCATATATGATTTTTTCGGCCACGCAAAAAAAACGTGAAAAAAAAATTGTCGAAAATATGTCAAAATGCCTATCTATAAAAAGATAATTAAATGCTCGTCGTAACGGTATATTTCTTTTTCGCTTAACGATTAACGGTTTGAAAGATATTAATATTTGAAAAAAAAAAAAAATGAAAGTGGGTTTTTAAAATTGTTGAAATTAATTCCATCCATTAGATCAAATAAAGATGAAGGGTGGATATTAGTCAAAGTTTGCTTCTCAAATGATCTTATATCTTTCTTTTTTTTCAAATATTAATGGGTAAAGTCTATAAATTATCAACATGCTTTCTCAACTTTACAGAGTTAGGTAACAAACTATTTTTATTACCAATTTAGTATGTAAAACTTGCTAATTTTCGACAATATAGTCATTTTGCTCACAGGCTACTTGGTAAACCGGTAACCAAGCTTATTTGTCATTTTATTTTTTTATTTTTTTTATGCTTAGGTGTTAGCTTATGTGGCATATTTATGCTTATGTCATCAGCACTACATATTTTTCGGCAACCACCATCTTCTCCGGCAATCTTCATATTTTCCGGCAAATACAATTTTCTGACAAACACTACAAATATATACCGTATCAATTTTAGGGGCGAGCTCAAATGTGATTTGATGAGTCCAAAAAATTATCAACAGCACCCTGATGTCGACAACAACCACAACACTTCGACAATCACACCCTACAAACCAAGTGACCAATTTCAATCCAAGACACAACCATAACCAAACTCGAGCAACACAACACTTGACCAATCAAGAACCCACTAGACCGTGAGTTTCTAAACTCACGGTACACCTTTTTAATCTTGTTTTTATTATTTTCTTTTCGTTATTATTAAGAGATCCTCAAAACTCGAGGGTTTTGAGTCAAACCGAGGTACAAAAACCACAAAAACGGTGAGATGACTACATTGTTCTTCGAACGGATCAGAAACAAGAAAAGATAGGTGATGGTGTTGATGATTCGAGAATAAAACTCGAATGAAAAAGGTGTTAGGATGCGTTTGGTAGCGCGTGTTATATATCAAAAGATGGAGGATGAAAAGATACATGTGATGGTGGTGGCGGTGTGTAGTGACTCGCGGCGGTGGAGGTGTGGTGGCCGGAAATGTGGCCGGATATGGGAGGGATGATGAGTGTGTAAAGACTCATCATTTTTAGTCAAATCTGAACTGCAAAACGTTTAAAAACACTAAAAAACGCACCAAAATACGAAAAATATCCCAAAGATCGTGTTTTATATGTTTTAGATGCAAAATGATTAAAAACGGATGAAAACCGAACAAAATTTGCATAATTGGCAGTTTCAGTCCCCAAACTTTCAAAATTTGATAAAACTAGTCCCTAAGCATTTAAAAGAAAAGTCAACCCAAGTTCTTTAAAAGTCAAAAGATATCACAAATGATCTTTGGGTAAAATGTTTTCAAAAGATTACAAGTTAAATCCTTGGAATTTTACAATTGGCAAAATTGGTCCACGTACTTGCAGAATTGTCAAAAATAGCCCCCGGGAATTATAACTTGAAGAAAAGTGATCACAATGACCTTGGGAATTCAAGACTTGGCAAATTGGGTCCTTTAAGAAAGTTTGAAAAGTTGGCAAGACAAGTCCCTCGGATTTTCAGATTTTACATATTTAGTCCTTGTGTGTAATGGGCTTGCATAAGTTATTAAACCAAATACAAATCTTATGAACCTTTCAAGCCCAAAACAAAATGAAAAAAATAAAAGCCCAGTACCAAACAGCCCAACCCCACCCCTGGCCTTTAATATTATCCCATTGGTCAACCGGTCAAGCCTCCTATCTCTTTCACCTCCTCCAACCCGTGAACCCTGCATACACACTACTCCCATCACCATCTCCCCCATCACTCTCCATTTTTGTCCTCCATACCTCTTCCCCATCCCACTATCTCCCCCCACCTCACAAACCCGTACCTAACACCCAATCCACGCTGGCAATCCAACAAACCCACCATATGTTTTTCCCGCCAAAATGGAGATAAAGGGCCAGGATTAACCATTCTCTACATCAACAGCTGGGATTCACTCAAAGAAGCACAAGGATCATTTTTAAGCTATTTGGACTCAGTAAACAAGCACAACAAGAGAAGGAAGACCATATTCGTACCTACCACTTAGTCTAGTATAAATAGATGCTCATTGTAGCCTTCAAAGGCATCCCTTTTCCTTTGTATCTTTCTGTTCTTAGCTTAATTTACAATTGTACTTTCAATTTCCAAGTTTAATCAAAGTTTAATTTAAGTTTATGCAAAGTGCAAATTTTCGTTTAAATTCTCAAGTAGTTTGTTACTTCAGTCAAATACTCTTTATTTAGTCTCAAAATGCTGGTTTAAGTTTGTTAAGATTCTTTGAATCAAAAGAAATTTGAAACTAAGAAAAGAAAAGAAAAAGAGAAAAATGCAAAAGAAAATTCAAAAAAAAAAAAAAAATTAGAAAAGTTGAAGAAAGGAAGGAGTTGCAGTAGCAGATATGGCTATGGAATTTGGTTTAGAGCTCAGGGGAGCACATAGGATATGTCCTTGTTTTCTTGGTTCTCAGTAACATCCATGCTTGGAGGTCAAGTAGGTTTTTGAACCATATTTCACTCATAATTTGCATTTCTTGATAATTGTTGCTATTAATTGGTAATTTGTGTTTGTTTCAACCTGTTTTAGTATAATTTGAGATTATTAGTTGATTAGGATTAATTACTTAGCCAAGTGATTCATTAATCTCCAAAACTGTCACATTTAGGGGTGTTTGGCAAAAGTGATTATGCCTAGCATTGTTAGTATTAAGGGTTAGGTCTTGTTTCCTTACTGTCCTTAAGTTTGAACTAGTCTAAATTGACCATTTACTTGGTCACTTATTTGTGAAAAAGTCAAAAGCACCTCTAAATTTGATCACAGTTTAACTGTTTAGAATTTGGGATTGCTAAATCAGTATTTTAGTTACAAACTCTGTTAATTTAGCTTAGTTAGTTCTATTTTAGCTTAATGTATCATATATAATAACTTAGGATTGATTAAAACTCAGATAAGTCAACTTGGAAGAAAAATTGAAAAAGTCAAATTCATCTTTGAGCAGAAAAACCCAAAATTTTGAGGAATTAATGTGATTTTTGTAATTGGATTCAAGCCTTGAAACTTTCACAAGTTGTTGCCTCCCACCTTAGCTTCAAGAATCCACAACCATCATATTTTTGTGATTTTTCTAAGTGGGTCCCACAACCCTCCAAACAGACCTGCAGGGACATGAACATCCCCTGTGCATCAGTTTTGACCCGTTTTTCTATGGGCTTTATCTTGCTCACCTCTTGAGCAATTACCTTGATCTTTGCTGTTTTAGAAAGTCACCTGGGTTGTTTACATGTGTGTGTTTTTGGATTTCCCATTAGAGCTTATTAGGTAGCTTCTTTGAGCCCTTCTTTTGGCCTATTTCTAACTGCTAGAACTGCTTCAACAGTTGAGAAATTGTTAAATATTTGTCATTTGATCCATCTTGCTGTTCTTGTTTATGTTGTTTTCTTTGGTGATTGTTGTTTGCTGTTGTTGTTGCATTGATAATACAAGTAATAAGCTTGTTTGAGCTTATTTGGTTTGGCTTGTAACTTGGCAGTTACAATAGATAAGAAATTCAAGAACTAAAAAAAAAAATATCCTCAAATCTTTAATCTGAGTTAATCTTTGAAAATGAATTGAGATTTGCTTAAGTTTTTCTTGTTTCAATCTGTTTCACATAAGTTGTTTAAGTTTGTGTTTGTGTGAAAAGAAAAAAATAGAAAAAAAAAATAAAAGCAAAAAGTGGGAATCGACCCCCTGACCTCTTGGCCATAACTGACACACAAACACCACACTTAACCAACTGCACCCTTGGGTCTTTTGCATTGTTATTTTCATGCTTAATCCTTTTAGTTATTGTTAGCTCAGTTTGCTTAATTAGCTTATCAGCCTTGTTTTGCTTATTTACTGCTTATTTTTAAACTGTCCCCCATTTTTTAAATTTTTCTCTGATTAGTTGTAACTTGTAGAATTTATTAAAAAATTCTCGGATTTTTAGAAATAGTGTTAATATTTATTAGAATTTATTTGGTGATAAATAATATTTAATTCATAATAAATAGGATTTTCATTGAAAAATTAATTTTCTTTTTTCTAAAATTTTCTTTTGTCTTTTAATACGTTAAAAATTGTTTGTCAACCCGTAGGACGTTTGTAGCTTAACTTACACGTTTTATTTTACGCGTTGACGTTTATTTTTAATAAACGTCACGTTTTTAATTTAGATTACGTTTTAGGATTCCCCGTTTTCCCTAACATGTTTCCCGTAGTTTTTTAGGTAATTTTAATTATTCCTTAGCATTCCTTAGTTTATTTTCCCATCTAGAATACGTTTATCTCATTCTCGTTCGTTAATTTAACGTATCATAAAACCAAATAATCTTTCACAACCAAGCATACAAGATTTTAATCTCGATCTTTTCACGAAGCTTTCCATTCACACCTCGTTGGGGTACGACCCGGGAAATCACTTCCCGGTCTCACAATTTAATATCACTTTCACGAGTTTTGCGAGGTAATCTTTTTCCTAAAAGGTTTACTTGTATTTCTCTACGTCTAGTTGTCTCACGATAACTTAGACATCACGTTTGTCGATATTTTGATAAATTGTTTTTTTTGCACACACCAAAACCAAATGAATCAAATGGCGCCGCTGTCGGGGAGGCTGTGTGTCGAAAGTCTCGATAAGGTTTAGACGATTAGTCTTGTAGAACCTTCGCAAGAAGTTACGTTTTCATAAAACTTATAAAAAACCAAAAATATTTTTCTTTTGTTTCTATATATGTATTATATTTATAAAAGTTAAGAAAAACACAAAAAGATTTTCCCATTTCTTTGTTTAATAATAACAACATTAAAATCATACCACCGCAAACCAAGGCAGAACACCTACCAACTGGGGGTGTGATCATAATAAGTTCCCAAACTAAAGATCAAAACTTGCCTTTGTATCACTTGCGCTTTGGAAAACTTTTAATCGATAAACTTACGCTAAGAGGAGTCGAAACGGTATAGGGCGATCCAACGAACTTCGCCCTAGTGTGAAATCCATTCTTTTCTCCTGCTCCTTGTACGTTTATCCTTAAAGGTCAACCTTGCGTTCTTGATTATTGGTTTAAGTTCCCTTGTCGTTAAAGTGGTATTGTTTTAATTGATATTTTTTGTGGTGCATGCGCTCGCGTTCGTCTACGTCAACAAGTCCTTTGCAATCGCTTAACAACATTCCAAGAAGAAGGCGTAATCGACGACGTACCAATCAAATAGTCGAACTCGAGATTCGTACTATTCCTATCATGGCAGCTGAGCCCACTATGAATGAGCTTCTCCAAGCACCCATCGAGGGTTACGGAGATGCTATCGTTATTCCAGCCATCGTGGCTGACAATTTCGAGCTTAAGACGGGGTTGATAAACTTAGTCACCTCGCGTCAATTCTATGGTTTCAAAAGGGACGATCCTCAAGATCACATTCGATGGTTTAACAAAATCACGTCCACCATCAAATGCAAAAATGTCCCTGAAGAAGCTATCAAACTTCTTCTCTTCCCGTTTTCCCTCGATGGGGCTGCCAAGAATTGGCTAGACAAACAACCCCCTCGATCGATTGAAACATGGGAAGATTTGGTTAAGAAATTTGTGAATGAATTATTTCCTCCCTCAAAAACCACGTCCCTCAAGAATTAGATCATGAAATTCACGCAGAAATTCGATGAATCATTCGGTGAGGCATGGGACCATTATAAGGACATGCTTCGTAAATGTCCTCATCATGGTTTCTTTTAGTTAATGCAACTCGACACTTTCTATAATGATGTGAGCCAAGTTGACCAAGAATCTCTCAATGCCTCCGCTGGAGGTAATTTCTTGAATCGAACCACAAAAGATGCTTTAATGATTATCGAGAATAAGTCTAAGGTCCGCATTCCACGAAGCAAGCCGGTTGTTTCCCAAGTGAATGTTGGTCCTTCTACCTCATCACCCGTGGCTCAATCTAGCACCGATGCTAGGCTTGACAAACTCACGGAAGCTATTCATGCTTTGGTTCTCACCAAAAATAGGAAAGTTTCTTCTCAACCTGCCGAAGTAAAAAAGGTTGAAGTTTGTGTTACTTGTGGTGGTCCACACGCATATTACAATTGTACTGCTACCGATGGAAATCCATTTGAAGTTAATGCGATAGCCGGTAGTTCTAACCAAGGAGGTAACCAATACCGTCCTCAAATAGAACCAAACTACCGTGCTAACAATCAAAGTGGTCCACCCGGCTTTTCTCAACCCAATAATCCATATCGATTCAATCAAAATCAACAACAAAGAAATCAAAACGTTCAAAACCAATTTCAAGCCCCTATGAGTCAATTTCCAAACCAAGGGGGAATTACAACCAAGGTTTTCAAAATCAAGGAAACTTGAATAGAAACCAAGGTTATGGTAATTTCAATCAAGGAAACAATTTTCATGGTAATGGTAACCAGAACCATGGAAATTTTCAAAATCAAGGTTTCAATCAAAACAACCGAGCTCAAAATTTTTCTCAGCAAAATCAAGCCGTTGTTCAAACTCAATCATCAACCGATGAGTTATTGAAACAATTTATGAAAGCTCAAGAAGAAACAAAAAGGTTGTTGATCGGTCAGATTTCTAAACTAAAGAAGTCTTTAAATGATCGACCTTCGGGATCGGGAATGCTACCTAGCAACACGATCGCCAACCCGAAGGGCGATGTAAAGGCGATTACAACCCATAGTGGTGTTTCTTATGATGGACCCGCGATTCCTACTACCTCATCTACTTCTCCTCCTGAGGTAGTGGAACGTGAACCTGAGGCAACAAAGGACAAATTGCAAATTACTAGCCCACAAAGTATCGCACACGTCCAACCTCATGTTGTCCCAAAAACCAAATCCAAACCGGGACTTGTTTTTGAACCTCTGGTGAATCCCGTTCAACCCAAAGCTTCAATACCTTATCCTTCGTATTTAAACGATCAAAGACTCCGTGAGCAAACTAATGATCAAATGAAGAAGTTTCTTGAGATATTTCAAAAGTTACACTTCGACATTAGTTTCGCGGATGCTCTTCTCTATATGCCCAAGTTTGTTTCCACTTTCAAGAGTCTTCTAAGTAACAAAGAGAAATTGTTTGAACTTACTAAAACTCGTTTGAATGAAAATTGTTCGGCGGTGCTTCTAAAGAAACTTCCCAAAAAATTAGGAGACCCCGGGAAATTTCTCATTCCATGTGATTTCCAAAAGCTAGAAGAATGCTTCGCCTTGGCCGATCTTGGCGCTAGCATAAATCTCATGCCTTTCTCTATTTGGCAAAAGCTTTCACTTCCCGAGCTTACACCAACACGAATGACTCTAGAATTAGCAACCCGAACGGTTACGGTTCCAAAGGGTATTGCTGAAGATGTCTTTGTGAAGGTTGGCAAGTTCCATTTCCCTGCCGACTTCGTAGTCGTTGATTTTGATGCCGATCCTCGTGTTCCCCTTATTTTGGGAAGACTGTTAATACAAATATCGCCTAAAAACGTTATTTATATTTTACGATCTTCGCTAAGTTTTGTTAACGACAAAATGTAAACCTTTGCTTCTAAGCAAAACATAATCTTACTTTTTAAGACTTACATAAACTAGACTTTTGCTACATTTTACATTTCATAAAACACAACACAAGTTTAATTGTCACTCATCAAGGAAACTCACAAGTTAAAGATAACAAAATTGATCTTCTTGTTCAACAATATGAACAATTTGTTATTTCCGAAGATGAGATTATTGATAATGCCTTTGCTAGGTTTAATACTATTATTACTTCACTTAAAGCACTTGATGAATCTTTTTGTAGTAAGAACTTTGTCAGGAAATTTCTTAGAGCACTCCATCCGAAGTGGAGAGCAAAAGTGACGGCAATTGAAGAATCCAAAGATCTTTCAAGCATGTCACTTGATGAGCTTATTGGAAACCTCAAAGTTCATGAAATGGTAATGGAAAAAGATTCGAAACTAGTTAGAGGCAAGAAAGAAAAAGTTAAGTCCATTGCCTTGAAAGCTAGAGTCCAATCAAGTGATGATGAAGAATCTACTTCGGATAGTGATGATGAGGAATACGCTATGACCGTGAGAGATTTCAAGAAGTTCTTTCGTAGGCGAGGAAAGTTTGTAAGGCAACCTAAAGATGACAAGAAAACCTTCCGGAAAGATCGTGATGATCGAAAAGGAAAAGTTGAAAGAAAATGTTATAGGTGTGGAGACACAAGTCATCTTGTAGGAGAATGTCCAAAACCACCCAAGAGCAAATCTCAACAAGCTTTTGTGGGTGGTGCTTGGAGTGACTATGAAGGAGATGATGATGAGCCAAAGAATGATGATATTGCTCTCATGGCTCACAACTCAAATGAGGTACTCTCCGACTCATCTTACTCCTCTATAGATGATGATACTTTACAAAATGAATATAACAAACTTTGTGAGTTGAGCTTAAAAATCATGAACAAAAATAAATTTTTGAAAACTAAAAAGGAGTTTTTAGAAAATGAAGTCTATGAGTTAAAAGAAAAAGCTAAGAGATTAGAAAAGGGTAAAGGTATTGACACCTCATGCAAATCATGTGAAGAACTTAAACTTGAAGTTGAGAAACTTAAAATTACTCAAAATGATCTAATCAAACAAACCACAAAGTTCAAAAAGTTCGATAAGAGCATTTCATGTGCGGATGAAATTATGAAACTTCAAAAGTCACCTTTTGATAAAACAGGTCTAGGTTTCAGGAAAGTAGAAATCATTAAGGGTCAAACGAAACAAGAAAAGAACGCACATGAAACAAACAAAATTGCTACAGCAGCCCGCGGACCAGACGGAACCCAAATTAGGGTTCCGCCCGTTGGCCCCGAGGGTTCCGCCAGGTCTGCTGCAGCAGTAACTCCATCCACATCGGATCGTTCAAAATTTGTTAAAGTTACATATAAAAATGGAACAAAACCTGCCTTTAGAACTGGAGTAGGACTTAGTAAAAATGAATTTAGAGCTAAAACTACTCAACCAAGACCTAAGACTCCAATTCCCAAATGCCCCTTTCCAAAGAGCAACTTAAACGCTCGACCAAACTACCAACATATTTGGAACCAAAACACTCCTAGACATTACCAAACTCCAAACCACATGCCATGGAACCCTTATGCTCTATTTTCATACTTGGAACAAATTAATGGCATGCTTAACCAAAATGGACCCATGAGAAATTGGGGACCAAATGTTTGAGTGTTTTTCATAAAATAGGTGTGCCCCAAAGTTTGTTTGGATCCGGATGAATGGATCAAAGATAGCGGTTGTTCAAGGCACATGACGGGTAATAAAAACCTCTTCTCAACATATCACAAATGTGATAGAGGTAATGTTACGTTTGGTAGTAATGCTAAGAGCAAAATCATCGGAAAAGGTTTAGGACACGCTAACATGAGACTAATCCAAAACCTCTCTTCTAAAGACTTAGTTCGAAACCTACCTAAGTTGAAATCTGACCAACACTTTTGTGATGCTTGCAAAGTCGGTAAACAAGTCCATGGTAGCCATAAGGCTAAAAACTTGGTTTCTACATCTAGGTGTCTAGAACTTTTACATATGGATTTATTTGGTCCATCCGCTATACAAAGTTATGAAGGCAACTTCTACACTTTGGTCATAGTTGATGATTACTCAAGATATACTTGGACAAAATTTTTGAAAAGTAAAAATGAAGCTTTTGATAAATTTGAGATTCTAAGTAAGAAAATTCAAAATCAAGTAGGGTCTAATATTGTGTCTATTAGAACGGATCACGGTCGTGAATTTGATAATGAATTTCAATTTGGTAAATTTTGTGATAATAATGGAATAACTCATAACTTTTCGGCTCCACGTACTCCTCAATCTAATGGTGTAGTAGAACGTAAAAACCGGACATTGCAAGAGATGAGTAGAACAATGCTTAATGAACAAAACATTCCACAAAAGTTTTGGTGTAATGCCGTCGACACTTCAACGTACATTTTAAATCGAGTCCTAATTAGACCATTTTTGAATAAAACTCCTTATGAACTATATAAAGGTAAAAAGCCTACATTAGGATACTTTAGAGTGTTTGGGAGTAAATGTTTCATTCTTAACACCAAGGATTATCTCACCAAATTTGACCCAAAGTCTTATGAAGGTGTATTTCTTGGATATTCACAAAATAGTAAAGCTTACATTGTTTTGAACAAAGAAACCTTAAGAGTCGAGGAATCGTTAAGTCCACCTCCCTCTAAGACATCACCTTTGGTAGATGATGACTTAGTTGAAAGCCAAGCAATTGAATGTCAAGAAAACTTAGTTAATGACAAGGAAGATGAACTATTAAACAAAGAACTTGTCAATGTCAAAGAATCTAAAAGTCATCCATTAGACGGTGTCATAGGCAACATTAACGAAAGAACACTTAGATCAAATGTTCAAAATGAAAGCAACTACTTTTGTTTCGTGTCAACCATTGAACCGAAAAACATTAATGAAGCCATTAAAGATGAATCTTGGGTAATTGCAATGCAAGAAGAATTAAACCAATTTGTTAGGAATGATGTATGGACATTAGTTCCTCAACCAAAGAGTCAAACAATAATTGGAAAAAAATGGGTCTTTCGTAATAAAATGGATGAAAATGGAATTGTGTCTAGAAACAAAGCTAGGCTAGTAGCACAAGGATATAATCAACAAGAAGGCATTGATTACGATGAAACTTTTGCTTCGGTAGCTAGGCTCGAGTCAATTAGAATATTACTTGCTTATGCGTGTGCACATAATTTTAAACTCTTTCAAATGGACGTCAAAAGTGCATTTCTAAATGGAGTCATTAATGAAGAAGTGTATGTTGCTCAACCACCGGGCTTCATCGATTTTGAAAAACCTAATTATGTTTACAAACTTAAAAAGGCTCTTTACGGACTTAAGCAAGCTCCAAAAGCATGGTATGATCGACTTAAAACATTCCTAGTTGACCATAAGTATACCATGGGCTTAGTTGATAATACTCTCTGTTAATACAAATATCGCCTAAAAACGTTATTTATATTTTACGATCTTTGCTAAGTTTTGTTAATGACAAAGTATGAACTTTAGCTAAGAGTAAATCATCACTTTGAATGTTTAAGTCTTGTTTAACTAATGTTTACATTTCCTTTTAAACTAAACATTGTTTTTATTTCTTAAATTAGAAAGTGTCTTGTCACATCACACTTATTTCTTAAAATAGAATTGTCACATCACATTTATGGCAAGTTTTGTCTATATGTATTTATGGTAAGAAATGTGTTTGACTTGCTTTGGTGTGGCTTACAAGTTTTGTGTTTGACTTGATTTAAGTGATGTGACATTGTTTGGTTGCTAGGATTTATGAGACAAGACCTTGTTTGGTTTGAAGAGTTATTGCATAAACCTACTGCAGACCCGGCGGTACCCTGGGGGTACACGGGCGAAACCCATATGAGGGTTCCGCCTGATCCGCCAAGCATGCAGTATGGTGTGCTATAAATACCAAGCCATAACTTGATTTTTGGCCAACCCTTTAGGACTTATTTCTCACATATTCTCTCAACTAACTCAGTAACCCTTGACTTGTGTGATTCTTTTATGTAGCAAGGAACTCCACAAGATCATTCAAGAAGTTGCAAGCTTCAACTCTAAAGTTGCAAGTCTTGGTAGCTTGATCATGTATAAGCTTTGGTAGTTTATACTTCATGTGTGTCATGTATGTAGAAGTTATAGGTTAGTATTTTAGGCCTCAAAATACGTAGTGTGTTGGGAGTTGTTGTACCCTAGTAAAAGAACTAACGGGAGTGGTTGTACCCTTGGTAAAGAACTCGACATCTAGCTTTGTGTCGGTAAAAGTGTAAGCGACGAATGGGAGTGGTTGTACCCTTGTAAAAGAACTCGACATCTAGCTTTGTGTCGGTAAAAGTATAAGCGACGTGTAAGGTTTTCTCCGCCGGTGAAAGGAGCTTGTTGATTAGTGTTTATAACTCTCGAGTTGGAAACTCGGGGCGTGGATGTAGGGCAAGGAAAAAGAGTCCTTGTAGCCGAACCACGATAAACTATCGTGTTGTGGTTTGATTGTTTCTTTCTCTACCTTTGCTTATTATATGTTGTTGTTTAGTTAGAATTGTTGATCACATATAAAGCTTTTCAAAGAACCAAAACAAGTAATGTTGTTCTTACATCTTTAAACATAAGTAAAGCTTTTCAAAGAACTAAACAAGCAAAGTTAGGATCATTACAAGTAAAGCTTTTCAAAGTATGAAACAAGTTAAGTTGGAATTGTTATTCACATGTAAAGTCTATTCAAAGAATCAAACATATTAAGTTGTGCTTATATCTTTAACCAAACGTCAAGTTCTCAAAGGTTATTTAAGCTAAATAAGAATCGAAAAAGCGGTAAACTATTCAACCCCCTTTTAGTTTTCCACAATTGGCATCAGGAGCTACGTTACTATGTAAAATCAATTGATCAAGATCTTTGGCATATTATTTCTTTTGGTAATTTCAAACCAAAGAAAACAAGTTTTTGAAAACCAAGATAACTATCTTAAACTTGATAAAAATACTAAAGCTAAAACAATGCTTTACAAAGCTTTAGTACCAAATATGAAAGAATGTATTTTTGTCAAAAGGCTAATGATGTTTGAAAAATATGGTAAACTTTCATCAAGGAATATGTCAAGTCAAAGATGATCAATTTAATCTTACATATGAATTAGAAGTTTTAGAAAAACTAATTGATAGACACTTAGTAGAAGTTAATACATGTGCTACTAGTTTAAATGTTTTAAATGAAGGTACAAGTGAAGATGAGTACGTGTGTTTTGTTGAACCTGCTTGCGTATCTTGGAATGTAATGGAAGTTGACGAAGACACTGATCCGTTGTCTTGCTTGCGATTCATGGAATAACTCGGATGAAGATGAAGTCAATCATCCGGTTTGTGATTCTATACTAGATAAAACATCAAGCAAGGTACACTTTGAAACCAAACTATTTTGCTTTGGTTAATTTATCATAGAGTTTTCTAAACTAGAAAATGAGTCTAAACATTTGTGCAACATGGACCTAAAAGCTATCTTCAAGAATGAGTCTTCAAAATCTCTTAAGAATATCTTTGAAAAGGAAATCTTATTAGAAGATAAAATGTTTAAAATTAAGAGTAATGTTGAAATTAATCTAGAATGTAAATTATGTCTAGATTACAAACATGAGATTAAAATGCAAAATGAGAAAGGAAAAATTATTAGTTTAATTTGATGAAAGCTCAAAATCTCTTGAAAGATTGTTGAGGAGTCAAAGGTTGTTTAAAAATAAAACCGGATTAGGATTTAACTCAAAAGCACCATTAACTAATAAAACAAAGCAAGTAAAATTTGTCTAACCTAGAAGAGAGATTTAGAGATAATTCTATCTCTAATAGAAACTCATGATAAAAGAATTAAGATTATCATACTCTATGCTTTTATATAATTGTCTAACCTTCTTGGATACATGAGTTATTGAGTTTCAAAGCATGTCGTCAAACCAAGTTTTTTACGCTTAATGCTTATCCGCTTGATAGCATCTCTATGCAAGTTAAAAGGTACGCATTACTTAAACTTGACTTTGGTTATATCTTGTCTCTAGCATTATGTGCTCAAATATGTGTTATTTGCAATACTCTAGAGTGTCTACCTGCTATTTGCAAATAACTAAGAGTAGATTCTATGCAACAAGGAATTTAGTCTTTAGTACTAGTAGGAGATATAAGGTGTTTTGGTTATTTAACTATCAAGAGATAAACACGAAAAACTCTTGAGTATGTCTCACTCAACTCTTGCTTACAAGTGAGCTAACTAAGAATTTCCTAAGTGTTAAAATGTCTAACACTTTTGTGATGCTTGCAAAACAAACCTTTGTTAAACAATTTTCTCAAACACCATACTTTGAGTCTTTAATTGTGTCTTTCTTCAATCACTCCTTTATGATAATCTCACATAAAACACACAAGGTAAAATAAATCACATTAGCATATATTAGGATGTGTGAAAGAAAATAAGTTTTCAACATCTAGGATTTACACATAAAATGTGACACATAGTCTAATGATGTTGTACCTCTTGGATTTTTTAAAAATAAATAGAGTTCATAGTGTCTTAAGTAAGAAAACCTAAAGAGTCGAGGAGTCGTTGAATATGACATTTAACGAGTGATCTCCTCCTTCTATGATATCATCTTTGGTAGATGATAACTTAGTCGAAAGTCCAATGATGGCAAGACAAGCATGGAGTAAAAGTACAAAACAACATCTTCTCACCTTGAGTTAAACATTAAATCAAGTAAAATTGACATAAGTTATAAAACTTGATTTATAGGTCATTAGTTGTGTCTAAACAAATTCAACAAAAACAATTTTTGGAATTTAGAATAAAACAAATAGTGAAACGAAGTTGATATTTCAAAGTAATCAAGTGAGTATAGTGTCAATATTTGAAAGACCTTTTGATAATAAAAGCAAGCCACAAAAGCAAGGGATTTTAACTTAAAGACATTCCTAGTTGCTCTCTTGTTCTCAATGGTTAAGTTATTGATGACCTATCAAGAATGAGATTAGTAAATCCGTAGGTAAAACTAAACGTAGAGAAATGTTTGGAAGACTACTTGTTCTCATAACATTTAGATTCAACATTATGTTTAGCTTTTGTCTATGTGCTCGTGTTAACGAAGATCCTTAAACAACTCGTTAGTTAAGCCTAGTTGGATACATCATAAGGTACTACACAACTAGGATTATGGTCTCCCAAAAGAACTGGAATAGAAACCATAGTGTATGCCAAATGGAATTATGTCGGTAATAAGTTGATAAGAAAAGCACAAGTGGTACTTGCACTTTTATACTTACTTACCCAATGATTCTCCAAAACGCGTAAGATTCTCAAATTAGTATCGGATGGAGAAACACATCAACAAGCTCCGCTTGAACAAGCAAACTCGCATCAACAACGGAATTCATCTTGTCAACATTGTTATACCTTCAACAAAGGAAGCATCGACTTCAGCGACAATTCAATCCATTATGTTCTTAATTGAAATATTGTGATCCATCATCATCGTCTTGGTAAAAATGTTCATTGAGGAACATCTTAACTAAGAAAGTCTTATACGTTAACCATTCTATAAACGTTTTCACAAAACCTCTTGAATGAGAAGCATTCATCATCCCTAGGCTTAGTCAAGGACTCATAAGACCTAAAACCTTAGTTTTGAACATTAGGATAAAACCACAAAAATCAAGACAATTCCTTTTGAGTTTTCCCTGTAGATCCCACGGCACCCTCAGACCATACGGGCGGAACCCACTTTTTGGTTCCGCCTGGTCCGCCAAAGCCACAGAATGTTTTATTTAAGTTCAAAACTAAACACCTCTTTACTCACAACTACAACTTACCATCAGCCCATAAGATTCACAAAATGAGCAAAACTTCAAGCATATTCCTCATAACCTCTCATCACTCGAACCTCAAACAACCAATGTGAAACGAGAAACCGAGTTATCCTTTGTCATATCAATATCGAGTCATCCACCACTTCCATGCCCTCAAAGAAACCAAGAGTTAATATCATCTTCACCAATAACTCCACCTAGTCATCTTCACAAGAAGATTCCACAATGTAACCAAACAAGTGTGTCACCCCCACTATAACCTAACCTATTAAGATTAAACCATCTTTCATGATACATAAACCTATGTTCACCTTTGTGTCGCTCTTTGAAACAAAGGGCAATTGTCATATCCATACTCTCATTAACATATTTGTCTATGTCGTCAAAAGTCAAGTGAATTTCATTATGAAATGCGTCTCTTCCACTTTCTAGCAAGTGAAGAACACAAAGAAGATATCCAAGCTTTAAGTGTTATCAAACAATCACCACCTCATTTCACATATCCACCCTCGGTCGTCACCCATACTTTACCACCGCTCACCACATTGTTAAAACAAATGAAAAACGTCATTGAAACATCACTTACATTACAAACATTTTTAAGCATCAAAATGAGTCAAGTCAACCGCACCTCTACATTGTTTTCATATAGGCACACACTAGAACATACACATTACAATAGTCATTTACTTAAATGTGAAATTTTGATTTTCTAGGAATCATCATACCTCCTCTAACTCACTACGACCACAAGGACACCATTAAGTACCTACCCAAACACCACAAAACCAAAGGTCTTACTCAAACTCAAATCGTTGTCTTCAAAGCCTTAGAAAAACAACATGTCCATAAGGGTAGAACCATTGATCCATCCTTCTTAGAAGGTACAAACCTCTACACGGAATTTTCGACAATCAACTTTAAGTGTCTGTTAGAAATCGACGAGCCTATTTGTTCTAGGTTCACTTTAGAATTCTATGCATCCATCACCCTCTCCAAGGATGAGTATGGTCGCATGTCTATTAACTTTAGGGCTAGTAGTCATCAATACTCCTTCACCCTCGAGGAGTTTGCTCAAATCCTAGGTGTCCCAAACCTTGGTACTTGAATCTACTCCTACTTGAACTCCCTCTCAACTCTTGACACACTCTTTGACCGCATCTATCCCTATGATAACCCTCTTGTGTCCAAAGATGAACTTCGTGACCACCTCTTCTTTAGAACCACCAACATTAGAAGAACTAGAACCGGAAATGAGGTCATCAAGAACCCATATGGAATGGAAATCCATGAACTCAAGCCCCAATTAATGGAATGGGAAGAACTCCTTAGAACCAATGAAATTAGCACCATAGGAAACCGGGATCACATCAATGTTTGCCTTTGCTACATGCTCTACTCCTTGTCCGTTAGGCAACCCTTCAACCTTGCCTACTACTTGACCAAATGAATGACCGACATTCCCGTGCAAGGCACAACGTCTATGCCATATGGAATGCTCTTGACCCGTCTCTTTAGGTTCATCTCTCCCATTCCATCAACTCCTATAGGTCTTCACCTAGACTACTTTCTTATTCCTCACGCTTTTGTCCCACTAAGTGATAGGAGAATCTACAAAGCCCAAGGTAAACATTTTCCAACTCTAGGCTTTGCCCAACTCTAGGCTCCCACCTCTATATTACTTTTTCCAACTTTCGGATATTCCAAATGAGTCGGCGGAGTTCAAGCAAACAAAGGGGATGTTCAAAAACATCGAGAGATTTCTTGAAATGCTCAAGAAGAAGATTGACCGTCTATGAGAGCGGGTGTGTAGGAGTGTTTGGCACTAGGCGTCATTTGAAAGATTTGGTCATTTAAACATTACGTGTTATGTATTTGTGTGTTGGTAAGTTATTTGGTACTATTTGGAACTTGTAGGAACTAACAATGATGTAGGAAGACAACATTTGGCTAGTTGTCAAATTTTCATGTTTATGGCAATTCTTACTAAGTATAGTGAAATCCTCGACCTCAAGGTCAAAGTCCTATGATATGTATGTTTACGTGTCTAATTTTTGCATTGCCTAACCAGAAATGCATTATCTTTTTGATTTTAGGAGTTTTCGAAAATTTTGAAAATCGTCTCGCGGGTCAAAAATGCGGACTGCCAACTTTTTAGGGTCTGGCGGATCTGGCGGAACCCAAAATTGGGGTCCGCCAGTGTATTTTCTGGGAATTCCAGAAATAACCCAACGGACCAGGCGGTACCCTCAAATGGGTTCCGCCAGTGTCTTCTGAGGGTTCTGCCAGACACCTGCAGAAAATTCTTCCATTTTTCTTAAGTCCAAAACTTGTAATGTGTCAAAACCATTATCCTAAGTGAGAAACATCTTCCATTAACTCCAATAACCATATTAGAACAACTCTCACTCACTAAAACAATTAGGAAGCCACTTCCCTCCAAAAAATTCAAATTCAAACATAACTAACCCAAGCAACCCTTTTAAAGGATCCTTCAAACCATTGAAACATTTTCAACCAAATCACATCCCATGATCACAAAGCATTGAGTGCATATGTTGATCTTTCACTCCATCCTATTCCATTGAATTAACATCAAATGATGTGACATGGTCATGAAAATCATTTGAAACCTAATTCTTTGAATGGTAGAACATCAAATCCAAACACCCATTTCAACACCTTTTCAACCTTATAAATTTGAAAGTTTTGCAACAATTCAAATCACACCATAACCATCAAAATCCTTCTCAAAAACCACTAGGATTAGTGTCAAACCTTGTTGCTTCAACAAAACCATCAAGTCAAGCTCATCATCTTCAAGTGATGCTTCGCTTAACATTTCTTCACCTATCCAAGATTTCCTTAACCTCACTACCTCAACACCATCCTCAACACATTTCAATACCAATGTGATCACTATTCAAGATTTGCTTAATCTTGCTACTTCAACACTTACACCAATGGAACTTTTCCATACACCACCAACATCACCACATCCACTATTGGAAACTTTTGAAAACCTATCACCTAAACCATCAAGCCCTCCATCATTGTCACTCTTTGACACCATTGCCTAAATGGAAACCCATCAACAACCAATATTTCAACCAAACAAGTCATTGGATGATGCACCTCATCCAGCGTCATTGCTTGAGAGTTTGGCCTACCTTTATGCTAAATCCTCAATTTCTCCAAATGATCAAGGTCATACACACCTACAATCATTTGTGTTTCACCTCATTCACAAAAACCTTCATGGTAACCATTTACAAATAACCAAGCCTACACCATTTTGTTCAAACAACAACCACCACAACAACAATAACTAGCACCACCACAAGAACCTTCCCAACACTTTGAATCTCTATTTTCTTCGTATAAGAAAATAAAAGCATCTCAATGATCTTCCACCAAGACCAACAACAACCACCACCTTTCACAAATGAATAACCCAGGTCATTGCTAAACCAAAATGAGTCTTTCGACCACAACCAACCACCACAACAAGAGTATCATCACCCAAAACCATTGTTGTTTCACCCTATCCAATAAAATGAGGTTTATCCTAAACCACATTGTGGAACGTCTCAAGTTTAGAGTCTCCAAAATGAAACAAAACCGTTTCTTTTGGAAAATGTTGCTCATTAAAACCAACAAACCAAGTTTAGAGTACCAACACCACCTCAAGTTTAGAGTCTCCAAAATGAAACAAAACCGTTTCTTTTGGAAAATGTTTCCCATTTAAACCAACAAACCAAAACCCGTGTCACCCTCTCAACCTTCAAAATAAAGCCCGCTACAACCACAACCCACATTTTCTTCCCTAAACAACCTTAGCCTTGTTTTTGGAAAATGTTTCTTACAAAGGAAAATGATGATTTCCTTGTAGCTTTTTTTTATGGTCGTAGCTTATTTGTAGCTTTTTCTTTATTTCTAGAGGTAGGATAGTGTAACCAAAATTTCTTGTCTTTAACTTTTTAAGAAGTCTAAATTTTACATGAAATGAATTTCATTACACTACAAGGTTTCTTTGTTGACCATTTAGGTATGATGTGCGAACTATACCTTGTTATGGTACCATACATAAATCTTGTGCTTTAGAAACTAACCTCTCTTTTTGTAGGTTCATTATCCATGTTTTCCTTTCTTGATACTCCATTTAGGGGAGTAATATTCAAGGGGGAGCATGAGTGTTGTACTATTTCACTTCACAACTCTTAGTTGTGTTTTAACATGAAACACTTTCATGACTTATCTTGTGCGGAAACTAACTTTTCTTTTGTAGGTTCAAAATCCATGTCTCCTCTCTTGGCACTCCATTTAGGGAGAGTATCGACCAAGGGGGAGCATGGCCATTATTCCGCTTCGCTTCTCTACTTTTTGTTTCGACAAAAAGGGGGAGAATTTATATTATACTTGTTCAAATTTTGATATTTCCGCTTCGCTAACTCTTTGCAAAAACAAGTTTTAATACTAACTTTATAAGACTTAACACTAAATCTTATGGCTTACTTTTAAATAAAGTTTATGTTTTGTCATCAACAAAAAGGGGGAGATTGTTAATACAAATATCGCCTAAAAACGTTATTTATATTTTACGATCTTTGCTAAGTTTTGTTAATGACAAAGTATGAACTTTAGCTAAGAGTAAATCATCACTTTGAATGTTTAAGTCTTGTTTAACTAATGTTTACATTTGCTTTTAAACTAAACATTGTTTTTATTTCTTAAATTAGAAAGTGTCTTGTCACATCACACTTATTTCTTAAAATAGAATTGTCACATCACATTTATGGCAAGTTTTGTCTATATGTATTTATGGTAAGAAATGTGTTTGACTTGCTTTGGTGTGGCTTACAAGTTTTGTGTTTGACTTGATTTAAGTGATGTGACATTGTTTGGTTGCTAGGATTTATGAGACAAGACCTTGTTTGGTTTGAAGAGTTATTGCATAAACCTACTGCAGACCCGGCGGTACCCTGGGGGTACACGGGCGGAACCCATATGAGGGTTCCGCCTGATCCGCCAAGCATGCAGTATGGTGTGCTATAAATACCAAGCCATAACTTGATTTTTGGCCAACCCTTTAGGACTTATTTCTCACATATTCTCTCAACTAACTCAGTAACCCTTGACTTGTGTGATTCTTTTATGTAGCAAGGAACTCCACAAGATCATTCAAGAAGTTGCAAGCTTCAACTCTAAAGTTGCAAGTCTTGGTAGCTTGATCATGTATAAGCTTTGGTAGTTTATACTTCATGTGTGTCATGTATGTAGAAGTTATAGGTTAGTATTTTAGGCCTCAAAATACGTAGTGTGTTGGGAGTTGTTGTACCCTAGTAAAAGAACTAACGGGAGTGGTTGTACCCTTGGTAAAGAACTCGACATCTAGCTTTGTGTCGGTAAAAGTGTAAGCGACGAATGGGAGTGGTTGTACCCTTGTAAAAGAACTCGACATCTAGCTTTGTGTCGGTAAAAGTATAAGCGACGTGTAAGGTTTTCTCCGCCGGTGAAAGGAGCTTGTTGATTAGTGTTTATAACTCTCGAGTTGGAAACTCGGGGCGTGGATGTAGGGCAAGGAAAAAGAGTCCTTGTAGCCGAACCACGATAAACTATCGTGTTGTGGTTTGATTGTTTCTTTCTCTACCTTTGCTTATTATATGTTGTTGTTTAGTTAGAATTGTTGATCACATATAAAGCTTTTCAAAGAACCAAAACAAGTAATGTTGTTCTTACATCTTTAAACATAAGTAAAGCTTTTCAAAGAACTAAACAAGCAAAGTTAGGATCATTACAAGTAAAGCTTTTCAAAGTATGAAACAAGTTAAGTTGGAATTGTTATTCACATGTAAAGTCTATTCAAAGAATCAAACATATTAAGTTGTGCTTATATCTTTAACCAAACGTCAAGTTCTCAAAGGTTATTTAAGCTAAATAAGAATCGAAAAAGCGGTAAACTATTCAACCCCCCTTCTAGTTTTCCACACTCTCTTCACTAAGAAGAAAGATTCACATATTATCATAGTCCAAATCTATGTTGATGAAATTATATTCGGATCAACTTGTCAAGAATTATGTGTGGATTTCTCAAAAATCATGCATGAAGAGTTTGAAATGAGTATGATGGGAGAACTCAACTTTTTCCTAGGACTTCAAATCAAACAACTAGAAGATGGTATCTTCTTTAACCAATCTAAATATATTAAGGATATGCTTAAGAAATTTGGACTGGAAGATTCGAAACCTATCAAAACTCCCATGTCCACGGAAACTAAACTCACCAAGGATGAGGAAAGTGAATCCGTAGATAGCACTAAATATAGAGGTATGATTGGTAGTCTACTTTACCTACCGGCTAGTAGACCCGACATTATGTTTAGTGTTTGTCTATGTGCTCGTTTTCAAGAAGATCCTAAAACTACCCATCTTGAAGCCGTTAAAAGGATATTTAGGTATATTAAGGGCGCCACACATTTAGGTTTATGGTATCCCAAAGGAACGGGAATAGACACCATAGTGTATGCCGACTCGGATCATGCCGGTGACTATGTCGATAGAAAAAGCACAAGTGGTATTTGTACTTTTGTTGGACATTGTCTCACCTCATGGTTCTCTAAGAAGCAAACGGCTCTTGGTATCTCAACAACGGAAGCCGAGTACGTTTCGGCCGGAAAAGCATGTCAACAAGCCCTTTAGATGAAGCAAGCTCTTGTCGACTACGGAATTCAACTCAACGACATCACAATTCTTTGTGACAACAAAGGTGCCTTTGATCTTAGCAAAAACCCGGTTCAACATGCTCGTACAAAACATATTGAAATCCGCCATCATTTCCTTCGTGACAACGTCCAAAAAGGAAATATCTCAATTGAGAAAGTTTCTTCCGAAGATAACATAGCCGACATTCTCACAAAACCTCTTAACTGTGAACCTTTTAATCTTCTTAGGCTAGGCTTAGGACTCATGGAACCTACATTGTAGTTCTGAACATTAGACAAAAATCACAAAAATCAAAACAAATCCAAAACCATTTTTCTCAGCAGGGTCGGCGGAACCCTCAACCATAACGGACGGAACCCACCTCAGGGTTCCGCCGTGTCCGTCGACCTGCAGAATCATTTTCTTTGTTTATATTAAACCAAACACCCATTATCTCATACCACCACTTCCAAACTGCTACTATTCACTTTACCACTCATCCACACCTACGAATTCTTGGTCCTCCATTAATTTACATTGCTAATCAATCATCATTGTAAGTATTCTAAACATGATTACAATCCTGATCTGAGTCTAGGAATTCTATTTCTTGCACAAAAATAAAAACTTGGGGTTATGCATTAACTTAAGAAATTCATGCATGAGATTAGGTAATTAATAAAACTAATCATGTTTCTCATAGTTAGGAATTGCATCTTTAATTAGTATAAACATGTTTGCTAAAACACCCCATGTCAAATCCTTTCAAAAATTTCTCACAAGTAGGACAAATATTTTTTCGTCTCACATTGAGAATACAAAATCAAAACGTTATGCTTAAAACATCACTTGCATAATGTCTCTTGAATGCTAAAGGGAATACATAATCAATATGTATTTTCGGGTACATTCAAATGAAGCTACATTGAACTAGGAGCGTTTGGGTTATCTTTTGTTTTATAACAAAACTTGCATAAAACGATTTTGAAGCATCAAAATGAGTCAAGATAACCGCACCTCCACATTGTTTTCATATAGGCACACACTAGAACTTCCACATTATAATAGTGGTTTACGTAAACTAAAATGTGAAATTTTGTTGTTCTAGGAATCATCATGCCTCCTCTAACCCACTACGACCACAAGGACACCATTAAGTACCTACCAAAACACCACAAAACCAAAGGCCTTACCGCAAATCAAGTAAATGTTTTCAAAACCCTAGAAAAACACTATGTCCATGAGGGTAGAACCATTGACCCATCTTTCCTAGACAATCAACTTTGAGTGTCTTTTGAATATCGACGAGCCTATTTGTCCTAGGTTCATTCTAGAGTTCTATGCATCCTCCGTCCTCTCCATGGATGACTATGGTCATATGTCTATCAACTTTAGGGTTAGCGGTCATCAATACTCCTTCACTCTTGAGGAGTTTGCTCAAATCCTAGGTGTCCCATACCATGGTACTTGCCTCTATTCCGACTTGCACTCCCTCTCAACTCTTGACAACCTCCAAGACCGTATCCACCCTTATGACACACCCCTTGTCTCAAAAGATGTACTCCGTGACCATCTCTTTGTTAGGACCACCACCACTAGGAGAACCCGTTCGGGGAATGAGGTCGATAAGGACCCATATGGAATGGAAATGAACGAACTTAAGCCCCAATTCAAGAAATGGGAGGAAGTCCTTAGAGCAAATGTCATTAGCACAATAGGGAACCGTGACCATATCAACCTTTGCCTTTGCTACATGCTCTACTCCTTGTCCGTTAGGCAACCTTTCAACCTTGCCTACTACATGGCCAAGAGAATGGCCGACATTCCCGTGCATGGCACAACGGCTATGCCGTATGGAATGCTCTTGACCCGTCTCTTTAGGTTCATCTCACCCATTCCACCAACTTCAAATGGTCTTCGTCTTAACTACACTCTCATTCCACACACCTTTGTTCCACTTAGTGATAAGAGAGTTTACAAAGCCCAAGGAAAACGCCCACATCCTCCTACCTCATCTTTGTCTTCCTCAATGAGCGAAGATGACAATTTGCCAAACTCTAGGCTCCCTCCTCTCGAATACCTTTCTCAACTTCCGGATATTCCTAATGAGTCGGAGGAGTTCAAGCAAACAAAGGGGATGTTTAAGAATCTTGGAAGGTTCCTTGGAAAGCTCAAGAACAAGATCAACCGTCAATGAGTGCGGGTGTGTTAGGAGTGTTTGGCACAAGGTGCTATTGGAACAATTTGGTAGTTTAAACAATCTTTGTGATGTATTTGTGTGTTAGTACAATGTTTGATACACTTTGGAACATGTTTCAACTAACAATGATGCAGGGAGACAACTTTTGGCAAGTTGTCAAATTTTCAAGTTTATGATATTTTCACTAAGTATAGTGAGATTCTCGACCTCAAGGTCAAACTCCTATGATATGTGTGTTTAGGTGTCTAATTTTTGCATTGCCTAACCAGAAATGAAGTATCTCTTTGATTTTTGGAGTTTTCGAAAATTTTGAAAATCGTTTCGCGGGTCAAAAACGCGGACTGTGAACTTTTTCAGCCCTGGCGGATCCGGCGGATCCCAAATTTGGGTTCCGCCAGTACAAATTCTGGGTAACCCAGAATTTGCCCAACGGACCAGACGGTACCCTAATTTGGGTTCCGCCTGTGTCATCTGAGGGTACCGCCAGTAGCCTGCATATTTTTTTGTTTTCTTTTTCGCCAATTCAACATTGAAACACCAAAATCCAATCCTTTTAGGTAGAAACCCATTACTTGCAATGTGTTTAGCATAATAGGATACTCCTTCTTCCATGAACTTAACCAAAACCAATTCCCGCCAAAATTCAAATTTAACCATAACAACCTCAAGGACCCCTCAAACATAAAGGAAGGAACCCTTTTAAGGGATCCTTGAAATCCCTGAGATTTATACTACCACAAATCCACCAAAACCACTATGCATTTAGTGCAAAACTTGTCATCTCACTTCACCATTTTCATTGGATTGACTTCCATGATTTGACAACCCACAATTAAGTTTTCCAAATCATTAGGAACCACCATTTTTGTATGGACTAACATCAAATCCAAACACTCCTTCCCACAAACCTTCATCACTATAAATTAAACCATCCTAAACACTATCAAACCACACTTTCTTCATCAAAATTTCTGGAACTTTAAACCATTTTAACCATGACCAAGTCAACAAACACCTCTCAACCATCACGACCCATCCGGAGAACCGCCCGGATAAGTGTGAAACCACTATGGTCAAACCAATCCATCAACCTTACCTCCTCATCCTCGGATGAATTCACATCACCCATAAAAAATGAGCAGTTTTTGAACCTTGCATCTCCATCACCATCACCCAATCAACCAAATGAGCTCACTCCACCTCCAACTAAATCACCTATTGACCCAACTCCACCAAGTGCTCCAACTCAACCATCCAAAACCTCATCACCATCACCATTACCCAAAATTGAACCAATGGAACTCTTTGGGTCTCCTCCTACATCACCACACCCATTTGTCCAAGATCTTAATGATCTTCCACCAAGACCTACACAACCACCACCTTTTGCAAATCAATCACCAAGGTCAATTCTAGACCTTGATGAGGATCTTAACCTTAACCAACCATCACAACAAGTATACCATCCACCCACACCATTGTTGTTTCACCCCATCTACCATGACATTCATGGTCCTCTATATGGAGAACCAAACTTTGAACACCATGATCACCCAAATCCACCACATCCTCAACCTCAAACCTTTGAGTCTTTATTTCATTCTTATGAGGATATCCAAAACATGGTTGAAAACCATCTCCATCAAGCAATGGAATTTCAAACCACATTGCTTGACTCAATACTAAACCCATCATCCACCCAAGAACCACAAACCAACCAACCATCAAACCAAGAAACCAAAACCAACCCATTTCAACCCACTCATCCCCATGCTTGCTCAAATTGTGAGCAAATGGGTGAAACCATCAAAACATTGCTTAACCAATTCCAAAACGAAACCCGTTTTGCATTCCAACATGTCATTGAACGTTTGGATGCACTTTCCCACCCCAATAAATCCTAGGCAACCTATGGAGGCCGTTTGCCCTAATCTAGGAATGTAGGATTTTTTTTTCTTGGTTAATTTTTTTTTTTAGTTTTTGTTTAGAAGTAGAAGAATTGTTCTCATTTCTTGTCTTTTGACTTTTAAAAGTCAAAATTTTACTTGGAATGATATTTCTTTCTACTAACTTTTGTGCATTGTTGGTTGATCACTCTTTGGTTTGTCAATGTGGTTGCAATGTGTGTGGTAACTACATTCTTGACTATCTATATCACCAACTAACATTTTTTTTGTAGGGTCCAAAATCCATGTTTCCCATCTTGGCACTCCATTTAGGGGGAGTATCAACCAAGGGGGAGCATGTGCATTATTCCGCTTCGCCACTCTACTTTTTGTTTCGACAAAAAAGGGGAGAAATATATTGAACTTTCAATACTTAATATGATTTTCATAAATTAAGTAAAACAAGGTTAATATAATTTTTTTAAGTCTTGAAAACCAAGATTTTGCATGTTACTTAAAAACAAAGTTTATGTTTTCTCATCAACAAAAAGGGGGAGATTGTTAATACAAATATTGCCTAAAAACGTTATTTATATTTTACGATCTTCGCTAAGTTTTGTTAACGACAAAATGTAAACCTTTGCTTCTAAGCAAAACATAATCTTACTTTTTAAGACTTGCATAAACTAGACTTTTGCTACATTTTACATTTCATAAAACACAACACAAGTCTATTTCTTAAATTAGAAATTATCACATCACATTTATGGCAAGTTTTATCACTATGTATTTATGGAAAGAAATGTGTTTGACTAACTTTGTTGTTGCTTGCAAGCTTTGTATTTGACTTGTTCTTAAGTGATGTGACATTGTTTGGTTGCTAGGATTTATGAGACAAGACCTTGTTTGGTTTGAAGAGTTATTGCATAAACCTACTGCAGACCCGGCAGTACCCTGGGGGTACACGGGCGGAACCCATCTGAGGGTTCCGCCTGATCCGCCAAGCATGCAGAATGTTGTGCTATAAATACCAAGCCATAACTTGATTTTTGGCTAACCTCTTGAGATCATATTTTACACACACACACTCATCTTTTCTTCTAACCTCTTAACATTGTAAATGTGAAGTTTCCTTTTGTAGCAAAGAAGCTCACAAGGTCATCAAAAGTTACAAGTTTCCAACACCACGTTGCAAGACTTGTTAGCTTAGTATTGTGTGAACTCTTATTGTTTACACGTCATTTATTTGTGTATATTCTGTAGTGAGTGGTTAGTATTTTAGTCCTCAAAATACAAAGAGTGTTGGGAGTTGTTGTACCCTAGTAAAAGAACTAACGGGAGTGGTTGTGCCCTTGTAAAAGAACTCGACATTTAGCTTTGTGTCGGTAAAAGTATAAGCGACGTGTAAGGTTTTCTCCGCCGGTGGAAGGAGCTTGTTGACTAATGAAAGAAACTCTCGAGTTGGATACTCGGGGCGTGGACGTAGGGCAAGGAAAAAGAGTCCTTGTAGCCGAACCACGATAAATACTCGTGTTGTGGTTTGATCGTTTCTTTCATTTACTTGCATGTTATATATTGTGTTTGTGCATATATCTTTGATCAAACGGAAAGTTTCAAAGCTAACTTAACAAGTTAAAAAGATTTTAATCGGTAAACTATTCAACCCCCCTTCTAGTTTTCCACAAAGACCATTCTTGAAAATGGCTCGTGCATTAATCGGCGTATTCGAAGGTGAAATGACTCTAAGAGTTGGCGATGAAAAGTTGGTCATTAACATTGAAAACACTTCAAAAGATCTTCTCGACCTTGAACGAGAAGCGATTAACCAAATTGATGTCATCGATGTTGCATGCGATGAATATTTTGAAGAAGTGTTAAATGTGCAAGGATCAATCAATTCTACCATCGATGTCTCTTCCCCCTCCCTCACTCCATTCTTGGGAGGTGACTTCATTTTGGAAGAAATTGAAGCTTGTTTATCATGTGATTCTTGTGTTGATCATGATTCTATCAATCCCGAGGAAGACATACTTCTACTTGAGAAGTTGCTTAATGATGATCCATCATCTTTTCCTCCAAAAGAACTTCATAACGAGGAAGTCAAAAATGTTGAAAAAACTGATGACTTACCTGAGGTCGAACTCAAGGACCTACCGCCTCATCTCGAGTACGCATTTTTGGAGGGTGACGATAAGTTTCCCGTCATAATTGCTAAAGACTTGAATGAGGAAAACAAAGCCGCTCTCTTCAAGGTTTTAAAGTCACACAAGCGAGCCATTGCTTGGAGACTTTCCGACAACAAGGGTATTAACCCGGAATTTTGTATGCACAAGATTTTTATGGAGGATGACTTTAAACCGGCGGTTCAACAACAAAGAAGGGTAAATCCTAAAATTCATGAGGTTATCAAGTAAGAAGTCATAAAACTTCTTGATGCTGGTTTGATTTACCCTATCTCGGATAGTCCTTGGGCGAGTCCCGTTCATTGTGTGCCAAAGAAGGGTGGTATAACGATTATTAAAAATGATGATAATGAGTTAATTCCTACTAGATTGGTAACGGGTTGGCGCGTTTGCATTGATTATCGAAAATTGAACGACGCCACCCGTAAAGACCACTTCCCTCTAACTTTCATGGATCTAATGCTCGAAAGATTGGCGGGAAACGAATACTATTGTTTCCTTGACGGTTTTTTGGGTTACTTCCAAATTCCCATCGATCCTCAAGATCAAGAAAAAACGATTTTCACGTGTCCATATGGAACATTTGCTTATCGACGCATGCATTTTGGCTTGTGCAATGCTCCGGGCACGTTTCAAAGATGCATGATGGCCATTTTTCACGACATGATCGAGAAAACAATGGAGGTCTTCATGGATGATTTTTCGGTCGTTGGGAATTCATTCGAATCATGTCTCTCTAATTTAGACAAAATGCTTCGTGAAGATACAAATCTTAGTCTAAATTGGGAGAAAAGTCATTTCATGGTCAAGGAAGGAATTGTCCTTGGCCATAAGATTTCTAAGAGCGGGATTGAGGTTGATAAAGCTAAAATCGATGTCATTG
Organism: Artemisia argyi; assembly: GCA_030686995.1. Classification (NCBI taxonomy): domain Eukaryota; kingdom Viridiplantae; phylum Streptophyta; class Magnoliopsida; order Asterales; family Asteraceae; genus Artemisia; species Artemisia argyi. The sequence continues at coordinate 121,398,427 of CM060703.1, forward strand.
CTAAGCTTCCTCCTCCCACAACTGTTAAAGGTGTTCGGAGTTTTCTGGGTCATGCCGGCTTCTATCGTAGATTCATTCAAGATTTCTCAAAGATAGCTAGGCCTATGACCCGACTTCTTGAAAAAGAGACTCCGTTCGTCTTTTCTGACGAGTGCATCGAAGCTTTTCAAACTCTCAAGAAAAAGCTCACCGAGGAACCAATTCTACTTGCCCCCGATTGGGACCTACCTTTCGAACTTATGTGTGATGCAAGTGACTTTGCCATAGGTGTGGTCTTGGGGCAAAGAAAAACCAAACACTTTCAGCCGATTCATTATGCAAGCAAAACCTTGACCGAAGCTCAAGCTCATTACACTACAACGGAAAAAGAATTACTAGCCGTGGTGTATGCGTTTGAGAAGTTTCGGCCATACTTGATTTTGACTAAATGCATAGTGTACACGGATCACTCGGCTCTCAAATATCTCTTTGCCAAGAAAGATGCAAAGCCGAGATTGCTCCGTTGGATTCTCCTCCTACAAGAATTTGATATCATCATTCGTGATAAAAAAAGGAGCCGAGAACCTCGCTGCTGACCATCTCTCCCGATTGGAAAACCCTCATCAAGGTGTTCTTGAGAAAAAGGAAATAAATGAAACGTTTCCTCTCGAGACACTTAATGTGATTTCCTGTCGTGGTGATTCTAGTACCCCGTGGTTTGCCGACTTTGCAAACTACCATGTAGGGAATTTCGTTGTTAAAGGGATGTCGTCCCACCAAAAGAGCAAGTTTTTCAAAGATGTGAATCATTACTTTTGGGACGATCCCTATTTGTTTAAGATCTGTGCGGATCAGGTTATTCGTAGGTGTGTTCATGGCAAAGAAGCCATGGAAATCCTTAAGGCTTGTCATAATAGACCCACCGGGGGTCATCATGGCCCGAACTACACCGCTCGAAAAGTATTTGATTCCAGTTTTTATTGGCCCACCATTTACAAAGACGCCCATGACCTAGTCAAATCTTGTGACTCGTGTCAACGTCAAGGAAAGATAACACAACGGGATGAAATGCCACAAAACGTTATCCAAGTTTGTGAAATCTTTGATGTTTGGGGCATTGACTTTATGGGGCCGTTCCCGTCTTCACGAGGGAACAAGTACATACTCGTGGCCATTGACTATTTGTTGAAATGGGTCGAAGCCAAAGCTCTCCTAACCAACGATGCCCGAGTAGTTGTAAAATTTTTAAAATCTCTCTTTGCTAGGTTTGGAACTCCCCGCACTATTATTAGTGATCGCGGTACTCACTTTTGCAATGACCAATTTGCAAAAGTTATGCTCAAGTATGGTGTCACTCACCGACTTGCTACCGCGTATCACCCACAAACTAGTGGGCAAGTGGAGGTTTCAAACCGTGGATTAAAAAGAATTCTTGAAAGGACCGTAGGCGAAAACCGTGTGATTGAGGCTAAACCGTCAGATATTATTGACCAAGGTCAAATAAGTCAAAGACAGCTCAGTTCCAATTCTCCGTGGATAGTATAGTGTTTCCCCGGGTCGTTATATCCCAGCGAGATTGCAATGGTGTTTTGAAAACGGTTTAGGAATGAGTGGCACTGAGGACAGTAGCCAAGATGATTGGGAAATGATTATGCTACTGATTATTTGGAATTTGGACAATTTGGAATGATATTAACAATAACAGATATACATATATAATCACAAAGGCACAAATTGAAAATCAAATTACAAACAGAGAAAAGTGGGATTTTAAACAATTTACAACTATAGGGGGTGCAAGTGAAACTTTTCAAACTTAAAATAAAAAGAAAATTTAAAATGAAAATGAAATTATTTATTTGATTATTTTAATATTTAAATACTAATTAATTAATTAAAACTATTTAAAAAGTAATTAAATCTAAATTATATTAAACTAAAAATGATAAAGACTACAAATTAAACTAAAAACTTGCAAAAATATTTTCTAAACCTTAAAATGAACTTGAAGAAAGTATAAAAACTAAAAAGAAATATTTTTTGTCTTTTTGTGGAATTTCTATTAATTAAAAACTAATTATATTAATTAAACTATTTAAACTAATTTAAATTACTAATAATACCTAAATGACTTAGAAAATTATAGAAAAATTTATAAAACTAATTAACCATCACAAGAATCCTAAAAAATTATAAAAAGTTTCTAAAAATTATATTTAGACTATTTTACTAATTATTTACTTATTAATTAATTAAAACCTAATTTAACTAAATTAATTAAGAAAACTAGAAAATGAACAGTAGTATTTAAGAAAATATTTTCTAAAAAACTTTAATGATTTATGAAACCTAGGAAAAATATAAAAACCTACTGTTGTTAATTAAAAATTAAGAAAACTATTTAATTACTAATAATTAATTAATTAAACTGTTTTTAATTCTAATAATTATTAAACTAAAAGAGAGAAATCTAAGAAAATTATTGAAAATAGTTAAAGGTGACAGAAAATTAAGAAAAATATAAAAATGATGAAGTGCTTATTAATAAGCTAAAAAGAAAAATTAAAAAGATAGAATCTATTAAATAGAAGCTATCACTAATTTCAAATTTGGTTTTTTTGTGGTTTTTCTTTTTGACAGATGTTAATAAGCTAAAAATGAGAAACTTTTGTGAAATGACTTTTACAATAGCTTAAAAATAAGCTGTGTGCACCCCCTTTTCCTTAACAGTGGACTATTAAGCTTATTAGGACTTAAGCAATGTTTGAAAAGGCTAGCAACTGACAAAATAAGCATACACAGATGATTACACACTAGAAATAAGCAAAATAGAACAAAGAAGCACTCTGGAAAAGCTATTGAGAAGCAAATAAGCACTTATGTAATTACAAGGCCAAAACAGGCCAAAACTAAGGTTTTTGGACCTCTGTGGGGTCCACAGAAGTCAAGGTGAGTCCAAATTAAAACTAAAAACTTGAAAAGGGACTGGAAGGCTTCACAATAAGCCAATAAGCAGGGCTTATGGCTTATTAATGAGCTCTGGGTAAGCCTTGGAAGTTGAGGTCACACACTGAGTACTCAGTGTAGGCTCAGGAAATGATCACACTTAATGGGGCTTGCAGCCCTATCAAATAAGCTCACAATGGTGAAATAAGCCCTGAACCTTATCAATGGGCTTATTGGCTTTCCAAAAAGTCTAGGTACAGGGTGTGGGGTCCACTGATGAACACAAGAGAGACCTTGGAAAGTTGGTCAAAACCTGATGCACAGGGCATTCACTTGCCCTGCAGGTCTAAATAAGCTACTCCACAGGTTTATATAAAAATCTAAAAAATAAGCTGTTGATGAAAACTTGTAGTCTAGCTGACAAACTTTAACTTTCGAAAAGATCAAGGCCTAAAGCTAATCACAAAAATCACAAAGGTGTATTTTGACTTTTTGAGTTTTTGCTAAAAGTTGACTTTGACGAGATTCTACTTTGATTTATTGACTGATTTAAGTTACTTAGGCTATAAGGAGACTAGATTAAGCTAAAACTTGCACTTGTGAACCAAATTAAGGGCTATCCTACTTAAAAATCAACACAGATATATGATGAGACCAAATGATTTGTGATTTTGACTTTTGGTGAAATAAGACCAAGTTTTTATGGTTGTTCTGAGCCAATATGGTTCTAAGTGACTTGTGTCAACAGAAAACAACAACACACATATAATACAACACCTAGGTTTACTCTAATCCAAACACTCCTTAAAACTTGTCTGTCTTATGATTTGTGAAGCAAAAGCTTAAAAGAGCTTATGAAACAGACCTAGGTTGACTTAAGATGATATATTAAGCTAAAATGAACACGTAAACACATGAATTAACAACAATTAACCAAGATTACTAATTATACTATTTTGACTGTTTTACTAGGATAATGAACAACTATTTATATTAACTAACAAGCTACTAATTTAAATCACAATTATCACTATCTAACACTGAATAAGCTTAAATGAACAAAGATAAGCATATTATAAGCTATGCTACAGTACAGAACCAAGAATCAAGGAAAAATGGAAATTTGAACTCACTTGAGACCCTAGCTAAACAAGGGCTTCCAAATGGGCAGCTACAAGCTCCTAGCTTGTTAAAAACAAGTCAGGTTAAGTCCACCTTGCCCTCCATTGCAGGCAACTTCCTTAAGCTTTCCACTCAAATGCAAAGGTACCCTATGGTTTATTTCTTTGGTTCTGATTTTCCTTTTTTATATTTTTTTAAGTTTTTATGTTTAGTTAATGATTTAAACTATCTAAGTGAGCTTATGAAACAGTAAATATTAATTTAGATCATAGTTAAAGCTTAAAAAGGAAATTGCAAATTTAACACTGAAACTAAATTGTTAATTGAAAACTTGGAATTTTGATTAAGAAAAGTTGAAAGTATAATACTAAAACAGATTACAAGCTTCTTTGACTAAAATTAACAACTAAAATTTGAAATTACATTAATACGACATAAAAATTAAGCTAAGTGACTACTACACACTTCTCCTTGCAATCTCTTCCCTTAAATAGGGGTCTTCTAGGGTTTGTGATGACCTCTGATCATTTCCCATCAATATTTATGGCCATTGGATCACTGAGACTCCTCCATCAGCTGCCACGTGTTTTTGGCGCCAAAACCTTATTTGCAAATTGCTCTGATTAATACCAATTGGAGGGGGGAGCATTAATTGTGGTTGTCATATTAGGTGATAGTGGTGGTTTGGGCGGTGGATTAGACAGGGATGGTGGGGAGGTGGTGATTTGATGGGCAAGTGGTGTGGGGGAGGGAAGGAGATGGTTGTTTGACTGGTTTGACCACAGGGTCAAAGTTGACCCTGCGTTTTGATATCAAAAGGGGTGCTTGGGTGGGCTTTTGGTTAATTGGGCCAGGAGAAAAGGGAGTGGGCTGGGTAGGGTGATGGTTATGTTTGGATTGGATTTGGTTTTCGGGTTTATTGATATTAAGGGTCCGGTTTGGTAGTAACTTTGCACAAGGACCAATTTTGTAATTTTGCCGAAATTTTGAGGACCTGTTTTGCAATTTCCCAAAGTACTCACAAGGGTATTTCCTGCCATGTTTCAATAGTCCAAGGTACTTATGATGATAAATTCCACTTTTGATTTTTCCAGGGACTAAAACTGCCAAACTTTGAAACTTCAGGGACCTGTTATGTAATTTCACCAAACTTTGCAACCAAGGACCATTCCTGCCATAAATGAGAAGTACAAGGACAAAATTTGTTTTTCTCAAAGTTTTAATATCCCAAGGACCATTTTTATCAATTTTCAAAGTTCAGGGACTAAACTTGTAATTTTGTGAAACTTTGTACCAAAGGACTAAATATGTAATTTTTTGATTTAAAAGGACCTTTGGTGACTTTTTCAAGTTTTTAGAATAACCAGAGACTAGATTTGACAACTTTTGAAAGATGAGGGACTGAAACTGCCAATTATGCAAATTTGTTCATTTTTCATCTGTTTTTGATTATTTTGCATCTGAAACATATAAAACACATTCCTGGGATATTTTCATTATTTTGATGCAATATTGAGTATTTTTAGATGTTTTGGCAGCTCAGAATAGGTAAAAATGATGAGTGTTTGAGCACTCATCACCGTGCCTCTTGGTCGGATAAATTAGATGATGCTCTATCTGCTTTCCGCACGGCTTATAAAACACCCATCGAGTGCACCCCTTATAAGCTCATGTATGGAAAAGTGTGTCATCTACCGATTGAGCTCGAGCACAAAGCTTATTGGGCTTTAAAGAATGCCAACTTCGATCTCAAGTCTGCGGGTGATCATAGGAAAGTTTAACTCAATGAACTAAATGAGCTTCGTGATCAAGCTTACGAAAACTCTTTAATCTATAAAGAGAAAACAAAGAAGATCCACGATTCCAAAATCAAGAACCGCGTTTTCAACGTTGGTGACCGAGTCCTTCTTTTTAACTCTAGATTGAAGATATTTTCGGGTAAGCTCAAAACCTGCTGGACTAGACCTTTCACCGTTGCCAAAGTTTTTTCTTATGGTACCGTCGAGTTATCTCAAAATGACGGTCCAAATTTCAAAGTAAATGGGCATCGGTTGAAGCATTATTTTGGAGGGGACATACCACCCATTGTCCCGGACCTCCAAACTTTCCCCATGGACCGATGAATTCAGGGTTGAGTCAAGCTAGCGACTCGGTAAACAAAAACAGTAGCATCACATGGGTTTTCACCCATCGTTCTAACTTCTTTCTCTTTTCTAAAAACTAGTGTGGGGGAGTACCCACACTTAAAAAAAAGAAAAAAAAAATCCCACACTTGCCCAAGTCTAAACTTTTTACATTCCAAAATATCAGCATAAAAGCCGGTACTTTGAATATTGAGGGCAATATTCACTTCTAAGTGGGGGGGGGGGGGGGGAGGGTAAATTCTGGCGAATTTAATCACTTTTGTGCCATAATACCCCCGTTTTGAGCCATTTTTTTTAGTGGAAGTGCTTTGCACTTACACAACAAAAGGTTAGCAGTCCACCATGTCTAACATAAGGACTGGCTAATCCAGGAGAAAACGGCTCTTAGTAAAGATAACTCAAATCCGTTGATGGCTGGCAATTTGCCAAAAATTGTATGGTATTCAAGTCACCATATCCTAAAAAGTAGAAGAGTTGGCTAGCCCTCAAGATTATGGCTTTTGGTAAAGGCAGTGGAATACGATAATTGGTAATCAACTCACCAAGATGTTGACTGTGTCCATCAAGAGTTGGCTAGTCCAGAAGCAAACGACTTCTGGTAAAGACAAATCAAAACCGTTGGAAACTTATGGTTTGCTCAAAATCATATGGTTATCGGTGTACCATAGTTGTTACTTGAACCGAAACATTCGGCTACTCCAGAAGTAATGGCTTTTTGTAAAGAGACTTCAAATCCATTAAATTTTCACAAAAGATTGCTAGGGACTAGCAATAGTTTAGTGTGGGGGATTGATGAGTGTGTAAATACTCATCATTTTTAGTCAAATCTGAACTGCAAAACGTTTAAAAACACTCAAAAACGTACCAAAATACGGAAAAATCCCAAAGATCGTGTTTTATATGTTTTAGATGCAAAATGATTAAAAACGGATGAAAACCGAACAAAATTTGTATAATTGGCAGTTTCAGTCCCCCAACTTTCAAAATTTGACAAGACTAGTCCCTAAGCATTTAAAAGAAAAGTCAACCCAAGTTCTTTAAAAGTCAAAAGATATCACAAATGATCTTTGGGTAAAATGTTTTCAAAAGATTACAAGTTAAATCCTTGGAATTTCACAATTGGCAAAATTAGTCCCTGTACTTGCAGAATTGTCAAAAATAGCCCTCGGGAATTATAACTTGAAGAAAAGTGATCACAATGACCTTGGGAATTCAAGACTTGGCAAATTGGGTCCTTTAAGAAAGTTTGAAAAGTTGGCAGGACAAGTCCCTCGGATTTTCAAATTTTACATATTTAGTCCTTGTGTGTAATGGGCTTGCATAAGTTATTAAACCAAATACAAATCTTATGAACCTTTCAAGCCCAAAACAAAATGGAAAAAATAAAAGCCCTGTACCAAACAGCCCAACCCCACCCCTGGCCTTTAATATTATCCCATTGGTCAACCGGTCAAACCTCCCATCTCTTTCACCTCCTCCAACCCATGAACCCTGCAAACACACTACTCCCATCACCATCTCCCGCATCACTCTCCATTTTTGTCCTCCATACCTCTTCCCCATCCCACTATCTCCCCCACCTCACAAACCCGTACCTAACACCCAATCCACGCTGGCAATCCAACAAACCCACCATATGTTTTTCCCGCCAAAATGGAGATAAAGGGCCAGGATTAACCATTCTCTACATCAACAGCTGGGATTCGCTCAAAGAAGCACAAGGATCATTTTTAAGCTATTTGGACTCAGTAAACAAGCACAACAAGAGAAGGAAGACCATATTCGTACCTACCACTTAGTCTAGTATAAATAGATGCTCATTGTAGCCTTCAAAGGCATCCCTTTTCCTTTGTATATTTCTGTTCTTAGCTTAATTTATAATTGTACTTTCAATTTCCAAGTTTAATCAAAGTTTAATTTAAGTTTATGCAAAGTGCAAATTTTCGTTTAAATTCTCAAGTAGTTTGTTACTTCAGTCAAATACTCTTTATTTAGTCTCAAAATGCTGGTTTAAGTTTGTTAAGATTATTTGAATCAAAAGAAATTTGACACTCAGAAAAGAAAAGAAAAAGAGAAAAATGCAAAAGAAAATTAAAAAAAAATAGAAAAGTTGAAGAAAGGAAGGAGTTGCAGTAGCAGATATGGCTATGGAATTTGGTTTAGAGCTCAGGGGAGCACATAGGATATGTCCTTGTTTTCTTGGTTCTCAGTAACATCCATGCTTGGAGGTCAAGTAGGTTTTTGAACCATACTTCACTCATAATTTGCATTTCTTGATAATTGTTGCTATTAGTTGGTAATTTGTGTTTGTTTCAACCTGTTTTAGTGTAATTTGAGATTATTAGTTGATTAGGATTAATTACTTAGCCAAGTGATTCATTAATCTCCAAAACTGTCACATTTAGGGGTGTTTGGCAAAAGTGATTATGCCTAGCATTGTTAGTATTAAGGGTTAGGTCTTGTTTCCTTACTGTCCTTAAGTTTGAACTAGTCCAAATTGACCATTTACTTGGTCACTTATTTGTGAAAAAGTCAAAAGCACCTCTAAATTTGATCACAGTTTAACTGTTTAGAATTTGGGATTACAAAATCAGTATTTTAGTTACAAACTCTGTTAATCTGGCTTAGTTAGTTCTATTTTAGCTTAATGTATCATATATAATAACTTAGGATTGATTAAAACTCAGATAAGTCAACTTGGAAGAAAAATTGAAAAAGTCAAATTCATCTTTGAGCAGAAAAACCCAAATTTTCGAGGAATTAATGTGATTTTTGTAATTGGATTCAAGCCTTGAAACTTTCACAAGTTGTTCCCTCCCACCTTAGCTTCAAGAATCCACAACCATCATATTTTTGTGATTTTTTTAAGTGGGTCCCACAACCCTCCAAACAGACCTGCAGGGACATGAACATCCCCTGTGCATCAATTTTGACCCGTTTTTCTATGGGCTTTATCTTGCTCACCTCTTGAGCAATTACCTTGATCTTTGCTGTTTTAGAAAGTCACCTAGGTTGTTTACATGTGTGTGTTTTTGGATTTCCCATTAGAGCTTATTAGGTAGCTTCTTTGAGCCCTTCTTTTAGCCTATTTCTAACTGCTAGAACTGCTTCAACAGTTGAGAAATTGTTAAATATTTGTCATTTGATCCATCTTGCTGTTCTTGTTTATGTTGTTTTCTTTGGTGATTGTTGTTTGCTGTTGTTGTTGCATTGATAATACAAGTAATAAGCTTGTTTGAGCTTATTTGGTTTGGATTGTAACTTGGCAATTACAATAGATAAGAAATTCAAGAACTAAAAAAAAAAAAATCCTCTAATCTTTAATCTAAGTTAATCTTTGAAAATGAATTGAGATTTGCTTAAGTTTTTCTTGTTTCAATCTGTTTCACATAAGTTGTTTAAGTTTGTGTTTGTGTGAAAAGAAAAAAATAGAAAAAAAATAAAAAATAAAAGCAAAAAGTGGGAATCGACCCCCTAACCTCTTGGCCATAACAGACATACAAACACCACACTTAACCAACTGCGCCCTTGGTTCTTTTGCATTGTTATTTGCATGCTTAATCCTTTTAGTTATTGTTAGCCCAGTTTGCTTAATTAGCTTATCAGCCTTGTTTTGCTTATTTATTGCTTATTTTTAAACTGTCCCCCATTTTTAAAATTTTTCTCTGATTAGTTGTAACTTGTAGAATTGATTAAAAAATTCTCAGATTTTTAGAAATAGTTTTAATATATATTAGAATTTATTTGGTGATAAATAGTATTTAATTCGTAATAAATAGAATTTTCATTGAAAAATTAATTTTTTTTTCTAAAATTTTCTTTTGTCTTTTAATACGTTAGAAAATTGTTTGTCAACCCGTAGGACGTTTGTAGCTTAACTTTCACGTTTTATTTTACGCGTTGACATTTATTTTTAATAAACGTCAGGTTTTTAATTTAGATTACGTTTTAGGATTCCCCGTTTCCCCTAACATGTTTCCCGTAGTTTTTTAGGTAATTTTAATTATTCCTTAGCATTCGTTAGTTTATTTTCCCATCTAGAATACATTTATCTCATTCTCGTTCGTTAATTTAACGTATCATAAAACCAAATAATCTTTCACAACCAAGCATAGAAGATTTTAATCTCGATCTTTTCACGAAGCTTTCCATTCACACCTCGTTGGGGTACGACCTGGGAAATCACTTCCCGGTCTCACAATTTAATATCACTTTCACGAGTTTTGCAAGGTAATCTTTTTCCTAAAAGGTTTACTCGTATTTCTCTACGTCTAGTTGTCTCAGGATGACTTAGACCTCACGTTTATCGATATTTTGATAAATTGTTTTTTTGCACACACCAAAACCAAATGAAGCAAGGGAGGAGAGAGGTGAGAGGTGCTGCTAAAAGAAGATGAAGATGGTTGTCTAGGTTGGATTTAAGGTTAAATAGAAGCCCGGGTCGGGTCGGGTTGTCTAGGTGGAAATTTTTAAAATAAATATTTATCTACTTGGTAAATCATTCGGTGATATTTACTATATTGTAAAAAGTTAGCCGGTTTCACATACTAAATTGGTAATAAAAATAGTTTGTTACCTAAATATGTAAAGTTGGGAAAATATGTTGCTAATTTATGGACTTTACCCAATATTAATATCTTTCAAACCGTTAATCGTTAAGCGAAAAAAATATACCGTTACGACGAGCATTTAATTATCTTTTCCTATAGATATGCACTTTGACATATTTTCGACAATTTTTTTTTCATTTTTTTCACGTTTTTTTTCGTGCCCTAAAAATCATATATGATATTACATATCATATATGATATGATATTACATATCATATATGATTTTTTCGGTAACGAAAAAAAACGTGGAAAAAAAAATTGTTGTCGAAAGTATATCAAAGTGTCCGTCTATAGAAAGATAATTAAATGCCCATCGCGATGGTGTAATTATTTTTGCTTAACGATTAACGGTTTAAGAGATATTTAAATTATTAAAAATGAGTGAAATATTAAAATGATTTTAATCTCAACAATTGATTTATTTTTAGATGGATGGTGGGGATGAGTAAGAAAAGTTTGATATTTAATATAACTCTCCTTGAAAAAAAAAAGATAAAAGTGAGTTTTTTAAATTGTTGTGATTAATCTCATCCATTATATCAAATAAAGATGAAGGGAAGATGAGATGTGGTATGTAAAAAAAGTTTGATTCTCAAATGATCATATATCAAAGCGAAAAATAAAAGAAGAAAAAACTAAATTTAACTTTCAATTTTCCTTGATTCGAAGACTCGACTTATAAATATGACGTTATCATCTTTTCCTATGTTCTAGTTGGTTTGGCATATTTGTCTCCGAAAACAAAAGACCACTTTTATTAAACATTTAGTTCAAGTATAGCATTAACAAGTTGGAATAAACCCGCCCCTTACGGCGTGGTTTCACCTCGGACAATCTTAATAATCTTAATAGATAATGAAAAGATAAATTATAAATAAAAACATTAGGCATTAGGTTAAGAGCATATACTCATACCTTTACAATTAATTCATTTATTTACTCAGAGGTTTATATGCAAACATCGCAACATCTTTCACATTTGTCTTCACAGAAATGTCGAAGGATCACATCAGTACACACTAAACATGACAATACAAGCGGAAATAAGAAACGAGTTACAAAATGAAATGAGAGTAATGAGGGTTTAACAGTAACTACCCGAAGTCTAATATTTATCCTAAATAAATATTAGATGGTAGAAAAACGACAAAAGACCAAACAAGCAACCCCAAGGGTTGTTTGGTTTGGTTCGAACAAAACCCCATAGGGGGGGATTTGACTTCTTGTCAAACTCGAATACTTGGTCCTCAAGTATTTTAGAATCATCTTAAGTGCCCTATAGATACAAAGCTTCTTAAAGGATTCTCATAACACTTCAACCCCCCCCCCCCCCCCCCCCTCTCTCTCTCTCTCTCAATCCCTTTGGTTGTTTAAGTTGACGCGTAGTTAACTCTGTAGTTGACCAAGAACCGAAAACCAAAAGGCTTAAAACCCTTTTGATCTTCGCAAAACCACAAGGACGATGAGGGTTTTCAAAACCTTAATTGATTCATGTTTGATCTCAAAGATCAAATTAGGGTTTTTACCCAAGTTCGTACTTGCCTGACATGTGTTTGGCTCGTAGCCCTAATCCTACCTATGTTGTACTGTTGGAATGTAAAACCCTCAAATTCGAAAACCTAAAAATTACGTATAATTTTGAAATTTCTTCATAAGCTTCGTGATATTACAAATTAAACCTTAAATTTTAAATTACCAATTTTGCATCTAATTTGAAATTTTACCTAAGCCATGATAACTAATAATAAACCTAAAACTATATGCTATGTAATATTAATACATTTTAACTAAAGATAATACATAATATAAGTTGTAATTAATCAAAACATTCCTAAACCCCTACGAGACTTGGTACCCGTTCTTTTTTTCTTTTGGTCCAACATATCACATGACACACATTTGTAAGATAAGAACTCCAAGCCTTATATTACGCCAATATCAGTTATACACTATCAATCACATTTATTTTTCCTTATTTGTTCCCTAAATTAAGATATACGCTCCCCTATCAAATCCCTACATCATATACGTTTTTTCCCTCTTTCTTCTTCACTCGACAAAAAAAAAAAAAAAAAAAAAAAAACAAAACAAAACACACACACACACACACACACAAAGTTCCTGCTCTCTCAAAGCTCAAGGATACGAAGGGTGTTGCTGTGGTGTTGATCGTGAAATAATAGGGTTCCAGGATGGGTGTTCGTGATTCGTGGGGTTGTGTTCGTTCTCTTGTTCTTTTTCTTGTCTCATTAACCAGTAGAGGTAACCATCGTTCCTTTTGTTTTGCACCTAATCTCTTGAAAACATGAGACTAAAACCTAAAAATAACCTAAACAAAAATAAAACTCTTGTGTCGACTTGAAATTCTTTTGGGATGTTATGAATCTATTTTTGTACGTTTGTGTGATCACTAAATACTCGACCTATCTATGGTTTTTATATAACGAATATGAGATGAAAGTTTGGCAAAAAGATCTAGAATTAACCTATCGAAACAGGAAGACCAGCATGCATATTATTCGTGTTTACATAAATAATTCCTAAAAACATTGTTAACATTTAACGACATCTCTATGTTTTGATAATTACAAAACGTAAACTAATTGAACTAAAAATTATGACGTAAGCAAGTATTTAGCGATAAATATCTCTCTTTACATCCAAATCACTTAAGGTATGAATAAACAAAGTGTTTATTGCATTCTATGATCAAAGGAAATTTTTCTAAATCACTAGACTTTTTATAAAATGTCATAAAAATTTTATATCATTTACAAAATTATTTTTGGAATTAAAAGAATATGTTTAAATCATTATAAATATATGAATTCAAATTTTTAACCAAAAATGACAAATGTAATCCAGAAAAACCTTCCCCACAAAATGACAAACAAACCCAACGTTCTAGAGCGGGCGGCCCCCTTAATTATTAAGGGGACCGGCCCCTAATTAAGGGGACTGACATGCTCCAGAACAGTGATTTTCTGGTCTATAAATACTGGTTCGTTTCACAGATTTTTCTCACCTTTTGCACCCCAAAACTTTCTGATCTAAATCCCCATTTCCATTTCCTATAATCCTTTGATCATATATACATTAATCTTTGTTTCAAAGTGATCCAAGTCTCATCCTTTCAAGTGCAAAAGAAGAATACTTCTATTCACCAAGACAAGAAGTATTACAACTTGTTGTGACCTCCACATCTAAGTTGTTAGAGCATCATTCATTACATATATCTCTTTGTGTAATTAGTTGTGAATATTTGATAGAATATGTATTAGAAAGGTGTGTAGATAGAAAGATTTGGGAGTAGATTGTTGTGTAGTAGATTGTCGGGAAGTAGATAGTTGTGAGGAAGATAGTTGTGAAGTAGATAGTTGTGAAGATAAATAGGTGTGAAAAAATAGTGTTGTAATTAAGGTTTGACTAGGTGTGAAGAAGTTGTGTAGAAGGTGTGATTAAGGTGTGACGAAGTTGTGGTGTGAATATTGGTGTGTAAGGTTTTCTCCGCCATAAGGGAGCTTGTTGACATAGTGAAGAAAACTCTCGATTTAGGTTCTCGGGGAGTGGAGTAGGGCAAGGAAGGTGTCCTTGTAGCCAAACCACTATAAATCTCTTATTTCGCGGTTCGATCTTTCCATCTCTCACTTATTTCATTTATTACATTATTATAGTCTTAGCATTTAAATTGTAGTTGTTTATATTGTGCAAGACTTGAATTCACATAATATCGAATCTACAATTTTTGTAAGTAAATAAAATACGGAAACAAACTCTTTATAACAAATTAAAAAGACGTAAAACTATTCAACCCCCCTTCTAGTTTTCCACAATTGGTATCAAGAGCCACGTCAAGCGAGATTTTTAAAATATATTGTATTTTAAAACTTGCAACGATCTATGGAATCTGAAAAATATTTAGAAGGGCAATCTATGCAAAGCCCACCACTATTTGAAAGTGATTGATTTTTATATTGGAAAAATAGATTCGAAACTTATGTGAAATCTAAAGATCTTTGTTGGGAACGAAGTTTTACTATTTTATCAAGTCTCGGTCATTTGAAATAAATGTTAGGTTGCTTAGTTATTAGTTACTTACACTTTATTATATTTTATGTATCTAAGGCTTATGAAAAGCCCACAAGGCCACAAAGGCCCACGAAATCATGGAAGATGGGAGCTAGGAGTGTTGCCCTAGCTTCCCTCTTATAAATAGAACCTTATGTTCTCATGTAATACTTGGTTGGTTATTTGATATCTTAAGGAAACTATTGCACTTATATTTCTCTCATTCTCATAATCACCCAAATCCTTATATCTATCTCATTCTTGCTTGTGTGTTATCAATATGGGTACCTAACAAGTGGTATCATTCGCCATATGAAGGTGTAGTTATTGTTTTTTCTTTGAATTCGATCCTTAAACTCATTTTTAATTCGTTATTTTGTGTTAAAATTTTGTAGTTTTTGTTTGTTTCTTGTTTTTATCACATCTTTGCTTATGAACTTGTGTTACAAAACATTACAAACAAAAAGTTTCAATATTTTAACAAAAACTAACGATTTAGATTTTTGTACTACTTTTCGAAAACATTTTCAACTTTGAAAAAGTTTATCAAGTTATCAACTTTCTCAAAGATCTACTCATTTTACAACTAGAATTACAAAAATCTCGGATTAAAAACTAGTTTTTGGACTGCTTTCCTTGAAAAACAAAAATCTGCCAAGTTTCGAAATCTCGTACTGACCTAGTTTCGAAAACACCTCAATTTGCTCCCTATTAACTTACGGATTGTGAACTCAGTATTTTCTCTCTTGTATAAGAAAGAAAAATACTTCGACTTTTGGATTAATTTCGAAATTTTGTTAGTGAGATTGTGTCTTTCGAAAATATCACAATTTTTTTCGAAATCACATTTTTTCGCAAACCTCTAAAGTTTCGAAAACACTTAACCTACACAAAAGTTTCGCGAATCCAGCAGCCACAATGTTTCGCAACTAAGTTTCGAAATTCCTTAATTTCGCAATCTCAAAGTTTTGAAATCTCAACTTTCTTAAAAGTTTCTAGATCACTTAAGTCCCAAGTTTCGCAATCACAAGTTGTGCAAGTTTTCGATATTTGGCTAAAACCTATACCTTCTACAAGATCCATTTTTTCACACAAGTGTTTCATTATGTCTCAACCACCGTACTACAACTTTAAGCATCCTCAGCAACATCAGAATCAGCAGTATCATCAGCAACAGCAACAGTATCAACAATCACCACAGTATCATCAACAACCGGTTTACTCACAACAACATCTTCTCATGCAACAACATCAGATGGTTCCAATACAACAATCCTATCCAATGCCACAACAACAAGGCCAACTTCCATCAAAACAGACTCACTGGTTTGACAGGATGTGTGAAGTCATTTCAACTCAACAATCCAGACATGAAGCAGGATCTATTGACACTCCACCAATGCTTACACCGGGTAATTATGTTCAGTGGGCAAGTCGATTCTTAAGGTTTATAGAACTCAAGAAACCCAATGGTAATTACATGAAACAAGTTATCCTTGAAGGACCGTTTCAGTGGCCTATTAACTACGTTGGAGGTGACCCAGCTGCTGATCCTCCAGTAGCTCCAACTGCTGTACCAGTTCCTGAGACTGCACTCACTACTGATCAACATCTTCATCGTGAAGCAGATGAGTATGCTATGGCTTACATACTTCAGGGAATACCAAATCCAATATTCAGAAGTGTTGATGCTCAGAAAACTGCGAAAGCTATGTGGGAACATGTTCATTTACTTATGGAAGGCACACAACTGAACAAAGAAGATATGGAATCTAAACTTTACCTGGAATACACTAACTTCATGATCGAACCAGGGGAATCACTTGAATCTTACTATCATCGTTTCACCAATGTCGTCAATGACTTAGAGAGACATGAAGTACACCTTCCAAGGATCGCAGTCAATATGAAGTTTGTCAGTAGTCTCGGTTATGATTGGCAAAAGTATGTGACATTTGTGAGACAAGCAAAGAATCTTCATGATGCTCCATATGGTTTGTTGTATGACTATCTCAAGCACCATGAATCTGAAGTTGAAAAAGATAGAGCTGCACGAGGAGGATATACACCACCAACAACTTCAAATCCACTAGCACTCGTTGCTCAATCTCATGTTGCACATCCTCCGATGTCTAATCATGCTTATGTTCAGGAACGGAATTACTTCAGCTACCCACAACCTGCAACCTCACACCAAATGGTCCCATATGAATCATCCTCGCAACAGGCTTCTCCTCAACTTGCTCCATATGACAACCATGATAGCATGTACTACTCGAATCAGATAGAAGATGATGATGAAGATGTCAATACGTTGAATCAGGGACTTGCTCTTATCGCTCGTGCTTTCAGCAAATTCTCAAACAAGACTAACAACCGTCTTCGTTCTTCCTCAAATACAAGGAATCAAGCTGTCATTCAAGATGGTCGGGTTGAGATTCAGAACCGTAATTTTGGACGTTCAGGTTCAGGAGGGTATTCAAGAAATTCTGGGTATGGATAAAGGTTTAACAACAATGGGGGATTCAGAAACAATTCAGGCGCTCCTCAGAGAAGAAATGACAATGTGGCAAATGGTAATACAAAATCTGGGAATGTAGTATGGTGCTACAACTGCAACAAAAAAGGTCATATCGCAACAGCATGTCCAAAACCGAGAACCCGGGGTAGTAAGTTTCACAAGCAGGCATTACTAATGGCTCTCAAAGATGAAAAGGAAGGAACTTTCACTGAACAAGAGAATAGTTTCTTCGCTAATGCTTACAACGATGATGATATGGAAGATCTTGAAGCCAATGCAGCTGTGATGCTTATGGCCAACATGCAGGAACTCCAGTTGAATGATTCAGGCCCAGTGTACGACACTGACGGTTTGTCTCAGGTACATGACCTAACCACATTCTTAATACAAGAAAATGCATCACCCTCTGCTTCTGAATCAGATAAGGCGCAAGTTGTTCCATCCAAATCATTTTTATCTTCTCAAGAAGATGAACAATTAAACACAGTTGTTACATTTGATGATGACACTGTCGTTTCATTTGATGATCCTATTGAGCAAGACAAACATGATCATGTTGAACAACATGAACCTTCTTCTGATCCAGATCCTGACTATATTGTCATGACCAAACAACTTCAAGCACAAATTCTTATTACTCAGAAACAGAACAAGCAAAATAAAGTTTTGAAAGAAACAAATGTAGTTTTGAAAAAGGACATTGAATGTTATAAAATACAACTTCCACATTTTCAAAATGCAGTTAAACGTGAAAAGTGCTTTGAAAAGTCATTTCAGGAATCGTATGTCAAAGAACAAAATCATCAAAAGAAAATGCACGAGTTAATTGAGTCAAACAGTAAATTGGTTTCCAAACTGGAAAATGATAAAAATGATCTTAATAAACAAGTTGAACAACTTCAAATGGAACTTTCAAAAACACAAACAGAGTTGTCAAATTGTAAACAGGAATTTTATGAACACAAAGTGCGAAAAAAGGGAAAAAGAAAATTCTTTAATTGAAGAAAATATCACTCTCGAACGTCAAATAAAAGAATTTCAAAATATCGTTTACAAACATGGAGAATCGGTAACAAAAATTCAAAATTTTACTTTAAAACCAAGACTCGATAAAGGTTTTGCCATTGGCGATTACAGATAAACTTTTCTTCACACTGCGTTCAAAACAATTCCTAAGCTTTACAGTATGGACCAATTGCTTGATAATAATATTGTGCGTGTTATTGTATATAATACTGAGGAAGAAGAAGAACTTGAAGAACAGAGTCGATAAAAAATGAGTCAAGTTGAATATTGCAAACCATATGATTACTCAAAAGTTCATCATATTTCAAAATCTTTTGTTCCATCAAGAGAAATACCTGAGAAATCATGGTATGTAACTGAGTCTTATGTTTCATCTTCCAATGGGGCTCCTGTCAAACCCGTGGCACAAGTAAATGGACCGTTACCATCTTCTGGTACTGTGATACCTTTACCAATACGTTCTCGAGTCTTAGAATATTTTAAAACTTTCATGAAAGGCATCGACAACTTGGAAAACGTAATTGAACATAATTCGGAAATAAAAATTGCTACTTTTCAATCAGCTTACGAGCGCGAAAAGAGAGAAATTTTTCAAAAACAATTTCTGCCTTTAGTTCAAAATTTGCGTCATTGTGCTACTCGTTGGGAACAGGAACTCCAAAAAGAAGTTAAATCAATGCAAAATGTTTTCACTTTAAATGAAAATGCAATTTTGGTTCAACAACGCAAAAATAGATTTTTGAAAACGGATTCTGATCGACTCTTGGAAAAAGTTCTCACAACTGATATTTTGTCTATCATTATGAATGATCTTTACAAATCCAGCAATGCTATGATGTTTGATAATTACTGCGCTGACATTGACTTGCTGAATAAGGAAACTGAGACATTAAAACATAAATATGAAACATTGCGTAAAAACAGTGATGATGTGACAAACAAGCTTTCAAAAGAAAATTTTCAACTCAAACAAAGGCTTGAATGGTGTCAAGCTCAAAGTCTTGAAATGGAATTGCAACTACAAAGTCAAAATGTTTCAAAAAGCTGGCAACTTTGCAAAGACAATGTTTTTCTCAATAATAAATGTCTTCAATATGAAAAAGAAATTGCGTAGTTAAAAATTGAAAACGTCGAATGGCAACAAAACCGCGATCACATTCATTATTGCAATGGTTTACTTGAGTCTGATATTCAGGATAAAAATCACATCATCATTGATTTGAAAGAGAAAATTAAGCTACTTCAAAAAGGAAAGTTTGTTGACACCACAATGATAGCACCAGGAATGTTTCAAATAGACAAAACAGATAAGGGTAATCATGCTAAGAGTTCTAATGTTAGCTCTTCCACTTCTACAGGACTAGTTTCCCCTAAGAGCGTTAGCAGCCCAAAGCCAAAAAGCATTAAGAAGACTACAAAGACTAGGCTCTGGCAACATAGAAGAGGAACACTAGAAGTGCAAGAAGTAGAAGCTCACCTTAGGAACTTGAATAAAACTCATGTTGCATCCGATTTAGATTCTAATCTGGAAAATTGTAATCAATATCTTCATGTAACGAATGATGAACCTTTGAATGTTTTGAATATTAATGCATCTTGTGTGTTTTGCCGTCAAAGTGTGTTATCTGGTGATCATACTAAATGTGTAGCTAATAATCTCTTAAATCGTCACAAGAAACGTAGATCAGGCATTCCTTCTAGGCCCACTACTGCCTCTAAGTCTATCTTAGGAAAAACGCCAACTACTGTTTCGAATGATGTTGCAGTCACCCCCAGAGCAGAAATCAACAAATCTAGGAACACACCAAAAGCTAGTGAATTTACCAAACATAAAGTAAAAACTAGTTGGAACTGGCAACGTTGGTTACAATACAAACCAAACTTTAAATGGATTCCTAAACTGTTGAATATTTGTGTTTCTAACCAACAGGAACCCACCATTTCTTCGGGTTCCACCCTTACTTCTGTTCCATATTTGTCGTCTCCTTGTGATGCAGGTGGTTCAGATTGTTCTCTGGATTGTTGATAGCGGTTGCACCCGATACATGACAGGCAATCTCAAACTATTAGCAAACTTTGTCTCAAAGTTTATCGGAACTGTCAGATTCGGGAATGATCAATACGCTTTAATCATGGGTCACGGTGACTATGTGAATGGGAATATTGAAATTAGCAGAGTCTATTATGTTGAAGGCTTGGGTCACAACCTCTTTTCAGTCGGTCAATTTTGTGATGGGGATTTAGAAGTAGCATTTCGAGAGAAAACTTATTTTGTTCGTGATCTACAAGGAAATGATCTGATGTCAGGCAAGCGTGGCACTAACCTTTACACAATTTCAATGTCTGACATGATCGCTTCATCTCCTATTTGTCTTTTGTCCAAAGCTGAAACGACTAAATCATGGTTATGGCACAAACGCCTTTCTCACTTGAATTTCAAAACGATGACTGATCTCGCTCGTCACAAATTAGTTGAAGGCTTTCCAAGATTCCGCTATGCCAAAGATCACCTATGTCCAGCCTGTGAACAAGGAAAAAGTACCCGTGCTCACTTTCCATCAAAACCTAAACACAGTACTAATCATGTTTTACAACTGCTCCATATGGATTTGTGTGGTCCGATGCGTGTTCAAACTATCAACGGTAAACGCTACATTTTAGTAATTGTTGATGATTACTCACGTTAGACTTGGGTTTATTTTCTTCAAAGTAAAGATCAAGCTCCTCAAATGATAATCACCTTTCTCACCAAAATACAAGTTCAGCTACGCAACACAGTCAGAATTGTTAGAACTGACAATGGCATAGAATTTAAGAATCAGACTCTAAGGTCGTATTTCGAGAAAGTGGGAATTGAACATCAAACATCCATTCCACGAAAACCCGAACAGAATGGAGTAGTCGAAAGACGCAACAGAACGTTAGTGGAAGCTGCACGTACGATGTTAATCAATGCTCAATTACCGGATTACTTATGGGCAGAAGCTGTTTCAACCGCATGTTACACTCAAAACCGTTGTATGATCACAAAACGCCATCACAAAACCCCTTATCAAATTGTTCACAAAAGGAAACCGAACATCAGTCACTTTCATGTATTTGGAGCTCTATGTTATCCAGTTAATGATCGTGATGATCTAGTTAAACTTAAAGCAAAGGCTGACATTGGAATATTTGTTGGATACTGTGAAAATTCAAAAGGCTTTCGGATATGGAATCGTCGTACAAGAGAAATTCAAGAGACTATTCATGCTAATTTCGATGAACTCACTCAAATGGCTTCTGAGCAAAACAGCTTAGGACCCGCAACCAACCGTCTTAACTTTCCAGAATCTTCGGCAGAACCATTGTCACTCTCCCGTAAAGAAGTGGAAACCTTGTTTGCTCCATTGTTTGATGATACGATTGTTAACCGTCCATCTGAGGCCTCACCAAATTCTGCTGCACATCTTGATCACCATTAAGTACCTGATACACCTCAACAAACAACAACAACTGTTGGAAGAGAAGGTCCTCCGATTGTATCCCCAATAACAACAGAACAAATTGGGTCCAACTCACGACAATCAGCTGGAGACTCCATACCTTTATCAGTTCCACAAACCGCAGAGCATGACCCATAACTGTTCATTAACCCATTTGCACCGGCTCCACTTGTCCCTGACATTGCTGAGTCATCTACACGCAATTTGGATCCTGCTCACTTGCGATCCTTCGACACACAAATGGACTACAGATCACCCCTTAGTTCAAATTATTGGCCATCCAGATGCACCTATTATGACAAGACAAGGACTTCACACAGACGGTGAAACTTGCATATACGCACTCACAGTATGTGAAACTGTGCCAAAGAACGTCAAAAAAGCTATGAATTACATTGGATTGAGTCTATGCAAGAGGAATTTGAATCATTTCAAAGATTGGAAGTCTGGGAAATGGTTGAAAAACCTGAAGGAGTCATTGTCATTGGCTTAAAATGGATCTGGAAAAACAAACTGGATGCAGAAGGAACTGTCATACGCAACAAATCACGCTTGGTAGCAAAAGGATACTCTCAAGAAGAAGGAATTGATTTTGAAGAATCATTTGCTCTAGTAGCTAGACTTGAAGCTGTACGGATCTTCTTAGCATATGCTGCTCATCGGAATATGATTGTTTATCAAATGGACATGAAAACAGCTTTTCTGAATGGTCAACTCCATGAAGTGGTTTATGTCAGTCAACCTGAAAGATTTGTTGATCCAGAACGTCCTAATCTTGTCTACAAGCTAAAGAAGTCTCTCTACGGTCTCAAGCAAGCCCCAAGGGCGTGGTATGATAAGTTATCTAAATTCCTGTTGGCTAATAACTTTACTCTAGGCTCGGTGGACCCAACACTGTTTACAAAAACATACGGGGCGGACTTATTAATTGTTCAAATTTATGTCGATGACATTATTTTTGCTTTAACCAACAAACGTTACTCAATGGATTTTGCAAAATTAATGACAGATAATTTTGAAATGTCCATGATGGGTGAACTTACGTTCTTTCTAGGACTACAAGTTCATCAATCACACCGTGGAATTTTTCTAAATCAGTCTAAATATGCTCTTGAGATTTTAAAGAAACATGGAATGCAAAGCTGTGATACAATGAATACACCTATGGCCAATTCCACTAAACTAGATGCTGATATACATGGGACTCCTGTTGACCCTACCAAATATCGAAGTATTATTGGGTCAATCATGTATCTCACATCTAGCAGACCTGATATTGTATTTGCTGTCTATATGTGTTCGCGTTATCAGTCTAAACCAACTGAGAAACACCTCAACGAGGCAAAAAGAATCCTTCGATACATCAAGGGAACCATCCATTTGGGAATCTGGTATCCGAAGGATTCTGGTTTTGAACTAATAGCTTTTTCAGACGCTGACCATGCAGGATGCTTAGACACGCTGATTGGTTTGAAACAGTCAGATAATATCAACCAAGTAATGGTCAACAAGTCAAACAGCCTAAACCAATACTCCGGTGAGTTTAGTGTTTCCCCGGATCGTTAGATCCCAACGAGATGTGAAATCTGAAATAAAACGACTTCTAGATCAGGTGAATTGAACAGGAAAAGGGTTTAAGTGATTTGTACTACTGAAATATAAGAGTGAATAGCTTTAATAAGCTATATCAACTAATACGTGAAATCAGATAAGTACAAGTGAAAAAGGGACTGAAAACGTAAACATTTATTAATTAAACGTAAACAAAAACAACTTTAACTTATAGTAGGATTTTACAAGCCTTAGGGGCTTAAATGCAAATTAAATAAATTTAAAATATTTATTTTATAACTAAAAACAATTTAATTAATTATTTTATTTAATAACTATTTATTAATTATTTAACAATTAACTAATAATTAGGAAAATGAGAAATAAGTCTAGAAAATTAAAATTAAAATTTCTAAAAATCTAAAATATTATAAAACTTATTTTAAAAATAAAATTATATTTTTCACACTATTTATCTATTTATTATTAATTAATTATTATTTAACTAATTATATTGATTTAAATTATTATAAATACTAAAAAGACTTAGATAATTATGAAAAATTTTATATATCTAATTAACCATTACAGGAATCCTAAAAAATTATAAAAAGTTTATATTATGTATTTTTAATTTAATTTACTAATTATTATTATATTTATTAATTAATATCTAATTAAACTAATTAAATTATGAAAACTAGTAAATGAACAGTATAAATCACAAGAAAATTTCTAAAATTATTTTATGACTTATAGAAACTAGGAAAAATATAAAATATAGGTGTTACCTTATAAAAATTAATTATGCTATTTAATTCTTATTTATTATTTAATTATTAAATAAACTAATATTAATTCTAAATAACACTAGATGACAAAAGAAAAATCTGGAAAAATTTATAAAATTACTTTAATATATAAGAGATTTAATAAAAATATAAAATAGCAGAAGTGCTTATAAATAAGCTAAAAAGAAAATTAAATAGATAATTTCTATTAAATAGAAGCTATCACTATAATTAAGTTTGTCTTTTTCTGGTTTTTCTTTTATAAAACTAATAAAATACTTAAAATATGAAACTTTAATAAAGGAAAATAATTTATAATCACAGAATAAGCACTATGAGTGCTTATTAGACCACACAGTTGATTTTAGTTGACTTGGCTAAGAAATAAGCTCAACTGAGCTTGTGTAGGGTCCACAAGGTAAAACCTGGTTCCTATGAGTGAGATGAACTTAATTGAGCAAGATTATGTTAAATAAGCAGGTTCAATAAGCCTTAACCAACAAATAAGCACTTGCTTATTTCAATTCTGAGACAGAATTGGGACAAGGTTCCAAGCTACTTTCAGGTGGGGCCCAGTTGTCAAATGGTCAAACAAAAGGTCAAGGGTTCAAGTCTGGTAGGAGGGGGTTGTAAGAACCTATTTATGGGGTGTGGGACCCACTGAGTCAACCACAATGGACCACCAAAGGTGGTAGGTGAGCTATGGTCTGCTGAGACAGAGCATACACTTGCCCTGCAAGTGTGTTTAAGCAGTTGCGGGGTCCACAAATAAAATAGTAAAAATTGGACAAAAATACCCTTAACTAGACAAGCTGAGACACAAGCTTTTCCCAAAAGGTGATAAGCTTAAGCTCAATACTCAGGTCTAAAAACTTCAAGTAATATTGGCCATTTAACTGTCAAGGTAATTTTTGACTTTTAACAATAATGATCCAAGTTAACTTTTACCACTTTTGAGCTAGATTTATGAGCTGATTATGTTGTATTAGGATGAAATAAAGTTATAACAAGCTTCTCTAACAAAGTTTTAACATGTAAACAAGATTTGTCATGCAAATTCCTAAACAGTGACAGTAGGTTAAAGATCCAAATGATTTTTGACTTTTACTGAGATTATGACCACAAGGATGAACAAAATAACATTACTTGGACCTAATGAACTCAGTTGAACCAACAAATGTTATAAACAACAACCAAGACACACCCAAACTGTATTAACCAAACACCCCTTAAATAATATCTAAACTTGATTTTCAAAGCAATCTTTATATTCAACCCTTAACACTGATTAAAGACTTTATATTACCTTATCCTAAGATCAAATGAACAGAAAGTAACAAGTATACAAGCATGAAACTAACAAATGACCAAAATACTAATTTGACTGTGAGATTTAAAATTTAAAGCAACTATTAATAACAAAGAACAAGTTAATTATATTATGCTAAATTATGATCAACTAACACCAATTAAACCTAAAAGAACAAGATTAAACAACTGATAACTATAAAATAGTAATATGCAAGAAATTTACAATAAAGCTTACAAGTGTAATCCGGCTGAAAAATCAAAAACTAGAACCAAGAACCACCCTATCAGCTTACCACTAAGCTTCTAACCCAAGGTCATCCTAAATTCACCCTGCTCCAGCTGTGTACACCACCTTCATTGTCGTTTTTGATTTTCTACTTATTTTTTTTTGATTTTTTATTTATTTTTGAGTTTACTACTACTCTTTGATTTAATGTATTTTAAAGCTTATCTAGGCTTTGACAAAGCTTAAGTGAGCTTGATGAATACAGAATATCAACTAGAAACAATAACTAAGATAATTGAGATTTTTGCAAATAAAGGAAAAGTGTACAAATTGATATTCAAACTAAAAACTTCAAATTGATTACTGAAAAAGATTCAAGTTACACTGAATAAGATAGCTAAAAAGTTTTTAAAGCTTAAAATACACTGGAATTAAGAAAATTAATACATTCGACTTACAAAATTAAAATTACACTAGATAACTAATACATTGCATCTATTCTTCTTATTTATTGACTAAAAAGCTTCCTTGTCGACCTCTGACTCTTTCCCACTTCATCTTAGCCTTTGAATTCAACTCTTTCATCAAAATCGTCCATTTGGCATTTTGGCGCCAAAATTCAAACACGTGGATAGAAGCAGTTCTGTTTCAATTAAAGCTTCTTGGGAGTATTAGGAGGTGGCAGGGAGACAATTGAGATATTTTTTATGCAAGTTGGGGCTTAGGATGGAAAACAGAGGAGTGGAACTAGTTTTGGAGGGAAAAGCTGTGAAAACAGCATTAAATGGAGCAGGGTTAGGTGTAGGGTGGTAGAAGGGAGTTGGTGGTGAGTTGTATTGGTGAGGTGGAGGTGCAAGGTGGCACAATACCACCTGGTATGGTGGTCTGTATGGAGGTGGTGGTATTGGGAGGGAAGGTGAACAGTGATGGTGGTTTGGGAGAGGTCAACGGGTCAACGCCCGTATTATTTAAAAAGGGTGGACTGGGCTTGCTTTTGGGCTTTGGGAATAGGTGGGTGGGCTGGGGTAGGCTTAGTTTGGTTTGGGGTTTAAATAATAAAAAGGGCCGGTTGGTTTTAGTTATTACAAAAGGACCAAAAATGTAATTTGGTGAAAGTTGAGGGGCTGTTGTGTAATTTTACAAAGTTTATCATAAGGGACCATACATGCCATACTTGAATACCCCAAGGACCATGAATGTATATTTTTCATTTTAATATTTCCGGGGACCTTTTCTGCCAATTCCACAAACTCCAGGGACCAAACCTGTAAGTTTCTGATTTTTGAAGGGTTTAACTTGTAACTTCTCAAAAGTTATCATAAGGACCAATTTTGTCAATTTAGAAGAGTATAAGGTTTATTTTTATTATTTTCTTATTTTTAAAACCTTAGGGACTAATTTTGACACTTTTCAAACTTGAGGGACCAAAGTTGCCATTTTGCAATTTTTAAACTTTAAAGGACTTTTCTTGACAACTTATGAATCCCTAAGGACCTTTGATGATATTTTGCATGTTTTGATTTACCAGAGACTAGTTTTGCCAATTTTCCAAAGTTCAGGGACTGAAACTGTAAATTATGTAAAATGTTTTGTTTTTCATCAGTTTTTCAATCCTTTTGCATAAAAACACAATCCAGGGATATTTTATGTATTTTAAGGCATTCCTGTGTGTTTTTATATGTTTTTGCAATTTAAATGTAACAGAAATGATGAGTATTTACACACTCATCAATCCCCCACACTAAACTATTGCTAGTCCCTAGCAATCTATTTGAGAAAAAATTAATGGATTTTTACTCTTTACCAAAAGCCATCACTTCTGGAGTAGCCAGGTGTAAGAACTGTGGCACACCTGATAACCGTGTGATTTTTAGCAAACCACCAGCTGTCAACGGATTTGATTTGTCTTTACCAGAAGCCGTTTGCTTCTGGACTAGCCAACTCTTGATGGAATAGTCAACATCTTGGTGAGCTGATTACCAATTATGGATTTTCCACGGCCTTTACCACAAGCCATAATCTTGCGGGCTAGCCAACTCATTTGTTTTTGGGGAGTTGAGGAACCGTACAATTTTGGGCAAATTGCAAGCCGTAAACGGATTTGAGATGTCTTTACCAAGAGCCGTTTGCTCCTGGACTAGCCAATCCTGTTGTGGGTTAGACATGGAGGATTGATACCATTTATTGCATTTCTAAGTGTGAAAAAACTTTAAATTTTGATCAAATGAGGGTGCTTGATGAAACACGTGTTTGATTTCGTGAGAATCCCCCTCACACTTAGAAATGAATATTGCCCTCAATATTTAAAACACCGGGTGTTAAACCGATATTTAGAACGTAAGAAGGAAATATTAATAACCTTTATTTTAGGATATTTACATACAAACTCACTTTTTTTCTTTTGTTTTGAATTTTTTTTTTCTTTTCTTTTTTTTTTTTTTTTTTTTTTTTCAAGATATATACATATATACAATATGTGGGGCATCTCCCCCACACTAGGGTGGTAGAAAAGAGAAAGAAATCAGAAATATGAGTGAAAACCCATATTGCTACGCTTTTGATTACCGAGTCACTAGCTTGACTCGACCTCGAATTGATTTGTCCATGAGGTAGCTTGTTTTTGATTCCCGAGTCACTTGCTTGACTCGACCCCGAATTTAATTGTCCTTGGGGAAAGTTTGGAGATCCGGGACAACCATGTTTGGGATGTCCTCTCCAAAGTAGTGTTTCACACGATGGCCATTTACTTTAAAACATGGACCGTCATTTTGAGATAACTCAACGGTACCATATGGATAAACCTTAGTGATAGTAAATGGACCAGTCCAACGGGTTTTTAATTTACCCGAGAAGATCTTTAATCTAGAGTTAAAGAGAAGTACTCGATCACCAATGTTAAAAACGCGGTTCTTTATTTTTGAGTCATGTATTCTCTTTGTTTTTTCTTTATAGATTAAAGAGTTCTCGTAAGCCTGATCACGTAGTTCATTTAATTCGTTCATTTGAACTTTTCTGTGATCACCCGCAGTTTTGAGGTCAAAGTTGGCATGTTTCAATGCCCAGTAGGCTTTGTGCTCAAGTTCCATCGGTAGATGACATGTCTTTCCGTACACAAGCTTGTAAGGTGTACACCCAATGGGTGTTTTATAAGCTGTACGAAAGGCCCATAGTGCGTCATCTAATTTATCCGACCAGGCAGCACGGTTTTCACCAACAGTCCTCTCAAGTATCCTTTTGATACCACGGTTTGAAACCTCCACTTGCCCACTTGTTTGTGGGTGATACGCAGTAGAAAGACGGTGGGTTACACCATACTTTTGCATGACTTTATCAAATTTGTCATTGCAGAAATGCGTACCACGATCACTTATGATAGCACGTGGAGTTCCAAAACGGGCAAAAAGAGATTTAAGGAATTTCACTACAACTCGGGCATCATTTGTGGGTAAAGCTTTTGCTTCAACCCACTTTGATAAATAATCAACAGCCACAAGTATGTACTTGTTTCCTCTAGATGATGGAAATGGCCCCATAAAGTCAATGCCCCAGATATCAAATATTTCACATACTTGAATAGCATTTTGTGGCATCTCGTTTCTTTGTGAAATGTTTCCATGACGCTGACAAGCGTCATAGGCTTTAATGAGATCCTGGGCATCTTTATAAATTGTGGGCCAGAAGAATCCGGAATTAAACACCTTTTTGGCGGTGTAATTAGGACTATGATGTCCCCCAGTGGGTCCAGCATGGCAAGCCTTGAGAATTTCAGCGGCTTCCTGTCCATATACACACCGTCGGATGACTTGATCCACACAGATTTTGAATAAGTAGGGGTCATCCCAGAAGTAATGTTTAACATCTTTAAAGAATTTATTCTTCTGTTGGGTTGACATCCCTTTCACAACAAAGTTACCCGCATGATAGTTTGCGAAGTCGGCAAACCATGGGGTAGTAGAATCTCCGCGAAAAGTAACCGCATTAAGTGTTTCGAGAGGAAATGTTTCATTTATTTCCTTTTTCTCATACACATTTTGATGTGGGTTCTCTAATCGGGACAAATGATCAGCAGCCAGGTTCTCAGCTCCTTTTTTATCATGAATAATGATATCAAATTCTTGGAGGAGGAGAACCCAAGGGAGCAATCTCGGCTTTACATCTTGTTTTGCAAATAGATATTTAAGAGCCGAGTGATCCGTATACACTACGCTTTTAGTCAAGATTAAGTACGTCCGGAATTTCTCAAAAGCATACACCACAGCTAATAATTCTTTTTCTGTAGTGGTGTAATGAGTTTGAGCTTCGTTCATAGTTTTGCTTGCGTAGTGGATAGGCTGAAAGTGTTTCGTTTTGCGTTGCCCCAAGACTGCACCGATAGCAAAATCACTTGCATCGCACATAAGCTCGAAGGGTAAATCCCAGTCGGGGGCAATAAGAATAGGTGCCTCAGTAAGCTTTTTCTTTAATGTTTCAAAAGCTTCGATGCACTCTGGTGAGAAGATAAAAGGAGTATCCTTTTCAAGGAGATGAGTCATAGGCCGTGAGATTTTAGAAAAATCTTGTATAAATTGACGATAGAAACCGGCGTGACCCAAGAAACTCCTAATACCTTTGACGGTAGTAGGGTGAGGCAGTTTTGCAATGACATCAACCTTAGCTCTGTCAACCTCAATCCCATTCTTGGAAATCTTATGGCCGAGGACAATGCCCTCTTTGACCATAAAGTGACTCTTTTCCCAATTTAGACATAGATTGGTGTCTTTACACCTTTTCAACATTTTTTCTAAATTGGTGAGACATGTTTGGAATGAATCCCCAATGACCGAAAAGTCATCCATAAAGACCTCTATAGTTTTACCGATCATGTCGGTAAATATAGCCATCATGCACCTCTGGAACGTACCTGGAGCATTACATAAGCCAAAAGGCATACGTTTATAAGCAAAGGTTCCATAAGGGCATGTAAAGGTAGTCTTTTCTTGATCTGATGGATCAATGGGGATTTGGAAGTATCCTGAGAAACCATCAAGGAAACAATAGTACTCGTTCCCTGCTAATCTCTCAAGCATCTGGTCCATAAAGGGCAGCGGAAAGTGGTCTTTGCGGGTGGCGTCATTTAACTTACGATAGTCAATGCAAACACGCCATCCGGTAACCAGCCGAGTTGGAATCAACTCATTTTCCTCATTAGTGACAACAGTAATGCCACCCTTTTTTGGGACGCAATGAATGGGACTAACCCATGGACTGTCAGAGATAGGGTAAATCAATCCTGCATCAAGAAGTTTAAGAACCTCTTGTTTAATCACATCATGGATTTTTGGATTCACCCTTCTTTGATGTTGCACTGCAGGCTTGAAGTCATCCTCCATCAAGATTTTGTGTGTACAAAAATCTGGGTTAATACCCTTAATATCGGAGAGTTTCCAAGCAATTGCTTGCTTGTTTGACTTCAAGACCTTTATGAGAGCAATCTTCTCCTCAATACTTAAACCTTTAGAAATAATGACGGGTAATTTATCATCACCCTCCAAGAATGCGTATTCAAGATGAGGAGGTAAGTCCTTGAGTTCGACCTCAGGAAAATCATCAGTTTCCTCAACATATTTGATTTCCTGATTATGAAGTTGTACGGGAGGGAGTGGAGGAGAATTGTCTTGGTTTAGCAATCTCTCAAGGAGAAGAATATCTCCCTCCAGATCAATCTCAGTGTTATCAATTCTCGATGGAACTGAATCACTTTTGAGAAAAGCCTCGACCTCTTCCAAAAGGAACTCACTTCCCTCAAACGGAGTGAGAGAAGGGGAAGAGTCGGAAATGATAGGTTCAGATGATGGAGTGGCATCCCCACTCACAGAATTATGAGAATATCCAAGAAACTCTTGAGAGTACTCCTCCGAAGCAATGTCTATGATATCTATTTGATTAACTGCTTCAGAATCATAATTGGAGGAGTACCTCGAGGTTTGATCGAGGTTAAATGTAACAGCTTCATTACCCACACGCAGAGTAATTTCTTGCTCAAATACATCGATAAGAGCACGGCCCGTTCTAAGGAAACCCCTCCCAACAATGAGAGGGACCCTTTGATCGGCATCAAAATCAACCACTACAAAGTCAGATGGGAGATGAAATTCTCCTACCTTCACAAACACGTCCTCGGCAATGCCGAGAGGACGAGATATCGATCGGTCTGCAAGCTCTAAAGTCATGCAGGTAGGAGTAAGATCAGGAAGAGAAAGTTTCTTCCAAACTGAATATGGCATTAGGTTGATACTTGCACCAAGATCGGCCAAGGCATAGCAATCAACCATTCCCGGAAATACACATGTTAGAAATTTTCCAGGATCTCCCAGCTTCTCGGGAAGCTTCTTTAAAAGAACTGCAGAGCAGTTCTCATTCAAGGGAGTCTTTGCCATTTCAAACAGTTTCTCCTTGTTGCTTAACAAGTGTCTGATTGTCGATGCAAATTTGGGCATCAGAATAATAGCATCCACAAAGCTAATGTCAAAATGCAAATCTTGGAAGATTTGAAAGAATTTATCCATCTGGTGACTAGCTTTTTCACGGAGCTTTTGTTCACTCAAGCGTGAGGGGTAAGGAATAGAGGAGGTAGAAGGTTTGGACTGAGGTGTTTCAACTGGAATATCATTTGGTTCAAAAACAACTCTAGGTTTTGGTTTGGGTTTCGGGACAACATGAGGTGGGACGTCTTGGGTACCTCCCTTATGAGTAGGAAGTACTTCGTCCTTATTTACCTCAGCGTTATTTTCCACTACCTTGGGAGAAGAAGAAGAAGGGGTAGTGGGAACAGTAGGTCCATCATATGAAACTCCGCTCCTGGTCGTGATCGCCTTTGCATCGCCCCTCGGGTTTGCGATCGTGTTGCTCAGAAGTTTTCCAGAGCCCGAGGGTTGTTCATTTAAAGATTTCTTGATTTCAGAAATCTGGCTGACCAACAACCTGTTTGTCTCTTCTTGAGTTTTCATGAACTGCTTTAACAACTCATCTGATGATGGTTGTGGAGCTGGGAGAATGGCTTGTGTTTGGTTAGGGAAATTTTGGACACGGTTATTTTGATTATAACCTTGTTGTGGCTGAAAATTCCCTTGATTTGGATTACCATTTCCCTGAAAATGATTTCCGTGGTTGAAATTGTTTCTGTTAAAGTTTCCTTGATTGTGGAAACCTTGATTCTGTCCAGGATGGAAATTCCCTTGGTTTTGATAACCTTGGTTCATTCGTGGTTGGTTTTGGTTTCTGTTTTGCAAATTTGGGTTTTGATTAAACCCTGGTGGTCCCATATGTGTGTTAGCACGGTAACTTGGTTCAATTTGAGGACGGTATTGATTACCCCCTGATTTGTAGTACCGGCTAAGGCATTGGCTTCAAAAGGACTACCATCGGTGGCAGTACAATTGTAGTAAGCATGTGGGCCACCACAAGTAACACAAACTTCCACTTTTTTAACTTCAGCATGTGAAGGGTTTTGTGTGAAAGTGACTTTTTTTTCTGGTTTGAGATAACCAAAGCTTGAATGGCGTCCGTGAGTTTATCTATCTTAGCATCGGTGCTAGAAGTACTCACGGGCGATGAAGTAGAAGGACCAGCACTCCCTTGGGAGTTATATGGTTTTGTGCATGTAGTGCGGACCTTGGACTTATTTTCAATGATTTCTAAAGCTTCTTTTGTAGTTTTGCTCAAAAAATTACCTCTCGCGGAGGCATTGAGAGAATCTTGGTCAGATTGACTTACACCATTATAAAACGTGTCAATTTGCATCAATTCAGTGAAACCATGATGAGGACATCGACGAAGCAATTCTTTGAAACGATCCCATGCGTCACCAAACGATTCATCAAACCTTTGAGTAAATTTGATGATTTCATTTTTAAGACTTGTCGTTCTGGACAGGGGAAAAAATTCGTTTACAAATTTGGTAACTAAATCTTCCCATGATGTTATGGAACGAGGAGGTTGTTTTTCCAGCCAAATCCGGGCTGCTCCTTCAAGAGAAAATGGGAAAAGAAGAAGTTTGACTGCTTCGAAAGGGACGTTCTTGTATTTGATGGTTGAAGTAATTTTATTAAACCATCGAATATGAGCATGGGGATCATCCCTCTCAAAACCATAAAATTGGCTTGAAGTTACTAGATTTAGTAACCCGGTTTTGAGCTCAAAGTATTCAGCCACAATGCCTGGGACAACAATAGCGTCTCCGTAACCCTCAATGGGTGCTTGGAGAAGCTCATTCATCGGACGGTCTTCCGCCATGATAACTTTCTTAGGTGAAACAGCACGTTCCTCAGATACGGCTGTTGGGGCAGAACGTCTACGGCGTCTTCGAGGAATTCTGACAAGCTCATGTAAAGGGCTTGTTGACCTAGAAGAACGAGTGCGCATGCACTAGAGACGACTCTAAGAATCCTTAGAGTGACGGGAAATTACAAATAGAAAATAAAATATGAACAAAAAGATGATATATAACAAAGTGTGAAAATTCAAACTCACAGATATTTCAAAAAGTCGTAATACGCAGCACACCTCCCCGGCAGCGGCGCCAAATTTTGATTGGTTTAAAACAGTCAGATAATATCAACCAAGTAATGGTCAACAAGTCAAACAGCCTAAACCAATACTTCGGTGAGTTTAGTGTTTCCCCGGATCGTTAGATCCCAACGAGATGTGAAATCTGAAATAAAACGACTTCTAGATCAGGTGAATTGAACAGGAAAAGGGTTTAAGTGATTTGTACTACTGAAATATAAGAGTGAATAGCTTTGATAAGCTATATCAACTAATACGTGAAATCAGATAAGTACAAGTGAAAAAGGGACTGAAAACGTAAACGTTTATTAATTAAACGTAAACAAAAACAACTTTAACTTATAGTAGGATTTTACAAGCCTTAGGGGCTTAAATGCAAATTAAATAAATTTAAAATATTTATTTTATAATTAAAAACTATTTAATTAATTATTTTATTTAATAACTATTTATTAAATATTTAATAATTAACTAATAATTAGGAAAATGAGAAATAAGTCTAGAAAATTAAAATTAAAATTTCTAAAAATCTAAAATATTATAAAACTTATTTTAAAACTAAAATTATATTTTTCACACTATTTATCTATTTATTATTAATTAATTATTATTTAACTAATTATATTGATTTAAATTATTATAAATACTCAAAAGACTTAGATAATTATGAAAAATTTTATATATCTAATTAACCATTACAGGAATCCTAAAAAATTATAAAAAGTTTATATTATGTATTTTTAATTTAATTTACTAATTATTATTATATTTATTAATTAATATCTAATTAAACTAATTAAATTATGAAAACTAGTAAATGAACAGTATAAATCACAAGAAAATTTCTAAAATTATTTTATGACTTATAGAAGCTAGGAAAAATATAAAATATAGGTGTTACCTTATAAAAATTAATTATGCTATTTAATTCTTATTTATTATTTAATTATTAAATAAACTAATATTAATTCTAAATAACACTAGATGACAAAAGAAAAATCTGGAAAAATTTATAAAATTACTTTAATATATAAGAGATTTAATAAAAATATAAAATAGCAGAAGTGCTTATAAATAAGCTAAAAAGAAAATTAAATAGATAATTTCTATTAAATAGAAGCTATCACTATAATTAAGTTTGTCTTTTTCTGGTTTTTCTTTTATAAAACTAATAAAATACTTAAAATATGAAACTTTAATAAAGGAAATTAATTTATAATCACAGAATAAGCACTATGAGTGCTTATTAGACCACACAGTTGACTTTAGTTGACTTGGTTAAGAAATAAGCTCAACTGAGCTTGTGTGGGGTCCACAAGGTAAAACCTGGTTCCTATGAGTGAGATGAACTTAATTGAGCAAGATTATGTTAAATAAGCAGGTTCAATAAGCCTTAACCAACAAATAAGCACTTGCTTATTTCAATTCTGAGACAGAATTGGGACAAGGTTCGAAGCTACTTTCAGGTGGGGCCCAGTGGTCAAATGGTCAAACAAAAGGTCAAGGGTTCAAGTCTGGTAGGAGGGGGGTTGTAAGAACCTATTTATGGGGCATGGGACCCACTGAGTCAACCACAATGGACCACCAAAGGTGGTGGGTGAGCTATGGTCTGCTGAGACAGAGCATACACTTGCCCTGCAAGTGTGTTTAAGCAGTTGTGGGGTCCACAAATAAAATAGTAAAAATTGGACAAAAATACCCTTAACTAGACAAGCTGAGACACAAGCTTTTCCCAAAAGGTGATAAGCTCAAGCTCAATACTCAGGTCTAAAAACTTCAAGTAATATTGGCCATTTAACTGTCAAGGTAATTTTTGACTTTTAACAATAATGATCCAAGTTGACTTTTACCACTTTTGAGCTAGATTTATGAGCTGATTATGTTGTATTAAGATGAAATAAAGTTATAACAAGCTTCTCTAACAAAGTTTTAACATGTAAACAAGATTTGTCATGCAAATTCCTAAACAGTGACAGTAGGTTAAAGATCCAAGTGATTTTTGACTTTTACTGAGATTATGACCACAAGGATGAACAAAATAACATTACTTGGACCTAATGAACTCAGTTGAACCAACAAATGTTATAAACAACAACCAAGACACACCCAAACTGTATTAACCAAACACCCCTTAAAAAATATCTAAACTTGATTTTCAAAGCAATCTTTATATTCAACCGTTAACACTGATTAAAGACTTTATATTACCTTATCCTAAGATCAAATGAACAGAAAGTAACAAGTATACAAGCATGAAACTAACAAATGACCAAAATACTAATTTGACTGTGAGATTTAAAATTTAAAGCAACTATTAATAACAAAGAACAAGTTAATTATATTATGCTAAATTATGATCAACTAACACCAATTAAACCTAAAAGAACAAGATTAAACAACTGATAACTATAAAATAGTAATATGGAAGAAATTTACAATAAAGCTTACAAGGGTAATCCGGCTGAAAAATCAAAAACTAGAACCAAGAACCACCCTATCAGCTTACCACTAAGCTTCTAACCCAAGGTCATCCTAAATTCACCCTGCTCCAGCTGTGTACACCACCTTCATTGTCATTTTTGATTTTCTACTTATTTTTTTCTTGATTTTTTATTTATTTTTGAGTTTACTACTACTCTTTGATTTAATGTATTTTAAAGCTTATCTAGGCTTTGACAAAGCTTAAGTGAGCTTGATGAATACAGAATATCAACTAGAAACAATAACTAAGATAATTGAGATTTTTGCAAATAAAGGAAAAGTGTACAAATTGATATTCAAACTAAAAACTTCAAATTGATTACTGAAAAAGATTCAAGTTACACTGAATAAGATAACTAAAAAGTTTTTAAAGCTTAAAATACACTGGAATTAAGAAAATTAATACATTCGACTTACAAAATTAAAATTACACTAGATAACTAATACATTGCCTCTATTCTTCTTATTTATTGACTAAAAAGCTTCCTTGTCGACCTCTGACTCTTTCCCACTTCATCTCAGCCTTTGAATTCAACTCTTTCATCAAAATCGTCCATTTGGCATTTTGGCGCCAAAATTCAAACACGTGGATAGAAGCAGTTCTGTTTCAATTAAAGCTTCTTGGGAGTATTAGGAGGTGGCAGGGAGACAATTGAGATATTTTTTATGCAAGTTGGGGCTTAGGATGGAAAACAGAGGAGTGGAACTAGTTTTGGAGGGAAAAGCTGTGAAAATAGCATTAAATGGAGCAGGGTTAGGTGTAGGGTGGTGGAAGGGAGTTGGTGGTGAGTTGTATTGGTGAGGTGGAGGTGCAAGGTGGCACAATACCACCTGGTATGGTGGTCTGTGTGGAGGTGGTGGTATTGGGAGGGAAGGTGAACAGTGATGGTGGTTTGGGAGAGGTCAATGGGTCAACGCCCGTATTATTTAAAAAGGGTGGACTGGGCTTGCTTTTGGGCTTTGGGAATAGGTGGGTGGGCTGGGGTAGGCTTAGTTTGGTTTGGGGTTTAAATAATAAAAAGGGCCGGTTGGTTTTAGTTATTACAAAAGGACCAAAAATGTAATTTGGTGAAAGTTGAGGGGCTGTTGTGTAATTTTACAAAGTTTATCATAAGGGACCATACATGCCATACTTGAATACCCCAAGGACCATGAATGTATATTTTTCATTTTAATATTTCCGGGGACCTTTTCTGCCAATTCCATAAACTCCAGGGACCAAACCTGTAATTTTCTGATTTTTGAAGGGTTTAACTTGTAACTTCTCAAAAGTTATCATAAGGACCAATTTTGTCAATTTAGAATAGTATAAGGTTTATTTTTATTATTTTCTTATTTTTAAAACCTTAGGGACTAATTTTGACACTTTTCAAACTTGAGGGACCAAAGTTGCCATTTTGCAATTTTTAAACTTTAAAGGACTTTTCTTGACAACTTATGAATCCCTAAGGACCTTTGATGATATTTTGCATGTTTTGATTTACCAGGGACTAGTTTTGCCAATTTTCCAAAGTTCAGGGACTGAAACTGTAAATTATGTAAAATGTTTTGTTTTTCATCAGTTTTTCAATCCTTTTGCATAAAAACACAATCCAGGGATATTTTATGTATTTTAAGGCATTCCTGTGTGTTTTTATATGTTTTTGCAGTTTAAATGTAACAGAAATGATGAGTATTTACACACTCATCACACGCGAAAAAGTACATCAGGCGGATTACAGTTTCTTGGAGATAAGCTTGTGTCTTGGCAATCAAAGAAGCAGGACTGCACTTCACTGTCATCAACAAAATCTGAATACGTAGCTATGTCTGCTTGTTGTGCTCAAGTCATTTGGATGAGATCAGAACTTAAAGACTATGGCTATCTGTTCAATAAGATTCCGATCTACTGTGATTCCAAAAGTGCCATTGCAATCTCCTGCAACACAGTCCATCATTGCAAATCCAAACACATTGATCTCCGATATCATTTCATCAAGGAGCATGTCGAAAAGGGTACCGGTGAACTATATTTTGTGGGAACTGAGTACCAATTGGCAGACTTACTTACAAAAGCATTATCTCCATCAAGGTTTGCTAGTTTAGTTCACCAAATTGGTATGCGATTTTGACTCCAGAGGATCTGGAAAAGTTTTTAAAACACAAGTAAAAGTCAAACATCAAAACCATCTTTGTAAATAATTTTTCGAAAACAAAATACAAAATTATAAAAACACCAAAAACACAAAAATATTTTTCTATTTCTTTCACTTAAAAAAAAAGAAAAAAAAGCAAGTATATCGCTTCCCTTCAACACCTTGTTATTTCTTTATCTTTTACATAGTGTTGAGGGGGAGTCACGCTCAAAAAATCTTTCTCATTTTTTTTTCAAATCGGTATACTTGCATATTTCTTTAAGATGCGTTGTTTCAGGATTAATGGATATCTCATGTTTTTTTCTTTTCAAAAACGATGTCATAAGGAGTATACCTTAGATTATTGCCTTTGGTTATTTACTTGTATCAAAATTAAGGACTCATGATGCAAAATTAGTAGTTAAGGGACTAAATGTGACAAGATTCAAAAGTTCAAATTATATAAAACAAACAAACACCCATTTTTCAGAAATTTCACAAATCATATAAACACCCATTTTGAAATCGACGGCTTGCATTCAAAACTAAAATCCATGCTACAAATCTTCAATTTGTAAGTTCCTTTGTGATCTCAAGGGTATTTCTAGCAATGGTTTTCGTTTAATCACAATTTTAACGGTTTGATTTCGAGAAATCGTGTTTTGAAATCCTAGGGTTTCGCAAATTTCGAAGTTAATCAGAACGTGTTTGGAGGTGTAATTTTTCATAGGGCTTTTGTCCTAAATCATGTTCTAAATGTTCCTATATCAGCTAATCATAATCTAACACACGTTTGAGTGATTTTCAAAAACCAGGGTTTATGTACGATTTGGGTTTTGTTGATTCGTAATATGTGTTGTTGTTTTTCTTGGTGGGATATGTCGTTTTTAGTTCTTATAACACTTTGAATCACTTTAATTGTTACTTACTCCATGAATGCATTAAATTCGAAGGCTAGGGTTTATGTTGATTTTAGGGGTTTCTCGTTATGGTGTTCTTATAATCAATCATTTGTGCCCAACTTGTTCAAAATGCTTGATAAGTGATACATGATTCATGGATATGATGAAAGTTAGCATGTACTTATGATTTTCGATAATGTGTTCTTGCCATTGTTTCGAAATATTGCATGTATGCTATTTCCATGTTTCTCATTATTGTTTTTCATCATTCACAACAGGTCTCAATCTTTCGAAAACCAAGTTGCCAAAAGAAACGTATGTCAACAAGATTTCGAAATTCTTGTAAAAGAATTTTTTTTGAAAACACAATTTCGCAATCACCTGTGAATGTTGGAAATTCTTTCGAGAACACATCTCACAAAGGTTTTCGAAAAATTTTCAAAGTTTAGTATTTTTTTCGAAAACTTCACTTTTTTCGAGAATACACTTTGAAAATCTTTCAAAAACACTTGTCTAGTGTGTTTGCGAAGAAAATTCATCACTGCTCAAATTTTTTCGAGAACTCTTTTTAGAGATCACATGTGAGGAAAATTTTCGCAAACGCACATTCTGAATATTTGCCAAAATATTTCAAATGAGTATGTTCTCGATAAAGTATTTATCGAGAACACACTTGGAAATCTTTTCGAAAACTTTCATTATGCACGTTTGCGAAATTCTTCTTCTTGTGACTGACTTTCGAGATAATGCTTAAGAATTTTTCGAAATCAAGGATTTTTTATTTTTTTCATGTTTGCGAAAAATTGGTCTTAATGTAACATTTCGAGATCATGACCTGTTGTAATTTCGAAAACATGTATTTGTGATGATGAGTATTATTTGATGTAACGTGTGATGTAATCATGTATCTTGGATGATATTTGTACTTATGTGAATGTATGAGTACTCTATGCTTGATTTCATGATTCCAAATTATCTAAGTATACTTCATTCGTCACTTTACATAAAATAATTGATCCATCCGTGCTTAAATGATTCTAAATGTTTATCTGTAATCAAACTTGTGATCGTGCTAACGAGTAACAAATCTGGATGTTTGGTTTATGATAATGTTTTTTCAGATTAACATGGCTGAACACATCGAGAGTGTCCCCGAACAAACTCTTCCATTGCTCACACTGAATGACATTATCCCTGCTGACTACAACGTCACCATTGGCAAAAACAATCATCGAGTTGACTTCGACAAACTGAGAATTCCTGAGAACTCGGGCAAGATTGTCAAAGATATTCTCCTTGCACATCCATGCAAGCATCTGCTCGACAAATCAACTTTAGTTCCAGTGTTCTACCTTCATCAGTTCTGGCTTACGGCAAAGGTTAACTTGGATGACGAGTCTTTCACCGTCACGTTGGATCGACAAGTCTACACTATAGATCATGAAGTCCTTCGTACAGTGTTCCTACTGCCTCAACCTGAGAACGAATTTTTTCCAATGTTGCCTGAACTGGAACTCCTAGACTTCTTCATTGACCTAGGATATGATGTTTAGGACGACTTACCTCTGCTCCAGCATTCTAGATTCAATGCAAAGAACATGCCTCAGCCTTGGAGAACCTTGTATATGTTGGTGGTACGTTCAATATCAGGAAGAAAAAGTGATCACGAACATCCCAGACTTGAGCATTTACAGGTGTTTTGGGGAATGGTCAGTATGCTACCGATTGAATTTGCAATTCCTATCATGAGTGATATAGTCTACAACATTCAAACCGAACGTAAAAAGACTATGATCCCGTTCGTAAGGTTCACAAAGCTAATCATTGAACATTTCTGCAATGATACACCGGAATTCATCAAAAGAATGGGAGATCCAAATGAGCCAAAGAACCTCTTAGAGGACGACTTCACCATTTCTTTTGTCAAAATGACCACGTCTTCTACAAAGCAAAAAGGAAAGAGGCTTCATGAGTACTTTCTTGATGAAAATATCAGGAAAAGTTCAAACTATGAATTCTACGATAATGCTTTTAAAGGGATTCAGGAAGAGACTACCATACAGACTCGAAGTAAAGGAGGTGTGAAATATGGGAGTACTAGTAGCACCACTGGTTCACTGCAATCAAATTGAAAGGATACTCCCAAAACTAAACCTTCCATCAAACCGAAACCTACACCCAAACCTAAGCCTGCAACTAAGCCAAGAAAGAAGATAACACCAAAGCGCGCTCTTCGAGATGAACTTTCACCGCCACCCTCTGAAAGCGACTCTGAGTTTGACACAGAATCTGAGGAAGAAGAGGAAGACTTTGAATGAAGAGTAAGAGTACCTGAAGAATCATTTCCAGAAACGGAAAATTGCTATACAACAAAGTTTAGAAACCTTTGAAGCAGATAAAAGAAAGAGGCAAGGGATCACAATAAATGAACCTAATGATGATGAAGAAGACGAACCAATAGTTGAGCAATTGGTCGACAAAAGAAAATTGAAAAGTATAGTTGTTGACACACGGTCTGAAGAGAAGAAATTTCTCAAAGATCAGAGGGAAGCATCACTCCTCAGCTGACTTCATCCTCAACCTTCATCACCACCTGTCGATCAACCAGAGCATGAAGGCACTACCAGCAGCATAGTTCCTCCCGTTGTGTCTACCACTTTAGAACCAACTTTACAAACCG
This sequence comes from Artemisia argyi, assembly GCA_030686995.1. Classification (NCBI taxonomy): domain Eukaryota; kingdom Viridiplantae; phylum Streptophyta; class Magnoliopsida; order Asterales; family Asteraceae; genus Artemisia; species Artemisia argyi. Next base: position 121,440,928 of record CM060703.1, read on the forward strand.
GTGACAAAGTAAAAGACACAGATGCAACAGGTGACATCACTATGACAGAAACTGCAAATATTGAGGAGAATGTTGATGAACAGGAAACATTGCCACGGATCAGGGATTTGGCCCTTTCACCACACCAGAGTTTCTTGCACAGGAAGAAGAGGAACATAGAAGAAAGGAAAATGAAGAAAAGGAAGCAATCGACACCAACGTATTCCTTGAGTCATCTTCACAATCTAAGCAGACATCTTCACAGCACCTCCACCTCCTAAAGACTCTCCACCAAAGGATCCGACTCCTCCAGCTTCTTCTTCAAGCTCCCACAACGAGTCGTCATCTGAATCATCACCAGAACATTTATCTCCTACACCCTCTGAAACTGCATCTAAACAACAATCAATCAATGAACCAACAAAACCAGTTGATCTTCAGGAGTAAGTCTACAGTCTCACAACCATAGTTACTAGTCTTGCTAAACAAGTTGAAGAATTTCAGGAGGCAAAGCAAAAAATCGATAAGTTCATGAAAGCAGACTTAGTAGGACTCATCAGGACTTTCACAGTCGATTACCTTACTGAGAATCTGGTTGATATCGTCACTCCTGAAGTGACAAGTCTTGTTGCACCAATTAAGGATAACTTGGAGCACAGGATCAGAAGTGTTGTAAAGAAATTGTTGTCAACAACACCATTCACGCTTCACCCTGCCAAAGCTTCAACACCAACTCCAACCATTTCTGAACCATCAGTCAAAGACCTGCTTGCTCAGCTCTACGACAAAGTTGCATCCAAAACCACTTTGACAACTGAGGAAACTGCACTTATCGACGCCATTGCAGCTAACTTGTCAAAAGAGTCATGCAAAGAAGCTGCTGGATCCCTGAAGAGGTCAAGGAAAGTTGACGACCCGGACCCAAACTCAAAAGGAAAGAAACATAAGTCCGGAATCGGTCCATCATCTTCTCACCAACCACAAAAGGATTCCACCCCTCCTGGAAATCAACAACATTCTTCAGCTTCTGGTCAAGGTCCCACATATCAGGAAGAAACACTCATGCAACCAATTGATGATTATGAAGGACAACCTGATACCGACTACCGTGCCTCTCCAATTCCCGATTCTCAACCTGGACCATCATCAACCTCAAAAGCTCAAGACAAGGATACTATATCCAAGTCTAAAAAGTCAAAGAAAAGGAGACGTCACTCATGGACTGACAATGACGACACACCTCAAGATGATTGGTTGACTGATTTGGTCAAGGCTCAACCTCCTCTCGAAAATGAAGAACCACTCCCGGGAAATACACTGCAATATACTCAGAGTATAATGGCGGATCTTCAAATTGAGAAACTTACTAAGGCTGAGTTAAGAAGAATCATTAAGGATGCACAGGAATTCCTAATGTCTAGATCTGGAAACAAGATGGAATACGAATTTCACATGCAGAATATAGCTAGTGCAATGTCTGGAAAGTTTGACTGGCTAAACCCTGAAGTGAATTTCGACATCCATTCCGGAAAAACCGACAAGCCTTACTTCACCGATTGGACTAAACCATTACCTCTGCAAGGATTTCCCGAAAAACCAAAGATACCTTACGGCTTCTTCTTCAACAAAGATCTTCGTAACCTCCAACTCACTCAAGAGAACTCCAAACAGAAATATGCTTCATCATTGACTATCTCAGTGCCAGCCGTAAGATACGATGTTCCTGCAATTGAAGAATCAACTACAATATTTAGCAACTCTATTGTAGCTTACGACAGAGATGCTTTACACAGGATTCAGCACTGGCCTGAACGTCGTCGACTCGATTACACTCACAGGTTAGAAATCAAGTCATTAGAGAATGTGAAACATAAATCAAGGATCATTGCTATCTTGGAGATTCAAGATTCGAAAAGGTTTAACTACATGTTCATGAATGAGATTGTGGTTAAAAGGCAAGATGAAAAGAAGTACAAGTTCTCTGAAGCAGACTTTCCCGATCTTTATCTAAATGACATTGAAGGCATGTATCTAGAAAAGGTTCAAGGAAGAATGCGTGGATTTGATACTGACACACAATAAAACTTCATTTCATCTCTACTCCTCTTCATCCGACGATTGATAGTTCAAGAAAGAGTAGAAGATCTTCAGCTTGGAGTGGAAAGTTACCAACAGAAGATCAATTTGACTAAGCCACAACTCTCATTTGATGGAATCAATCAAATGTCACAGTATACACTCATCCAAAAACCTTCATTTGGTTTAACCTACCTCAACAACAAAAAGCAACTAAGTTTCATGAGGCTCGATGAGATACACAAGTTCTGTGATGTTACGCTCAAAACCGTTCGTGATGGGTTAGTCAAAAGGTTGAATGATGATCGGAGAAAGATATCAAAAGGTGAAACTCCAAGGTGGAAATCCAGTTCCAGAAGACAAGTTCGAAACTTTGTCATGAAAATAGAAGAAAGGTTATTTCGCCGAGAACAGATCAGACGATTGGAAAGTTATATTGGTGTCAGACCTTCATTTCCCGTCAGCCTCTTCAAAAGACCAGATCCACAGTTCACAGACTTTGATGCACCGATCATTGATGAATCATAAACTGGTACACAAGGGTATTAACATTTCAATATTAACTATTTCACTTGATTGATTTGTTATCATTATGGCTTGTGCACACATAACAGTGTACAACCCGTTCTTGTAAAGAAAGGACCCTGAGGTACGCATCAGTGCCTCAATCCTAATATAAGGAGCGAAGGCTTCTTACTTTTGAGTAGAGTTAATCAAACATTTTCTGATTTTCATAACTCTGCTCAAAAGACAAGTATTTCACCTCAATAGGAATTCACTTGTTGAGGGGAGCACTAACAAAATCATCGTTCTTGAAATCAAAAGTTCTTGTTGAATTCTCCCCATAAGACTCGAAAGGCATATTTTAATCAAAAGATTGTCAAAAATATCATCTTATATGCTATTTTTGAGGGGGAGAAAAAGTGATGTGATTAAAATATGAAAGTTCAAAGTTGCTTAAAAGTCAAATCTCATGCGAGCTAGACTCAGATTCACCCAAGAATTGACGAAACATAAAAGTTAATAATCGAAAGGACTTATTCTCGACGGGTAATGACATCAAATTAGTTACTAGAGCTAGTTGTCACCTAAAAACTGACAATGGAACTCTTTAACTAGCCACGTAAGCGTGTCTCGAAAAGGATTTTTCTTAGTAGAAATGTATCATTTTGAGAAACTTTCTGTGGACTTGACCAGGCCGGGTAATAACTTCAAGCTAGTATAACTAGTGATGTAAGCGTGTCTCGAATCAGTCCTGTTCACTGAAAGCGGATCAATTCAAAAAGGGCTTGCTCCTCCCGCATGTGCAAATTTATTAAATACTCATGAGCACATGCGAAGGGGGAGCCCTTTAAAAGTAAACACAAAACTCTCAAAGTGTTAAACAAAATGTTTGATAATCACAAACACTTTGAGAGATTTTCAATCAAAGGTTTCATGGCTATTGTCGGATAATCATGGAGTTATAAGGTGATTAAGATAGGAAAAACCGTCCTATGATCCGCCAGAGTCGGAGAGATCTACCCAAGGACATCACCAATAGTTAGAATTAGAAGTCCTTAGGTATGATACGAAAAAAAAGGAGAAAAGAATGAAAGGGGAAAGAAGGAGTTGAAGAATTAAAAAGAAAAGTAAAGAAAAGGGTGAAAAGAAATAGCCCTCCATATGTTCAAACCTTAGGGCAGACACCGGGTTCAATTCATATGCTACTGGTTGTTGCTAAGACGACACCGGTATTGAAGATAAAGTCATCATGGACCCAATGATGCAATGCACTAAACCTTCTTAGCCACTCAAGTTCTCTTAAAAGAGCTTGTTTCATTCTCACGGGGAACCAGTGTAATCTATCGACTTATCTTTTAGAGATGGTTGATATTGAAGCAGGAGACCCCTCCCTAGTCTCCGCATAGGAAACCTAAGTGTGCACTTATCGAGTCTAGAGCCATGAGATACATCAAAGATCTCTTAGGAACACTTAGTATTTCTACAACTGGTGTTCTACATCAATGAACACCAGCTGTAAATTATTGAGTCCTTCGCAGATCTTAGCAATCTGCCGAGAACGTTTATGAGAGAATTTACATAAGTCTTTCTTAATGATTGAACGGAAATCCTGCCAGGGTCAACATCAAACAGCCCTGACAGCAGGCCACTTCGGTAACTCCTTGTGGGTTACGCTTAGTGTTTGCGGTGGTTTCTTAGCGGTCTATAGTCGTGGAGTGATCCCCAGCGACTCACCCAATCATTGAGCTACTTAGTAGGTCTTGTAAGCTCCTTCGGGGGTATCTGACATGGGAACACCTTGATAAGGGTTAGAAGGAGTCTTCACACTGTGCTGTTGACGATCTCTAATTCCTTATCTGTAAGTACCGGATGTTTTATTGCTAACTCTTTACCTGCAGGGACACATCATCTCCATGGCGACGGATTCCACATGCTCATACATGCATCTTGAAGTCATCAAAAGCTCCCTCAAAGATCAAAGCAATACAAAGTTCAAAGAAAGATTCTACGCCTAAAAGAAGAATCTACAAAGTATAAAGACTAAAGATCAAAAGTCTAAGAAAGGGAACTACATGCATGTATAAGTCAAAGTTCAAAGATGTATGAGCATGTTGGAATGGAGGACTACCACCACAGACGCAGAAGTGACGAAAAGCAGACAACTTCATAACTTGATCACTATCACAACAACAACGAACAAAGAACAAAGAACGATGAATGATTCTTATCTCATTATTTTTGAAAGACGTCTAAAGCTGTGAAAGTCAAAGATGAAGAAATGACAAAGACGTCAAGCAACTGTGATGACCGACCCTTAGGGGGAGATTGTTGGGAATGAAGTTTTACTATTTTATCAAGTCTCGGTCATTTGTAATAAATGTTAGGTTGCTTAGTTATTAGTTACTTACACTTTATTATATTTTATGTATCTAAGGCTTATGAAAAGCCCACAAGGCCACAAAGGCCCACGAAATCATGAAAGATGGGAGCTAGGAGTGTTGCCCTAGCTTCCCTCCTATAAATAGGACCTTATGTTCTCATGTAATACTTGGTTGGTTATTTGATATCTTAAGGAAACTATTGCACTTATATTTATCTCATTCTCATAATCACCCAAATCCTTATATCTATCTCATTCTTTCTTGTGTGTTATCAATATGGGTACCTAACAATCTTGATCTTTGGCATGTTATTACCTTTGGTGATTTTCCTCCTACTCAACAAAATCCGGAAACTAAAATGGATGAAATTGTACCTTTTGAAAAACAAAATGATGATTTGAAAAAGAAACTAGTTAAAAATAGTGAAGCTAAAATGGTAATTTATAATGCGTTACCGCGCAAAGAATATGAAAGAATTTTTATGTGTAAAACCACCAAAGAAATTTGGGAGTCACTACTTATTTCTCACCAAGGTAATAGTCAAGTTAAAGACAATAAAATAGATCTTCTTGTACAACATTATAAGCAATTTACGATTCCGGAAGAGGAATCAATTGATAATGCTTTTGCTAAATTTAACACTATTATCACAAGTATAAAAGCACTTGATGAGACATTTTCTAGTAAAAATTGTGTTAGGAAATTTCTTAGGGCATTGCATCCAAAATGGCGAGCTAAGGTCACGGCGATTGAAGAATCGAAGAATTTGATGACGTTGAAGGTCCATGAAGAAATTATAAGAAGAGATTCAGAAACGGTCAAAGTCAAGAAAGACCAAACTAAATCTATTGCTCTAAAAGCCAAAAAGGAACTTAGTGACGATGATGATTCAAGTGACGAGAGTGAAGACGACGAATATGCAATGGCCGTAAGAGAATTCAAGAAATTCTTCAAAAGACGAGGAAGATTCACTAGATTACCACGAGACGAAAGAAAGTCGTTCCAAAGAAATAGAAGTGATAACTACGGGAAAAGAAAGTGTTTTAGATGTGGAAGTCCAAATCATCTCATTGGTGAATGTCTAAAGCCACCGGGTTATGAAAATCAAGGCGCCTTCATTAGTGGAACATGGAGTGATAGTGACAAAGAAGAAGTGGAAAAACCAAGAGACGAAAAATGTTTTGTGGCCAAAGCGATCGATGAAATATGTTTAGGAAAACACTTGGAACCCAACGAATGGATCAAGGATAGCGAATGTTCGAGGCACATGACGGGGAACCGCAAGCTATTTTCTACATATAAGGCATACAATGGAGGTAATGTTATTTTCGGTAGTGACTTGCGTAGAAAAATCATTGGCAAAGGTACGATCTCTCAAGACTCACTTACTATTGAAAATGTTGAGCATGTAGATAATTTAACATATAACTTGCTTAGTATAGGCCAAATATGCGATAATAAATGTAGAGTTACCTTTACCGATAGGGATAGCGAAATAGTTAAGAATGGAAAGGTTATAGGTAGAGGAATTAGGAAAGGAGGCATATATGTTATGAAACTAGGAAACAAACCGGAAGATTGGATATGCCTAGCAACCCTAGACGAAAACTCCACTTTGTGGCATAGGAGCTTAGGACATGCGAACATGCAACAAGTACAATCTTTAGCCTCTAAAGAACTAGTTAGAAACTTGCCTAACCTAAGATATGACAAACACTTTTGTGATGCTTGTAAAATTGGAAAATAAGCTCATGCTAGTCACAAAGCTAAGAATATAGTATCCACTACTAGGTGCCTAGAATTATTACATATGGATCTATTTGGTCCATCCGCTGTGGGGAGCTATGGAGGAAACCATTATACCTTAGTAATAGTAGACGACTATTCACGATACACGTGGACTAGGTTTTTAAGTGACAAAACCCAAGCCTTTGAACAATTTTAAATACTTAGTCAAATGATTCAAAATAAATTAGGATGCACAATAGTATAGCTATTAGGATGGACCATGGTAGGGAATTTGATAACGAAGTACAATTCAGAAAATATTGTGATTTAAATGGAATATCTCACAATTTCTCTGCTCCTCGTACTCCTCAATCAAATGGCGTAGTAGAAAGACAGAATATGTCACTACAAGAAATGAGTATAACAATGTTAAATGAACAATCCATCCCACAAAAATTTTGGTGTCACGCTATTTGATGAAGCGAAAAGTGTACCGCTTTTGGGGGGTCATTTAAGGCCAAAGTCGAGATTACTTGATCAAATATTTCCCTAAATCATTCCTTTTGTCATTTTAGGTACTTTTGAGAGGAATTTTACAAAAGGAAGGATTTTAGACGTTTTTGGAGCGAAAAAGTGAATAAAACGACAAAGTCTCAAAAGCATGCTGGAAATTGCCCTTGACGGCGTCACAAGGTGCTAGTGACGGCGTCATGAGTTGACAAAAGGGTGGATAAATCAATTACACGTGACGCGCCAGAATGTTTTGTGAAGGGGTCGTGACGGCGTCACGTACAAATTTGTCAAGGCCATCAAGAGTAACTGCAAAGAGTGACGGCCCAGAACCCATAAAGAGTGACGGCGTCAGAAGTGGATCTAGGCAATACGAGTTTGTTTTGGCTGCGAGTTAACGACGTCACACATTACTCTTGACGCCGTCAGGAGACAAAATCTATATATAGTTTGCTAGTTTTCATTCACTATGTGCACCTTTGAGGGAATAAAACCTAGACGAATTTTACAGCTTTTTTAAGGGTTTCAACCCCTTGTTTCTTCCATGCATAATTAAAGATAAGTACTTTACCAAATCATTCAATATGTCTATGTGTTGTTTGATAATATCTTACGCTTGTCTTCACTTTAACATGCTAGGCTAGGTTTTCTTCGTGTTTGCTTAGATGTAATGAAACTTAGATATTGATTATGGGTTGATTGTTTGCTTATAATTGTTGTGGATGAATGAATTCGATGTTAGGCTTAAGAAAACTGGCAGACTTCCAATTGGTAACTTGCTTGAACGTCTTAAGAAACATGATCGGAGGTGTACTACGATATATTGGTTGTATTTAATGCGTAGGTAACTACTAATGAGGCCATGTTAGGAGCTAGTAGTCGGCTCGACATAGGAAGAGGTAGAAGCTTATAGAGTTAAGGAAGATCGTACACGGCCCTACAAATGGTATTAAGGAATATAACCCGTCATCTATGCAATTGTAACAAACTAATCAACCTGTAAAAGATAGCTAAGGAGTAGTGAAATCTTAGTAAACACAGTTTTCTCTCATTATTGTTTACACCATAAATTAGTTTAAGTTTAGTTTATTTTATTTTGATTACATCTTTAGTTAATTGGGTTAGTTGACTAGCAACTAATTTCGCCCACTCCTTCCATAGTTGAGATTTTTAATTGCTTTCCTTAAAATATAAAAATACAAAAAGAATCATCCCTCACCTCTAGACCTAGTTTTAGTGAGTTTTAACCCTAGCGAACACTATTCTTTGAGTTGAACGATCAATCCCCCAGTACTTGTCACTATACTATACTACAACGAACAGGTACACTGCCTGGTGGGGATTGCAAGCTTCTCAAGATCCCTTAAGAGGTAAAACCTTTTGCGAGGGCGCAATTCCACGTATCAAGTTTTTGGTGCCGCAGCCCGGGGAATAGTTATTGTCTAGGTCTACTTGCTAGATTCCTTTCTAGTAAGATATTTATTTTATTTTTATAGGTTTTCTTTAGCCTATCTTTTCTTTGTGTGTTTATTCGTATAATTCTCATTAATTATTCCGTTGGCCACTATGGAAAATGTGAATCCACCGCTTTCACCTATCGAGGTTGATTTGTTGCGTGAACAGATTGAGAATGAGATTAGAGAACTTAGAGAACTCAATAGATTGGTTGATATTGAGCTTGACTATGCGCTTAATAACTTAGCAATAGCCATGCACTTAGATAAGGAACTTGAACCCAATAACTTGGCAATTGTAGAAGATGTTAAGGAAGAAGAATATGAGGGTTTAGATGATAATTATTTCAATTCATATCTAACTGATGAGGAAATCGCTTATTATAACAATCTAATTGATAACCCTAGGCCTCCCTTTGTTAAGATTGACCCTAAGATTAAAAGAGGTGACCCTAAGAATGTGAAGATACCATGTATGATTGGGTATAAATACATTGATCAAGCCTACATCGATTTTGAATCCCCACTCAACATTATGTCTTCAAGTGTCTATAATGAGTTAGTAACAACAAGACTCGGACCTAGAAAAGATCCCAAATACCCCGGTGGAGTTTGTAACTTTGTCGAGAGAGTTAAAGGTCTACATATCTCTGTTGGTAATTTTACTTACCTCTTGGACTTTATGATTGTGGAAGACTAGGCCAAAATTATAGATTGTCGCTTATCCCATGTGGTACTAGGTAAGTCATTTGTTGAGGAGTCCAAGTTAAAACACGATCAAATAGAGGGAACGGGTCCAATTTTCCAATGGAATCGATTGGATCACCCATAGAATGCCTAATAAAATGAAGGAGTTTCGTTATGTGCCTCAACTTGATATGGATAACATTAGAGCAATCGAGGACATTAACGACTAAGATAAGAGTAAAGGAATGAATTTTGTTTGGGAAAAGAGGAGCCTTTACTATAAGAATTGTTTAGCCCTTGGACCTAAGTATAAAGTTGAGAATGAAGTAGTTCAAAGGTTAAGAGAATCAATTTAAAAGTGGGAATGGAAAATGTAATAGCCCATGACTTTGAGTCTAGCTACAAGACTTGTAAATAAAGAAAAGCGCTTCTTGGGAGGCAACCTATGTTTTATTTGATTGTTTATTTGTTTGATTTAATTTGTTTCCGTATGCATGCTTGATAATTATTGTTTGTGGATCATGTTTCATACTAAATTGTGAAAATGCTTTACTTTGTTTTTTGTCCTAACTTCATAAAAGGTATTTCGCAAAAGATAAGTGTAAGGGAAATCTTAATTTGTTTTTAAGAGCGGAATTGAACATGACCCACAATAATATTAAATGAACATGTATATTAGTATTTGTATGAGCCAAATGCTTATATCGAGTCATAATGATGTTTTATAGGAAATTCTAGGAATTAAGGCATAAGTTTTTCCAGAAATTTTTCGGAAACTTAACATGAGATTTCTGTCAGAACACTCTGACGACGTAAGGTGTAAAATTCTGGAAATTTTGCAAGTTTTGTTTTTCTAACGGAGTCTTAAAGTTTTTGTTAATTCTTTAGTTTTATAAATTCCAGGAAATCTGAAAACATTCATTCCACATGCATTATATCCTTATATATATAGATTGCTGCCGATTTTACGCGAGGTTGCCATGATTGTTTTCTTAGGTTTAACAGGTTATATTGGACAAGAAGATGATATATTATTTCGGAAGGGAAGCTTTCAACGTTCATTTTCTTAAAGGAGGATTTAACCATTTTAACGATTTATCCACACTGAACGAATCAGGGGAGTATTTGTTTTCATTCTTTTACCTTATTTACTTTTACATCTTTTTATTGAACATTGGGGACAATGTTCAGCCTAAGTTTAAGGGGAGGGTAAATGATGTTACTTTAGAGAATGTAATTGCACTTGAGTTTGTTTGTACAATAGTAAGTGTGTAATAAAACTAAGAGAAATACTTGTTAGGGCAATTTTAGCGCTAAATTTAATTTTTTTTACAACATTTAGGAGTGAAGCTTTAGCCTTAATGAGCGTCTCATGGATAGGAGTTGTAATACTAGCACAAAAACCGTACCACTCAAAAAAAATTTCCACCCAAATATGTGAGGTTCGCCTTTAGATTTGTTTGGAAAAGCATTCATTATTAGTGCTTATGAGTGTACCGGTAGTACTTAGATTCTAGAACTTGCGTTAGTGATGCATCCCGAGACTGCTAGTGAGACTACATTCGTGTAGTAGGATTTACTACATGATAAGAGGCATTAGGATCACCCTTGTGTTAAACCCGTATCATAATTACTTGACCATTTAAGTCAATTACCTTGACTAGTAAAGTCAATTAATTTTTCCCACACCTTTGCGTTGTACTCATTTTTAGTACACGATACCCTTAGTACACCCCTCCGAGCCTATCTTTTCGTTTCTAACTTTAAGCATTTTACTTAAAGGAAGAATTTGTAAACAATCCACCCCAAATGTACACCCAAATCGCCTTAGCCTTCCTTGTATGCACTCATCGTTAGTGCATTATCGTTACATGTTTAAACCCTTAATTAATTGTCTAATTGATTACATGGTTGCTAAGTCGAGTCATATCTTGTACATATTGTTTCGGGACGATTGGGACTCATGGGTAAAGTACTAGTGTTATGGAGTAATGTTGAAGAACATCATATATTACCCCCATATGTGTGTTAATCTTAAGATGTACTCCAAGTGTTTTGATTATCTTGATTCGAGTCATTAGAATAGTTAATTGTGTGCACCTTTGAGGGAATAAACCCTAGACGAATTTTACAGCTTTTTCAAGGGTTTCAACCACTTGTTTCTTCCATGCTAAATTGAAGATAAGTACTTTACCAAATCATTCAATATGTCTATGTGTTGTTTGATGATATCTTACGCTTGTCTTCTCTTTAATATGCTAGGCTAGGTTTTCTTCGTGTTTGCTTAGATGTAATGAAACTTAGATATTGATTATGGGTTGATTGTTTGCTTATAATTGTTGTGGATGAATGAATTCGATGGTAGGCTTAAGAAAACTGGCAGAATTCCAATTGGTAACTTGCTTGAACGTCTTAAGAAACATGATCGGAGGTGTACTACGATATATTGGTTGTATTTAATGCGTAGGTAACTACTAATGAGGCCATCTCAGGAGCTAGTAGTCGGCTCGACATAGGAAGCGGTAGAAGCTTATAAAGTTAGTGAAGATCGTACACGGCCCTACGAATGGTATTAAGGAATATAACTCGTCATCCATGCAATTGTAACAAACTAATCAACCTGTAAAAGATAGCTAAGGAGTAGTGAAATCTAAGTAACCACAAATTAGTTTAAGTTTAGTTTATTTTATTTTGATTGCATCTTTAGTTTATTGGGTTAGTTGACTAGCAACTAATTCCGCCCACTCCTTCCAAAACCGAGATTTTTAATTGCTTTCCTTAAAATATAAAAATACAAAAAGAATCATCCCTCACCTCTAGACCTAGTTTTAGTGAGTTTAACCCTAGCGAACACTATTCTTTGAGTTGAACGATCATTCCCCCGGTACTTGTCACTATACTATACTACAACGAAATGGTACACTGCCTGGTGGTGATTGCAAGCTTCTCAAGATCCCTTGAGAGCTAAAACCTTTTGCGAGGGCGCAATTCCACGTATCCAGTTTTTGGTGCCACAGCCCGGGGAATAGTTATTGTCTAGGTTAAAATTTCTTTTTATTAGGTCTACTTGCTAGATTCCTTTCTAGTAAGATTTTTATTTTATTTTTATAGGTTTTCTTTAGTCTATCTTTTCTTTGTGTGTTTGTTCGTATAATTCTAATTAATTATTCCGTTGGCCACTATGGAAAACGCGAATCCACCCCTTTCACCTATCGAGGTTGCTTTGTTGCGTGAACAGATTGAGAATGAGATTAGAGAACTTAGAGAACTCAATAGATTAGTTGATATTGAGCTTGACTATGCGCTTAATGACTTAGCAATAGCCAAGCACTTAGATAAGGAACTTGAACCCAATAACTTGGCAATTGTAGAAGATGTTAAGGAAGAAGAAGAGGAGGGTTTAGATGATGATTATTTCAATTTATATCCCACTAAGGAGTAAATCGCTTATTATAACAATCTCATTGATAACCCTAGGCCTCCCTTTGTTAAGATTGAACCTAAGATTAAAAGAGGTGACCCTAAGAATGTGAAGATACCATGTATGATTGGTTATAAATGCATTGATCAAGCCTACATCGATTTTGAATCCCCACTCAACATTATGACTTCAAGTGTCTATAATGAGTTAGTAACAACAAGACGCGGACCTAGAAAAGATCCCAAATACCCCGGTGGAGTTTGTAACTTTGTCGGGAGAGTTAAAGGTCTACATTTCTTTTTTGGGAATTTTACTTACCTCGTGGACTTTATGATTGTGGAAGACTTGGCCAATATTATAGATTATCGTTTATCCCATGTGGTACTAGGTAAGTCATTTGTTGAGGAGTCCAAGTTAAAACACGATCAAATAGAGGGAACGGTCCAATTTTCCAATGGAATCGATTGGATCACCTATAGAATGCCTAATAAAAAGGAGTTTTGTTATGTGCCTCAACTTGATATGGATAACATTAGTGCAATCGAGGACATTAACGATGAAGATAAGTGTAAAGGAATGAATTTTGTTTGGGAAAAGAGGAGCCTTTACTATAAGAATTGTTTAGCCCTTGGACCTAAGTATAAAGTTGACAATGAAGTAGTTCAAAGGTTAAGAGAATCGATTGAAAAGTGGGAATGGAAAACGTAATAGCCCATGACTTTGAGTCTAGCTACAAGACTCGTGAATAAAGAAAAGCGCTTCTTGGGAGGCAACCCATGTTTTATTTGTTTTGTTTGATAGTTTGTTTGTTTGATTTAATTTGTTTCCGTATGCATGCTTGCTTTTTATTGTTTGTGGATCATGTGTCATACTAAATTGTGAAAATGCTTTACTTTGTTGTTTTTCTTAACTTCATAAAAGGTATTTCGCAAAAGATAAGTGTAAGGGAAATCTTAATTTGTTTTTAAGAGCGGAATTGAACGTGACCCACAACAATATTAAATGAACATGTATATTAGTATTTGTTTGAGTCAAATGCTTGTATCGAGTCATAATGATGTTTTGCAGGCAATTCCAGGAATCAAGGCATAAGTTTTTCCAGAAATTTTTTGGAAACTTAACATGAGATTTCTGTCAGAACACTCTGACGACGTCAGGATTAACACCTGACGACGTCAGGTGTAAAATTCTGGAAATTTTGCAAGTTTTGTTTTTCTAACGGAGTCTTAAAGTTTTTGTTAATTCTTTAGTTTTATAAATTCCAGGAAATCTGCAAACATTCATTCCACAAGCATTATATCCTTATATATATAGATTGCCACCGATTTTACGCGAGGTTGCCATGAACGTTTTCTCAGGTTTAACAGATTATATTAGACAAGAAGATGATTTATTATTTTGGAATGGAAGCTTTCAACGTTCATTTTCTTGGAGGAGGATTTAACCATGTTAACGATTTATCCACACCGAACGAATCAGGGGAGTATTTGTTTTCATTCTTTTACCTTATTTACTTTTACATCTTTTTATTGAACACTGGGGGACAATGTTCAGCCTAAGTGTAAGGGGAGGGTAAATGATGATACTTTAGAGAATGTAATTGCACTTGAGTTTGTTTGTTCAATAGTAGGTGTGTAATAAAACTAAGAGAAATACTTGTTAGGGCAATTTTAGCGCCAAATTTAAATTTTTTTACAACATTTAGGAGTGAAGCTTTAGCCTTAATGAGCATCTCATGGATAGGAGTTGTAATACTAGCACAAAAACCGTACCACTCAAAAAAAAAATTTCCACCCAAATATGTGAGGTTCGCCTTTAGATTTGTTAGGAAAAGCATTCATTATTAGTGCTTATGAGTGTACCAGTAGTACTTAGATTCTAGAACTTGCGTTAGTGATGCATCCCGAGACCGCTAGTGATATTTCGTTCGTGTATTAGGATTTACTACATGATAAGAGGCATTAGGATAACCCTTGTGTTAAACCCGTTTCATAATTACTTGACCATTTAAGTCAATTACCTTGACTAGTAAAGTCAATTAATTTTTTCCACACCTTTGCGTTGTACTCATTTTTAGTACACGATACCCTTAGTACACCCCTCCGAGCCTATCTTTTCGTTTCTAACTTTAAGCATTTTACTTAAAGGAAGAATTTGTTAACAATCCACCCCAAAATGTACACCCATATCGCCTTAGCCTTCCTTGTATGCACTCATCTTTAGTGCATTATTGTTACATATTTAAACCCTTAGATAATTGTCTAATTGATTACATGATTGCTAAGTCGAGTCATATCTTGTACATATTGTTTTGGGACGATTGGGACTCATTTGTAAAGTACTAGTGTTATGGAGTAATGGGGAAGAACATCATATATTACCCCCATATGTGCGTTAATCTTAAAAAGTACTCCAAGTGTTTTGATTATCTTGATTCGAGTCATTCGAATAGTTAATTGTAAAGTATGTAAAGTTCAAGTGTAAGGGGAATGAAAATTCGCTATGATGTATTATTTTGGATGGTAGGGCAAGAGTGTATGCAAAAAAAAAAAAAAAAAAAAAAAAAAAAAAAAAAAAAAAAAAAAATCGAAAAAATCAAGAAAAAAAAAATAAAAGAGAAAAAAGAAAAAGAGAAAAAACATACGGAGTACCATCCCGTTTCCTTTTATGTTTATTTTATGTTTTTATTAGTTTTTGATTAGCTTAAGTCGAGTCGAGTCTTGGCTTAGCAACGCCACATTGTACATGTAATTGACCAAGATGATTAACTCGCCACCAGTAAATATTACCTTTATCCAACAAAACCGTGTTTATTCTATACCTACACCTCTCCTTATAACCCTTTAAAAGACCTCATTGATATTTTATCCTAGGTGCTTATGCCAAGTGGTGGATATTTGATCCTTTCCCAAGCCTATAGTAATCTATTTGCTATGACAGGTAGTGAGAGATGTTTTCCATTTCCATATTGTGATATATAGTTTATTACACCCGAGAGATGTGAGTATTTAAACACAATTTGTGAGGTGCTAGTGTATAATTTCCGTGCTTGTTTTTTGTTGAAGTGGAAAGATTATTTGTTGTAATTGTAGGATCTACACTTGATAGATCTCGAGCCAATAGATCGTTAGTCTACTAATGTAATCACTAGCAAACTAAATAGACAATCTCTGTGAGCTTATACTTATTGCGGAATATAAATATAAACTGTATGCAAAACTTTGATCCTCTATGGATCGATATTATTCACTAACAATTGTTTTGAAACTCGTACGTATTACAATGACCTTGGGTTTCTTATATACTATTGGAAACCCTAACCTCTTCTACAAGAAACGTATAAACATAATACTCTAGAAGATATTCTACATATCTTATCTATAAATAACTAATCTCTATCTACGGATTAACTATATCCGCAGTATCTCTATTCTTCAGCAGGAACCAGTCTTCAGCATAAACCACTTAAAGTATCCGCAGGAACCTGTCAGCAGTATCCGTCAGTAGTATCTAAATTCTGACTTCAATAATTCCTTACAATCCTCCCCTAATCTTGAAGTTGACATGGTTAACTCCAAGATTCTTGATAGATCTTCAAAGGCAAGAAGAAGAGGATTGAGGATGAACTTCAGCAGCAAAGAATCTTCATCAGCAGGATCTCAATGATCAGTAACAAGTTGAAAAACACCATTTTTTGCTGCAACAAATGACCAAATGTACATCAAAACATATTAGTGGCATACTATTTTCATCACATCCAGGTGTGTTAACTCCTGTGAGAGGTAAATCATTGAAAATAATGGATTTGATGTCTCTTTACCAATAACCATTACTACTGGAGTAGCCAAATGTTTCAGTTCACAAACTATGGTACACTGATGACCATATGATTTTGACCAAATCACCGGCTATAAACGGATTTGAGATGTCTTTACCTGTAGCCGTTTGCTCAGGACTAGTCAATTATTGAGTGATAAAACACCTTGGTCAATTGAATACCAAATATGGTTTTCCACTGCCTTTACCACAAGCCATACTCTTGTGGGCTAACCAATTATTGGGAATCCATAAAGGAAAAATCCATGGTCAATTGACAACCATCCAACTCTCAGCTGTTAAGCATGGGTGAGTTGAGTACCCAATAGTTTTTGGCAAACTATTACAGCTATCAACAGATTTGACTTGTCTTTACCAAAGCTGTACCCTTTGGACTAGCCAACTTTTTGATGAAATAGTCAACATCAGGTAAGTTGATAACCAGAGAAGGTGTGGAAAGAACCAACACCAAATCCTGCAAACAACATACAAAATACTATACAAATCTGTTAGTTTTTTTATTAAAGAAAATAAAGAAATATACAACAAAATACCATACCTATACCTAATCATTGCAGATAAGTTTCAATATGAACACCATGCTGAGTTTTCAGTTCCATCTTAACAAAAATACTCCTTCTGATATCCCTGATAAATTGTTCAGCCATATGCATATCATTCCCAATCATATCTAGAGGAACAGTGAGTTTCACCTCCAGCATCTGTGTCATCACATCTATAGTGATTGGATATATCACATCTGCCCAACAATATAAGGTTTTTCCAGTGATAGTGATAATCATATGAACATCAGGAAGAGGAAAATATTTCAAAGTATCAACTACCCAATTCTTCTGACGTTTCCAAACATGAAATCCAGTACCCGTAAAAAGATGAGAATCACAGAGCACTTGTAAGTCTCCCAGCAAAAACATAGCAATCCCTTCAAGTTGATGAGACTTATAATAAGTTGCAACCCATCCATATAAGGAAAGAATGTCTTGCCTATCCACCATATGTAAAATTTGACTCAGAAAAGTAAAGTCTTTGGTGAAACCATCTTGTCTATGAAGTACATTGACTTGTCCTTGACCAGTTGGAGAGTCAATAATTTCCCATTTAACTACTCTCTCCCAAACAACAGGATTTTCATCATCAGAATCAAAGTCAATGAAGGTACTATCCTTGGGTGATTCACCCCTAGAAGCCTTTCTCTTCTTAGCAACAGTCTTCTTCCTAGTACCAGGGGTAGAAGGAGAAGAAGTATCTGGTAGAAGACTATCAGAAGTCTCTTCAGTAGGAACTGGATCTGAAGCATCAGGAGAAACACTCTTTGGATCTTCAGGAGAAATAGATTCAGTGGTTGGAACTTCAGTGAAAACAGACTCTGGAACTGTAGGAACAGCTGATGAAACATCAACAGGAGCAGAATCTGTAGGTTCAGAATGCTCCATAGCTGCATCAGCAGCAATATCAGTAGATGGTGAAGGAACAACATCAGTAGAATTATCAACCTGAGTTAATACTAAAGGAGAATGAACATGCTCCTGAGCACCAAATGAAGACTCAGTAGATTCTTTAGACTGATCAGCAGAATCATCAAGCCTTATCCTTTTAGCAACAGGGTTACCCATAAGTCTGCCACGCTTCTCTAAAACATCTGGAACATTAATACCTGAGGAATGAAGATGAGCGATGAGCTTGTCATAGTAGGAAGTTAACTGAGTGTCTGAAAATCCCCAAACTTTCTTTTGAGTCCATCCTGATCCAAACATAGAACACCCTTAGTTCTTGACAAAATTCCTCATATAATTTCTAATCTGCACTTTTGTCCATGGTTTGTCCCTCAGCTCTTTAGCTTTTCTCTCTGCCTCAGCCTTCTTTTGTAACTTAACACTTTCAACCATCCTTTTAGCAAAATCAGACTCATGATAATCAGCTCCAAGGATAGACTTTGCCAAATCAGGTTTAACAGAGACTTGAGTGGCTAAAGTTTCCCATTGCTCAGCGGATAAACTCTTAGCAATTTCATCTAGCTCCTTTTGTCTTTCAGCAGGTAAAGTGTGAGTAATTGGAGTACCCATTCTATCCAAATCAGCCTGTATCTTTCTAGCAAGTTGCTCTGAGGCCTTCATATCTAAATCCCTCTTAGTATTTGCAGCCTCCTCTTTAGCTTGCCACTAAGCTGCAACCAACTCACTAAGCTTATCATTAGCTAGTTCCTGCTTAGTTTTCTTTCTAGAAGGAATGTATTGATCAACCATAACAGACTTTCCTTTATCTGTCTGAGTGGAAGTAGCTTCAGGAGGAATAAAATGTTGATTAGAAGTATCTTTTGCTGGAGAACCATCAGGACAGTCACAAAGAATGTATCTGCTGACTGAGAAGCATCAGCAGAAGTCTTTTCAGTAGGAACATCACTAGTTGGTTCATTCTCCTGAAGATTAGCATCAGCATCTGTCATAAGAATCTCATCACCACTAGACACCTTAGAAGATTCAGCATCTTTCTTTGCCAAATACTGTCTTCTACTTCTTCTGCTGAAATATATTGGCTTCTTAAGTTTTGAAACTTCAACAACTTTGGGAGAAGAAGAATGAGTCTGACTATCAACAACATTGGGAGAAGAAGCATGAGTCTGTCTAACAACTTCAGCCATGATCTCAAGAGAATCCAAATTTCTCTCCTCATGTACTGCATCAGCATCAATCACTGTATTGCTTTTCTTCTGCTGATCAAGTTGTGTTTCCAACTCATGAACCTTTCTTTTTAACAGTTCAATCTCACAACCAAGAATAGATTTTGTATCTGCAAGCTCCTTTTGAAGATCATCAGTCCTTTTAATATACCTGCAAAGCAAATCATGTACTGAGGTGAGAGTAACAGGGTCCTCTGCTCCACCAACAGATTGCTCTGTGGTAAAAGGAGCTTCATTGAACCTAGCAGGAGAAACAGACATATGTACAACATTAGGAGAGCCTGCATCATATGGCTCTCTTACAGGGCTAGGTGTGGGTAGTCTAGTAATCTCAGGTTCAAGAGGTGTAGATACTTGGGTACCAAGAGACTGAATTGTCTCTTCAACCTCAGCAACAAGCTCATCAGGAGCAACCTGAGATGGTGATGGAATAGGACTAGGTGATTGAGGTAAAGGGGAAGGTGGAGGCTGGTTAGTAGAATCATGCAATGCTTCAGCAGTTGTAGATGGCTCTCCCTCATTTACCACTGAAGGATTACAATCAGCAGCAACACCAGAAGATGATGGATTACCATCATCAGCAGTATGTTGAGAGGGCATATCACCAGTAGCATCACCCTCACCTGCATCCTCATTGCCATGTGGCAACATAGCAGCTAACAGAGGGCGATATACCCCATCATAGTTAGTTTGCATAGAGGCAAATAACTTAGAACCAAGACTCTTAATGGGCACATGAATTCTGTCTACTGTGGTTATGTCTAAAATTATTTGTAGAAACCTAGGGTACATTAAAAACTTATGCGTTTGCTTCTCAATATTTTCTATCATATTATTAAAAATAAACTTTGAGAAATTATAAGTTAACCCTTTAGAAAGACAGACAATACCACAACCCAATTGGGTAGAGAACTGATCCCAGCCGCCAGACTTGTTGCTAATACATTGGAGCAGCAAATGCACTAAAAACCTCCACTTGGGACAGAACTGATTCTTAAGCCACTTAGTTGTGTAAGTGCTTTGATAACCAGCTTCCCTCAACCCAACAAGTATCTCTTCAGTGTTGGAGAGAAAAACACCATTCTCATCATCCAAATGAAGCTTTGTCCTTATCAAAATTCCAGTCACCACATAGTCATTTCCATCAATAGTAGCCACAATCTCTGTGTCAGATCTTATCTTAGAAGATGCCCAAAATTGCTTCACCATAATTTCATATATCACATTTGGAGAATGTGTTAAAGCATAATGAATCTTTTGAACGCTGTAGAAACTCCACCATTGAATCATACAGTTCATGACCTTTAGTCTTTTTCAGAACAACAAACTTGTTATGATCTTTCTTTAATTGAAGTGTTGCCATTTGAAAGATTTGTGGGAGACGGTTATGAATTATGCAAATGAATGATGGGTTTAAATTGATTGTTGAGGGAATAATTTAGTTTTGGTGAAGATATGCAAAGTAGGTTATAAATGGAAGTTCCCCAATCGTGGTCAAAAAATATCGGAACAAATCGTTGACCATATCTGACGTGGAAAGTGGTTCCATCCAATTTCAAAATTACCCTTCAGCAGAAACGAAAGTCAATCTGCTGATGAATGGTCAATCAGTAGAAACTACTCAAGAGTAAAAATATCTTCAGTAAATATTTTGATTTTTACTGTGCCACCCACTCGCATTAATTATTATAAAGCCTTGACTTCGCCTATTTAATAACCCCCAAATCACACTTGTCAGATATCAATTACCCCCAATTCTTATCAAAACCCTAATTTCTCAATTAACCCAAATTCTTCACCAAATCATGTCTTCCAAACCAGAAATCATCGACCTAACCTCCTCCACTTCCTCCTCATCATCATCAGAGGATCTTCTACCTTATCCTTCTGATTTAGATGATTCAGACGCAGCCAGAGAGCTAGAGAGACGATGGAATGCATTGGAGAGGGGTGAACCAAGCAATGCCCCCATTCCTGCTGAGAGACAGTATGTCTCTCCCTTCATCTTTACTTCGGATGAAGACTCTTCAGAGGATGAAGATGAAGATCCATCATTCGTTCCTCCTTCCACACTAGAGAGATCCCAACCAAGGCCAAGGAAGAGGAATCCATCTCTTCCAACATCACGGGATGTGGTGTTGGGTCTTCCTGCTCCAAAATATGGTGCTTCATACCATGGACGCAAGGGAAAGGGCAAGGAGGTAGAGGTGGTGGGTAAGGGGAAAAGGAAAGTGGAGTAGTTGATGATGAGATGTTACAAGGGACCAAAGATGTAAAACTAGGTTCTTGAGCATCTTCTTGCCTTGAACCAAAGATATAAAACTAGGTTCTTGAGCATCTTCGTCGTCATCATCATCATTCTTTCCTTTCCATTTTCACCTTCAGCTTCTTCATCATACTGGTCATGCATATCCACCAGCCCTTTTGTAATAGATGATAGAAGCTTAGTATTAGTTTGGTAGACCTAGTGTATGAATGGTCTTTGTATTCCACTTTGAAGTTGATTGTAAGCTGTAAATTGTTTCTTGAATGAATGAACATCTTTCCTTATTTGTCAATTCTTGTATATTACTTCAGTAGAAGCAATGTGTTTCAGTATGAATGAATCTTCAGTAGAAACAATTCTCAGCAAACATGACCACATTCCCTTTGAAACAGCTCTTGGTGAATTACAAATAAAGTTCAGCAACTTCACATAAGGACATTCTGCAAATCAGACACAAAGTAGCAAACAAAAACACAAAAAGCTTACAGAAACATTAGTAGATTAGTGTTAGAAATAACAATAATATACAAATAATATACAAAGTATACAACATCAATTACAATCCTCCCCAAAGGCATATGCCTCCCCTGAGGCTTATGCCTCCCCTCAAACATAGCAGTAAAGGGTTAACCATCCCAATGTGGACAACTAAGTGGTTGAACCTAGGTCCATCAAAAGCCTTTGTTAATAAATCAACCACATTATCATCAGTATGAATTTTAAGCAACTGTATTAAATGTTTTTCATTTTCATCTCTTATAAAATGGTGCCTAATTTCAATATGTTTAGTTCTTTGATGAAAAACTGGATTTTTAACAATGGAAATGGTATTTTGATTATCAATATAGATTTTAGTGTTCATAAAGTTGAACCTATAATCCAACATTTGATTATGAATCCAGAGTACCTGACCACAACAGTTAGCAGCAGCAACATATTCTGCTTCAGTAGAAGAGGTAGCCACAATGGTTTGTTTCTTGCACTGCCAAGAAATGAGTCTTCTACCAAGAAATTGACAACCTCCTGTTGTGGATTTCCTATCCAAATTAGCCCCAGCATAGTCACTATCACTATATGCTTCCAGCACAAATGGTGAATCCCTTGGATACCAAAGACCTAACTTGGGTTGGCCTTTGAGATACTTAAAAATTTTCTTCACAATATTTAGGTGGGAAGTCAATGGAGTGACTTGATGTCTGGAGCAAGCACTGACAGCAAAGGTGATGTCAGGTCTTGAAGCTGTGAGATACATGAGTGATCCAATCATGGATATATAGAGATGCACATTAACAGCTTCATCTTATTCATTTGGATTTTTAAGCTTGGGAGGTTCATAGGGAGTAGTTGAAGTCCTCAAAAGTTCAAAGTCAAACTTTTTCAAGATATCTTTGACATATTTCCCTTGATGGATAAAAATCCCATTAGGTTGTTGTTTGACTTGTAGCCCCAAGAAAAATGTCAGTTCCCCCATTGCACTCATCTGAAATTCACCTTTCATCAAATTTTCAAATTCCCTGCACCATGCTTCCTTTGTGGAGCCAAAAATGATATCATCCACATAAACTTGTACCAGAATGATATCCATGGAGTTTTTATTGATGAAGAGAGTCTTGTCAATTGCTCCTCTTCTGTATCCATGTTCCAAAAAGAAGGTAGATAGCCTAGCATACTAGGCTCTTGGTGCTTGATGAAGGCCATAGAGTGCCTTGACAACTTTGTACACCTTCTTAGGATTTTGTGGGTCTTCAAAGCCTTGTGGTTGAGTGACAGAGACTTCCTCCTCAATCTTGCCATAGAGGAAGGCACTTTTTACATCCATCTGGTATACCACAAATCCCATGTATGAGGCAAAGGCCAAAAATAACCTAATTGCCTCCACCCTAGCAACAGGTGCAAAAACTTCAGTATAATCAATCCCTTCTTCTTGTCTGAAACCTTGAGCCACCAATCTTGCTTTATTTCTAACCACTATACCTCTTGCATCCCTCTTGCACTTTAATATCCACTTGGTTCCAATAGCAATTTTACCTGCAGGTAGATCAACAAGTACCCATACATCTTGATTCTTGAATTGTTGCATCTCTTCCTGCATAGCTTCAACCCAACTAGGTTCACTCAAAGCTTGTTTAATGCTTGATGGTTCTACTTGTGATAAGAAACATGCTAACAGACAATGCTTCTGATCTGTGTGATTGTCTCTCTTCTGATTAGACACATATGTGAAAAAGGCACATTGACCAAACTGTTTCTGCTTTATAGCGCTTCTGGTTAGAACCATAGCATTTGGATCACCAAGGATATTATCTTGAGGATGAATGGTGTTGATCCTCTTAGTGGGAACAGGATTGATATCAACAGAGGTTTCAAAATTAGTCAAAGTTGGAGCAAAGTCTTCATCATAAGAAGCTGACTGAAAAATGCCAGCACTTTGTTCATGGTTGCCAAGATCTGAGGGGCTGGGGAACCTACCAAATGGTTCTTCTAAGCTAGTTGATGTAGCAGTGGAAACAGGTGTTGCATCAGAAATGCCTTCAGGAGAATTGGCCGCAGCAGCATCAACAGATTCATCAGCAGAAATAGATTTTCTGATGACATCAATAGCAGCTTGTTTCAATAGTGCTTTAGTGTCTTGAGCAAATTCAAGACCAAGCCTTTTAGCTTCTTCAGCAGCTGCACGCTCTTGCTTTTTGAGTCTAGCAAGATCTTCTGCATAGGTTGAGTTTTCCACCTCAAAATCAGTTTTGGCATAAGAGGCTACTGTGTTAGTAGGACCTGCAACATGAATAGGGAGAGAAGAAACAACAATAGTGGGTTCATCACATTCTGAATCACTATCTGAGTCATCTTCCAGGGTACCTTGATGAGGTGAAAAATGAACCGTTTTTAGGGGGTCATTTAAGCCCGGAATTGAGTTTATTTGATCAAATATTGCCCTAAATCGTTCCTTTTGTGATTTTAGGTACTTTGGGAGTGAATTCTGGAAAAGGAAGCATTTTTGACATTTTTGGAGCATAAAAGTGAAGAAAACGGCAAATACTTAATTTTCCATGTTGGGAACAGTACCTGACGGCGTCAAGAAGAAAAATATGACGGCGTCAGGAGCAAAATGCATGACGACCCAGAGAAAATGTGACGGCGTCAGAAGTAGGGCGTCAAGAGTTATTTTCGTGATGGCCTGGAGCAGAATTACACATGACGGCGTCAGACCCAGATCTAGGCAGTCTGAGAACTTTATTGGCGGCGAGATGACGGCGTCAGAAATTTACTCTTGACGCCGTCACCTTACACAATCTATATATACTTTTCTATTTTTCATTCATTAGAGAGGAACTTGTGTGGAGAATACTAGGGCCGAACCTAATAAACCCTAGGTCGTTTGTAACTGTATTTTCAAGGGTTTTCACCCCTTGAAACCTTTCATGTTCAATTAAGATAAGTCTTCTTTCAATTCATTCAATATGCCTATGTGTTGTTTGAATATATCTTATGTTTGTCTTGATTATAACATGCTAGGCTAGATCTTTCATGTGTTTGCTTAGATATAATGAAACCTAGATGTTGATTATAGGTTGATTGCTTGTTTATAGTTGTAATGGACGAATGATTTCAATGTTAGGCTTAAGAAAACTGGCAGATCTCCATTGTGTAACTTGCTTGAACGTCTTAAGAAACATGAACCGATGTGTACTAGGTTTTTATGGTTGTATTTAATGCATGAGCGAATTCTAGTGATCCCATGTTAGGAGCTTCTTAGCCGGCTCGACATAGGAGTGAAGTAGGAGCTTATAGGATTGAGGATGGTATTAAGGAATACAGTTCGTCGTCCACGCAACTGTAACAAGTAATTAACCTGTAAAAGATATCTAGGGAGTAGTGAAATCGAAGTAAACACAATTATCCCATATATTGCTCATACCACTATCTCAATTTAGTTTATTTTCATTTTTATTATTTTATTTTGATTGCATCTTTAGTAATTGGGTTAGTTGATTAGCAACTAATTCTGCCCACTCTTCAAAAATAGAGATTTTATTTGCTTTTATAAAATATAAAAAATACAAAAAGAATCATCCCTCACCTCTAGACCTAGTTTTTAGGCTTTCTAATCCTAGCGACACTATTCTTGAGTTGAATGATCAATCCCCCGGTACTTGTCACTATACTATACTACAACGATTAGGTACACTACCTGGTAGGGGTTGTAAGCTTCTCGAGATCCCTCGAGAGGTAAAGCCTTGTGCAATTCCCACGCATCAATTTTTTGGCGCCGTTGCCGGAGAATAGTTATTGTCTAGGTTAGAATTTCTTTTTATTAGGTCTACTTGCTAGATTCCTTTCTAGTAAGATTTTATTTTTATTTTTAGGTTCTCTTTAGTCTATCTTATTTCTTCGTGCCTTTATTCGTAATCTTTACCATCCGACATCATGGAAGGTGGTAACATCTTTGAACCCATCAACCCACCACAACAAGACCACCCACAAAACCCACCACTAGCTAACCAACCTCCTAGGCCCCAAACCCTAGGAGAGTATTCCCAACCTAGCCACCAAGGCTACCGAAACACCATTGAGCTCACCCAAGGAGCCAATGTGTCTCCCTTGCGATCCGACACCATCCGGTTAGTGCAAAGCGGATGTGCATTCCATGGACTTCGTTCCGAAGATCCAAATCAACATCTCAAGGACTTCCTTAAAATCGTAGATTCTATAGACCTTGATGTTACAACTAGAGAGTCAACCCAATTACGCCTATTCCAATTCTCTCTACGTGATCAAGCTAGTCAATGGCTTGAGCGTTTACCCGCGGGATCTATCACCTCATGGGATGATCTCACCACTCGTTTCCTTGCTCAATTTTTCCCACCGGGGAGAACTACCAAGCTTAGAAATGGTATCTTGATGTTCCAACAACGTCAAGGTGAAACTCTATATGAAGCATGGACTCGTTTTAAGGACTTACTCCAAAAAGTCCCTCATCATGGCATAGACCTTTGGCTCCAAGTCCAAATCTTCTATGACCACATCGATCTCTCCACAAGGCGAACCATTGACCAATCGGCCGGTGGTAAGCTACGTGATCTAAGTGCGTAACAATCATGGGAACTCATAGAAGACCTTGCTCTCTATGACAATGAAAGTTGGAATGATCCCTGTGATTTGAACAAAACGGTTAAGGCAATATCTTTGCCTTTGAACAATTCTAGCACTCCTGACCGTAGGATCACGGAACTTGAAGGTCGAGTCAAGTTTCTCATGAAATCTTATGAAGCTCCTAAGCCTTCAAGCCAAGTGAACAAAATCGCTTCTTCATGTAAATTGTGTAATGGCCCTCACGAAACTCATAACTGCATGGAGCTTCCAAAACGTACTTATAATGAATTCACATCGTCACACGTTGGTCGAGGTCCTCGAAACTTTGATGAGTCCTATGAAGCATGGAAGGATAAACCTAATTTCAGAGGATACCAAACTCGGAGCGTATCCTTCAATGACTCCTCCCCACTCGAATGGTCTGAGCATTTCCCGTCACAGAGCACTCCTAGGCAAAGCTATGAAGATGCCTTGCGAAAGTTCATTCTATCTCAAGAATTACAGCTTTCTACGCTTGAGGCTAAATTTAGGCAACAGCAAGCCGATATGAATAACAAGATTTGTAATCTGTTAACTTCTATTAAAGAGCACGCTGCTAGTAAACCGATTCAAGCTGAAGAGGTCAAATCTGTCACCGTCATGAATCAGCCAACTTCTCCTGTGAAAATAAAAAGTCCTAGTAAGCTATTTAAACATCTATCACCAAAGGTAAAAGATCCTGTTAACCACTAGGACCAATTCATTTTGTAAATACCATCACCACAATATCCGCTCCCACACCTAACCAGAGCCAACAACCAGCTGGATATATAGATCATAAAGCTAAGGATGAAACCTCAAGGTTAGACCACAAATTGACCAAGGGCCCTGCCAACTCTTTTGAGGATTCCATCACTCAAGAATCTAGCAAACTGGATGAAGTAAAAGAGAGGTCGAAAGAGCACATGAGAGATCCAACAATCTCGGGTAAATCTATTATAGAGGAACCCGAGAAAGATTTGGTGGGAGTGGCTAATAGGAGTAGTGATAGGACTGAGGGAAGCAACTCTAAAGTTTTCAAGATTTCCTGCACTCTTAGGAAAAGGCTCTTTACCAATACTCATATAGACCCTAGCCTCCCTGTCAACATAATCCCCCTTTCCCTTTACCATGAAGCCTTCCCTGAACGTACGGTGTATGATAGAACCAATAACGACGGGGTAATAAAAGATTTATCAGTTATGATTGGGGAATTCATCTATAACACCGACCTCACCGTGGTCGATAACATAGACCCTGTCACTAATCTAACATTAACCAACCTTGTTCTCGGGAAACCATTTGTCAATGATTCAGGAGTAATCCTTGATGAGAAGGATGGTAGTGCCTTATTCACCAATGGCATCAAGAAGATAATCTTTCGTAGGGGTAATGAGGAGGTGTACGAGTACCGTACATCTCTGGAAGGGAATCTATATAGATCAAGGGATGGAGGACCGGGGAGGATAAGGCGACGTGATCCGAATAATCTCAAAATCCCCTGCATGATCGGTCATAAGTATTTCGATAATGTCTATATTAACGTATTCCTACCTAAGAATTTTATGTCCTTATTTAACTTAAACAATATCTTCAGATGGGGAATGGTTTATAAGGGAGAGAATGTGACTGGTAGAGATCATGAAATCCAGGTATTCGTAGGAAATATGGCATTCACTATGGAATTTACGATCATGGACAGCATCGAAGACTATGTTGACCCAAGGTTGTCACAAGTTGTTTTTGGAGCACCTTTCTGTGAAATCACTAATTTAATAGTTGATGACCGGAACGGAATCATGACCTTTGCTGATGGAGTTAGGAGGGTGTCATACCAAACGCCATACAAGAGAAAAGATCTAAACGAAATTGATTGTGACGGGCTTGATAAGCTAAGTTCTCAACTTATCTTATGTGATGAAGATATTCGGAGAGGATGTAAGAACACTGCTGATTTATCATGTGGATTCTTTAAGGATGTTAGTAAACTTGGGTCCAAATATCGAACAGATGTCTTTGAGTTCGAAGACCCAAAATACCTACACTATGAAAACGAAACTCGTATAGAAGATGACCTAGAGAGTGAAACCATCGATGAGGTCACATAGTAACCCATGACCTTGAGTCTAGCTACAAGACTCGTAAATAAAGAAAAACGCTTCTTGGGAGGCAACCCATGTTTTGTGTGATTTTTATTTTGTTTGATTGTTATTTGTTTCCGTATGCATGCTTTATTTTTATTGTTGGTAGATCATGTTTCAAACTAAAATGGTGAAAATACTTTATTTTGTTGTTTGGCTTAGTCTTAACTTCATCCAACGGTATTTCGCAAAAGATGAGTGTAAAGGGAAACCCCAAATATGTTTTTTAAGAAACAAACTTGATCATGATTCTCCACAATATTAAATGAACATGTGTATTCGTATTTGTTAGAGTCAAATGCTTGTATCGAGTCATAATGATGTTTTGCAGGATTTTCCAGGAAGTAGGACAAAGTTTTTCCAGAAATTTTCCGGAAACTTAACATAAGAATTTATGCAGATCACTTCTGACGGCGTCAGGAAGAAATTCCTGATGGCGTCACGTGTAAAATTCTGGAAATTTTGCTAGTTTTATTTTTCTAACGGAAGTCTTAAAGTTTTTGTTGAATCTTAAGTTTTATAATCTCCAGGAAATCTGCAAACATCATTCCACAAGCATTATATCTTATTTTGTTTTCTAGGATTTGTTAGCATATATAGATTGCCGCCGATTTCACGCGAGGTTGCCTTGTTTGTTTTCTCAGGTTTAACAGGTTATGTATGACAGGAAGATGATTTATATTCTGGAAGGGAAACTTTGATTGTTCATTTTCTTGGAGGAAGATCTAACCTTGTTGTGACACTATCCATACCGAGCGAATCAGGGGAGTATTTGATTTCATTCTTTTACCTATTTTACTTTTACATTCTTTACTTGAACATTGGGGACAATGTTCATCCTAAGTGTAAGGGGAGGGTAAAATGATGATACCTTATAGATACACTTTCGCTTGAGTTTGTTTGTTTGATGGTAGGTGCGTAATAAAACAATGAGAAATACTTGTTAGTGTAATTTTAGCGCCAAATTTAAAATTTTTTACAACATTTAGAAGTGAAACTTTAGCCATAGTAAGCGTCTCATGGATAGGAGATTGTATGACTAGCACAAAACCGTACCATTTAGAAAAATTTTCCACCCAAATATGTGAGGTTCGCCTTTAGATTTGATAGGAAAAGCATTTACTATTAGTGCTTATGAGTGTACCGGTAGCATTTAGATTCTAGAACTTGCGTTAGTGATACATCCCGAGACCGCTAGTGAGACTACATTCATGTAGTAGGATTCACTACATGATAAGAGGCATTAGGATCACCCTTGTGTTAAACCCGTATCATAATTACTTGACCATTTAAGTCATATTACTTGGCTAGTTAAGTCAATTATTTTTTCCCACACCTTAGCGTTGTACTCATTTTTAGTACACGAAACCCCTAGTACACCCCTCCGAGCCTATCTTTTCGTTTCTAACTTTAAGCATTCTTCCTTTACACCCCACTTAAATGTACAACCAAATCGCCTTAGCCTTCCGTGTATGCACTCATCTTTAGTGCATTATTGTTATTTGTTAAACTCTTAGTTAATTATCTAATTGATTTCATGGTTGCTAAGTCAAGTCATATTCTTGTACATATTGTTTTGGGACGATTGGGACTCATGGGTAAAGTACTTATTTTATGGAGTAATCGGGAAGAACATCATATTATTACCCCCGTATGTGCGTTAATCTTAAAAGTACTCCAAGTGTTTTGATTTTCTTAATTCGAGTCATTAGGTTAGTTTAGTGTAACATATGTAAAAACTCAAGTGTAAGGGGAATGTTCATTCCCTATGATGTATTATTTTGGATGGTAGGGTAAGAGTGTATTAAAAAAAAATTGCCTATATCCAACAAAACCGTGTATTTCATATCCCTATACATACGGACTACCATCCCGTTTCATTCTATGTTTCTTTTGTGTTTTTGTTATTTTTCATTTATTAGCTTAAGTCGAGTCTAGTCTTGGCTTAGCAACGCCATATTGTACATGTAATTAACCAAGATTATTAACTCGCCACCAGTAAAGATTGCCTATATCCAACAAAACCGTGTATTTCATATCCCTATACCTAACGTTACAACCCTTTAAAAAAGACCTCTTTGATAGTTTATCTTAGGTGCTTACGCCATGTGGTGGAGGTTTGATCCTTTCCCAAGCCTATGGTAATCTATTTTGCTATGACAGGTAGTGAGAGATGTTTTCCATTTCCATATTGTGATATTACTTTATTACACCCGAGAGATGAGAGTATCTAAACACTATTTGTGAGGTGCTAGTGTATGACCTCCGTGCTTGTCTTTGGTCATTAGTGGAACGATTATTTGTTGTAATTACTTTTATATTAGTGTTAAATGACCCCTAACTTGTATTTTGACTAGAATAAAAGCGCATTTGCTTGAGGACAAGCAAATCTCAAGTGTAAGGGTATATGATGAGGCGAAAAATGAACCGTTTTTAGGGGGTCATTTAAGCCCGGAATTGAATTTATTTGATCAAATATTGCCCTAAATCGTTCCTTTTGTGATTTTAGGTACTTTGGGAGTGAATTCTGGAAAAGGATGCATTTTGGACGTTTTTGGAGCATAAAAGTGAAGAAAACGGCAAAGACTTAATTTTCCATCCTGGGAACAGTACCTGACGGCGTCAAGAAGGAAAATATGACGGCGTAAGGAGCAAAATGCATGACGACCCAGAGAAATCGTGACGGCGTCAGAAGTAGGGCGTCAAGAGTTATTTTGGTGACGGCCTGGAGCAATATTACACATGACGGCGTCAGACCCAGATCTAGGCAGTCCGAGAATTTTATTGGCGGCGAGATGACAGCATCATAAATTTACTCTTGACACCGTCACCTCACAGAATCTATATATACTTTTCTATTTTTCATTCATTAGAGAGGAACTTGTGTGGAGAATACTAAGGCCGAACCTAATAAACCCTAGGTCATTTGTAACTGTATTTTCAAGGGTTATCACCCCTTGAAACCTTTCATGTTCAATTAAGATAAGTCTTCTTTCAATTCATTCAATATGTCTATGTGTTGTTTGAATATATCTTATGCTTGTCATGATTATAACATGCTAGGCTAGATCTTTCATGTGTTTGCTTAGATGTAATGAAACCTAGATGTTGATTATAGGTTGATTGCTTGTTTATAGTTGTAATGGATGAATGATTTCAATGTTAGGCTTAAGAAAACTGGCAGATCTCCATTGTGTAACTTGCTTGAACGTCTTAAGAAACATGAACCGATGTGTACTAGGTTTTTATGGTTGTATTTAATGCATGAGCGAATTCTAGTGATCCCATGTTAGGAGCTTCTTAGCCGGCTCGACATAGGAGTGAAGTAGGAGCTTATAGGATTGGGGAAGTAAGTACGCCAACCCATGAATGGTATTAAGGAATACAATCCGTCATCCACGCAACTGTAACAAGTAATTAACCTGTAAAAGATATCTAGGGAGTAGTGAAATCTAAGTAAACACAATTATCCCATATATTGCTCACACCACTATCTTAATTTAGTTTATTTTCATTTTTATTATTTTATTTTGATTGCATCTTTAGTAATTAGGTTAGTTGATTAGCAACTAATTCCGCCCACTCTTCAAAAATCAATATTTTATTTGCTTTTATAAAATATAAAGAATACAAAAAGAATCATCCCTCACCTCTAGACCTAGTTTTTAGGCTTTCTAATCCTAGCGACACTATTCCTGAGTTGAACGATCAATCCCCCGGTACTTGTCACTATACTATACTACAATGATCAGGTACACTGCCTGGTGGGGGTTGTAAGCTTCTCGAGATCCCTCGAGAGGTAAAGCCTGGTGCAATTCCCACGCATCATACCTGCAATGTTAATGGGGGACACTTGTGTACCTGCAGAAGGGTTAGTTTTAAATCGTGTATAACCCAAATGATCTGTCAAGTAATCAAGGTCAAAATACCATTCATGACCTTTACCCTAAGTATTTTCATTGTCTTCCAGAAATCTTAGGTTAGGAGTCTCTTCAATCTTCTCTGCAGCCAAATTATATACCCTGTAGGCCTTGCTATGAGCTGAGTAACCAACAGTGTACCCTTCAGCAGTTTTTTCTTCAAATTTGCCTAAGTGATCACTTGTATTCAGAATAGTCACTTGACATCCAAAAGGTTTCAAGTATTCAATGGTAGGTTTCTTCCCTGTCAAAAGCTCATAGGGTGTCTTATTGTGTGGTTTCGTAATCAACACCCTATTAAGCACATAACAAGCAGTGCCAACTGCTTCAGTCCAAAACATAGTGGGAAGTTTAGAGTCAGCAAGCATAGATCTTGTAGCCTCTATCAGGGTTCTATTTTTCCTTTCTGCAACTCCATTCTGTTGTGGAGTCCTGGGATTGCTGTAGTCCCTCTTTATACCCTTTAACCCACAGAGTTCAATAAGATTGGCATTTTTGAACTCTGTCCCATTGTCATACCTTATACCTTTGATCTTCTTGTTAAGTTGGTTTTTAATGAGGGCCATAAATTCTTTAAGTGTCTGAAAGGCTTGATCTTTAGTCACCAAAAAGAATGTCCAACTAAACCTACTAAAAGCATCAGTGATCACTAAACAGAAGTACTTATGGTCAATACTCCTGATGGATGTGGGACCAAAAAGATCCATATGAAGCAGCTGCAAAGGTTCTGAGATTGTGCTCACAGCAGTAATAGCCTTATAAGAAGCTTGGTGTTGCTTTCCTTTGTTACATGCAACACAATTGTGTTCATTGGTGAATATCTTGGAAGGAAGTTCATAAACAAGTCCATCTTTAGCAAGCTTGTTAATTACTTTGAAGTTAACATGTGCCATCCTTCTGTGCCATTTTGTAGATTCATCCAAGGATGCTTTAGCCACCAAGCATGCTAGATCACCTTCTGGCTTGACATCATTCAAGTTGAATGTGTAGAGATTGACATCATTCAAGTAGAACTTGCGTTAGTGATGCATCCCAAGACCGCTAGTGATACTACATTCCTGTAGTAGGATTTACTACATGATTAGAGGCATTAGGATCACCCTTGTGTTAAACCCGTATCATAATTACTTAACCATTTAAGTCACTTACCTTGACTAGTAAAGTCAATTATTTTTTCCCACACCTTTGCGTTGTACTCATTTTTAGTACACGATACCCTTAGTACACCCCTCCGAGCCTATCTTTTCGTTTCTAACTTTAAGCATTTTACTTAAAGGAAGAATTTGTTAACAATCCACCCCAAATGTACACCCAAATCGCCTTAGTCTTCCTTGTATGCACTCATCTTTAGTGCATTATTGTTAGATGTTTAAACCCTTAGTTAATTGTCTAATTGATTATATGGTTGTTAAGTTGAGTAATATCTTGTACATATTGTTTTCGGACGATTGGGACTCATGGGTAAAGTACTAGTATTATGGAGTAATGGAACCCTTAGCAATACATGACTTTCATCAGGTATTTTTAAGTCAGGTGAAAGAATGAGACAATCCTCATCAGTGAAAATCACAGGAATCTTTTTGTCACAGATTTGTGAAACTGAGAACAAATTGAAACCTTGTAGTTCCTTCACATAGTAGACATTCCCAAAATCTACCTTTGGAGTTCTAATGGTTCCTTTTCTAGTGATTCTTCCTTCTCCACTTCCAAATCTCACTATGCCTCCATTAAAAGGCACAAAATTATGTAGCTTCTCCTGATTCCCAGACATGCTTCTTGAACAACCACTATCTACAATACCTAAGTCTTTATTCAAAAGAGGTTGTCCCTACAACAACAAAAAATTATACAACAATACGAGTACATTGATAGACTCAAGTCTTGACAGACTTGAGCCTGCCTTGTGGATCATTATTATGAAGCCATGTAGGTGAGTTAGATCCACCATTTTTCCTGGAACCCCTGTATACATATGGTCTATCAAATTTCTAAGAACAATATAATGAGGACTTTACAGCAGAATCCCAATTTGCCCTTCCCAAAAACATTGGGTCATAATATCCAGGCCAATAACCATTTTGAAAATAAGTATGATTAAATCCAGAAAATGGTCTAGAAACATATATATTCCTATCAGCATATCTACTAGCAGAAACAGATCCACCAGCAGAAACAGACCTTTCAGCAGAAACTGAGTTGGTTCTGCAAGTGGTGTGAGGTGCATGTGGAACATAAGAGGGTTTGGTATAAGCATTGGTCCACATTGGTCTAGGTCTATTATGAACAGCAGAAACACCTATCCTCTTTTCATGAAAATCACAATCCTTAATCAAATGCAATTTACTACCACAAACAAAACACTTCTTCTTTCTTGAAGATTTATTAAAACCAGAAGATGTCTTACTAAACACAAACTTATTAAAACCAGGAGTGGAAGTAGCTTCAGGGGTTCCTATGGTTGTGGAAGAGTCAGGGTTATTAGTTTTACAAGTTAGGTTTGGCAAGTCATTAGACTTTTTGCCATACAAATGGTGTGAACCATCAAAGTCAGAGGTTTTGGAGGTGGGCATGAATTCACCTCTAATTGGTCCTGGTACAGCATGCATCTCACCTTCCTTTAAGAATTTTACAGGTGCAGAGTTATTTTTACTTTTCTTATCTAAATAATGGTTTGCCTCTACCCCAACATATTTCTGAAAACCTAAACCAAACTCAGATGTTACAGACTGACTTCTATATAGAAAACTAGCTAACTTATCACCTGAAATTAGCCATTCTTTATGCCTAGTAACTTCCTTATCCAACTTATCTTGCAAAACTTCTTTCTCAGACTCAATTTTAGCTTTTTCTTTTTCAGTAAATTTTAATTCATTGCTAGTTATCTCTAAATCTCTTTTTAAAACTCTTATCTTTTTCTCATAAGCCAATTGATTTTGTTGAAACCACACTTTCTGTTTTTCTAAAGTTTTAACCGCTTCTTTATACGCTTGAGCTTCAATAAAGCTAGCATTATATTTTGGTTCTATATCATCATAAGCTTCTTTAAGAGTTTTATATTTAATATCACACCAAAAAACACAATCAGATACCTGAGGAAATATTCCCATGAAGGCGAAGTCAGCATCACAACTAGCCACGCAGGAGATTTGTTGAGGAGAACTGCTTGTTGCAACTTCAGATTCATGCTCATTCCAGTCAACGCAAGCATCTACAGCAGTCACAAATGCGTTTGATTCTCCAGCCTCCACCTCCTTCTTCCTGTAAGCAGAATATCTTGTACTATCTTCACCCTTCTTGGTTTTGCACTCTCTTGCAAAATGCCCAATCTCTCCACATGCATAGCACTTCACTTTTCTTCTGTCAAAACGAGCTGCATCTCTTCCATTTACTTGCAGCTTTCTTCCAACCTTTTGCTCAAATCTTCTGACTTTAAGAGACAACATTGTTGAGTGATAGCGTTGGCATTTGTAAGAGTGACATCAGAAGCATCTCCATCAACCATTGTTACTGAGTGAAAAAGGTATTTGAGTGTGAGTTAGATTACAGAGATTATCTTGTGGCTCTGATACCACTTGTAGGATCTACACTTGATAGATCTCGAGCCAATAGATCGTTAGTCTACTAATGTAATCACTAGCAAACTAAATAGACAATCTCTGTGAGCTTATACATATTGCAGAATATAAATATAAACTGTATGCAAAACTTTGATCCTCTATGGATCGATATTATTCACTAACAATTGTTTTGAAACTCGTACGTATTAAAATGACCTTGGGTTCCTTATATACTATTGGAAACCCTAACCTCTTCTATAAGAAACGTATAAACATAATACTCTAGAAGATATTCTACATATCTTATCTATAAATAACTAATCTCTATCTACGGATTAACTATATCCGCAGTATCTCTATTCTTCAGCAGGAACCAGTCTTCAGCAGAAACCACTTTAAGTATCCGCAGGAACCTGTCAGTAGTATCCGTCAGCAGTATCTAAATTCTGACTTCAATAATTCCTTACAGTAATTACTTTTATATTTGTGTTAAATGACCCCTAACTTGTATTTTGATTAGAATAAAAGCGCATTTGCTTGAGGACAAGCAAATCTCAAGTGTAAGGGTATTTTATGAAGCGAAAAGTGTACCGCTTTTGGGGGGTCATTTAAGGCCGAAGTCGAGATTATTTGATTAAATATTGCGCTAAATCATTCCTTTTGTCATTTTAGGTACTTTTGAGAGGAATTTTACAAAAGGAAGCATTTTAGACGTTTTTGGAGCGAAAAGTGAAGAAAACGACAAAGTCTCAAAAGCATGCTGGAAATTGCACTTGACGACGTCACAAGGTGCTAGTGACGGTGTCATAAGTTGACAAAAGGGTGGATAAATCAATTACACGTGAAGCGCAAGAATGTTTTGTGAAGGGGTCGTGACGGCGTCACGTACAATTTGTCAAGGCCATCAAGAGTAACTGCAAAGAGTGACGGCCCAGAACCCATAAAGAGTGACAGCGTCAGAAGTGGATCTAGGCAATACGAGTTTGTTTTGGCGGAGAGTTGACGGCATCACACATTACTCTTGACGCCGTCAGGAGACAAAATCTATATATAGTTTTCTAGTTCTCATTCATTGTGTCCAGCTTTGAGGGAATAAACCCTAGACAAATTTTACAGCTTTTCAAGGGTTTCAACCCCTTGTTTCTTCCAGGCTTAATTGAAGATAAGTACTTTACCAAATCATTCAATATGTCTATGTGTTGTTTGATGATATCTTACGCTTGTCTTTTCTTTAACATGCTAGGCTAGGTTTTCTTCGTGTTTGCTTAGATGTAATGAAACTTAGATATTGATTATGGGTTGATTATTTGCTTATAATTGTTGTGGATGAATGAATTCGATGTTAGGCTTAAGAAAACTGGCAGACTTCCAATTGGTAACTTGCTTGAACGTTTTAAGAAACATGATCGGAGGTGTACTACGATATATTGGTTGCATTTAATGCGTAGGTAACTACTAATGAGGCCATGTTAGGAGCTAGTAGTCAGCTCGACATAGGAAGAGGTAGAACCTTATAGAGTTAGTGAAGATCGTACACGGCCCTACGAATGGTATTAAGGAATATAACCCGTCCTTTATGCAATTGTACCAAACTAATCAACCTGTAAAAGATAGCTAAGGAGTAGTGAAATCTAAGTAAACATAGTTTTCTCTCATTATTGTTTACACCACAAATTATTTTAAGTTTAGTTTATTTTATTTTGATTGCATCTTTAGTTAATTGGGTTAGTTGACTAGCAACTAATTCCGCCCACTCCTTCCAAAACCGAGATTTTTAATTGCTTTCCTTAAAATATAAAAATACAAAAAGAATCATCCCTCACCTCTAGACCTAGTTTTAGCGAGTTTTAACCCTAGCGAACACTATTCTTTGAGTTGAACGATCAATCCCCCGGTACTTGTCACTATACTATACTACAACGAACAAGTACACTGCCTGGTGGGGATTGCAAGCTTCTCAAGATCCCTTGATAGGTAAAACCTTTTGCGAGGGCGCAATTCCATGCATCAAGTTTTTGGCGCCGCAGCCCGGGGAGTAGTTATTGTCTATGTTAAAATTTCTTTTTATTAGGTCTACTTGTTAGATTCCTTTCTAGTAAGATTTTTATTTTATTTTTATAGGTTTTCTTTAGCCTATCTTTTCTTTGTGTGTTTGTTCATATAATTCTCATTAATTATTCCGTTGGCCACTATGGAAAGCGCGAATCCACCCCTTTCACCAATCGAGGTTGCTTTGTTGCGTGAACAGATTGGGAATGAGATTAGAGTTCTTTGTGTGTTTGTTCGTATAATTCTCATTAATTATTCCGTTGGCCACTGTGGAAAATGCGAATCCACCCCTTTTACCTATCGAGGTTGCTTTGTTGCATGAACAGATTGAGAATGAGACTAGAGAACTTAGAGAACTCAATAGATTGGTCGATATTGAGCTTGACTATGCGCTTAATGACTTAGCAATAGCCATGCACTTAGATAAGGAACTTGAACCCAATAACTTGGCAATTGTAGAAGATGTTAAGGAAGAAGAAGAGGAGGGTTTAGATGATGATTATTTCAATTCATATCCCACTAAGGAGGAAATTGCTTATTATAACAATCTCATTGATAACCCTAGGCGTCCCTTTGTTAAGATTGACCCTAAGATTAAAAGAGGTGACCCTAAGAATGTGAAGATACCATGTATGATTAGGTATAAATGCATTGATCAAGCCTACTTCGATTTTGAATCTCTACTCAACATTATGTCTTCAAGTGTCTATAATGAGTTAGTAACAACAAGACTCGGACCTAGAAAAGATCCCAAATACCCCGGTGGAGTTTGTAACTTTGTCAAGAGAGTTAAAGGTCTACATGTCTTTGTTGGGAATTTTACTTACCTCGTGGACTTTATGATTCTGGAAGACTAGGCCAATATTATAGATTGTCGCTTATCCCATGTGGTACTAGGTAAGTCATTTGTTGAGGAGTCCAATTTAAAACATGATCAAATAGAGGGAACGGTCCAATTTTCCAATGGAATCGATTGGATAACCTATTGAATGCCTAATAAAATGAAGGAGTTTCGTTATGTGCCTCAACTTGATATGTATAACATTAGTGCAATCGAGGACATTAACGACGAAGATAAGAGTAAAGGAATGAATTTTGTTTGGGAAAAGAGGAGCCTTTATTATAAGAATTGTTTAGCCCTTGGACCTAAGTATAAAGCTGACAATGAAGTAGTTCAAAGGTTAAGAGAATCGATTGAAAAGTGGGAATGGAAAACGTAATAGCCCATGACTTTGAGTCTAGCTACAAGACTCATAAATAAAGAAACGCGCTTCTTGGGAGGCAACCCATGTTTTATTTGTTTTGTTTGATTGTTTGTTTGATTGATTTAATTTGTTTCCATACGCATACTTGATTTTTATTGTTTGTGGATCATGTTTCATACTAAATTGTGAAAATGTTTTACTTTGTTGTTTGTCTTAACTTCATAAAAGGTATTTCATAAAAGATAAGTGTAAGGGAAATCTTAATTTGTTTTTAAGAGCGGAATTGAACATGACCCACAACAATATTAAATGAACATGTATATTAGTATTTGTTTGAGTCAAATACTTGTATCGAGTCAAATGCTTGTATCGAGTCATAATGATGTTTTGCCGGAAATTCCAGGAATTAAGGCATAACTTTTTCCAGAAATTTTTTGGAAACTTAACATGAGATTTCTGTCAGAACTCTCTAACGACGTCAGGATTAACACCTGACGGCGTCAGGTGTAAAATTTTAGAAATTTTGCAAGTTTTGTTTTTCTAACGGAGTCTTAAAGTTTTTGTTAATTCTTTAGTTTTATAAATTTCAGGAAATCTGCAAACATTCATTCCACAAGCATTATATCCTTATATATATAGATTGTCGCCGATTTTACGCGAGGTTGCCATGATTGTTTTCTCAGGTTTAACAAGTTATATTGGAAAAGAAGATGATTTATTATTTCGGAAGGGAAGCTTTCAACGTTCATTTTCTTGGAGGAGGATTTAACCATGTTAACGATTTATCCACACCGAACGAATCAGGGGAGTATTTGTTTTCATTCTTTTACCTTATTTACTTTTACATCTTTTTATTGAACATTGGGGACAATGTTCAACCTAAGTTTAAGGGGAGGGTAAATGATGATACTTTAGAGAATGCAATTGCACTTGAGTTTATTTTTTCAATAGTAGGTGTGTAATAAAACTAACAGAAATACTTGTTAGGGCAATTTTAGCGCCAAATTTAAAATTTTTTACAACATTTAGGATTTGTTAGGAAAATCATTCATTATTAGTGCTTTTGAGTGTATCGGTACCACTCAAAAAACCGTACCACTTAAAAAAACCGTACCACTCAAAAAAATTTTCCACCTAAATATGTGAGGTTCGCCTTTAGATTTGTTAGGAAAAGCATTCATTATTAGTGCTTATGAGTGTATCGGTAGTACTTAGATTCTAGAACTTGCGTTAGTGATGCATCCCGAGACCGCAAATGATACTACATTCCTGTAGTAGGATTTACTATATGATAAGAGGCATTAGGATCACCCTTGTGTTAAACCCATATCATAATTACTTAACCATTTAAGTCACTTACCTTGACTAGTAAAGTCAATTATATTTTCCCATACCTTTGCGTTGTACTCATTTTTAGTACACGATACCCTTAGTACACCCCTCCGAGCCTATCTTTTCGTTCCTAACTTTAAGCATTTTACTTAAAGGAAGAATTTGTTAACAATCCACCCCAAATGTACACCCAAATTGCCTTAGTCTTCCTTGTATGCACTCATCTTTAGTGCATTATTGTTACATGTTTAAACCCTTAGTTAATTGTCTAATTGATAACATAGTTGTTAAGTCGAGTAATATCTTGTACATATTGTTTTGGGACAATTGGGACTTATGGGTAAAGTACTAGTGTTATGGAGTAATGGGGAAGAACATCTGTCACACCCCCAAAATCGGGTCCAGCGGAAGCATACGTGTAGCTGGGGTGTAACTCAATTGGTATCACAACACAAGTACAAAAATGGTTTTCACTTTAATCATTTAGAATAAAATCGTTTAATCAAAAATGTTGAATTTACATCGTTAAAAGTAGTGCGGAAGTAGGCCCTTAAAATAGTTTAAAAACGGTCCCCATACAAATAATCAGAGTCTTCTATGACCATGCCATACCCTGCCAAAACCTCCTGTAGCGTGCCAATGGTTAAAACCTGAAAATACATGCTAAAGTGTCAACACGAGGTTGGTGAGTTCATAGAGTTTGTTTAACAAATAAAGCCTATAGAGAAAAGATCGCCCAACAAAGGCATCGTAAATCCACTCAGTTCCAAGTCCCGCCATAAGAGACTTGTAACCTGTATGTTTACGACCCACTGCCAAAAGTAATACGTTTACGCGAACAAAAGTAATACTTGTGTTTAAATTCTAAGATAAATATAGCAAAACGGCTATATAAATAATTTAGTCCATGAGGCCATATAATAAATCAGTCAAATGGAGAATCCGTAATAAGGTTGATGCAAAAGCATCGTAATTCAGTAATAAATCAGTGATAAGATTGATGTAAAAACATCGTAATTCAGTAATAAATCAGTAATAAGATTGATGTAAAAACATCGTGATTCAGTAATAAAGTTTATAAAAACCATCAGTATATAACTTTAATCGTATGTACAATAGCCCAAGTATAAAGTAAAGTAATAAGTTTTTCAGTCATAAAACTACATTGTCTCTTAAGCTCATGACACCGAAGCTAGACGTTACTTGGCCCCAAATGAGTGTTTACCAGACACTCGTAATATATTAGAAATTAAATGCATTCGTTTTCCTTATGGAGCAACCCAAACACGAATGGAGGAGTCACCCTCGATAGATCTATCCACTCACTCTCGCTTGCATCTTAATTAACGGTCCATGATATTAAAGGGGACTTATGTCGTGGTAATAAGGCAACTTAAGCAATGTATGGAATTTAATACTTTGGCATTGTACAAAAATAATTAAAGTAGCGTATTCTCCTAAAAAAAGTAATTCAAATCGTATAAAAGTATAAAACAAGTATTTAAGCATGTATCTCCCCCAAAGAGTTTATAAAGTAATTAAACGAGTAAAAGTGGGGCTATGACTCACCTGGTGCGATAGCTACGACGACAAAAGTGGATACACTGAAATGAGGCACGATCTCTAACCGCAACCTAATATGAGTAATAACGATCTACCTTAGATCATGACGTGATGAAATGAATGCATGTGCACATGATGCCTATACCACTCGTAACTTGGAAATACTAGTTATTGTCAAAGTAAAATAGTTTCCATACTTAGGAAAATAAGTCCAAATATAGAAGTATATAACTTGTCGTAGTATATCGTATAAAAATGTTAGTGTTATATTCCTCGTCTTGAAAACCTTAAAATAGCGTCTTGTAGTCGCGTAATAAACCTTGAGTCGTACGTATTTCGTTAGTTAAAAAATAAATTCCTTGAATAAGAAATCTAGAAAATATGTCATTTAGTACGTAGTT
Organism: Artemisia argyi; assembly: GCA_030686995.1. Classification (NCBI taxonomy): domain Eukaryota; kingdom Viridiplantae; phylum Streptophyta; class Magnoliopsida; order Asterales; family Asteraceae; genus Artemisia; species Artemisia argyi. The sequence continues at coordinate 121,483,725 of CM060703.1, forward strand.
ATATTATTTTTCTAGTAGTGACAAAATATATATATAGTTTTGACGATGTTAAAACGCGTATAACTTGGTCGTTTTAAATTCATTTTCCTCGTTCTTTATATCCACGGATTCGTTTTAGTATATACTAATATATTTTTGGTAGTTCGGCTCCTCTAGGTTACGTTTATTGCCTATATTTGCCCGTCGAAAACTGTCAAACAGCATGCAGTTTTTCAGAAAATAGTTTTCGTCGTTAAATTTACAAAAATCATATCTCCTTCGTTATCAACTCGTTTTTATCCCCGTTTTCGGCTATAGTTTCGTATTGGAGAGTATTTTCTAAATCTTTGGTCAAAAGTTACACCCTTGCCCCTTATCTTTCCACGTTTGCAAAAAAGGGACAGCAACATTTTGAAAGTGTCAAAAATAGATTTTCCTAGTTTCTAACTTGTTCAAAACCACTTCAATCAACAATCAAAACAACTCTTGATCTACCATACACCTTCTTAGGGTGTTATGGGTTCCTAAACATCACCAATCTTGGTGGATCTCTTGAAGTTACTAATAAAAATTATAGATCTAAGATTAAAGAGTATTATTGTAAAAGTGGTATATATAACATATATATATATATATATATATATATATATATATATATATATATATATATATATATATATATATATATATATATATATATATATATATATATATGCATGATCTACTACTATGACTTGAAAATACATAAAATAAATATATGAAACATTAAGAAAGATCAAGAAAAGCTTACTAGTAGTTTGAAGGTGTTTAAAGTAACTAGGTATCTAAATACTTCTTGGTTTTTATTTCAAAACCCAAAATAGAAGTATACTAGAGTTGTAAAATCACTTGATCTTGGAAAAATTATGGTTTCTTCTTGTGTTCTTGTTCTTGGCCGATCACCCCAAAGAAGAAAGGAAGAAGAGAGAATTTTTGCTAGTTTATTGATGTGTTAAATGAAGAAGTGTGGTGATAATGAAGTATATATTTGGTCTTGGTCAATTATTAGTCCAAGTAATCAAGTGCACTAGCACAAAAAGGGGCTAGGGGGGGGGCACATATGGAGAAAAATGGGGAAAAGTTGGTGCTAATTAATGTTTGTGTCTAAATGTTGGATGAGTTTGTGTATTTTGTGTACACTTTGGGTGTTATCGGGTACCGAGTTATCTTGAAATAAATGTTAACGAGGTGAAGTAACATACGACGAAGTTGTAAAAGTTGTAAAATATTATTCCTTGCAAGAATCGGGTGTTAGAAATATTATCGTGTTGAGATTACGCAAACCGACGGAGTAATAAGCTCTGACCGTAAAATATAGTAATTGATTTGAAAACACCGGGTAAATTAATATTATAATTTTTATATTATTAAAATGAATATAAAAATATATTGGGATCATAGTCGGGAGTGTCGGACGTGTTAGTCATATTATTGATCGTTTGTTAACGTTTATATAGAAATAATTATACGTAAAAGTTAATTATGCCAAAAGTATTAATTTAATTATCCTACGAGTGGAATAGTATGCAAGTGCCATAATGATGATATGCAGACTATTTCTAGTCTGTATGAGATGTCCCAAATGATAAAGCATGAATTCGCTCCTGAACCAATACGGTTACGCGAATTTGAATACTCGTAAACTAAATTTACGCTGACATGAGTAATGCACGTGAATAGTGGTTTTCTTCTGGGAATGAATAGTGTCAAGTGAATAGTAAAATTTTTGAATGTTTCTCGAAATGTCAAATTGACCTCAAAAACGATGAATAGTGATCGATGAATAGTAAATTGTGAATAGTAACTTGTGAATAGTAAATTGTCGAGGGTTGGAAAATGACCGGAAATTACGAGTTGTGACAACATCATATATTACCCGCACATCTGCGTTAATCTTAAAAAGTACTCCAAGTGTTTTGATTATCTTGATTCGTGTCATTAGAATAGTTAATTGTAAAGTATGTAAAAGTTCAAGTGTAAGGGGAATGCAAATTCCCTATGATGTATTATTTTGGATGGTAGGGCAAGAGTGTATGCAAAAAAAAAAAAAAAAAAAAAAAAAAAAAAAAATCAAAAAAATCAAGAAAAAGAAAATAAAAGAGATAAAACAAAAAGAGAAAAAACATACGGACTACCATCCTGTTTCCTTTCATGTTTAATTTATGTTTTTATTAGTTTTTGATTAGCTTAAGTCGAGTTGAGTCGTGGCTTATTAACGCCACATTGTACATGTAATTGACCAAGATGATTAACTTGCCACTAGTAAATATTGCCGTTATCCAACAACACCGTGTTTATCTTATCCCTACACCTCACGTTATAACCCTTGAAAAGACCTCTTTGATAGTTTATCCTAGGTGCTTACGCCAAGTGATGGAGGTTTGATCCTGACCCAAGCCTATGGTAATCTATTTGCTATGACAGGTAGTGAGAGATGTTTTCCATTTCCATATTGTGATATATACTTTATTACACCCGAGAGATGTGAGTATTTAAACACAATTTGTGAGGTGCTAGTGTATAATTTCCGTGCTTGTTTTTTTTCTTGAAGTTGAACGATTATTTGTTGTAATTACTTTTATATTAGTGTTAAATGACCCTGTAAGGAATTATTGAAGTTAGAATTAATACTGCTGACGGATACTGCTGACAGGTTCCTGCGGAAGCTTATAGTTGTTTCTGCTGACGACTGGTTCCTTCTGAAGCATAGTGATACTGCGGATGTTGTTAATCCGTGGATAAACATTAGTTATTTATAGATAAGATCTTTAGTATATCTTCTAGAATTTTATGAATATACGTTTCTTGTAGAAGAGATTAGGGTTTCCACTAGTATATAAGGAACCCTAGGTCATTGTATTATGTACGAGTTTTCATAACACTTTTTAGTAAAGAATATTGATCCATAGAGGATCAAAGTTTAGTATACAGTATGTTTTTATATTCCGCAATAATTACAAGCTCACAGAGATTATCTATTTAGTCTTACTAGTGATTACATTAGTAGGCTAACGATCTATTGGCTCGAGATCTATCAAGGTTTAGATCCTACAAGTGGTATCAGAGCTACGAGATACTCTCTGTAACCTAACCACACTCAAATAACTTTTCACTTAAAACCAATGGGAGACAAATCATCCACTGATGTCACTCTCACAGAAACCAGCTCTTTCACTCAGCAACTACAACAGGTTGCTTTCTTAAACAGCAATGCCAAGCTACCCTATCTCAGGAAGGACAAGTATGAGATTTGGGCCATGAAGATGCAAAACTGGATTGCAAGTGTTGACTTTAATCTCTAGAATGTGATTATCAATGGCTGCCGTCCTAAAAAGCAGATCAAAGACTCTGACGGTAACTATAAGACTGTGGAACCAGTTTCTGCTTAAGAGATCCTTGCTGTACAAAGGGAGAACAAAGCAAGAACTATTTTGCTTCAAGCAATCCCTGATGACCACATGGGAGATTTTCATTCCATGACTGATCCTAGAGATTCGGGGGCAATGAAGAATCTAAAAGGATGAGAAAGAGTATGTTGAAACAAGAATTCCAAGAATTCAGAGTAACTGAAGAAGAGGGTCTCCACAAAGGCTATGATAGGTTTAGAAGATACCGAGTCACTTGAATCAGCTTCTAGCCAGACCTGACAATGAGGAGGTAAATTCCAGGTTTCTAAGAGCCTTACCTCCCTCATGGTCTCAGGTTAGTATATCCTTGAAAACCAAAGGAGGCCTGGACTATCTCTCATTTGATGACTTGTACAACAAACTCAGAGCTTTGGAAGGAGACATCAAGGGACATTCTTTATATACAACATCTCCTTCACATTCTGCATTTATCAGCTCTAACTCTAACTACATGCCACATTCTTACTCAAGTCCATCCACTCCCAGTCAAAGTCTTCCCATTACAACATTGTCTTTTTCAAATGTTAATCCAGTGACTCATCCAAAGATTAGCAATGTGATGGAAGATGTACTTCATTCATTTGTAGCTGAAGTTGATAAGCAGCAACAATTAGCATATGAAGATTTTGAGCAGGTTGATGAACTTGCATTGGAAGAATTGGACTTAAAGTGGCAAATGGCAATGCTGTCTCTTAAAGTCAGAAGATTTGAGCAAAAGGTTGGTAGAAAGCTCAATGTTAATGGTAGAGATGCAGCTCGTTTTGACAGAAGAAAAGTGAAGTGCTATGCTTGTGGAGAAATTGTCCATTTTGCAAGAGAATGCACGACCAAGAAGGGTGAAGCTAATACCAGATATTCAGCATACAAGAAGAAAGAGGTGGAGGCTGGAGAATCAAAAGCCTTGGTAACTGCTGTAGATGCTTGTGTTGACTGGAATGAGCATGAATCTGAAGATGCAACAAGCAGTTCTCCTCAAGTCTCCTGCATGGCTAGTTGTGATGCTGACTTCGCCTTCATGGGAATATCTCCTCAGGTATCTACTTGTGTTTTTGGGTGTGATTCTAAATATGAAACTCTAAAAAAATCTTATGATGATATGAAACCAAAATATAATACATGCTTTATTGAAGCTCAAACTTACAAAGAAGCTCTTAAAACATTAGAACAACAGAAGGTGTGGTTTCAACAAAATCAATTGGCCTATGAGGAAAAGATAAGAGTTTTAAATAGAGATTTAGAGATTACTAGCAATGAATTAAAGTTTACTAAAAAAGAAAAAGCTAAAATTGAGTCTGAGAAAGATGTATTGCAAGATAAGTTGGATAAGGAAGTGGCTAGGCATAAAGAGTGGCTAGTTTCAGGTGATAAATTATCTAGTTTGCTCTATGGAAGTAAGTCTGTAACATCTGAGATTGGTCTAGGGTTTAAGAAATATGTTGGTCCAGAAGCAAACCACTACTTAGATAAGAAAAGTAATAATTACCCTGTTCCTGTAAAATATTTAAAGGAAGGTGAGATGCATGCTGTACTAGGACCTATTAGAGGTGTATTTATGCCTACCACCAAAACCTCTGACTTTGATGGTTCACACCATCTGTTTGGCAAAAAGTCTGAAGACTTGCCAAACCTTACATGTAAAACTAATCACTCTGACTCTCCCACAACTCTAGGAACCCCTAAGCCTATATCCCATAAGTTGGATTTACCATAATCACAGGTACACACTGGCATTAGGATTCATAACTCCCCTGACTCTAGAAGTATCTCTAGTGATGATTCTAATGCATATGTCTCATGTTCTTTCAGGGACAAGGCCTCAGAGACCTCTAGTTATGCCAGCTGTGATTCCAAGACCAAGTCAGACTCACCCAAGTCCACAATAAAGCTTTCTGTCAAGTCATCTTACAAGTATGTGGACTCTGAAGTTGCTGCTGATGAAGTTCTTTCTAAGACAGCCTCTTCTGAAGACTTGTTATTTACTACTTTTGAAAACAATGCCTTTCAGTGTTTGCAAAACAATTCAATTTCTGATGTTTCTTTGAATAATTCTGTGTTTAATAAGACATCTTTTGGAATTAATAAATCTTCTAAGAAGAAGAAGTGTTTTGTTTGTGGTAGCAAAGTGCATTTGATTAAGGATTGTGATTTTCATGATAAGAGGATGGGTGTTTCTGTTGCCAATAATAGACCTAGACCAAAGTGGACCAATACTTATTCCAAACCCTCATTAGTTCCACAGGCACATTACACCATCAGCAGAATGAACTTTATTCCTGCTGATTGGTCTGTTCCTTCTGATAGGTCTGTTTCTGCTGATAGATATGTGAATACCAATAGGAATAGATATGTGTCAAGACCATTTTTCTGGATTTAATCATTGGTATGGATATAATGACCCAATGTTTTTGGGAAGGGCTAATTAGGATTCTGCTGAAAAGTCCTCAGCAGATTGTTCTTGGACTTTTAAAAGGCCATATAACTACAGGGATTCCAGGAACAATTGTGGATCTAACTCATCTTCTTGGCTACATAATAATGATCCACAGGGCAGGCTCAAGTCTTTCATGACTTAAGTCTCTCCAAATATTCATGTTGTTGTTTATTAACTTTTTTTGTTGTAGGAACATCCTCTTCTTAATAAAGACTTAGGTATTGTTGATAGTGGTTGTTCAAGAAGCATGTCTGGGAATCAGGAGAAGCTACATGATTTTGTACCTTTTAATGGAGGAATAGTGAGATTTAGAAGTGGGGTAGGAAGAATCACTGGTAAAGAAACCATTAGAACTCCAAAGGTGGATTTTGAGAATGTCTACTATGTGAAGGAACTTCAAGGATTCAATTTGTTCTCAGTTTCACAAATCTGTGACAAAAAGCTTCATGTGCTTTTCACTGAAGAGGGTTGTCTCATTCTTTCACCTGACTTCAAAATACCTGATGACAGTCATGTATTGCTAAAGGTTCCAAGAAATCATAATCTTTACACATTCGACTTGAATGTTGTCAAGCCAGAAGGCGATCTAGCATGCTTGGTGACCAAAGCATCCTTGGATGAATCTACTAAATGGCACAGAAGGATGGCACATGTTAATTTCAAAGTTATCAACAAGCTTGCTAAAGATGGACTTGTTCATGGACTTCCTTCCTAGATATTCACTAATGAACACAATTGTGTTGCGTGTAACAAGGGTAAGCAACACAAAGCTTCCTATAAGGCCATTACTGCTGTGAGCACAATCTCAGAACCATTGCAGCTACTTCATATGGATCTTTTTGGTCCAACATCCATCAGGAGTATTGACCATAAGTACTTCTGTTTGGTAATCACTGATGCTTTCTGTAGATTTAGTTGGACATTCTTTTTGGTGACTAAAGATCAAACCTTTCAGACACTTAAAGAATTTATGGCTCTCATTAAAAACCAACTTAACAAGAAGATTAAAGGTATAAGGTGTGACAATGGGACAGAGTTAAAAAATGCTAATCTTATTGAACTCTGTGGGTTAAAGGGTATTAAAAGAGACTATAGCACTCCTAGGACTCCACAACAGAATGGAGTTGCAGAAAGGAAGAATAGAACCCTTATAGAAGCTGCAAGATCTATGCTTGCTGACTCTAAACTCCAGACCATGTTTTGGACTGAAGCAGTTGGCACTGCTTGTTATGTGTTGAATAGGGTGTTGATTACTAAACCTCATAATAAGACACTCTATGAGCTTTTGACAGGGAAGAAACCTACCATTGAATACTTGAAACCTTTTGGATGTCAAGTGACTATTCTGAACACAAGTGATCACTTAGGCAAATTTGAAGCAAAAGCGGCTGAAGGGTATATTGTTGGTTACTCAGCTCATAGCAAGGCCTACAGGGTATATAACTTGGCTGCAAAGAAGATAGAAGAGACACTTAACCTGAAATTTCTGGAGGAGAATGAAAATGTTCAGGGAAAAGGTCATGAATGGTATTTTGACCTTGATTACTTAACAGATCATTTGGGGTATACAAGACATAAAACTAACCCCTCTACAGGTATACAAGTGTCACCTACTAACAGTGCAGGTACCCTAAAAGATGACTCAGACAGTGATTCAGAATGTGATGAACCCACTATTGTTGTATCTTCTGTACCTATTCATATAGCAGGTCCTCCTAACAAAGAAGCCTCTGATGCCAAAACTGCTGATGATGTGGAAAACTCAACCTATGCAGAAGATCTTGCTAGACTCAAAAAGCAAGAACATGCAACTACTGAAGAAGCTAAAAGACTTGGTCTTGAATTTGCCCGAGACACTGTAGCACTCTTGAAACAAGCTGCTATTGATATCAGCAGCCAATCTATTTCTGCTGATGAATCTGCTGATGAAGCTGCTGCCAATTCTGCTGAAGGCATTTCTACTGAAGGCAATTCTGCTGCAATACCTGTTTCAACTGACACATCCACAAGCTTAAATGAACCTTATGGCAGGTTTCCCATTCCCTCAGATCTTGCTAATGTTGAACAAAGTGATGGCATTTTTCAATCAGCTTCTTATGATGAAGACTTTGCTCCTACACTAACCAATCTTGATACCTCCATTGATGTTAATCCTGTTACCACTAAAAGGATCAACACCATTCATCCACAAGATAATATACTTGGTGATCCAAATGCTATGGTTCTAACCAGGAGTGCCATTAAGAATACCAAGTTTGGACAATGTGCATTTCTAACATATGTGTCTACTCAGAAGAGAGACAATCACACAGATCAGAAGCATTGTCTGTTTGCTTGTTTCTTGTCCCAAGTTGAACCAACAAGCATTAAACAAGCTTTGAGTGAACCTAGTTTGGTTGAAGCTATGCAGGAAGAGATGCAACAATTCAAGAATCAAGATGTTTGGATCCTTGTTGATCTTCCTGCAGGGAAAATTGCTATTGGAACCAAGTGGATATTAAAATGCAAGAGGAATGCAAGAGGTATTGTGGTCAGAAATAAAGCCAGATTGGTGGCTCAAGGTTTCAGACAAGAAGAAGGGATTGACTATACTGAAGTCTTTGCACCTGTTGCTAGGGTTGAGGCAATTAGATTATTTTTAGCATTTGCCTCCTACATGGGGTTTAAGGTATATCAGATGGATGTCAAGAGTGCCTTCCTCTATGGCAAAATTGAAGTAGGTCTGTGTCACTCAACCACAAGGCTTTGAAGACCCCCAGCATCCTAAGAAGGTGTACAAAGTTGTCAAGGCACTTTATGGACTTCACCAAGCACCAAGAGCATGGTATGCTAGATTGTCTACATTTCTTTTGGAGCATGGCTACAGAAGAGGAGCAATTGACAAGACCCTCTTTATTAAGAAAAACTCCAGGGACATCATTCTAGTACAGGTCTATGTGGATGATATTATTTTTGGCTCCACAAAGGAAGCATGGTGTAGGAAATTTGAAGATTTGATGAAAGGTGAATTTCAGATGAGTGCAATGGGGGAATTAACCTTTTTCTTAGGTCTACAAGTCAAACAACAACCTGAAGGGATTTTTATCCATCAGGAAAAATATGTTAAGGACATCTTGAAGAAGTTTGACTTTGAACTTTTGAGGACTGCCACTACTCCATATGAACCACCCAAGCTTAAAAATCCAAATGAACAAGATGAGGCTGTGAATGTTCACCTCTATAGATCCATGATTGGATAACTCATGTATCTCACAGCTTCTAGGCCTGACATTACCTTTGCTGTCAGTGCTTGCTCAAGACATCAAGTCACTCCATTGACTTCCCACCTAAATGCAGTGAAGAAGATTTTCAAGTACATCAAAGGCCAACCCAAGTTAGGCCTTTGATACCCAAGGGAATCACCATTTGTGTTGGAAGCATACAGTGATAGTGATTATGCAGGAGCTAATTTGGATAGGAAATCCACAACAGGAGGTTGTCAATTTCTTGGTAGAAGACTCATCTCTTGGCAGTGCAAGAAACAAACCATTGTGGCCACTTCTACTACTGAAGCAGAATATGTTGCTGCTGCCAACTGTTGTGGTCAGGTACTCTGGATTCAGAATCAAGTGTTGGATTATGGGTTTAACTTCATGAACACTAAAATCTACATTGATAATCAAAGTACTATTTCTATTGTTAAAAATCCAGTTTTTCATCAAAGAACTAAACATATTGAAATTAGGCACCGTTTTATAAGAGATGCAAATGTGAAGCATCTAATTCAAGTGCTTAAATTTCATACTGATGATAATGTGGCTGATTTATTAACAAAGGCTTTTGATGGACCTAGGTTTAATCACTTAGTTGTCAACATTGGGATGGTCAACCCTTGAATGTTATGTTTGAGGGGAGGCATAAGCCTCAGGGGAGGCATATGCCTCAAGGGAGGATTGTACATGTTGTATATTATGTATTTTATTATGTTTACTAACTTTATTTTGCAGGTTTCTGACCAACTTTGTATATTATTATGGTTGTTTTTTGTGTTCTGTTTGTATGGTTGGTGTGCAGGTTGTGTTCCTGCTGATGCAACAAGATGTACTTAACAACATCTTTCAGTGGAACAAGATGTAAAAGATCTACTAAATAGTTTATTTATTATGATATTAAAGGAGTACATCAACCCAACCATCTTACATCATGTCAAGATTACAAAAGCAACATTCAAACAACCTAACAACAAATCACCTTCTAAACCAAAACACCACCACCTCCCACAGCCCAGACCTCTACTCCATCTTTCTCTTCCCTTTTCCCATGTCCTTAGGGTCTGGCATTGTTTTGTGAACTCCTCTGGATTGCATGTCTTTGTTCCAAAGCTTTGGAGCAGCAAGACCAAGGACAATCTTAAGTGGACCCTTGGATCTCTGTGTAGATTGTGGCTCCATTGGGACAAAGATTTTTCTCATGTCTGCACAAACCCTTTCCATTTCACTGGTGAGGAATGCAGTGACTGGAGTAAAGTCAAGAAGCACAACAGAAAGAGGGACTGGTGTTTCCCCTGCTTCCTCTGTTTCCTCTGATAAGGATGGAGATGGACAGAACTCTGATGGTCCCTCACCCAGATAGTAGTATGCTCTTTGTATTTGGGGAATATCAAAGGTGGAATCTGAAGATGAATCATGATGCGTGGGAATTGCACCAGGCTTTACCTCTCGAGGGATCTCGAGAAGCTTACAACCCTCACCAGGCAGTGTACCTGATCGTTGTAGTATAGTATAGTGACAAGTACCGGGGGATTGATCGTTCAACTTAGGAATAGTGTCGCTAGGATTAGAAAACCTAAAGACTAGGTCTAGAGATGAGGGATGATTCTTTTTGTATTTTTATGTTTTATAAAAGCAAATAAAAATCTCGGGTATTGGAAGAGTGGGCGGAATTAGTTGCTAGTCAACTAACCCAATTACTAAGATGCAATCAAAATAAAATACTAAAATGAAAATAAACTAAATTAACTAGTGGTGTGAGCAATATATGGGAGAATTGTGTTTACTTAGGTTTCACTACTCCCTAGATATCATTTACAGGTTAATTACTTGTTATAGTTGCGCGGATGACGGATTGTATTCCTTAATACCATTCATGGGGTGGCGTACTTACTTCCCTAATCCTATAAGCTCCTACTTCACTCCTATGTTGAGCCGGCTAAGAAGCTCCTAACATGGGATCACTAGAATTCGCTCATGCATTAAATACAATCATAAAAACCTAGTACACATCGGTTCATATTTCTTAAGACGTTCAAGAAAGTTACACAATGGAGATCTGCCAGTTTTATTAAGCCTAACATTGAAATCATTCATCCATTACAACTATAAACAAGCAATCAACCTATAATTAACATCTAGGTTTCATTACATCTAAGCAAACATATGAAAGATTTAGCCTAGCATGTTAAAATCAAGACAAGCATAAGATATATTCAAACAACACATAGACATATTCAATGAATTGAAAGAGGACTTATCTTAATTGAACATGAAAGGTTTCAAGGGGTGAAAACCCTTGAAAATACTGTTATAAACGACCTAGGGTTTATTAGGTTCGACCCTAGTATTCTCCACACAAGTTTCTCTCTTAATGAATGAAAAATAGAAAAGTATATATAGATTTTGTGAGGTGACGGCGCCAAGAGTAAATGTCTGACGCCGTCATCTCGCCGCCAATAAAGTTCTCGGACTGCCTAGATCTGGGTTTGACGCCGTCACGTGTAATCCATCTTCAGGTCGTCACCAAAAATAACTCTTGACGCCCTAATCTTGACGCCTTCAGGTTTTCTATGGGTCGTCATGCAATTTGCTCTTGACGCCATCATCTTTCCCTTCTTGACGCCGTCAGGTACTGTTCTCAGCATGGAAAATTAAGTCTTTGCCGTTTTCTTCACTTTTATGCTCCAAAAACGTCCAAAATGCTTCATGTTCCAGAATTCACTCCCAAAGTACCTAAAATCACAAAAGGAACTATTTAGGGCAATATTTGATCAAATAAATTCAATTCCGGGCTTAAATGACCCCCTAAAAACGGTTCATTTTTCGCCTCATCATATACCCTTACACTTGAGATTTGCTTGTTCTCAAGCAAATGCGCTTTTATTCTAGTCAAAATACAAGTTAGGGGTCATTTAACACTAATATAAAAGTAATTACCACAAATAATCGTTCCACTAAAGACCAAAGACAAGCACGGAGGTCACACACTAGCACCTCACAAATAGTGTTTAGATACTCACATCTCTCGGGTGTAATAAAGTAATATCACAATATGGAAATGGAAAACATCTCTCACTACCTGTCACAGCAAAATAGATTACCATAGGCTTGGGAAAGGATCAAACCTCCACCACATGGCGTAAGCACCTAGGATAAACTATCAAAGAGGTCTTTTTAAAGGGTTGTAACGTTAGGTGTAGGGATATGGAATACACGGTTTTGTTGGATATAGGCAGTCTTTACTGGTGGCGAGTTAATCATCTTGGTTAATTACATGTACAATATGGCGTTGCTAAGCCAAGACTAGACTCGACTTAAGCTAATAAATGAAAAAAATAACAAAAACATAAAATGAACAAATAATGAAACGGGATGGTAGTCCGTATGTTTTTTCTCTTTTCTTTTTCTATTTTTTTTTCTTTTTCTTAATTTTTTCGATTTTTTTTTTATTTATTTTTTATATTTTTTTAATACACTTTTACCCTACCATCCAAAATAATACATCATAGGGAATGTACATTCCCCTTACACTTGAATTTTTACATACTTTACAATAAACTAATCTAATGACTCGAATCAAGATAATCAAAACACTTGGAGTACTTTTGAGATTAACGTATATATGGGGGTAATAATATGATGTTCTTCCCCATTACTCCATAACATAAGTACTTTACCCATGAGTCCCAATTGTCCCAAAACAATATGTACAAGGATATGACTCGACTTAGCAACCATGTAATCAATTAGATAATTAACTAAGGGTTTAAACAAATAACAATAATGCACTAAAGATGAGTGCATACATGGAAGGCTAAGGCGATTTGGTTGTACATTTTAGTGGGGTGTAACAAATTCTTCCTTTAAGTAAGATGCTTAAAGTTAGAAACGAAAAGATAGGCTCGGAGGGGTGTACTAGGGGTTTCGTGTACTAAAAATGAGTACAACGCTAAGGGTGTGGGAAAAATTAATTGACTTAACTAGCCAAGTAATATGACTTAAATGGTCAAGTAATTATGATACGGGTTTAACACAAGGGTGATCCTAATGCCTCTTATCATGTAGTAAATCCTACTACACGAATGTAGTCTCACTAGCGGTCTCGGGATGCATCACTAACGCAAGTTCTAGAATCTAAATGCTACCGGTACACTCATATGCACTAATAGTAAATGCTTTTCCTATCAAATCTAAAGGCGAACCTCACATATTTGGGTGGAAAATTTTTCTGAATAGTACGGTTTTGTGCTAGTCATACAATCTCCTATCCATGAGACGCTTGCTATGGCTAAAGTTTCACTCCTAAATGTTGTAAAAAAATTTAAATTTGGCGCTAAAATTACACTAACAAGTATTTCTCATAGTTTTATTACACATCGACTATCAAACAAACAAAGTCAAGTGAAAGCGTATCTGTAAGGTATCATCATTTTACCCTCCCCTTACACTTAGGATGAACATTGTCCCCAATGTTCAAGTAAAGAATGTAAAAGTGAAATAAGTAAAATGAATGAAATCAAATACTCCCCTGATTCGCTCGGTATGGATAATATGGTAACCAGGTTAGATCTTCCTTCAAGAAAATGAACAATCAAAGCTTCCCTTCCAGAATATAAATCATCTTCTTGTCATACATAACCTGTAAAACCTGAGAAAACAGACAAGGCAACCTCGCGTAAAATCGGGGGCAATCTATATATGCTAACAAATCCTAGAAAACAAAATAAGATATAATGCTTGTGGAATGATGTTTGCAGATCTCTTGGAGATTATAAAACTAAAGATTCAACGAAAACTTTAAGACTCCGTTAGAAAAACAAAACTGGTAAAATTTCCAGAATTTTACACGTGACGCCGTCAGAAGTTTCTTCCTGACGCCGTCAGAAGTGACCTGCAGAAATTCTTATGTTAAGTTTCCGGAAAATTTCTGGAAAAACTTTGTCCTACTTCCTGGAAAATCCTGCAAAACATCATTATGACTTGATACAAGCATTTGACTCTAACAAATACGAATATACATGTTCACTTAATATTGTGGAGAATCATGATCGAGTTTGTTTCTTAAAAATATATTTGGGGTTTCCCCTTACACTTATCTTTTGCGAAATACCTTTGGATGAAGTTAAGACTAAGCCAAACAACAAAATAAAGTATTTTCACCATTTTAGTTTTGAATCATGATCTACCAACAATAAAAATAAAGCATGCATACGGAAGCAAATAACAATCAAACAAAAATAAAAATCACACAAAACATGGGTTGCCTCCCAAGAAGCGCTTTTCTTTATTTACGAGTCTTGTAGCTAGACTCAAGGTCATGGGTTACTACGTGACCTCATCGTTGGTTTCACTCTCTGATTGTAAATGTTCTTTATAGAAACCAATCACCTTTTTCTCAGTCGCTCCTATAATCCTATGGGCAAATTCCTTATCGACTTTATACTTCAGTCCTAGAGTCAAGCAATCTTTGTAGAAAAGACTCTTCTTTTCCCATACATAATCCATGCCCTTTTTCTTATCCTCTTCATTGATGTCCTCAAAAGCACCAATGTTATCCATGTCAAATCGGGGCACAAAACGAAATTCTTTCATTCTATTAGGCATCCTATAAGTGATCCTATCGGTGTTACTCGCAAATCGGATTGTCCCTTCGATCTCATCATATTCTAACTTGGACTCTTCAACAAACGGTTTACCAAACACAACATTGGATAGGCGACAATAAATAACATTAGCAAGATTTTCAATAACCATAAAGTCAGTGATATAAGTAAAATTCCCAACAAACACATGTAGACCTTTAATTCTCCCGACAAAGTTACAAACTCCACCAGGGTATTTGGGATCTCTTCTAGGTCCAAGTCTTGTTTTCACTATATCATTATAGACACTTGAGGACATAATGTTGATTGGGGATTTAAAATCAATGTAAGCATTGTCAATATGTCTATACCCAATCATACATGGTATCTTAGCATTCTTAGGATCACCTCTCTTTATCTTAGGTTCGATTCTAGTAAAAGGAGGTCGAGGGTTATCAATAAGATTATTATAGTACGCAATCTCCTCCTTAGTGGGGTATAGATTAAAATAATCATCTAGCTTTGGATCAAACTCCCCTTCTTCAAGTTCCTCAACAACATCCTCAAAATCTTTAGCCCCTAGGTCCTTATTTGAATATAAGGCGGTCGCTAGGTCACTAAATGCATGGTCGAGCTCAACCTTAATCAACCTATTAAGCTCCCTAAGTTCCCTAATCTCACTCTCAATTTGTTCACGTAACAAAGTCACTTCTCTAGGGGAAAGGGGTGGATTCACGTTTTCCATAATGGTCCACGGAATAGTCAATGAATTTATTTTATTAACAGAGGCACGAACAAAAAGATAGACTAAAGAAAACCTAGAAATAAAAATAAAATCTTACTAGAAAGGAATCTAACAAGTAGACCTAATAAAAAGAAATTCTAACCTAGACAATAACTATTCCCCAGGCTGCGGCGCCAAAAACTTGATGCGTGGGAATTGCACCAGGTTTTACCTCTCGAGGGATCTCGAGAAGCTTACAACCCCCACCAGGCAGTGTACCTGATCGTTGTAGTATAGTATAGTGACAAGTACTGGGGATTGATCGTTCAACTTAGGAATAGTGTCGCTAGGATTATAAAACCTAAATACTAGGTCTAGAGATGAGGGATGATTCTTTTTGTATTTTTATGTTTTATAAAAGCAAATAAAAATCTTGGGTATTGGAAGATTGGGCGGAATTAGTTGCTAGTCAACTAACCCAATTACTAAGATGCAATCAAAATAAAATACTAAAATGAAAATAAACTAAATTAACTAGTGGTGTGAGCAATATATGGGAGAATTGTGTTTACTTAGGTTTCACTACTCCCTAGATCTCTTTTACAGGTTAATTACTTGTTACAGTTGTGTGGATTACGGATTGTATTCCTTAATACCATTCATGGGGTGGCGTACTTACTTCTCCAATCCTATAAGCTCCTACTTCACTCCTATGTCGAGCCGGCTAAGAAGCTCCTAACATGGGATCACTAGAATTCGCTCATGCATTAAATACAATCATAAATACCTAGTACACATCGGTTCATGTTTCTTAAGACGTTCAAGCAAGTTACACAATGGAGATCTGCCAGTTTTCTTAAGCCTAACATTGAAATCATTCATCCATTACAACTATAAACAAGCAATCAACCTATAATTAACATCTAGGTTTTATTACATCTAAGCAAACACATGAAAGATTTAGCCTAGCATGTTAAAATCAAGACAAGCATAAGATATATTCAAACAACACATAGACATATTGAATGAATTGAAAGAGGACTTATCTTAATTGAACATGAAAGGTTTCAAGGGGTGAAAACCCTTGAAAATACTGTTACAAATGACCTAGGGTTTATTAGGTTCGACCCTAGTATTCTCCACACAAGTTTCTCTATTAATGAATGAAAAATAGAAAAGTATATATAGATTTTGTTAGGTGACGGCGTTAAGAGTAAATGTCTGACGCCGTCATCTCGCCGCCAATAAAGTTCTCGGACTGCCTAGATCTGGGTTTGACGCCGTCACGTGTAATCCATCTTCAGGCCGTCACCAAAAATAACTCTTGACGCCTTCAGGTTTTCTCTGGGTCATCATGCAATTTTCTCTTGACGCCGTCATCTTTCCCTTCTTGACGCCGTCAGGTACTGTTCTCAGCATGGAAAATTAAGTCTTTGCCGTTTTCTTCACTTTTATGCTCCAAAAACGTCCAAAATACTTCCTTTTCCAGAATTCACTCCCAAAGTACCTAAAATCACAAAAGGAACGATTTAGGGCAATATTTGATCAAATAAATTCAATTCCGGGCTTAAATGACCCCCTAAAAACGGTTCATTTTTCGCCTCATCAAATCAGAAGAAATATCAATAATTTTGGGGTTTGATTTCATGATTTGTGTGTTTAGGAAGACTTTGGTGTGTTGGTGTTAGTGTATTATTGAGTTGTGAGTAGCTTATGCTTTGAAGACTTCTTTATATAGACTTGATTTGGCATTAATATGAGTAAATGCAAGTTAATGGGAGGTAGTTGAGTCAGTAGCAATTACTAATTGTGCAAGTTGTCCATTTATGTGGATTCTACGGATGATGGTCACTAGGGTTTAATCAATTGCTACTGATAACACATACTTTATTCTTAAGTTTGTTCCTGCTGATGGTTTACAATAGATTATTTCGTTCAGGGGAATACAAATTCTTCAGAAGAGTAACAATCAAGTAAAGACAAACAAGGCAACATGTTTATTGAACCTTCAGAAGTACAAACAGGAATAAGATTTAAAGTTTCATACAAGCAAAACAAGCATATCAATCCTACAATTCCTATTCTACTTTGCTCTTGCCCTTGCCTTCAGCTATCTTCTCCTTGCCCTTGTTGTTGTTGAAGACTCCTTGCTGTTGGGGACAAGGCAACCCAATAACCACTTCCCTTGTCTTTGGCAATGGTGGATTTGACCTTCTTACTCTTGATGGTCGCTTTGGACGAGAGGATTGGGGCTTCTCAGGTGTTGTAGGGTTGTAGAGTACATCATCATCATCTTCATCTTCAGAAGTGAAGATGAAGGGAGACTCATTAGGATTGGGGGCTCTGTTTGCCCTCTCCAATGCATTCCACTGTCTCTCCATCTCTCTCTGGTATTCATGATCATCAATTTCAGAAGGATATGGTGGAAGATCCTCTGATGATGTTGAACTTGGAGCAGGTACATCATGTCGCTTCTTTTTGGCTTGCTCTTTTGTTAGACCCCGTGGGAGGGTTGGCATTCTGAGTGGTGATAGAGATGTTAGTGACTCTGATGAATCAGATGAGTCAGAAGCAAGGTTGATGATACTAGGATTGGATGCCATGGTTCTTAATTGTTTGGTGGCTTTGTGATTAGGGATTTGTATTGTTAAAGTTGTGTGGTGATATTTGGGAATCATTACCCTATATTTATAAGACCACCCAAACCGTGTGTATTTATTATCATAAATGCGAGGTGGTTTAAAGATAATTAAGGGTGAATAAAATTTGACTAAAGAGATTTTCATAGATATTCGGTTACCACTGAAGTCGTGATTCTGCTGTTTGATTCTGCGGATGCTGTTGCTTAATGAATGGTTGACCGTAGTCAACAATTGATTGATTTCTGCGGATTGACCAGCTGGTTTCTTCCGTTTGACTTGGTTTCTGCTGAAGAGTCAGTTTAATTGGGATATTATAAACTCGATTATTGGTCAAAGATTGGTTTTCATAATTTATGCCAATTACATTCCACGTTTGGTAACTTACCATAATTAACCTCGACGTGCAAATCCCACTCCTAATTAACTGATTCCCTCTTGTTATAACATTTAAAAACCATTTCAACATTATTAAGCACTCCCAACCCTAATTTCTTATTTTCAATCAATGGCTGCACTACTTTTCAAAGGTGATCATAACAAGCATGCTTTCCTAGGTCATGGTAAGGGTGATGATCACTATGTGGGATGATGGAATTTCTTCAAAGATCCAAGATTCATTATGCCTTAACCCGTTATCCTAATGTTATTCATGAATCTCTGGTTACACAATTTTGGCAAACAGAGATTGTTGTTATGATAGATGGGGAAGAATGTGTTATCACTGAGTCATTAGTCAGAACTCAACTACAATTGGATGATGAAGGTGGGGTGCGCGAATTGGCTAAGGAAGAAATACTTGCTGGTCTTCAGGCTGACGGATATAGTGGTAATGGGAAAGTGTGGTACAAGAATTTATTTTGCCCTAAATGGAGATTTTTGACACACACTTTGCTTCAGTGTATGAGTTCTAAGTCTGGTGGATGGGATCAATTTTCAACAGACATTGCTCTTGCCATTGTGTGTCTTTCTCAGGGAAGAACCTTTAATTTTTCTAAGTATATATTTGATGAAATGCTTGGTAATGTTAAGGATACCAAACTTAAATATTTAATGTATCCTAGGTTTCTTCAGATTATTTTAGATATTCAGACCACTGATCCTACCCATTTTCCTATTAAGGGTTTATCTCGTAAGCTTTTTGCTCAAATAAAAACCAACTATAAAGGAGATCATAGACCCTTACTCCCTGGTATGTTGCCCGTTGGCAATGCCCCTGATGGAGTAGCTGCTGATGTAACTGCTGGTGGTCAGGATCCTACTGATGCTCAAGCACTAGAGGATTCTCCTGATAGGACTGAAGTTGCTACTGATGCAAGTGCATCAGTTGCTACTGATGTTCCTCCACCACCCTCTCCTAGGCCACCCACACCTATACCTTCACCCATTGTTAATACTTCTCCTGAGCATGTGCTCACTGAGAACTTAGGCCCTGACCAACCTGTACATTCTCCACAGTTTACAAGACTTCCAACACCTAGTCCCTTGAGACCTAACTTTGAGGATAATGTTGATGTAGATGTAGACTTAGATCAATCTACTAATAGGACCAATGATGCTTCCAATGCCACAGATATCCCTGTTGATGGAACTGAAGGTCCTGTTACTCTCACTTCTTTGTCTCTTTTATTGAACAGGTATGTGAATAAGGTGGACAGGTTGGAAAAGGATCTGAATCTCACCAAGAAGAATCTTGGAGGAGCTGTCCTGACTCTCATTACAAGTGTGGAAAACTAAAACGGGGGGTTGAATACTTTTACGTCCTTTTAAAATTTATAAAAACAAGTTTGTTTTAAAAACTTCGATTCTAGTTTATGTGATCTCAATACTTGCACTATATGAACAATTATATAGTAACTAACTAACTAAGCTAATATAGTATAGGTAAATAAGTAAGTAATGAAAAGAGTTGGAGAGATCAAACCACAACACAAGGATTTATAGTGGTTCGGCTACAAGGTCACCTTCTTTGTTCCTACTCCACTCCCCGAGTCACCTACTCGAGAGTTTTCTTCACTATGTCAACAAACTCCCTTATGGCGGAGAAAACCTTACACACCAATTTACACACCACAACTACGTCACAACTTGATCACAACTTCTACACAACTTCTTCATACCAATATACTTCACACCTATCTTCTTCACACCAATCTTCTTCACATCAATCTACTTCACACCTATCTTCTTCGCACCTTTCTTCTTCATACCAATCTTCTTCACAACTACACTACTTCACTACTAAACAACTTCTTCTACCTACACAACTTCTAATTCTTCTAAACTACTAATTACAAGCACAACACAACTTCACAAATAATATACACAATATACACACCTACTCTTCAATGCTTCTTGAACTTAGTTGTAGAAGGAGTGTTCTTCTTTTGCACTTTGGATGAGGATGGATGAGATGGGATTAAATCACTTGAAACAAGGATTAGTAATCAAATGATCAAAGGATTTTGGAAGAAGTTTAGAGAGTTTTAGATCTGAAATTATTGTGCAAAAGGTGGCGAAAAATTCCAGATTTAAGGTGGTATTTATAGGAGAAAAATTCTGACAGTTTCTGACACAGGAGCCTGGCCGGTCCCCTTAATTTTAAGGGGACCGCCCCTTATAATTAAGGTGGCTGCCCATCTGTAACGGCCAGAAAACTTGTCTTTTAGTGGAGAAAGTTTATTTGGTGAAAAACTAACTGATTTTGGTTAAAATTTTGAATTCATATATTTAGTATGATTAAAACATTTTTCTTTATTACCAAAAGTGTTTTTCAAAAATATATAATATGTTTATATAATTAAATAAACTTTGTATTAATTAATTAAATACCCCTTTGATCATGAGATGTATTAAGCACTTGTTTATCCATACCTCAAGTGATTAAGTTGGATATAATGATATAAACTAGCTTAATACTTGTTTACGTAGTAATCTTTTGTTTGATGATTTTTCATTTTGTGATCGTCAAAACATAGAGATATCGAAAAATATAAATAACGTTTTTATGCATTATTTATGTCAACAATCTCCCCCTTTTTGATGGTTACAAAATCTAAACTCATTAAGCGACAAATTAGTTTATATACAAGTATTATTGTGAGTTTATAGCAATTCTCCCCCTTTTTGTTAGAATCAAAAAGGTTATCCCGATATTAATGGAGCTCCCCCTTGATGTATACTCCCCCTCGTTTTGAGGTCATAATCGAGATATGGAATGCTTGCAAAAAATATTTAGTTGACAAGCAACATATATATGTATATAGCATGCAAGAGTAGAAACTAAACATAACCATAATCATTGATCAAATCAAAAAGGTTACAACAATCATTACATCAACAAGTAGTGCAAATAAGAAAAGCCTTGAAGGCTTACAATCATAAATAAAATAAACCAAAGCTCTAACATGAAAGTCCTTTCTAGAGCTTGCCATCCAAAATGGTTTAAGACAATTTTATTTGCAAAACACCAAGCATGTTTAATTGGGAGGAATGGATGGTGAACATGGAGATGGTGATGGTGGAGGAGTGTTTGTTGATGGTGGAGGAGTGTTTGTTGATGGTGGTGGAGGAGTTGTGTTTGTTGTTGGTGGTTGATGCAACAAGTTTTCAATGTGTGAAAACATGTATTGCATCTCATCTCTTAGTCCGAACACAATTGTTCGGTTGTGGATGCAACAATGGCAAGTATCTCCATGAGCTTCAAGTAAGCTCCATGGGACGGGGTTATAGGTTGGTGGATTTATAGGGGATGATGAGAAGTGTGCATCAAGAGGTGTTAATGGTGATAATGAGAGGGTTAGTGCAAGAGTTTTGTTTTCATTTATGGGTTGTGATGGTTGATCTATTGTTGGAGGAGACAGGTGAGTGTTGATGTAGTCATTTATGGATGAAGTGGATGGTATGGAAGAAGTAGAGGTTCCATTTGTTGATGGTGTTTTGGAAGGTGCATTTGGTGCACTAAGAGATAAGCATTGAGGTGGTGGTGATGGGGTGGTGTTGTCTTCATTTGTGAGGTCAATGAATAGTTGTTTTGGTGGAATAATGATAAGTTTTTGTTTCTTGGCATTGTTTGAGTAGGTGGTTCTTGGTGATGACATGATAAAAGGATGAGGTTTGATGAAGGTTGAGGATGATGGAATGTGAATTAAACATGCATGTGGATTATATAGTATGAAAACATGTTTAGAAGTAGAATTAATTTGAAATTGTATTGTTAGATTCCAAAATCAGTTTAGTTTTTAAGGGAAATGGTAGCTGGGACTAGCAAAAGGGATCACAAGGTGCAAAAGAAAATAGTGTAAAAACTGTTCCAGATGGCCGGTCCCCTTAAATTTAAGGGGGCCGCCCCTTATGAATTAAGGGGGCCGCCCATCTGACGACCCAGAAATCAAATTTTTTCAAAAATTTTCTGGAAAAATGTTATATTCTGTTTTGTTTTTGCAGCAAGCTCTATTTGGACACTTCGCATTTGTTTTGGTCTATTAGAAAGCATACATGTCATATATATAAATACATAAACTAATAATGCAAGCATATATATAGATTAAGTAATAAAGCATGCATTCATAAGCATATATTAAACATAAATAGGCAAGTTAACATCCTAATCAAATATCCAAACAATTATCCAAGAAAATAACAAGTACTTCCGAATATACTTCGGACAAATAGCACAAAAAAAATCCACGATCAAGAGACTTGAAAATAAATATTGTTCAACAAACATAATCTAAGCACATCATCTATTTTTCTTCCCGAAGATACCCTTCAACGTCTTCCCGATGGATTTGAAGCCACCTCCGACTTCTTCATGCAAACTCTTTTGTCGTCTAAGCATCTCGGTTGTTCGCTCATGAAGTACTTCGTCGGTTTGATCGCTAGGAGATGGGGTTGAATACTCGGGATAGTCAAGATCCTCTAAATTATCAACGAACTCGGAAAACGAAGGGTTACTCGCATCATGGATGTTTTCCTCCTCAACTTCATCGTCTTGTCTAGAAGATGATCCGTGAAAGCTATGACGACGAGATTTCCCCTTGTCACTTCGAGTTCGTCGAGCTTGTTTTAGAGCGAGTGGACGTAAGGTGGATAGATGGACTCATAGATGCTATTGTCAAGATCGGGGTAGTACTTGATAACATGACGATAGAGACGAGTAAGAAACATTCCATATGGAAGATTGGCTTTGGGAGTTTTTCTAGCACACTCAATCCATTTGATAAAGAAGTGGGCCAAATTGTACGGCTTTTCGACAGCGATACAATACAACATGTGAGCAAGGCACACCGGGAGATGGTCCTGGTGACCTCCAGTACCGAACGCATTCTCACGAATGAGTTCTTCCCAACGCTTCATGTGGGGGCCTAATTCCTTGAGGAGAAGTTGGTATGAAGAGATTTGAACGTTTTTGGATTTTATTTTTCGGGTTGTAGTGGCACGCTCCACACCAAGGATTTGACGAATTTCGTCGGGATGAGGGATGTCAGAGAGATAAGGACCAAAGGTTGGTCGACAACGATGTAGAGATTCGAGGTCCCACTCGTTTGTAAAAACGGCTTGACCTCTAAAAGGAATTGCAGGATTTGACCAAATTGTTTGAGAGTTTCTTTTGAGCAGAGAGAGCGACCAAGCAGATAGGGCCTCTACGGAAGAGAGGTATAAAATGGCTAAAAGAGAAGCAAAAAAGGCTGTAGCAGTGGCGAAGGACAAGGCGTACGAAGATTTGTATAAGAAATTGGACTCCAAGGAGGGAGCAAACGATATCTTCAGAATTGCTAAAGCCCGTGAGAGAAGAAGAAGGGACTTAGGAAACATCAAATACATCAAAGATGAAGGAGGACGTACCATCGTGAACGAAGAAGGTATTAGGAAGAGATGGGGACAATATTTTTCCTTTCTTTTTAACGAGGGGAACACCGAAGGAAGGGGTGAACGAGACAACCCTAGCAAACTTTTAGTACCTGAATGCTACTACTCGAGGATCAACCAAGAAGAAGTGAAGGTCGCTTTACAGAAGATGGGTAGAAACAAATCTGTAGGCCCGGACCAAATACCCATAGAAGCTTGGAGGAGCCTAGGAGATGAGGGGGTAATATGATTGACTTGTCTCTTCAACAAGATATTCTCTAGCGCAAAGATGCCAGATGAATGGAGACTCAGCGAAGTCATCCCCATCTTCAAGAACAAGGGAGACTCTCAAGTGTGTAGCAACTATAGGGGTATTAAGCTACTTAGTCACACCATGAAGCTCTGGGAGAGAATTATAGAGAGGAGGTTAAGAAGGGATACAAGGGTGTCAGAAAACCAATTTGGATTTATGCCAGGGAGGTCCTCGGTCGAGGCTATCCACCTCCTTAGAAGTCTTATGGAGAAGTATAGAGAAAGACAGAGAGATTTGCATATGGCTTTCATTGACCTAGAAAAGGCATACGATAGTGTCCCACGAGAGTTGATATGGAGGACTCTAATAGAAAAAGGGACCCCAAGGAGATACTTAAAAATCATTAGGGATATGTACGATGGGGCGAAGACCCGCGTATGGTGCACGGTGGGGTGCACTGAGTTTTTCCCGGTGAAAGTTGGACTTCACCAAGGATCAGCCATTAGCCCTTACCTTTTCGCCTTGATTCTCGATGAGATATCCCGAGGGATACAAGAGGGCATCCCTTGGAGCATGATATTCGCAGACGATATTGTGTTGGTTGCAGAATCGACCGAAGGGTTAAACTACAGACTGGAACACTGGCGCGAGGCTTTGGAAGACAATGGGCTTCGGGTGAGCAGAGAGAAGACGGAATACATGAGATGTGATTTCGGTAGCTACGAGATCGGCCGAAACGAGGAGGAAGTTCGTATCGGAGACCAGATTCTTCAACCTAAGGAGTCCTTTAGGTATTTAGGTTCGGTGATACACAAATCAGGAAGGATAGACGAGGACGTTACCCACCGTATTAGAGCAGGTTGGGCGAAATGGAGGTCGTCGTCAGGAGTACTCTGTGATAAGAAAGTCCCCTCTAAGCTTAAGGGAAAATTTTATAAGGTGGCAATCAGACCAGCTATCTTGTACGGGTCAGAATGTTGGCCTATCATAAAAGCTCAAGCTAACAGAGTGGAAGTGGCAGAACTGAGGATGCTAAGGTAGATTTGTGGTAAGACGATGCTTGACATGATCCCGAACGGAGTTTTCAGAGCGGAACTGGAAGTTGAAACTATAATCTTGAAGATGCGAGAAGGAAGGTTGAGGTGGTTCGGTCATGTCAGGAGGAGG
Organism: Artemisia argyi; assembly: GCA_030686995.1. NCBI lineage: Eukaryota > Viridiplantae > Streptophyta > Magnoliopsida > Asterales > Asteraceae > Artemisia > Artemisia argyi. The sequence goes on from CM060703.1 coordinate 121,509,047, forward strand.
CCACAAACAACACCGGTTAGGAGAGTCGAGGCGCTGATGGTCGACGGTTTGAGGAGGAGGGGAAGACCTAAGCTCAGGTGGGAGGATCAACTTAGGCTATACATGAAGGAGCTTCTCTTGTCCGAGGACATGATCTCAGATAGGAATGTGTGGAGAGCTAGGATTAGGTCTTGCGGGTAGTGTTGGAAGGGTTGTAGGTGCTTGCCTTTGCGTCTGGGTCTTTTCTCTTCCCTTTGTTGCCCTGCCCCTTTGCCTTTTAGGTCTAGTTTGCCCTTTGCACTCTAGGTTTAGTGGCCCCTTTGCTCTTCCCTTTTAGGTTTGTGGTAGGCTAGTGGTGTACTTTTGCTTTTCCTTTGCTTTTGCCCCCTGCGTTGCCTTGCTTTGTTTTTGTGTTGCTCTTCTTGCCTTTTGCCCGCTTGCTTGTGCGCCCTTGCTTTGTTGTGTTTGTTTTTGGCTTTTCTTTTGCTTTCTTTCTTTTGCCCTACTTGCTTTGTTTGCATGTTTTAATTGTCTTGCCCCTTGTTTGTTGTTTGTTTGTTGTCTTGGTGCATGTTTGTTTGTATGTTTTATATGTTTGTCTTTTGTACTAGGCCCCTTTCTGGTTGGTTGCTTGCTTCTATCTGCTTTTACTTGTTGCTCTTTTGCTACTTGCTTCTTTTTAGTTTCTCTTTCACTCGTACTGGTGCACGTGCCGGAGGTCTCCCTGGAAGCAGTCTCTCTACTCACAGGTTTTGCCTGGGGTAGGGGTAGGACCTGTCTACATTTCTACCTCCCCCATACCTCACCTTCGCGGGATTGGGTTTGTTGTTGTTGTTGTTGTTATTGTTGTTGTTGTTGTTGTTCGAGAGTTAAGGTGATAAATTCATTTTGGATCATGAAGGAGATGGTGATGGCACCAAGATCACTGGGTTGAACGGTGACTTGGCTATAGAAATCGACTATGAAACGAGGAACGATTGGTTCGTTGATTTCAAAGAGGCAATTGAGGTTGATGCTTGTGAATAAGCGAGTAATATAGTCGGATTGAGCAAAAGCTAGATCTACTACACGTCCCTCAAGAACGTTTCTATCTTCAATTTCACGATATATGCGTCCAATAGAAGGAGATGTAGTAGGGAGTTGGGAAACTTTGGGAATGTAGTTTTTAGTGTGGGAACGATCTTCGGTAGTCGCTTTTGGCATTTTCACCTAAACACAACAACAATACAAAAGACCAAAATAAATATAAAGAAGAATAAAAGTGTATATATTGTTAAGACTTATGTTGGAACGTAAACATACTTCGACGATAATCCTAGGAAGTAGTTTACCATGTTCCTTAATATTATTTTTAACTCGTTCTAGATATATTTTACGATGTTTAGCAAGTAGTTATGGACAAATCCAAATGCCCTTTTAAACATCTTAATATATCATGAAATTTACGAGATTTACATTAGGTTGTAAAACTAGCCATTTCTTACGAGTTTCTTATGCATGTGATTAGTTTTTGAAAAAGATGGTTTATATTTTGACTCGAAAATGTCATTTTTCGTACTAAACCAAACGCTTCCTTAACTAGACACTTACACTACAAGTATGTCAATATATATATGAATTATATATCTTGACAAGTCCGAATTACTAGTTTTAGGTATATAATTTTGACAAAGTTTTCTAAAAATTATAACGACTTAATTTCGACATTATTTGGACATAATCCAAACACCCTCTTATCGTGTACAAAAATATTTTTACTTAGTCGAAAAATATAGTTTCATGTTTTACAAGTTATAAAAATATAATGTGATTTGTTTTAACAAGTTTTTATAGCGTTATTCAACAATGTGTTTACAAAAATTTTGAAAAGAAATGTATGAACTTTTTCAAAAATTTTCGACAAGAGGGTTTATAATTACTAGTTTCTAGTGTTAATAAATCATCCTAATCCTAAGGGAAGCATTTAGTTATGGAGATTTTAGACCCTGTTGGGATTCTTGATTTGATGTGACAAAATAAATAAAAGAATGAAAACAAGAGGGACTTAATGTGACAAAGGATGAAACTTCAAGAACAAGAAAAAGATTACTACGGATCTTTTTATTATTTAGAATATATCCTTTGTAAACCTAATCCTCTATTATATAAAGAGGATACAGGTTGTAGGTTTTCATTATGTCTTTCACAATGTAGTCGACTAGAAAAGTGTGTGTGTGTGTCTAGGGCGTGGTTCATTGTAAACGCCTAGACTAGAGTTAGTTTGTGTTCGTATTCCTCCAAGATCTGAGAGTTCTTAGATCCCTATTACACTTAGGTAATACGTTGTATTCTGATCAAATACATATTGGAGGTGATTGGGAAAAACCTTGTGTCAATAACTTTGATTCATTCTATTCCGCTGCATATTGTTATTATCATTGTTATTGTTTGCCCTAGATCCTATGAGGTCTAAACAACCTCGAGCTACAACGATCTATCAAGTGGTATCAGAGAGGGTTGCTCGTGATATCTAGGGTTCATCAAGGTTTACTGTTGTCGATGAAAAGCAGATTCAAAGATTTAAGGTTTTGTATTTTATTCTGCTGCTGTTAAAAAGATCCTCGTACTGACTTTATTGCATTCAATGGGTCGATGCAATTAATTCTTGATTGGCAACAAAAGCGACAAACACAACTAAGGTATTAATGTCTGCTGTTCAATCTCATATTAAATCCATAATTGTGTCGCGTATTGGTTGGAGGATTAATTATTGAGGTCGGTGCAATAATGATTTGTTATATTCAGTTTGTTACCTCGTACGAAATTATTGATGGGTAAAAGTTTATGAATGGTTAATCAATATATCTCGTACTGCTACTGAATTAATTATTGATTCATTGATGGGTCTACTTCATTGGGTCGGTGGTTAATTAATATGCTTATATTGATTCATGATTCGTCTGTGTAAATATTGTCGCCTAGTGCATGTTATTTGAAGATTCATGGTGTGTGGGGTTTAATCTGGTGTTTCGAGGATTATACAAGATTTGTTTTTTGATTATTTTATATTCGGTTGTGGGCTGTATTGGTAAAACAATTATAGTTTTGGTGATAAGATTGGTCAAGTCTGATGGTGATTTACTGATATTGTTGCTAAGCTATTTACTCTGCTGCTTGACACTACTGATGTGTTTTTGACTCTACTGCTTGGGTATTAACTCTGCTGCTACGAAGTTCACTCTACTGCTAGCTTTAGTACTCTGCTGCTGCGCTTATTGGTTAATACTCTGCTGCTGGACTTACTCTACTGCTACGTTATTATTTCTATTGCTGGGTTTATACGATTGATCCTTGCATAATTTATGAGCAGTAAGGGGAAGCATATGGTTATTGGTTACACACACAGGGGAAGTTTACACACACAAGATGGTTATTTGTTCTTAAAAGTTTCAAAGGCTCGTTCTTATTGTTTAATTGATTACGAAGAGGGTTCAATATCATTTATTTGATGTTGTAGTTGAGTTTCACAGGTTTGTGTTCTTATCATATCTCAAAGTGGGGATGTTACACTTTGAAGATAACTTGTCTGTTTTAAAAGGTGGTGACAACAGCTTGATAAATCTGGTTTTCATAGGTCAAGGGGAGGATGGACGAAGACCTAGTTAACTATCACTTAAAGGAGTTACATTGTAGTGCTCAGTGTCTCATTAAAGATGAGGATTTGTCATGGGATCGAGGTCTACTTATATATTCAGTTTTGGGTATAAGTTTGGAGTCACGTGGTTAGTACAAGATATAAGACACAAGTTTGGAAAATTCAACTTCTTCATCAAATTCGTCATACTCAGTTTTCTTCATCAGTGATCATTATATAAAGCCTACAGATTTGAAGAATCATTTTATGTACATGCATCACTCGAGGGGAAGTTTCTACGGTTTATTCATTCTCTATTTGTTGATAACAAAAAGGGGAAGAAATATTGTGGTGGCATGGCATGGATTAAGGGGAAGACATACTTGTTTCATTCAGGGAGATGTCTACATCTCAACCTCTCTACTTCGTCTAGGGAAGTTCGTACACGACTTTGTTTGTTTTGTCATCATCAAATAGGGGAAGATTGTTGGGATTCTTGATTTGATGTGACAAAATAAATAAAAGAATGAAAACAAGAGGGACTTAATGTGACAAAGGATGAAACTTCAAGAACAAGAAAAAGATTACTACGGATCTTTTTATTATTTAGAATATATCCTTTGTAAACCTAATCCTCTATTATATAAAGAGGATACAGGTTGTAGGTTTTCATTATGTCTTTCACAATGTAGTCGACTAGAAAAGTGTGTGTGTGTGTCTAGGGCGTGGTTCATTGTAAACGCCTAGACTAGAGTTAGTTTGTGTTCGTATTCCTCCAAGATCTGAGAGTTCTTAGATCCCTATTACACTTAGGTAATACGTTGTATTCTGATCAAATACATATTGGAGGTGATTGGGAAAAACCTTGTGTCAATAACTTTGATTCATTCTATTCCGCTGCATATTGTTATTATCATTGTTATTGTTTGCCCTAGATCCTATGAGGTCTAAACAACCTCGAGCTACAACGATCTATCAGACCCAATTCGAAAGAAATTATGAATTTGAAAAAATTAATAAAACATGCATAATCTTGAGTTTAACCAAATTAGATGGAATTAGATGAAATGTGTTATGAAAAACTTACAATATGTAATGGTGATTGTGTTAGATGAATTTGCCCTTTGCGAAGTAACCCGAATTATGTGATTTGAAAGTGGTTTAAGGTGTTTTGGGGTTTGGTTTTTCGTCACAGCAGAAGCAGAAGGAAGGGGTGTTGAAAAAGTGGAGTGTTTGGCAAAAGAAACAAGAGGAAAATCGTATTAGAGCAATCAGATGGCCGGCCCCCTTAAACATTAAGGGGGCCGCCCTCCAAAAATTGATTTTTCATAGTTTTGGTTTCTGGAAAGAGCAGGAAAATATTTGCATATATATATATATATATATATATATATATATATATATATATATATATATATATATATATATATATATATATATATATATATATATATTAGATTTATATTTAATCAAAAGTACGTTGGAGAGAATTCGCACGAAAGGAATTACTTGACACTTTTACTTGACATTTCGTCAATTAAAATTTCTTGATCATTTCGGATGAAATTTATCAAGTTGTCAAGTGGACGAGAGAGTTGTGGAAGGTTTATAAGTGTATATATATATATATATATATATATATATATATATATATATATATATATATATATATATATATATACATATATATATATATATATGTATATATATATATATATATGTATATATACATATATATATATACATACATATATATATATATATATATATATATATATATATATATATATATATATATATATATATATATACATATAATATAGTTAGGTAAGTATATAGTATGGGCTTTAAAGACGAGAATATAGGAGGGAGACGTATGCAACGGAAGACGGGAGTTTGTTTCATCCATAGATTTTTCAACTCATCTCTCTACATCAGCATGAGTGTTGTTTAAACATTAAAGTTCAATAAGGCAAATGGGGGGAAAGAAAAGGTTCGTAAACGAACAATTTCTAGTTCTAGAAAATCAACAAATGAATTTTCTAGGTTATAAGATCCTAGATATAGCTAAGTGTGTATATATATATATATATATATATATATATATATATATATATATATATATATATATATATATATATATATATATATACATATATATATATATATACATATAATTTAGTTAGGTAAGTATATATATATATATATATATATATATATATATATATATATATATATATATATATATATAAAATCTAGAAGAAACAATGAGCCGAACAAAATCACATAAAAACTAGATAGTAAACTAAGCATGCATTTCTTGACAATGAAATAAAAGGAAATGTGTACCTTTCGTCTTCAATGCGTTTATCTTCAAAGTCTTCAAGGAATAGTCCGAACAAGAGGTGACAACAAAATTTCCATGTATGAATGACGAATTTTCTACGTTGGTCCCCATTGTCTCATTTGACCAAAGTTATTTCATCCGAACATGTTTTGTTTTTGACTTGGGTGCATGTTTTGTATCGAATAGTGGTGGTCTTTGCATAGATTGTCCTTCTAAATATTTTTCAGATTCCATAGATCGTTACAAGTTTTAAAATACAATATATTTTAAAGATCTTGCAAGACCTGGCTCCTAATACCAATTGTGGAAAACTAGAAGGGGGGGTTGAATAGTTTTACGTCCTTTTAAAATTTATAAAACCAAGTTTGTTTTAAAACCTTCGATTCTAGTTTATGTGATCTCAATACTTGCACTATATGAACAATTATATAGTAACTAACTAACTAAGCTAATATCGTATAGGTAAATAAGTAAGTAATGAAAAGAGTTGGAGAGATCAAACCACAACACAAGGATTTATAGTGGTTCGGCTACAAGGTTACCTTCCTTGTTCCTACTCCACTCCCCGACTCACCTACTCGAGAGTTTTCTTCATTATGTCAACAAACTCCCTTATGGCGGAGAAAACCTTACACACCAATTTACACACCACAACTACGTCACAACTTGATCACAACTTCTACACAACTTCTTCACACCAATATACTACACACCTATCTTCTTCACACATTTCTTCTTCACACCAATCTTCTTCACACCAATCTACTTCACACCTATCTTCTTCACACCTTTCTTCTTCACACCAATCTTCTTCACAACTACACTACTTCACTACTTAACAACTTCTTCTACCTACACAACTTCTAATTCTTCTAAACTACTAATTACAAGCACAACACAACTTCAAAAATAATATACACAATATACACAACTACTCTTCAATGCTTCTTGAACTTAGTTGTAGAAGGAGTGTTCTTCTTTTGTACTTTGGATGAGGATGGATGAGATGGGATTAAATCACTTGAAACAAGGATTAGTAATCAAATGATCAAAGAATTTTGGAAGAAGTTTAGAGAGTTTTAGATCTGAAATTATTGTGCAAAAGGTGGGGAAAAATTCCAGATTTAAGGTGGTATTTATAGGAGAAAAATTCTGACAGTTTCTGACACAGGATCCTGGCCGGTCCCGTTAAATCATGGCCAGTCCCCTTAATTTTAAGGGGACCGCCCCTTATAATTAAGGGGGCCGCCCAGCTGTAACGGCCAGAAAACTTGTCTTTTAGTGGGGAAAGTTTATTTGGTGAAAAACTAACTGATTTTGGTTAAAAATTTGAATTCATATATTTAGTATGATTAAAACATTTTTCTTTATTACCAAAAGTGTTTTTCAAAAATATATAATATGTTTATATAATTAAATAAACTTTGTATTAATTAATTAAATACCCCTTTGATCATGAGATGTATTAAGCACTTGTTTATCTATACCTTAAGTGATTAAGTTGGATATAATGATATAATCTAGCTTAATACTTGTTTACGTAGTAATCTTTCGTTTGATGATTTTTCATTTTGTGATCGTCAAAACATAGAGATATCGAAAAATATAAATAACGTTTTTATGCATTATTTATGTCAACAACAAGAGTCAAGAAGTTGGAGATTAAGCTCAAAACCAGGAAGAGAAAAGCTGATGTGTGTGACTCAGATGATGAGACTACAAAAACATCGGACACAATTGATTTGGAAGGACTTGAACTTCTTGCTACTACCACACTAGATAGTGTTCAGAAAGATGCTCCTGATTCTAGGCCTGCACCACCTACTCATTCTGCTGATAAAATTGTTCAACAAGATTCAAGAATACTTTATTTCAGGAGAAAGCAATTGGCAGACCTTCCCAAAACAACCACAGTATCTACTGCTCCTATGCCAACAGTGGTTACTAATGATACATCAGCAGATATAGAAGTTGAGTGTCCTGCTGTTTCTACTGATAAGCAGTCTGTTCCTCCTGAGGCTGCTTCAACTCAGAAAGATAAAGGAAAGTCCATTATGGTTGAATAGGACATTCCTTCAAGAGAGAAATCAAAAGAGGAACTTGCTAATGAGAAGCTTAGTGAGCTTGTTGCTGCACACTGGCAAGCTAAAGAGGATGCTGCAGAAACAAAGATTAAGTTAGATATGAAAGCATCAGAGGAACTTGCTAGGAAAATACAAGTTGATTTGGATAGAATGGGAACTCCAATTACTAATACTCTATCTGCTGAAAGACAAAGGGAACTAGATGAAATTGCTAAGAGTCTATCTGCAGAGCAATGGGCGACTTTGGCTAAACAGGTCTCTACTAAGCCTGCTTTGGTTGATTCTGTGCTTGGAGTTGATTATCATGCCACTGATTTTGCCAAGATGATGGTTGAAAGAGGTAAGTTGCAGAGACAATAAGAGGAAGAGAGAAAAGCTAAAGTGCTAAGGGAAAGCCCATGGACAAAAGGAGAAATTAAGAAATATATGAGGAATTTTGTCAAGAATCAAGGGTGTTCTATGTTTGGGTCAGGATGGACTCAAAAGAAAGTTTGGGGCTTTTCAGACACTCAGCTAACTTACTACTGTGACAAAATTATTTCTAATCTTCATTCCTCTGGCATTAATGTCCAAGATGTGTTAGAGAAGCCAGGCAGACTTTTGGATAGGCCTATTGCTAAGAGAATTAGGCTTGATGATTCTGCTGATCAGCCTACTGAACGCACTGAGTCATCCTTTGGTGCTCAGGAGAAAATACACTCTCCTTCAGTGTTAACTCAGGTGGATGATTCTACTGATGCTGGTCCTTCACCAACTCCTGATATTGCAGCTGAGCTTTCTGCACCTTCAGATGTTGTTCCAGAGTCTGTTCCTACTGAAGCTTCTCACCCTGATTCTACTGAAGCTCAACCTGATGTCTCTCATGATGCTTCAGCAGATGCTCATATAGCTTCAGAATCAGTTCCCACTGATGAGACCTCTGGTGATCCTTCACTTGTTACTCCTTCTACTCCTGGTACTAGAAAGAAGACTGTTGCAAAGAAGAGAAAGGCCACTAAGGGTGAATCACCTAAGGACAGTTCTTTTATTGACTTTGATTCAGATGATGAAAATCCTGTTGTTTGGGAGAAAATAGTCAAATGGGAACTTCTTGACACTCCAACAGGACAAGGACAAGTCAATGTCATTCACAGACAGGATGGTTCCACCAAAGAGTTTACTTTTCTAAGTCAAATATTACACATGGTGGATAGGCAAGATATTCTTTCTCTCTATGGCTGGGTTGTCTCTTATTATCAAACTCATCAACCTGAAGGAATTGGAATGTTTTTGCTGCACTACAAGAAAAGTGGCTTTTTAGGACCCCCATAAGCGTTATAAAATGGTACTTTTAGGACCTTTCATTTAATAGGACCAAGGATGAAAGCGTTTCATGTAAGGCGGTTGTAATAGGTCCAAAGCGTCCTAATATCTCAAATACCCTTATGAAACCAATTTTATGGTCGTATTATATGTCTATGAACAACCCAAATAGCATCCTAATAAAACCATATTAGGACACTTTTACATTGTTTTGACATGTGATTACCTACTTTTAATCTTTTGAGACACATAAAAATGTCCTTAAAAGTATTGTTAGGACGCTTATGATGTAACATCATAGCTATTTTAGTAACCAAGAAAAGGGTCCTAATAACTTAAATAAGATTATGATACCAATTTTATGGTCGCATAATAGGTCTATAAACAACCCAAATAACGTCCTGATAAAAACATATTAGGACACTTTTACAATGTTCTAACATGTGGTAACCTACTTTTAATCTTTTGATACACATACAAGCGTCCTTGAATGTTAATTCTTAGGACGGTTATCATATACCATTATAGTTACTTTAATACCAAGAAAAGGGTCCTAATATCCCAAATACGATTATGAAACCAAATTTATGGTCGCATAATATGTCTATGAACAACCAAATAATGTCCTAATAACAACATATTAGGACACTTTTACAATGTTGTAAAACGTGGTTACCTAATTTAATCTTTTGATACACATACAAGTGTACTTAAAAGATAATTGTTAGGACGCTTATCATATAACATTATAGCTACTTTAGCACCAAGAAAAGGGTTCTAATATCTCAAAGAAGATTATGAAACCAATTTTTTGGTCGTATAAAATGTCTATTAACAACCTAAATAACGTCCTAATAACAACATATTAGGACACTTTTACAATGTTAAGCGTCCTTAAAAGTTAATTGTTAGGACGGTTAATAAGTTTAATAGGACAATTTCAAAGTCCTGACAAGTCATATGATAGGACGCTATTTTCAGCATGCACACTCTATTATTACGATATGAATAAAACATCAACTAATTATTAAATGAATAAAATGAAATTGTATTTCAAATAAGCAATTGTCATAACAAAAGCACTAAACATAAATAAGGTAGACACTATCCAACATAAAGTCTTGTAACATTAAACAATAAATTAAAGCAACAAGAAGCTTAGTCCGGGGTCATCATGCATCCTTTCTCAATCCTCACGGACCACCTACAAATAAACACCCTTGTATAAGCATTAAGCTCCATGTTAGTAAAATTATTGGTATCACAAGATTAACAAAGACATACCGAGATAAAGGGACAAGGCCATGCTATGGTTGCACCAACACAGTCTTCATGTAACACCCCAACCCGTCAAGGGTAAAGATATCACAATAAATAGTGTCCAACAGAGCAAAACACAAGCTTAATACTTTAACAATACAATGAGTACATAGGTTACAAATCAATTCCAAAATAAGGAAAAATTCAATAATAAAACAAAGTCCATTATTTAAAGGAACTCTAAGCTTGGTCCACACTCTCTAATTCCCAAAGCTAAACCCCGCATCCTAGCTTAAGTACATGCCGCTTGGAAAAGAAAATGCGGTTGAGCATAAAAAGCTCAGTGAACGGATATGAAGATAACAAGCACATCGAGTAATAAGACAAGAGAGTATGAATTGAAATTACATATGGTGTCACAAGGTATATCAAAGGACTATCAAGGTTAATTATGAAAAGTCACCAAGGTTAAGTATCAAGTATCGTCAAGTGTAATAGCAAGGATTAACAAGTTTCAAGGATCGTCAAGTATAATGTCAAAGGTTAAGTATAATATCAAGGTTTAACAAGTAAAGTATCAAGGGTTAACAAGTTTCAAGGTTTTCAAGAATTAATAAGGGTCAAGTATCAAGAATTAGCAAGTGTCAAGTATCAAGTGTCAATCAGTGTCAAGTATCAAGAATTAGCAAGTGTCAAGTATCAAGTGTCAAGTATCAAGTATCAAGTATCAAGGCTTTCAGTATTTAACCCCCAGGCACAACAAGTATCAAGTCAAGTATATCAAGTCAAGTATCCCAAGATAGAGTAGCTAGCTCCCAAGATGTGAGGGGTTGCAATGCACACAAAACCAGTCACCAAGTATATAATGTAGTCTAAGTCATAATCAAGATGGCCGTAGCCCAAGCAAGTAAAACGACCGGTTTTCTAACAGAATTTAGCCCACTAAACAAATTTTTAAAACATATCAGAAGCCCAAAATGAAAATCACCAAATTTCTCACAGAAGTACATATGTCTTTAGAGTCTACATGAATTTTCCTAGATTTTATTTTTAAGTGTAACTCCATATGAAAAATCGTTTTCCCCAGACCTACCCAGAAAATTAACTACACAAACATGCAGAAAGTTTTCACTTAAAATACCCGTTTACACACCTTAGAAAAATTTACAAAAATTCCAGGAAGTTACACATAACCCAAATATTACCCCAATAAAAGGAGAGCTCCTAAATCCTTACGGTTTGAAAATGAAAAATCAAAAATGACTACTGAATTAAATTTCTGCAAACACAGATTTGACATATCATCACACAAAATTCAAAAATACACCCAAATCAACCTCAATCATCTCCAAATCAATTGGAACATTTAATTATGACCCTAAACTGAGTTTACAAGCAAAAATTATGAATTAAAAATTTACCAATTTCGGTTTATGATGCACACATTCTCAGCTATCAAATCTGTCCAGAATTTCAATACATAAAAACCAACTTCCTTTACCCCTTTTAATCCAAAAATCAACCAACTAATTATCTAATTCACATCATCTCATCATTATAAACATTTTATCATCCTCAAATATCAAAAACAATCATGAACTCATGTTACCAAATTATATTCGATCCATATGCATTCAAAATCCCATTTTTATCAATTTCCTCATCAAAATTAATATGGGTCTATTTATGTATATATTGTATATCAATTCATATCTTTTTGATTCTTCCGTATAATGAAATTCATGATGAAAGGAAAACAAGGAATTAATCAAGGATGCAAGAAAAATACCAAACCCCTCATGGGATTTCTTATGGGTCGAATAGGATGAGAAAACAATAAGCAAGCCTTCAAGAGCATCCAAATGAACCCCAATGTACACCAAATAGTCTCACGAACACGTAGAATTAATCACCAATATTTCGTGTTCAATATTTTTGATGGATTAAGGGTGAGGAATGATGGTTGTGGCGTTAATATGAAGAACCAGGGAAAGGGATGACTTATTTTTAGGTTTCTAGATTATTTTGGAATGATATAAATCAAATTAATGATAATTGCAATATTTTAGGGATCCCCCCCCCCCCCCATTAGGCCGGTTTTTCAAGTGTAGATAGGACCAAAAATTTTATTTTTTTCATTAAAAATACTTTAGGTTATATTTTGGCATTTATTTTGTAAGTAGTGTACAAATTTTAAGGTTTTTTGGACCCCGTTCGGTCACGTAACGTGCAATATTTGTTTCTTAATCCAAATTTCACATTCTTGAGTTCATAGGATGTTGTAGCAGCTCAATTATCATTTACTTGAAGTTACATGATCATGTTTGTGATCGTACGATAACTGTTTTTGATTTCGGGCTTGTTTGGTAAACGTACTTAAATCTTCAAGTTTTCAAATTGGAGGGTGTTTTGGTAATTTAATCATGATGTGAAAAATGTGGGTTTTACACTTCAATTGTGGCAAATAACCCATATGGTCTCACCAACATTTCATCTCTTTTTGTTGGTACTTGAACGTTTACCTTACACCAAAGAATAGGAGAGCTTAGAATCGGTTTCATAATTAGGATAGGAATTATTTTATAATATCATTTATTTAGTTTAGGTTATAATTCATATTATGTATTATTATTCATGAGATATAGTTTAATATTTCATAGGTCAATATTTCATACTTAAGGAAATTTCAAAATGGTGCAAAAATAATAGTTCGTATATTAACGAATTAAATACGTAGGTTAAAAATCAGAATGAAATGTTTTAGATTATTTAACGTCTCTTCAGAAGTTTAAAATTAGAGGGCATTTTGGGTATTTCACATGTTCAAAATTTCTGGGTTTTACAACTCTTTCCCTCAAAAAGAAAATTTTCGTCCGCGAAAATTGAAATGATAATGAAGCAGAGATATAACAATTCATAACAAGCATGAAAATTTGGTCTCTCATGACCCTATCTTGTCGATCTAAGATGTTTTCCATTTCACACAAAAGAAATATAACAAATGGCTTCAAATCAAGCGAGTAGGGTGTCACATGCAAGGATGATAAGGGTTATCCCCTCAGAAAGATACACAAGAGGGTGTTATGAACATGTGACAGCTGAGGAGGTAGAGTTAGACGATAGGAAACCTCCTCCGAAACATACGAGAATCAAACGGTCCAAATTTGGTTCCACACAATTCCGGTCCTTAATCAAACAATCCAAAAAGTAATGGTCTCATAGAAGCGAATCGTATAAGTAACAAAACACATGTGTACCCCTCAAAATGAACAATGGCATTCAAGCAAATAGAAGACAATTTAATCGATAACATCGGACGGTAGAAAGCTCTACAATGAACCCTAAGATCATTACCAAGATACAAAGGTCAACAAGCATATCGTCGAAGATCCAAACACATCAAAACGTACGGCGATAAGGCAGATCAAACGTATAGGTCGAAAGAACCTAAAGTCTCACTATTCGCAGATAGACGCAACAAAACAGAGATCTAAGGCTCCACTAAGGCACTTCTTAAGACATCCTATGAACACAACAAATGCACGTTATATGATGTAAGTATTATCACGCTGGCCAGACGGCATAATACTAGCATCATATAAATATGCCCTCATGATTGTCATACTTTGTCTCAATCAGTTAAACAATCTACAAGTCCACCTAACAGTCTAACTAACTCCTAGGTTGGTCCTATTCAAGATCAGTAACAAACGATGCCGACAACACAAATGAAGCACGAAAAGACGTAACAAAGTCAAACAATCGTCATCTATAACAACCCGCAAATTTTCAGACAATAATTTTAAATACTATTACTGTTTATTTTCATCAAAAACCTTAAATTTCATATTTTCTGACATTTACTTTTACCCAAAACCCAAAAACGATAGTAATCTCAAGAATCAAGTCTCACGCGTACCGACATGGCAATAATAACGATTAAAACAAATAATTATTACTAATGTTATTATACCCAACACTTATAAAAACGTTACCAAAAACCGAAGGCGTTTCACATTACACGTTTCATCTTATAAACGCTCACTTTTTAGTCCGCACTCACTTTTACCTTATTTTACACCTCACTTTAAAATTAAAACTTATAAAAAAAAATACTAATAATAATAAGGGATAATTCTTCAACTACCCCACAAGTACAAGTGTACTTACTCCTTCTACCCCAAAAACTTTTTTATCTTCAAATACCCCAGAGGCGGAGGTCCTCTAAAAAACTTGAGCGGATAGCTTAATAATGTGACACTTGTCCCTAATGGTGTCCCCACCATGTACCTTCATTGTACATCTTACCATATGTACTTTTTAGGCGACTGGGACCTCATTTTTTGGGCGACTTAACTATTTTATCTTTTTGTAAAAAAATTGTTGATTACATTTTTGATCCCCATTGTTTGCTTTTATTTTATTTTTGTCATACTATTTCTTTATTTTCTATAAACAAAAACACATCCTTTTGTCTCTTTCATTTTACCCTAAACCTAAAATACAACAAACACACTTTCTTTTATCTCTTGCAGTCGCCGGCTGCCTCCACCCCAAACACCATCACCGCCACCTCCACAGCTACACTACCACCACCCCAAACACCATCACTGCAGATCCATCCTTAATATCTCCTAAGCAAATACAAACCTCCTTATTACTCCTTTGAACGATGCATCCTTATATCACCATGGAAGCAATCATCCAAACCCACGGCAACAAAAATACAAACGAACCCTTTTTCTTGTTTCTTCAACGGCTTCAGGTAGGTTCATTTATATTGTTTCTTGTTCTTAGGATCGATGATGGGTGTTGTAAAAATCTTTTAAAGATTTGTAATGACCACCGAATAGTAGACACACCTTATATCTTTTTTTTTCTTATATTTTTGTTTTGATTTATTACACACCAGGCTAAAGAAATTGAAATATTGATGTGGTTGACTGTGGTTGTGACTTTTTGCTTGAAGAGATTTGTTTTTTTGGTTTAATCGTTTAGATTAGATCTCTTTTTTTTCATTTCTTTATGTTTTGACAACAAAAGTATGAAACACCAGATCATTTATCGCATTCATTTTCGATTCCACCACTTTTATCTTTGATTCTTCAAATGTTTTGACAACTGTTAAACCATGACTGAATAAAGGTTGTATATAAAGGTTGAATATCTTTTTTTTCATTTCTTTATGTTTCCCTGGTCCACAACCAAAAAGAAATTAACTCTTATAAAGTTTTGATATGTGTTCATTTGGTAAAATATGAAATGGTTAAAAAATAAAGAAATAGTATGACAAAAATAAATAACAAGCAAACAATGAGGACCAAAAATGTAATTAATATTTTTTTTCACAAAAAGACAAAATAGCTAAGTCGCCTTAGAAATGAGGTCCCAGTCTCCCAAAAAGTACATATTGTAAGATGTACCATGAAGGTACATGGTGGGGACACCACTAGGGACAAGTGTCACATTATTAAGCTATCCGCTCAAGTTTTTTGGACGACTTCCGCCTCTGGGGTATTTGAAGAAAAAAAAAGTTTTTGGGGTAGCAGGGGTAAGTACACTTGTACTTGTGGGGGATTTAAGGAATATTCCCTAATAATAAATCGGTTATTTCTATCCTACACCCCACGACACATACTTTTATACGTTTTTCTTTTTCTTCTATCTTTCCCAAGAAGCACAGTAACACAGAATGGATCTATCAATCTCCTTGCTTTCTCTTCTTCCCACATGAAGTCACGAGATTGTTTAGAGGGATGTGAGTAGATAGAAACCTTTCCTCAAAGTAGTTAGCATCAAGATCGATCCAGAAAAGCAAGAGTCCAAACTATCCATTTTTATTTTCTTTTAAACCCCACCGATCCATAGGTGTGATACCACAATCAAAACTATACTTGGTGGTTCATGTGGATTCGACTTGGTGGATTTCCTTATTATCTCTTCTCAATCGGTTGTACCGAGTTTCTATTTGATTTCTTTCGTTCTTGTTCATTGTTGTTAATTATTGTTAAAAATTGTTGGTTTGATTTATTGATTAATAGGCTAATTAGATTTTTATTCTTGATCGATTATGAAATTTTTTTTTATCAATCGACTAATGATATTTAGGATAGAATGGGTTGTGGTTAAAATACAAATTGGGTGGTATAGTTTTCTTTAAAACCGAATGGCTTATTGGCTGAAGTAGTACTTAATCTCGAGTTTTGCTTATTTTATTTTTCGTTGGATTAATCCCCTGGTCGTGTATTGTTTGGGCAAGCAGTCGAAGTTTTGTAGTTATAATCTTAAGTTGAAGATGTTGAATAAGGTGTTGGATTTCTTATTGTTAGATGGAAATTTTTAACCTTTCGCTGCCCCTTTTTGCAACACACCACACCGAGAGGTCTCAGGTTCGAGCCTTGTGTGGCCAAAACTTACCCTCCAATATTTGTGTTTTCGTGAAAGTAGATAGTATATCAGATATTTTTTTCTTTGTCTTCCGTTTTTACAGATGACACCAACAGGTCGAAATATTAAACCATCTCTTTTTGAAACTGAAACTGAAATCTTTTTCTTGTGAACTAAGACTGATATGGGCTACAACTATTTATTCTAATGTGTTTGCCTAGGGGTGTGTATCGAACCCAACAAACCACAAGAAGGATGCATTTGAGTTGAAATTGAACAAAGCGAAATATGTATAAAACTTTGGTTTTATATACAAATCTTTTGATAATTAAAATAACACAAGTATAAATCAAATGTTGTATTGTAATACGAATTAAATCAACCTACTTGTTCTTGTCAGGTTTTCTCGTGCCTCGTTTATGACTCGCTAGGTCTACTCGTTCTCGACATTTTTCAAACCTACTAAACATATTTTATAAACAAGTTATAAACTATACTCAAAACTTACTTGACCAGGTTCTCGTGTTCTGCACGTCAACTCTTTCGTCTAGCGAGGAATGTCTTCAACTCTTCAGGGTAGTCACCGTTGTTTGTCGTCTTCAGGTTCTATCCAAGTCCGTCTTCTACTAGAAAACTTGATGGTTCAACAAGAATCATATCTGGGAAAACTCAGGGTGCCAAAACATAATTCACACGAAAATGTTCCATCAATAGTTGTAGTTTTGAAAAATTCTTATTCATTAGTGCTTTTCCTATTATGGTGTATCAAGTTTTGAGACCCAAGTATCAAGTGTCATATTAACTAATGTTTAAATAAAACTTTTGTAAATAAACGTTCTAAAAAACTGATATTTTATGACTCAAATAAGAAGTGTTCTATTATGGCGTATGATAATAAAACCATAAAAAATAAGCGTACTATAAAGGTTAATGTTAAAAGACACAGGTGTCAAGGGTCCTATTAAGTTTTGTTAAAATAAAACTTTTGCAAGTAAGCGTTCTATAAAACTGATACTTTAAGACTCAAATTTCAAGTGTCCTATTATGGTGGATGAATTTATGAGACCCAAGTGTCAAGTGTCATATCAAGTTATGTTTTAATAAAACTTAATTTGAATAAGCATTATAAAAAGCGGATGTTTTACGACTCTAAAAAGAAGTGTCATATTATGTTGTATCATAAAAAAACTATTATGAATAAGCATTCTATAAAGGTTAACGTTATAAGACCCTATTGTCAAGGGTCCTATTAACTTTTGTATAATCAAAAACGTTTGCGAATAAGCGTTCCGTAAAACTGATGTTTTGTGACTCAAATATCAAGTGTCCTATAATGGTGTATCAATCTACGGGACCCAAGTGTCAAGTGTAATATTAAGTTATGTTTTAATAATATGTTTGCGAATAAGTGTTCTAAATAATCAATGTTTTATGACTTATGTATCAAGTGTTCTATTATGTTGTATTGTAATAAAACCATAATAAATATGCATCCTTTAAGGGTCCTATTAAGTTTTGTTATAATAAAACTTTTGCGAATAAACGTTCTAAAATACTGATATTTTATGACTCAAAAATAAAAAGTCCTATTATGGTGTATGATAATAAAGCCATTATGCATAAGCGTCCTATAAAGGTTAACATTATAATAACCACGTCTTAAGGGTCCTATTAAGTTTTGTTATAATTAAACTTTTGCGAATGTCCTATTATGGTGTACGATAATAAAACCATTGTGCATAAGCTTCCTATAAAGGTTAACGTTATAATACCCACGTGTCAAAGGTCCTATTAAATTTTGTTATAATAAAACTTTTGTGAATAAGCGTTTTAACTAACTGATGTCTTATGACTCAAAACTCAAGTGTCCTATTATGGTGTATTATAATAAAACCATAATGAATAAACGTCCTATAAAGGTTAAAGTTATAAGACCCAAGTGTCAAGGCTCTTATTAGGTTATGTTATAATAGGACATCTAGTGATCAAGTGTCGTATTACACTATCACATAATGGGACGCCAACAACTAAATGTCTTATAAAGTAATTTATTAGGATCCATATTTTAAGTGTCCTATTAAGTTATATGATAATAAGACCCCAAATAATCAACCATCCTATTATATAACTTTCTAGGACACCGCCTAAGTAGCAAATATTGAAAAATACCCCAAACGCTCATATGTCCTATTAAACTATTTTTTAGGACTCTTTTATCATACCGTCCCACACAAAGGGTCCTAAAAAGCCACTTTTGTTGTAGTGCTGGGAGATTTACAAATTCTTTGTGATTCTCATCTTTTTACTGGTGTTAGTTTTCATGTGTGGAAAGGACAAAAGACTTGGGTGGTTGATACTTGGAAGTACTTTCCTTTACCTGATGTTCACATGATCATTACTACTACTGGCAAGACTTTATATTGTTGGGCAGATGTGACATATCCAATCACAATAGGTGTTATGAATCAATTGCTGGATGTTAAGCTCACTGTTCCTCTAGATATGATTGGAAATGATATGCATATGGCTGAACAGTTGATTAGAGCTATCAAGAGGAGCTTTTTGGTTAAGCAGGAATTGGATACTAAGTATGGTATTCATATTGAAACCTATTTGGAATAATTGGTATGGTATTTTGTTGTATATTTCTTCTTATTTTTTTAAGTTTAAAAAAAAATAAAAAATAAATAAATAAATAAAAAACTAACAGATTTGTATAGTTTTGTGTATGTTGTATGCAGGTTTGGTGATGATTCTTATCACATCTTCTCTGGTTATCAACTTACCTGATGTTGACTATTTCATCAAAAAGTTGGCTAGTCCAAAGGGTACAGCTTTGGTAAAGACACATCAAATCTGTTGATAGCTGTAATAGTTTACTAAAAACTATTGGGTACTCAACTCACCCATGCTTCACAGCTGAGAGTTGAATGGTTGTCAATTGACCATGGATTTTTCCTTTATGGATTCCCAATAATTGGCTAGCCCACAAGAGTATGGCTTGTGGTAAAGGCAGTGGAAAACCATATTTGGTATTCAGTTGACCAAGATGATTTTTCATCAAATAATTGACTAGTCCTGAGCAAACGGCTACAGGTAAAGACATCTCAAATCCGTTTATAGCTGATGATTTGCTAAAAATCATATCATATGGTCATCAGTGTACCATAGTTAGTTAACTGAAAACATTTGGCTACTCCAGTAGTAATGGCTATTGGTAAAGAGACATCAAATCCATTATTTTCAATGAGTCACCTCTCACAGGAGTTAACACACCTGGATGTGATGAGAATAGTATGAAACTAATATGTTTTGATGTACATTTGGTCATGTGTTGCTGCAAAGAATGGTGTTTTTCAAGTTTTTGATGATCATAGAGATTCTACTTATGAAGATTCTTTGCTACTGAAGTTCTTCCTCAATCCTCTTATTTGTGCTATTGACGATCTATCAAGAATCTTGGAGTTAACCATGTCAACTTCAAGATTAGGGGAGGATTGTAAGGAATTATTGAAGTCAGAATTAATACTGCTGACAGGTTCCTGCGGAAGCTTATAGTTGTTTCTACTGACGACTGGTTCCTGCTGAAGCATAGTGATACTGCGGATGTTGTTAATCCGTGGATAAACATTAGTTATTTATAGATAAGATCTTTAGTATATCTTCTAGAATTTTATGAATATATGTTTCTTGTAGAAGAGATTAGGGTTTCCACTAGTATATAAGGAACCCTAGGTCATTGTATTATGTACGAGTTTTCATAACATGTTTTAGTAAAGAATATTGATCCACAGAGGATCAAAGTTTAGTATACAGTTTGTTTTTATATTCTGCAATAACTACAAGCTCATAGAGATTATCTATTTAGTCTTACTAGTGATTACATTAGTAGGCTAACGATCTATTGGCTCGAGATCTATCAAGGTTTAGATCCTACAGACCCCTAACTTGTATTTTGATTAGAATAAAAGCGCATTTGCTTGAGGACAAGCAAATCTCAAGTGTAAGGGTGTTTAATGAAGCGAAAAGTGTACCGCTTTTGGGGGGTCATTTAAGGCCAAAGTCGAGATTATTTGATCAAATATTGCCCTAAATCACTCCTTTTGTCATTTTAGGTACTTTTGAGAGGAATTTTACAAAAGGAAGCATTTTAGACGTTTTTGGAGTGAAAAAGTGAAGAAAACGACAAAGTCTCAAAAGCATGCTGGAAATTGCACTTGACGGCGTCACAAGGTGCTAGTGACGGCGTCATGAGTTGACAAAAGGGTGGATAAATCAATTACACATGACGCGCCAGAATGTTTTGTGAAGGGGTCGTGACGGCGTCACGTACAAATTTGTCAAGGCCATCAAGAGTAACTGCAAAGAGTGATGGCCCAGAACCCATAAAGAGTGACGGTGTCAAAAGTGGATCTAGGCAATACGAGTTTTTTTTTGCGGCGAGTTGACGGCGTCACACATTACTCTTGACGCCATCTGGAGACAAAATCTATATATAGTTTTCTAGTTTTCATTCATTGTGTGCAACTTTGAGGGAATAAACCCTAGACGAATTTTACAGCTTTTTCAAGGGTTTCAACCCCTTGTTTCTTCCATGCTTAATTGAAGATAAGTACTTTAACAAATCATTCAATATATCTATGTGTTGTTTGATTATATCTTACGCTTGTCTTCTCTTTATCATGCTAGGCCAGGTTTTCTTCGTGTTTGCTTAGATGTAATGAAACTTCGATATTGATTATGGGTTGATTGTTTGCTTATAATTGTTGTGGATGAATTTATTCGATGTTAGGCTTAAGAAAACGTCTTAAGAAACATGATCGGAGGTGTACTATGATATATTGGTTGTATTTAATGCGTAGGTAACTACTAATGAGGCCATGTTAGGAGCTAGTAGTCGGCTCGATATAGGAAGAGGTAGAAGCTTATAGATTTAGGGAAGATCGTACACGGCCCTACGAATGGTATTAAGGAATATAACCCGTCATCCATGCAATTGTAACAAACTAATCAACCTGTAAAAGATAGCTAAGGATTAGTGAAATCTAAGTAAATATAGTTTTCTCTCATTATTGTTTACACCACAAATTAGTTTAAGTTTAGTTTATTTTATTTTGATTGCATTTTTAGTTAATTGGGTTAGTTGACTAGCAACTAATTCCGCCCACTCCTTCCAAAACCGAGATTTTTAATTGCTTTCCTTAAAATATAAAAATACAAAAAGAATCATCCCTCACCTCTACACCTAGTTTTAGTGAGTTTTAACCCTAGCGAACACTATTCTTCGAGTTGAACGATCAATCCCCCGGTACTTGTCACTATACTATACTACAACGAACAGGTACACTACCTGGTGGGGATTGCAAGCTTCTCAAGATCCCTTAAGAGGTAAAACCTTTTGCGAGGGCGCAATTCCACGCATCACTGTAGATACATCAACATATATTATTAATAGGGTATCAATTAGGAGAATTTTAGGAAAAACTCCTTATGAGTTGCTAAGAGGTAGAAAACCTAACTTAAGCTACTTTAGGGTATTCGGAAGTAAATGTTATATTTTAAACACTAAGGATTACCTTACTAAGTTTTGCCCAAAATCATACGAATGAATATTTTTAGACTACTCGCAAAATAGTAAAACATATATAATACTAAACAAACACATTATGAAAGTAGAAGAATCATTAAATGTAACATTTAATCAAACACCACCACCTCCTAAAACATTACCTTTAGAAGATGATGACTTAGTCGAAGATGAAGCTATTGAGGTTAGTAAATCAGAACCCATAGGAAATGATAATGAAAATATAGACTTAAGAAATAACGAAGTCGTAAATATTAAGGAATCTAAATTACATCCATTAGATAACATAATAGGAAGTCTTAATCAAAGAACCCTTAGGTCACAAGCCCAAGATAAAAATAACTTCTTTTGTTTCCTCTCAACAATAGAACCTAAGAATATTAATGAAGCATTAAAGGATGAAAGTTGGGTTATAGCTATGCAAGAAGAATTAAACCAATTTAAGGCTAATGATGTTTAGGAATTTGTTCCAAATCCAATGAACATGACCATCATAGGAACTAAGTGGGTATATAGGAATAAGTTAGATGAAAATGGAATAGTAACTAGGAACAAAGCTAGGTTAGTTGCCCAAGGTTATAATCAACAAGAAGGAATTGATTATGACGAAACTTATGCCCCCGTAGCTAGACTAGAATCTATTAGAATATTACTTGCCAATGCATGCGCCCTAGACTTTAAGTTATTCCAAATGGACGTGAAAAGTGCATTGCTCAACGGTTTTATCAATGAGGAGGTTTATGTGGCACAACCTCCAGGATTCATTGACTTCGCAAAACCTGATTATGTTTATAAACTAAAGAAAGCTTTATATGGACTCAAATAAGCTCCTAAGGCTTGGTATGATCGATTAAAAGCTTTTCTTAGTAATCATAATTATTCCATGGGAATGGAAGATAACACTCTTTTCACTAAAAAGAAAGACCCAAATCTCATCATTGTTCAAATATGTGTTGACGACATTATATTTGGATCGACTTGTCAAGAAATGTGTGATGAATTTGCCAAAATCATGCATGATGAGTTCGAGATGAGTATGATGGGTGAACTAAACTTTTTCCTAGGATTACAAATAAAATAATTAGAAGATGGAATATTCTTTAACCAATCTAAGTACATTAAGGAAATGCTTAAAAAAATTGGCCTAGAAGACTCAAAACCCATGAAAACTCCCATGTCTATGGAAGTGAAGCTCACAAAGGATGATGAAGGTGAGTCCGTAGATAATACTAAGTATAGAGGAATGATAGGTAGTTTACTATACTTAACGGCAAGTAGACCCGATATCATGTTTAGTGTTTGCCTTTGTGCCCACTTTCAAGAGGATCCCAAAACCTCTCACCTAGAAGCAGTTAAGCGTATCTTCCGATACATTAAAGGCACTATACACTTAGGATTATGGTATCCTAAGGGATCCGGCATAGAAACCATCGTCTATGCGGATTTGGATCATACGGGAGACTACGTAGATAGAAAGAGCACTAGCGGTATTTGCACGTTTATGGGATGTTGTCTAACATCTTGGTTTTCGAAGAAGTAAACTGCTCTTGCTATTTCTACCACTGAAGCCGAATACGTAAGCACTGGAAATGCATGTCAACAAGCACTATGGATGAAACAAGCTCTAATAGACTATGGCATTAGGTTAGAAAATGTCCCTATTATGTGCGATAACAAAGGTGCGACAGATTTAAGTAAAAATCCGGTTCAACACTCTAGGACTAAACATATAGAAATACGTCACCACTTCCTTAGAGATAATGTACAAAAAGGAAACATATCTATAGAAAAGGTTGCATCGGAAGATAACATTGCGGGAATATTCACTAAACTCCTTAAGCGTGAACTATTTAACCACTTGCGTTTAGGATTAGGAATGATGGAACAAATTGATTAAATTTTATTGCATTGCATAAAATTTATTTTTATTTTTCTTCTACTTCTTCATATCTAAGTCTAGGAATCTATTTCGCACAAAATTAAAGATTGGGAAACTTCATTTTATTGCATAAACATTTTTATAAACCCAATCGAATTTTCTTTAAAACTATTCTCACATCTAGGAAACACATGAAAACCATCTTTCTCTCATTGTTGACAAATGCTAAAAAACTTTTTCTTAAATCATGCATAAAACCTCACATGAATCGTCAAAATATATAATCTAATATATACCATTGACATTCATGAATTGAGCAAAAATCGAATCAAGGAGATTTTGGATTGTTTCTTAGGAAGTTTTCTTATTTGCATTTAAAAGTCGAAACAATCACAAGTCCATATTTTTTGCATATAGGCACACACTAGGACAAAATCACATACAATATTGTCTTCTTGTTCCATCACTAGTTACTCACTCACTAATTGCCTTTGCCTTTGATCTAAGATAGTTTCACTAGGAAGAATTGATTGCTCTTGCCTTTTCTTGTTTACTCTTGGTAATTATTGATTACTTGATTGTTCTATTATTTAAGTAATTTTGCATGTATGCTATATTATGGTTATATTGGATGCTAAATTGCCTCAAAGAGTAGAACTTGCTTGAATCCAAACCCAAAGACACAACCTTTCTGCAATTTTTCTGCCAAAAACCCAATTCTAGCAAACTGGAAATCACCAGATGGGCGGCCCCCTTAGTTATGTAAGGCGGCCCCCTTAATGATTAAGGGGACCAACCCCTAATTAAGGGGACCAGTCATCTGATGGTCGGGTTTACAGAATCTTTTCTGCTTTTTAGCCCATTTCATCCTACACTTCCCAAATTTCACAAACATATTTTGTCCTAATCTCCCAAACAAACCTTATCCATCCATAAACACACAAATCTCACACTATAAATACCCCAATCTTCAAACTCTCCATTCATTTCATCATTACCTCTCCAAACAAACCAAAACCAAAAGCCTCAAGGCTAGCAAGGATGACGGAAAAACCCGTTTGGCGAAGAAAAAGCCCTCAAAACAAATCCATCATAACCAATGAAGTTGGAAATCACTCAACACCTCCAACTACTTACTTCCCAAACTTTACACCAAACCCACAAGGACATTCCTTTGATCCTATTTACAAACCATACAACATTGGCCAAACAACCACCTTCATGCCAAACTAGACTTCTCAACCTCCAATCACTTATAATGATCCCTACAAGTTTGATCAACCATCAAACTACACTTCCAACAACTTCAATTCCAACTACATAACCCCAATTCATCCATATCAACAAAATGATCCTCTCAACATTACCACGGAAAAGCAAAAGTTCCGTGAAGAAATAAACCAAATTTATGATCTAAGTGATCTCCTTGCTATGCATCTTGCACAACGCAACAAAGGGAAACCTCCATTATCACCCTATGCAAATTGCTTACCTCATTCTCTCAACTTGGATCAAGTTACAAACCACACTCACTATTGCCCTTGTTGCATCTTCCTTCAAAAACAAATCCTTTACTTGAGTGAAGATATTTCTTGGATCGAATATCTTCTCACTCGTCCCCATCCAATACCACCCTTGACACAATACAACATCGTTAGATCCACCTCTTCCGCTCCATACCCTACTCCATATCCTTCTCCATCAAACAACTAAGCTTTATGCTTATGCACCCCTCAACCAAATAAAACACTCAACCATGGGTTGCAAGCAAGTCCAAGAACTCTCTTTGGCAAATTTAGGACTATGTAGTTTCTTTTATTTTATTGTAATCAATATGCATCTAGCATATTGAATGTTGTAATGATGTTCCTTTCTATGATCATGTTAAATGCATGAATGAATCTATTTTTATTTTCTTTGCATATATATATATATATATATATATATATATATATATATATATATATATATATATATATATATATATATATATATATATATATATATATATATATTGTATTCTTCACATATTTTTTGTGGCCAAGCACTCAATAGCTCGTTTCCTTGGTGCTCTCAAATGAGGGGGAGCATACATCAAGGGGGAGCTTTCTACCCGTTTAACTTCTTTTATGAAGCTTAATCGGCATAACCTTTTTGATTTTACAAAAAGGGGGAGAATAGAATATTAAACTCTAAATACTTGTCTAAAAATTAATTTTTAGACCTAATGAGTTTAAGGTTTTGCAATCATTAAAAAGGGGGAGATTGTTGACATAAATAATGCCTAAAAATGTTGTTAACATTTAATGACATCTCTATGTTTTGATAATTACAAAACGTAAACTTATTGAACTAAAAATTATGACGTAAACAAGAATTTAGCGACAAATATCTCTCTTTACATCCAAATCACTTAAGGTATGAATAAAGAAAGTGTTTATTGCATTCTATGATCAAAGGAAATTTTTCTAAATCACTAGACTTTTTATAAAATGTCATAAACATTTTATATCATTTACAAGATCATTTTTGTAATTAAAATAATATGTTTAAATCATTATAAATATATGAATTCAAATTTTTAATCAAAAATGACAAATATAATCCAGAAAACCTTCCCCACAAAAGGACAAACAAATCCAACGTTCTGGAGGGGGCGACCCCCTTAATTCCATCGCGGCCCCCTTAATTATTAAGGGGACCGGCACGCTCCAGGACAGTGATTTTCTGGTATATAAATACTGGTTCATTTCATATATTTTTCTCACCTTTTGCACCCCAAAACTTTCTGATGTAAATCCCCATTTCCATTTCCTATAATCCTTTGATCATATATACATTAATCTTTGTTTCAAAGTGATCCAAGTCTCATCCTTTCAAGTGCAAAAGAAGAATACTTCTATTCACCAAGACAAGAAGTATTACAACTTGTTGTGACCTCCACATCTAAGTTAGAGCATCATTCATTACATATATCTCTTTGTGTAATTAGTTGTGAATATTTGGTAGAATATAGATTAGCAAGGTGTGTAGATAGAAAGATTTAGGAGTAGATTGTTGTGTAGTAGATTTTCGGGAAGTAGATAGTTGTGAGGAAGATAGTTGTGAAGTAGATAGTTGTGAAGATAAATAGGTATGAAGAAGTAATGTTGTAATTAAGGTGTGACTAGGTGTGAAGAAGTTGTGTAGAAGGTGTGATTAAGGTGTGACGAAGTTGTGGTGTGAATATTGGTGTGTAAGGTTTTCTTCGCTATAAGGGAGCTTGTTGACATAGTGAAGAAAACTCTCGAGTTAGGTGATCGGGGAGTGGAGTAGGGAAAGGAAGGTGTCCTTTTATCCGAACCACTATAAATCTCTTGTCCCGCGGTTCGATCTTTGCATCTCTTACTTATTTCATTTATTACATTATTATAGTCTTATCATTTAAATTGTAGTTTTTATATTGTGCAAGACTTGAATTCACATGATATCGAATCTACAATTTTTGTAAGAAAACAAAACACGTAAACAAACTTTTTATAACAAATTAAAAAGACGTAAAACTATTCAACCCCCCTTCTAGTTTTCCACAATTCGAATACTTTGTGTGTCGAACATGGATATGTTGTGTATATATGAAACTTAAAAAGTTGTTAATCTTTATGTCGACCTAGGATTTGTTTTCTATTTTGACCCAACTGTTTTCCAGCCCTAATACTTGGTGTTAAACCCTAATAAGATCATTAATGACACATTAATTATGAATTAAAACCTGGAAACCCTAAGTATTTAATATGGGTCGATTTGAGTTTAAAGGGTTAGGGTTGTGATTTTTCTGTCTCACTTACGTGCTGTCCAGAAATTGAGTCGGGTTCAAGAGAGTCTAATGTGATGTTAACAATGAGCTTTAACCTGATTTTTAAGTCTAAAACTTTGTTTAGGATGTGTACTCATTGGATATTAAGTTTTATAGCCATTAGAGGTCGGGAGGATGGTCTTTTTTATTTTTACAAAATTAAGTGTCAAAACTGTATTTTAGATGTCTGAATATCAGTTGCCGTTTTTGATTTTTCATTTTCAAACCCTAAGGAGTTAAGAGCTCTCCTTTTTCAGGCTTTAAATATAGGTTATGGGTGACCTCTGTGAATGTTTATGGAATATTTGGAGTAGCACAACATGGTGTGCTATTTATTTACTTTTTGAGTCTATAATCTGGTACCAAATCTGAAGTAGTTGAATAAATGAATTTATCTTCTATAGATGCACCTTGAAATAAATTCTGTAAAAATTACACAAGGTACATAAGACATATAGGAACCTGGGATAATTTAGTGGAAGCTCTAGAAAGTACTTAAGTATGATAAGAAAATTTGGAAATGTGCAATCTGTTATGGATGTACTCTTTTCAGCCTTTGTTGACATGCATATGACCACTTTTCAAACCTAAAGACATGCTAATAATAACATATTTAATTAGTGTTCAAAACTAAAAACCCTAGGCAGATTATTGCATATGTATTACATGATTTAATGTGAAGATATACTTACTTTTTTTTGGCTCGTTAAAAGTCTAGTATGTGCGGACTGATGTGTATCGTGTGGATGAGTCCACAATGGGTCTAAACATGTTGCCTATGTCACATTATGTGGAGTTGTAGTCAGTTTGTTTGATGCTTATTTTCAACACCTCGCATCATTTTTGTTTGCCTCGACAAAACCCTAGAATGCTCTAGTTTTGCTTTGTTAAAGTCTTTTGCCTAGTTGGTCTTGCCAACTCGTACCGAGAGTAGTATTTTAGTTGATTCATTTTCTCGCTGAATTAAAGGTATACCGAAGTGTGTTTCATTTAATTGTCTCGGCAAGCATAATGATACCGAGATGGGGTTTTGTTTAGTTTGGTCTCGGTACGGTTTCGTGGTTCGAATATGTTACGTTTTTCGGGTTCGTTAAGATATATATACGTGATACTACATTTTCTGAATCCTAGCATGGTAATATGAATCTTAAAATCCAAAACTTACACATTTAGCCTAAACTTGATTATTTTCACATTAAACCCTACATTTTTCTATAATGACATATAAGGTCCTAAAATATGCTATTTGTCATATTAAGTCTTACACTTAATTTATTATCACTTGTAAACCATAAGTTTGGCTAATTAATGAATATTGCCATAAAGTTACTAAATATAGAAAATTTACTAAAAATGGAAAGCATACTAAAATAAGTAACCTGATTCAACTGAACATAAAATAATGGTCGATTATTATATTTTTGTAGAACCGGCGAAGAGGGAGTAGTTTTCATTCATGTGTGATCATCTTTTGTTTCTTGCTTGCTTTCGTTAAGGTACAGATATTATGCCTTTTTAGTAAAGGCCATCCTTTTCTCTTTTGTTTAATGTTTTGATTATGATCCCTTCAGTTAAGCCATTGTTATGTTCCCTTTGTTTGATTCGTATTTGTTGATACTTGATATTGATATGAGTTTGACATTCATTTGCATGCTATATTTCTTTTCTATAGGATTCTTGATTCTATGCCCATTATGTGTTACTGATTCGTGGTAAAACACAATATCAATATTATAGTATAGTAGTAAGCTCAAGAAATCCGCAAAGAAATACGGATAATCCGAGGTCGTATTCCGTGTGAAGGGTGAATGGAATTCCGAATTTCCGATTCGGAAAACGTGTCGTTTTAAGTGGTAAAAAGTGATGTGAATGAGATTACACTAATGAAATAGTAAATGAAGCACAAATAATCAACTAAACACGTAAATCAAATAAGGCAACTAGGAACGTAACGAAGAATCGAAAACCGTAAATTAAAACGTAAAATAAACGTAACCGTACAAAATAAAACGCGACTTTTAAGCTACGCTACTCCTACGGACTTGGAAATAATTTCTAAAAATCAAAAATGATAAAAGAAAATTTTGAAAAAAAGAAAAATATTTTTTTGACTTTTTATTTATTTTTTATGAATTAAAATCTATTTTAACTAATTAAAAATTAAAAGAAAATGCAAATAAAGTGAGAAAAATAAAAATTAAATTTTGAAAATTATAAAATAACTAAAAAGAAATTTTAAAACTAAAAACTAATTTTTTTGGCTTTTTATGTAATTTCTAGGAATTTAAATGTATTAAATCTAATTAAAAAATATTAAAAATTCAAAAGAAATTCAAATTAAATGAGAAAAATGCAAAATAAATTTCTAAAAATCTAAAATAACTAAAAATAATTTTCTAATATTTTTTTGGAATTTTCTGGACTTTTTCTGATTTTTTTGGAATTTTTGGTAATTAAAAAATATTAAAAAATGATTAAAAAGGAAAATAAAATAGGAAAAATAGCAAATAAGCTTGGAAAAATCTGAAAATTTAAGGAAAATTCTAAAATGATAAAACAAGCTTGAGAAAAAAATTTGAAACAAAAATAAGCTAGAAAAGTGCTTAAAAACTTGAAAACAGCTGATTTGGAGTGCTTATTTATAAGCACTCCTGACCAAAATGACTTGAAACTTTTCACAGATGATATATGAACTATTTTAAACTTGTTGGAACAGTTGAGAATCAATTTGAAGCACAGAAACACAGATATGAGCTCAATAAGTCCAAATAAGCAAAGTGGAATAAGCAATAAGCTCAATCAGATTAAGCAAAGGCCAAAAATCAATTGCAACAGTGACTTATAGTACTAAAATGATCAGATGACCAATAATATCAAACTTATGAAGCTTAGAACAAAATTGCAGCCCTATTTGAGATTCAGGAAACTAGTCTCAAACACACCACTTATTGAGATGATTAAGCAGTGATAATAAGCTAATGAGTGTGAACTTAATGGTCCTATTTACTCACTGGCTACCTGAGATCACAATACTACTCAGAAATTAGACCCTAGATCCTTTTAACTAACCAAAAACAGATCCAAAAGTGGGGTTCAAAACTGAGTGCAGGGGATTAAGCAGTCCAAACAGCCAACTTAAGTGAGCTTATTTGATAAGCTAATGAAGTCCAAACCACAAAATTCCTTTTGAAACTTGTAAACCTACTACCAAGCTTTTCAAATCAGCAAACCAAATTAATTTTAAACCAAAATTGAGGGATGTGCACCTCTGAGAATTCTGACCAAATCAGATACCAAAAAAAACTTTTTGACTTTTATATTGAACACAAAACTTTGACTAACTTGGATTTTGAATCTGATTAACTAATTAATGAGTTGAATATAAGCTCTCTAATTATTCAAATAAGCTAATAGTACTTACACTACACCTACTCAATAGCTTATTTAACCTAAAACTACTAAGTGTCAACTGTAATGAAAATATGAAATGGAAATTGACTTTTAAAACTTAACCTATTGTTTTTATGCAATCCTAAGTCTAATATCAACCTAAGTGACTGATTAAAAACCAACTTCAACCTCTGAAAAGGTAATTATACCAGCAAATGATTATAATCCAAACACCCCTAACTACCTCTGCTGCTTATTCTGAAACTACCACAGATCAGTCCAACTTAATCCATATCTCAACCAATTAACTTCACTAAGTTCCAAAAACTATAAGGAATCCAAAAGAAACAGATATAGATACCCTACTACTCAGACCACAGATGTGCTAAACTCAGTCACTCAATCAAAGATAGACAGTTACATGAAATCAATAATGAAACAGTAAAATCAAACAAACATATAAAATCCTATCAAAATAAAGTAAGCTAAAAACTGATAAACAAATAAGAAGCAGAAAGAAGTGCAAGTAAGCAGACTAAGCTACCACTACTGATTATGCTATAAATGAAGACGAAAAAATTAAAATAAGGACTTACGAACCCCTTCAGCCAAACAGAAAGGGACTCCCACACAGCCTGTCTTTAGACAGGCCAATAAGCATCCAATTGGCTGCCTCAATTCCCAAATAAGCTATAGCTTATTGCAATAAGCATGAGCTTAATAAGCTGATGTTGATATTTGACCTTTGAGAGAAATTAGTTTGGTGCCTTAGAGAGTTTCACAAAAGCTATATGCAGCTTATATGAGACTATTTGAACAAATGACAAGCTTATTGAAGCTTTGGGAATAAGAACTGATAATATATATATATATATATATATATATATATATATATATATATATATATATATATATATATATATTTTTTTTTTTTTTTTTTTTTTTTATGCAAACTTTAAATAACAACTAATTAACTAATTGAAAGCAATACTGAATTGAAAGAACAAATAAGTAAATAAGAGTAATAAGCTGAGAATAGAAATGAAATAAGCACTAAGCAGTTTAACTTTTAAACTAAAAAGACAATTGAATTAAAATAACTTTTTATTAAAATTGGAAGAGTATTACAAACTAATTTTAGCAGCATAACAATAAAAAAAATGGCACCCTTGATACATGATATGGAGGGGGTATATATAGCTGAGCTGAGGTGAGCTTGGGGTGAGTCCAGGTTGGCAATCCGCGTCATTTGTGTTTGTTTGAGCCTCCCCTGAGCCGTAAGATTGCTTCCAGATCATTCCATTCAATTTGGACCATTGATTTGATTGATGTGATTTCGGCTAATCCTCCGTGTGTACTCCCATTGGTCCACGCGTCCCTATCTCTGACATTCCCTGGATTTACTGACCCTTCTAGAAGTCCAATCATGGGGTAATTATTACCTACGTGAGGTAATTGGGCGTGTGGTTGTTTTTAGGGTTCTACGTACAGTAACTATCTGGGTAGAATTGGGGGTAATATTGGCGGGGTGTATGTGTTTGGGTATTTTATTTTAGTGAGCGTTGACCGGGTGGTTGACTGGGTAACTCAGCAGGCCTGGGTAAAGGCTAAAAGGTGGTGGGCTTTAGGTTAAGTGGGATGGGCTTTGGTACTAGAAAGGTGGGCTAGTGATGTTTTGGATCCGGTTGTTGCTTTTGATAATTAGGAGTAGTATTAACTTTCAAGGACCAAAGTTGTAATTTTAAAATTATGAGGGACCAAATCTGACTTTTCTCAAAAGTTTCTTCCAAGGGCATTTGTTGATAATCTTTAAATCATGGAGGATCAACTTTGATTTTTCTTTGAATATTTCTTCAAGGGATCTCTTTTGCCAAATTATGAAACTGCAGGGACTTAAACTGCCAATCTATCCAAACTTTGACCAGGGACCAAATATGAAACTTTGATGAGTCTCTGAGGTTGATTTTATCATTTTGAGCTCGGACTTTGACCATTTGACTTCCCCGGCTCCGGCTTTTGACCTTTTTCCATTCTCGTGCTCGTTTTTGTCGGTTTTGTTGTGTTTTTGTCCATTTTTCTCATATCCGTACCTGCACATACACAAATACAAAAACATGCATTCTCTTGGCATTTTTGGTTAGTATTTGGTATTTTTGGTCTGAAATAAGGTCTAAAAAGGATGAGTGAATAAGCACTCAACAAATTCCCCCAGACTAAGGTATTGCCGTGCCCTCACGCAATGTCATCACCTCACGCTTAAAAGATAAATAATTTTCAAAACCTCTCTTTACTGACGTTGTAAAGTAGCAATGATGTTCAAGAGAGATAGTAAAATCATTTATTCTCAAAAACGCTCCGTTTTCCGATTTTCATGAATAACAACTACTACTACTATTTTTGTACTTTTTCATTTTTATATAAGTGACGGTTTGCTATGACTTTCATTATCAATTCTTATCTGTTGATAATTTTCAGGGTCTACGAGTAGAAACACTTCTCACAGAGAAGAGACCATACGGATAAAAATCGTCATTCTTGATTTTTCACAAGCTCCCAAACTAAGCGTAAAATCGAGATCATTGTTTACCAGAAGTTAGATGCTAACACTGCCCACAAAAGTTACTTGTGTATTACCTCTTGTCCCCAGGTCCTAAGTTTTGTATCTAAGGATTTTAATTTGTGAGAAATGAATTGCTTCATATTTTCTCGTTTCGATATTTGTTAGTCCGATAAGAGCACAAAATTTGAACGCTAAGTAGTTTCCAAACTTTCCCTCGAAAACCCCTGCATACAGAAATCGGGTCCACATGAAGGTCTCTGATTTAACACGATTTGTGGAGGCCCCCTTTTTATTTACGACCGAGACATACCATGTTTGATACCCGAAACGGAAGCTTTTTATTAGGGAAACCCCCGGAGTCGAAGCTTGGCATTTTTGCATAATCATAAGCACTTTAATAATACTTTGGTCCTTAGTCCTTTATTCTTTTACAGTCAACGGTTTATGAGCCGCCAAGATGTAAGAGCTTTATTATGACTTTGGATTTCTATCCGCTGCTTTTTTATAGCTTTGGATTCCTCTGCCTTTTTATTTTGGCTTTGGACTATTATTATCGATATTCATAATCATATGCCAAACCCCGAGTCCTACGGCCTTTACTAAGATCACAACATCGGCTGCGAACCGGCAAGATGCAATAGTCTATTTCACCGTAACACTGGCAGTACCCCTATGTGTACCAAACCTCCGTATGCAGAAATTTTGTTGGGAACGAGAAAAAACTAAGTATTGCCCAAACCGTATACCCTTAATTAATCCTAGACATCTATTTTTATATATTGGTGTGCAAGCTGGTGG
The DNA here is from genome assembly GCA_030686995.1 of Artemisia argyi. Classification (NCBI taxonomy): domain Eukaryota; kingdom Viridiplantae; phylum Streptophyta; class Magnoliopsida; order Asterales; family Asteraceae; genus Artemisia; species Artemisia argyi. The sequence goes on from CM060703.1 coordinate 121,544,068, forward strand.
GAACAAGGAGGCCACAAGTACCTCTCGTGGGTTTTTTAAATCCCAGTAATGCGATCCGTGTATAGCACGAAACTTCTAAATAAACTCTATCATTCCTCGATCTCCGCAAATTTAAAATCCCAAATAATGAGATCCGCGGATGCTTAGCCATAATCTTTTGATTATTTTGGTTAAGGAAACAAGCTAGGGCTCAACACGCCCGGTCAAGTCGGAACATTTATTTCTACTCTCGCCGGTAGGAAAGTCAAAACAAGGTGTCAAAACTTATTATTCATATCATATATTTTTTTTCACTTTTTTTTTTTTTTTTTTTTTTTTTTTTTTTTTTTTTTAATTATAAAGCGGTGACAAAAATTAAAATTTTTGGTGGAAAACGGAGTTGCGTAAGTTAACAGCTCAGACGATGGTACAGGTCAAATCGAATCGAAGATTCACCCCCCCCAGACTAAAGTGAAACATTGTCCTCAATGTTTTAAGGGTAAAGGTAATCCTAAGTAATATCTAAGGCCGTTTATTAAGTATGCCAAGAGATAAACGTTAGTCGATAAGATTTTGGATATGGTGAATTTCCGAAATAGCAGCGAAGGATGAGACTCGAGTGGAGAGAACGACAAACCACGAGCACGAGAGTCCTCAAACTTCGGGGAAATTCCTGAACATTCATAAACAACAACCACGAAAACACGAGTTTGGAAAGGGTCACCCCCCTCACGTCACGTTATTAAAGAAAATAGAAAATATAGAAGATGAAATTGGATAAACATGGGGTGCCTCCCACGAAGCGCTTGTTTTTGTTCACCGAGTCACATGAGCTTGACTCGATCCCCGAATTAATTCGTCCTTGGGGAGAGCAGATGGAAAAATTAATTTCTCTCGGGCTTTCATTCAAAATATTTTGAAAAACATAAGAGTTAGTTGAAAGTTCCATCCCGAAGAGATAACCACTGGTATTTTAATTTTGAAAACGTTTAGAAACGATACCCGGATCAAATACAACATCCTCACTTCCCACGGAGTGAAGGATAAGAGAAATCACACCAAACGTTATAAACGGCAAGAACGTTATGATAACAATCTTGAAAAACTCCTCATCTTCAAAAGAAAACTTCATAATTGTGGAATTATGAATCTTATCATTCAAACTCATTTTAAAATCTTTTCCGGGTGGGAGGGTTGGGAAAAACTTTTCTTTAAAATTCTCATTCTTAAGAACTCCACCCGGATCATGATCAACTTCAAGATCAAAACTGAAACTTTCATATTCCGGATTAGAAAACTTTTCAATTTTACATTCAATTTTATCAAAGCAAAATGACTCATATTCCGGAAGAGAGATAAAAGCATGAGAAGTGGTACTGCCACGACTCGTCTCTTCCGAGTGATTGAAATGAAAAGCTTCAAACGTCGGATCATAAAAATCAGGACGATAAGTGGGATTGCCACTTATTTTCTCAGTCGTATCAAAGAAGAAACTCTCAAAGTCGGGTAAAAATTCCTCGAGCTCGGGCTCAAGAGGATTGTCAATTATAAGCTCAATTTTCGTCTCAACTTTATCCGGAGGGATTGACGGTTCATAGTTTAACAAATTGTTAAGAAAAATAATATCCCCCTCCGAATCAAAGTAAGAATCGTCAATCTCAGAAAACGGAATTGTATCAATAGCAAGAAATTCATCGACCTCTTCCCAAAAAGAATCATAATCCTTAGTCGGAGGAAATGATGGGGAAGAGTCGGAGACGAACGTTTTCACAAAATCATCAAATGAATAATCGCAAACATCAATACTTTTGACGGAAAACTTCTTTGATTTCGGAGCATCGGCTTTAAAAATCATTATATCATCATCATGTCGTAAAGTTAGAGTATCCTCAAAATGATCTACTAGGGCTTTTGCGGTTCGTAAAAACGGTCGCCCTAGTATAAGAGGAACTCTCGGATCGGGTTCAAAATTAACAACGACAAAGTCGGCCGGAAAAGTACACGAGTTCACTTGAACAAAAACATCTTCGGCTATTCCAACCGGATGAGTAATCGAACGATTAGCAAGCTCTAACGTCATTCGGGTCGGTTTAAGTTCCCCCATCCCAAGTTGTTTATAGATTGACAAGGGCATAAGGTTAATGCTTGCACCTGAATCGGCCAGGGCTTTGCAAACCTCTTGATCTTTCAATGAACAAGGAATAAGAAACTTTCCCGAATCTCCAAGCTTCTCGGGAAGCTTCTTGAGAAGAATCGCGGAGCATTGAACATTAATCGGTGTTTCGGCTAATTCGAGCAATTTCTCTTTATTACTTATTAGATTCTTAAACGTTGAGGCAAATTTCGGCATGTAAACAAGAGCATCCATGAAACTGATATCAAAGTGCAACTTTTGAAAAATATCGAGAAACTTTTCCATTTGTTTTTTAGATTTTGCACGGAGCTCTTCATCATTAAATCTTGACGGATATGGTAATTTAGACTTGTATTTCACATTGTTCTCAGAAACGACTTTTTCTTTTTCTTTAGACGTTTGAACAACCGGAGGTTGGACGTTTTCAGCACCTCCGTTGTTAGTAGGAGGTACCGGGTCCTTTGTCACCTCGGTCTCACGGTCCACTACCTTAGGAGGAAGAGAAGAAGAGGTAGTCGGAACCGTGGGTTCATATAAAGCACCACTGCGAGTCGTAATCGCCTTAAGCTCGCCCCTCGGGTTTGGAATCGTATTACTTGGAAGAGTACCAGATGTCGACGCTTGATTCATTTGCATAAAACTGCTCATCATTTGCTTAAGCTCATTTGTTTGTCGAGTAATAGATGTGTCGATCTCTTTCTTAAATTCAACCCTCAAGTTATTGATTTGATTTTGCATTGCTCGTATGCTAACATCGTTCGTTTTCATATAATTAGCAAGCTCAGGAGAAGGTTGTACTTGTTGTGGTGGTTGATAAACTTGTTGGGGTGGAGGGACTTGAAAATTTTGAGTTTGATTGAAATTGGTTCCACGGTTTTGATTGTAACCTTGGTTTTGATTACCTTGGTTATTTTGAGGATAACGGTTTTGATGATTTTGCACGGGTGGAAAACCAGGTGGAGTTGTTTGGTTAGCACGAAAATCTTGGTTTTGATTGTAGTTTACGGCTGCAACGTTAGCATTATAAACTTGGCCATCGGTGGCTTGACAATCATAATACGGATGCGGTCCACCACAAATCACACATTTTTCATTAACGGCTTTAACGGGCTCGGGTTTCTGGTTCTGCGACTTAAACTCTTTCATCATACAACGGATAGCGTCGGTAAGTTCGGCCAATTCCGATGATTGGACCGACGAAGGTGAAGGAGGAGTAAAAGAAGTCACTTTCGAAACATTTGGTTTGTTACGAGAAGTCGGAACCTTTGATTTGTTCTCGATAATCGTCAAAATATCCCTAGGCGTACGATTCAAGATATTGCCACCGGCGGCTGCGTTTAAAGAATCTTGATCGTTTTGCGTCAAAGCGTTATAAAACGTGTCGATTTGGTGTAACTCGGAGAAACCATGGTGAGGACATTTTCGAAGAAGATCCTTAAAGCGTTCCCAAGCCTCACCAAAGTTCTCATCAAAACGTTGTTGAAAATTAGTTATATCATTCTTAAGATTAGTCGTTTTGGACGGCGGAAAGAAATGATTAACAAATTTCGAGACGAGTTCTTCCCATGTGTGAATTGATCGAGGGGGTTCTTTTTCGAGCCAAATCCGGGCTGAACCCTCGAGTGAAAATGGGAACAACATCAATTTGATAGCATCGTGAGGGACATCCTTAAATTTCAAAGTCGAAGTTAACTTGTTAAACCATCGGATGTGTGCGTGAGGATCATCCCTCTCAAAACCGTGAAATTGTTTTGACGTGACAAGTTGAATCAATCCAGTTTTAAGTTCAAAATTATCGGAAAGGATTGGTGGTAAAACAATTGCATCCCCGTATCCCTCGGTGGGACACTGGAGCAATTCTTGCATAGTACGTTGATCGTAAACCGGTTGTGGTCCCATCGGCGGGATCACATTGTTTTGGATACCACCCATCGGCGGGGGTCCCAAGTGTTGTTCGTTCGGGTTCATTTCCTCCGTATTAGGAAATAGAACTCGGTGTGTGTGACGAAACAAACTTTCCGGATTTGAAAGTGGTGAAACAAGTCGTTTAGACGTAGATCGTGTGTTCATACACCACAAAAATCAAAACTTTGAAAAATAAAAGGAAAAACAAATTTGAAAAGGAAAATCTTTTTGTATTTTTATTTTTATAAAGCAAAATTCAAAAACTTTTACTTTTGTTTTTCTTTTTCTAACGTTACGTTAATTGTAAAACGTTTCCCTTAATCTACTCGCGACGGAACGGGAGAGAAGAATGGATCTCTCTTCAGCTTGCAATTTAATGTCAAAGCTTCCGTATTTTCCGCTTATTCGGTCGTAGAATCAAAGTAATCCGTCTAGCAACTAATTTCACGCGTAGTTATATTGAGAAACTTATTTGGTTTACAACGCCCTTTCTTTCGATCGGAACGAGGCTGTAACTTTATTATTTTTTTTTTTTGGTATTTTTGAAAACACTTTAGGAAAAGTGTTTTTGATTTTTTTATATTTATATAATATATACAAAATAGAGGAAGGCTTATCAAAACACAGTTTTTTCAAAAACGAAATTTCAAAAATTCACTTCAACCTTCCCCGGCAGCGGCGCCAAAATTGATTCGTGGTAAAACACAATATCAATATTATAGTATAGTAGTAAGCTCAAGAAATCCGCAAAGAAATACGGATAATCCGAGGTCGTATTCCGTGTGAAGGGTGAATGGAATTCCGAATTTCCGATTCGGAAAACGTGTCGTTTTAAGTGGTAAAAAGTGATGTGAATGAGATTACACTAATGAAATAGTAAATGAAGCACAAATAATCAACTAAACACGTAAATCAAATAAGGCAACTAGGAACGTAACGAAGAATCGAAAACCGTAAATTAAAACGTAAAATAAACGTAACCGTACAAAATAAAACGCGACTTTTAAGCTACGCTACTCCTACGGACTTGGAAATAATTTCTAAAAATCAAAAATGATAAAAGAAAATTTTGAAAAAAAGAAAAATATTTTTTTGACTTTTTATTTATTTTTTATGAATTAAAATCTATTTTAACTAATTAAAAATTAAAAGAAAATGCAAATAAAGTGAGAAAAATAAAAATTAAATTTTGAAAATTATAAAATAACTAAAAAGAAATTTTAAAACTAAAAACTAATTTTTTTGGCTTTTTATGTAATTTCTAGGAATTTAAATGTATTAAATCTAATTAAAAAATATTAAAAATTCAAAAGAAATTCAAATTAAATGAGAAAAATGCAAAATAAATTTCTAAAAATCTAAAATAACTAAAAATAATTTTCTAATATTTTTTTGGAATTTTCTGGACTTTTTCTGATTTTTTTGGAATTTTTGGTAATTAAAAAATATTAAAAAATGATTAAAAAGGAAAATAAAATAGGAAAAATAGCAAATAAGCTTGGAAAAATCTGAAAATTTAAGGAAAATTCTAAAATGATAAAACAAGCTTGAGAAAAAAATTTGAAACAAAAATAAGCTAGAAAAGTGCTTAAAAACTTGAAAACAGCTGATTTGGAGTGCTTATTTATAAGCACTCCTGACCAAAATGACTTGAAACTTTTCACAGATGATATATGAACTATTTTAAACTTGTTGGAACAGTTGAGAATCAATTTGAAGCACAGAAACACAGATATGAGCTCAATAAGTCCAAATAAGCAAAGTGGAATAAGCAATAAGCTCAATCAGATTAAGCAAAGGCCAAAAATCAATTGCAACAGTGACTTATAGTACTAAAATGATCAGATGACCAATAATATCAAACTTATGAAGCTTAGAACAAAATTGCAGCCCTATTTGAGATTCAGGAAACTAGTCTCAAACACACCACTTATTGAGATGATTAAGCAGTGATAATAAGCTAATGAGTGTGAACTTAATGGTCCTATTTACTCACTGGCTACCTGAGATCACAATACTACTCAGAAATTAGACCCTAGATCCTTTTAACTAACCAAAAACAGATCCAAAAGTGGGGTTCAAAACTGAGTGCAGGGGATTAAGCAGTCCAAACAGCCAACTTAAGTGAGCTTATTTGATAAGCTAATGAAGTCCAAACCACAAAATTCCTTTTGAAACTTGTAAACCTACTACCAAGCTTTTCAAATCAGCAAACCAAATTAATTTTAAACCAAAATTGAGGGATGTGCACCTCTGAGAATTCTGACCAAATCAGATACCAAAAAAAACTTTTTGACTTTTATATTGAACACAAAACTTTGACTAACTTGGATTTTGAATCTGATTAACTAATTAATGAGTTGAATATAAGCTCTCTAATTATTCAAATAAGCTAATAGTACTTACACTACACCTACTCAATAGCTTATTTAACCTAAAACTACTAAGTGTCAACTGTAATGAAAATATGAAATGGAAATTGACTTTTAAAACTTAACCTATTGTTTTTATGCAATCCTAAGTCTAATATCAACCTAAGTGACTGATTAAAAACCAACTTCAACCTCTGAAAAGGTAATTATACCAGCAAATGATTATAATCCAAACACCCCTAACTACCTCTGCTGCTTATTCTGAAACTACCACAGATCAGTCCAACTTAATCCATATCTCAACCAATTAACTTCACTAAGTTCCAAAAACTATAAGGAATCCAAAAGAAACAGATATAGATACCCTACTACTCAGACCACAGATGTGCTAAACTCAGTCACTCAATCAAAGATAGACAGTTACATGAAATCAATAATGAAACAGTAAAATCAAACAAACATATAAAATCCTATCAAAATAAAGTAAGCTAAAAACTGATAAACAAATAAGAAGCAGAAAGAAGTGCAAGTAAGCAGACTAAGCTACCACTACTGATTATGCTATAAATGAAGACGAAAAAATTAAAATAAGGACTTACGAACCCCTTCAGCCAAACAGAAGGGGACTCCCACACAGCCTGTCTTTAGACAGGCCAATAAGCATCCAATTGGCTGCCTCAATTCCCAAATAAGCTATAGCTTATTGCAATAAGCATGAGCTTAATAAGCTGATGTTGATATTTGACCTTTGAGAGAAATTAGTTTGGTGCCTTAGAGAGTTTCACAAAAGCTATATGCAGCTTATATGAGACTATTTGAACAAATGACAAGCTTATTGAAGCTTTGGGAATAAGAACTGATAATATATATATATATATATATATATATATATATATATATATATATATATATATATATATATATATATATATATATATATATATATATATATATATATTTTTTTTTTTTTTTTTTTTTTTTTTTTTTATGCAAACTTTAAATAACAACTAATTAACTAATTGAAAGCAATACTGAATTGAAAGAACAAATAAGTAAATAAGAGTAATAAGCTGAGAATAGAAATGAAATAAGCACTAAGCAGTTTAACTTTTAAACTAAAAAGACAATTGAATTAAAATAACTTTTTATTAAAATTGGAAGAGTATTACAAACTAATTTTAGCAGCATAACAATAAAAAAAATGGCACCCTTGATACATGATATGGAGGGGGTATATATAGCTGAGCTGAGGTGAGCTTGGGGTGAGTCCAGGTTGGCAATCCGCGTCATTTGTGTTTGTTTGAGCCTCCCCTGAGCCGTAAGATTGCTTCCAGATCATTCCATTCAATTTGGACCATTGATTTGATTGATGTGATTTCGGCTAATCCTCCGTGTGTACTCCCATTGGTCCACGCGTCCCTATCTCTGACATTCCCTGGATTTACTGACCCTTCTAGAAGTCCAATCATGGGGTAATTATTACCTACGTGAGGTAATTGGGCGTGTGGTTGTTTTTAGGGTTCTACGTACAGTAACTATCTGGGTAGAATTGGGGGTAATATTGGCGGGGTGTATGTGTTTGGGTATTTTATTTTAGTGAGCGTTGACCGGGTGGTTGACTGGGTAACTCAGCAGGCCTGGGTAAAGGCTAAAAGGTGGTGGGCTTTAGGTTAAGTGGGATGGGCTTTGGTACTAGAAAGGTGGGCTAGTGATGTTTTGGATCCGGTTGTTGCTTTTGATAATTAGGAGTAGTATTAACTTTCAAGGACCAAAGTTGTAATTTTAAAATTATGAGGGACCAAATCTGACTTTTCTCAAAAGTTTCTTCCAAGGGCATTTGTTGATAATCTTTAAATCATGGAGGATCAACTTTGATTTTTCTTTGAATATTTCTTCAAGGGATCTCTTTTGCCAAATTATGAAACTGCAGGGACTTAAACTGCCAATCTATCCAAACTTTGACCAGGGACCAAATATGAAACTTTGATGAGTCTCTGAGGTTGATTTTATCATTTTGAGCTCGGACTTTGACCATTTGACTTCCCCGGCTCCGGCTTTTGACCTTTTTCCATTCTCGTGCTCGTTTTTGTCGGTTTTGTTGTGTTTTTGTCCATTTTTCTCATATCCGTACCTGCACATACACAAATACAAAAACATGCATTCTCTTGGCATTTTTGGTTAGTATTTGGTATTTTTGGTCTGAAATAAGGTCTAAAAAGGATGAGTGAATAAGCACTCAACAGTTACTTGTATATGATTTGACTTATTAGCCAGTCATGGGGAGTCCATGGTCTTGCCACTGATGCACCAGTGGTATTGACACTATCTGTGGAGGTGGGTTTTTGTCCACAGCGTTCCCTATTATGCTATAGCACCATGGCCATTATTAATATTGTATGTATGCTTAGCCTAGAGCTTGGTATATGTATATTTGTTTTGCAGGGGGCGTATGGATGCATCTTAGGTACTTTGTTTCGTTTTGAATTTGATGAATGGGTACGTGTGTGCAATACACCCCATTTCACATTTGGTACATCAAGCTAGCTACTCTATGTACAATTTGATATATGATTGTTGGGCATTTCTGTTAGTTCTACTTTTATATGATCCTTATTATCTTTTCTTCTCCATTGTGATTGACTTATGTTTGCCTTATTTCAATTGCTTACACTTATGATCCGTTTCATTTTCCTTTGATTCGTTTGACTTTTCACATTCGTATTTCCTTTGATTATATTTAGTTAGTCCTACTATATGTTCCATATTCTTTGACCTTTGTATCAGCAGGTTTGCTTGGATTCATTTCGCATTCAATTGCGTTTTCCTTTGTTTATTAGTTTTCATTTGTTTATATCTGTTCACTGGGCTTTTTAAGCTCAGCCGCATCTCTTTTTCCTGCGGTAGGTTTTAGAAGGAAGCTGGGTTGGGTGAAGAGTGCTTAGGAGCTCTTAGTGGACTACACTGTTGATAGCTTCCCATGGATTAAAGAATAGACTTAGAGATTCCATTTTGGTTTCTTAGTTTGTAATTAGTTTGGAAGTTGTAATGTTTAGAATTTGTCCTTTATCTTTTCTTTAGAACTTTTTTGTGAACCTTGTATTACTAATGTATTCCGCTTGCTTATGTTCTGATTTGACCCCATAATGTTACACTTTAGCCCTTTTTGGGTTGGGGTGTTACAATTATGGTATCAGAGACCAGGCTGCGACTTGTAGTACATTAAACCTTGACCTGTGAAGATTGGACCCTTAAGTTTCCACTATAGGCGCTCATAAGACAACCTTAGAGAATTTGCTTTAAGATCTCCCCATAGGAACTTAAGTTATTACCGGTGAGGAATGAGTAGACTAGGACATCTATGTAAGTAGCATTGCTTCTGCGTCACTCTGATTCGTGCCTTTGCCCTTAGTTATGCCTTATAAGAACTTTTGCTTCAGAGGTTAGAAAGTTTTGCAATCTAAGTTTGGTAACCAAGTAAGTTTGGAAGTGCCTCGGGGACTACATAGATACCTTACACTATTCTAGTTTCCCTTTCTGATTTTGATATCCGATTCCAATTTGTTTGATAAACAGATTGATACCTCTCCGACCATCCCGAAGGTTATTTAACCGAAATGTGTTTGACACATTCTGTGAATTCATTACTTATGTTGGACATAAGATGTATCATTTGATACTATTTGATTCTGCATAATTCATTGATACTCCTCTAAGAACTCTGGTGATTGTTAACCACGGATATAGGAAGATTTGTTCCCTCCCTTTGAATGATGAATTTTATCTGCCAATCAGTTCCTTTAGAAGGACATGATGTTAATATTATCTCAGTATGGATTTTTTTTAACAGAGCATGATGATGTTGACAATTGATATTCCATACATCTCACTTTTGACATCCATACGATGTTCGTATTACTCATGATACACACTCTACCTGTAACTCGTGCTAAGGAGCTAAACAAGATTCCAACACCAAGAACTGTTCGCTTATCTATCTCAACACTTTTGACAAACCACGTACTTGACTTTGATATATGAATGATGAGGCGAAAAATGATCCGTTTTAGGGGGTCATTTAAGCCGGAATTTGAATTTATTTGATCAAATATTGCCCTAAATCGTTCCTTTTGTGATTTTAGGTACTTTTGGTGTGAATTCTAGAAAAGGAAGTGTGGAAAACTAGAAGGGGGGGGGGTGGTTGAATAGTTTTACGTCTTTTTAATTTTATTATGAAAACTTAGTTTAGTTTTAAAACCTTGTTTGCTTTTAAAACTTTGATTCAATCTTATGTGAACTCAAATCTTGAACAATATGAACAAGTATATCTAAGTATGAACAATAATAACAATGTAAGCTAAGTATGTGAAATCAACACATGCATAATATAAACAATTATAACTATACATAAGAGATAAGTACGTAATCATTTATTTTAAAATCCTTAGTTATATTTTGTATGAAAACTATACTTGATCGAAATGATCAATTATATGTATGTAACCTTTTTAGTTTGATTGTAAAAACTTTGTTTTGTGAATGAAACTTTCGTTTGATCTTTAAGTAAAATCAATACTAGCACTATATGAGCAACTATATATATACGTCTACGTCTACAAAAGTAATAACGATATAAGCAAGATAATAAGTAAGCTATGGAAAGATCTAACCGCGAGACAAAGGATTTATAGTGGTTCGGCTACAGGGACACCTTCCTTGCCCTACTCCACTCCTCGAGTCACCTACTCGAGAGTTTTCTTCACTATGTCAACAAGCTCCTTATGGAGGAGAAACCTTACACACCAATATACACACCAATTTTCACACCACAACTTATTCACACCTAAGTCACAACTTCTACACAACTTCTTCAAATCAATCTACTTCACAACTAACTACTCCACACCTATCTTCTTCACACCAATTCACTTCACAACTAACTACTCCACACCTAACTTCTTCGCTACAATCTAATTCCTAACCTTTCTTCTTCACACCAAGCTACTAACTAATTGCACAATCTATATATCTAGCAAAACTATCTACAATCAAATATTCACAACAATCTTTACAAAGAATAATGTAAATAATCTTGATGATGCACCAACAACTTGGATGTGGAGATCACAACAAGTTGTAATACTTCTTGTCTTGGGGGATAGAAGTATTCTTCTCTTGCACTTGAGAGGATGAAGTTTGAATCACTTTGAAACAAAGAGTTATACACTTATGATCAAAGGATTGAGAGAATAGAAATGTGGATCTGGAACAGAAAGTTTAGGAGTGCAAAAGGTAAGAAAATTATGTGGGATGAACCAGTATTTATAGGGAGAAAAATACTGTTTGGGAGCGTGGCCGGTCCCCTTAATTGGGTACCGGTCCCCTTAATAATTAAGGGGACCGCCTAGTATAATTAAGGGGGCCGCCTAAGAAAAAATATTTTTTCTTCAGATTTTTTGTCTTTTTGTGGGGGAGGTTTTTCCTGAAGAATGTAGCCGATTTTTGGGTTGAAATTTGAATTTAAAATATTTATTTTGAATAAAACATTTCTTATAAATACAAAAATGTTTTGTATAAGTTTAAAAATGTTTGTCCCACTTTAATAAAATGTAAGGTTTGTAAAAATAAAAATTCCTTCGATCATAAAATGCATTAGACACTTTGTTTATTCATACCTTAAGTGATATGGATGCTAAAGCAAATATTTACGACTAAATACTTGTTTACGTCATAATTTGTAGTTCAATGAGTTTACGTTTTGTGATTATCAAAACATAGAGATATCGATATATGTTAATAATGTTTTTAGGCATTATTTATATCAACAATCTCCCCCTTTTTGATGATTACAAAACCTAAACTCATCAAGTCTAAAAATTAATTTTTAGACATGTATTTAGTGAGTTTATATTCACTTCTCCCCCTTTTTGTAGAATCAAAAAGGTTTTACCGACTAGCTTCATAAATGAAGTTAGACGGGATGAAAGCTCCCCCTTGATGTGTGCTCCCCCTCGTTCGATGGCACCAAGGGATCGAGATATGGAATGCTCGAAAAAAATATTAGAAGCACAAGCATATATTGAAGAATATGCAATATACAAATAACAAGCATAGCAAACAAATATTAAGGATACATAACAATTAATTCAAAGAGATTATGTTAAAGATCCTAATTTGCCAAAGAGAGCCATCGGACTTGCTTGTAACAAAAGGTTGGTTGATTCATATTTGGAAGTGAAAATCATAAGCATATAGTATGCTTAGATGGTTGATGATGGAGTTTTTGGAATGAAGATGGTTTAGTTAGGGTGAGGTTGTTGGATTAATGGAGTTATATGTTTGGGTCATGAATGTTGGAGAGTTTGGTTGTGGAGAGTTTGTAGCGGAAGAGGTTGATTAGGGTTTTGGATGTTGTTCAAGTGAGGGTATTGGATGTTATCTAGTGAGAAGATATTCAATCCAAGTGAAGTGTTCATTGAATGCAATGGTTTTTAGGATAAAGATGCAACAAGGTCAATTGTTGACATGCTTCTCAAGTTGATTTATGTTGTGTGGTGATGAGGGTGATCTAGATGAAGGTGGATCCAAATTGCGTTGAGCAAGATGTAAGGCTAAAAGAGCACTAAGCTCATGGGATTCTTTTAGCGCCTCAACGAACATTAAGTGTTCGGAGGAAGGTCATGGTGGTGGAGCATGATAGTTGTCTTGGGTGAGGGTTTGAACATGCAACATAGAAATGGCATGTGAAGTTGTTGGATGTGGTGGTGATACTCTTGGTGGTGTAGACATGTTTGAGCTTGGGTAATCATGAAAACATGATATGGGTGGAAGAAATGCTTCATGAGTGGATGGTGTTTTTGTTGAATGAGCAACATGTAAAGTGTTGGTAATGAGGTTGGGATTATTGTGTTTGGGATTGTGCATGCTCATCATAAGAAGGAGCATTAGTGGAAGCATGAATGGATGATTTGAATGGATCATTTGTGTGAGAGTGAGGTTTAGGTGTTGGTTGATTATGAACAACATCGCTTGAGTTGTGAAAAGATTATGAGGTTTGAGTGTAATGTAGAAGGATATGGGTGAGTAAAGGTTTTTGATATGTAATGTTGGTGAGAAGGAGAGTTAGGTGTTAGGTATGTAATGTTGAAGACATAGAAGGAATTTGGTGTTGGATGTTTGACAACATCATTTGGTTTGACGGGCTTTTAATGGAAGTAAGGCTTTCTTCTCCAGACGGGTTATTTGGTGGTTTTGGTTTAATGGGAGAGGTCATGAAGAGATGAGTATAGATTGAGAGGAATGATAGTGTTTATAAAGTAGGATTGGTGGGATTAAGGATGTATAAATTTTGATAGAGGGTTTAGGATAAAATAGGTTTATGAATTTTGGGAAGTGTAGGATGAAATGGGCTAAAAAGTAGAAAAATGAAACAAGACCTTCGACCATCAGATGTCCGGTCCCCTTAATTGGATGCCGGTCCCCTTAATAATTAAGGGGGCCGCCTTATGATTTAAGGGGGCTGCCCATCTGGTGATTCCCAGATTGCCAGAAAAGGGTTTTTGGTAGTGAATTGCAGAAAGGTTGTGTTTTTGGTTTCAAACAAGTCCAACTCTTTGAGGCAATTAAGCATATACTAATTATGTAGGCAATTATGTAGCCAAAGCATGTTAATCAAAGAGATTAAGTGAACAAGCAATTTCATCTAGCATGCAAACATATTCATCAAGCAAGTAAAATATAAGTGCTAGGAAACAACAAGCAACATCAAGTATTTCATAACTACATAACTAGGAGGATTAATCCTAATGTGTATCAATGTGCAATAAGTGGGTAGTTATGATAGCATGGATTTCTAGACTTGTTACAAACAAAGTCTTAATGAACAAACCATGGTCCTCTTGATTTGATTTAGTTCACTTATAAGTGTCATTTATATAAATATAGATGACAAATATGAGATCACCATGCATGATTTTAAAAGAGACGTTTTTAGCATTATTCAACAATGTTTAAAAGTAAGTTTTCACTTAGATGTGAGAGTTATTTGAATAAAATAGATTGGGTTTTTACTTCAAAATGTGTGAATGAACGATAAAAAATATTTTCCCAATCTTCAGTTTTGATCAAAACAAAATTGTGGATATTGATAGTGAAAACATGTTATTTAAAAGTGGGATAGTTATTTGAAAAACTATTTTCCAAAATGTGAGGTTTTTGCATATTTTTAGAGATATTAGATTTTTGACAACAAATATTATGAATCAAATATTTTAAAAAATGTTTATTAAAGATCTCATGCTCAAGAGGATTGGTTAAGCATATTATTATCTCATGCTATCGTTTCTACATATCCTATGATCCTAAAGGAAATGAAGACGATAATTTACATGTTAGATGCGAGAGTGTTGAATGGGGTATAACCTAACATCTATAGTTCCTCAGTTTTCGCACGCTTATCTAACTTAATGCCATAGTCTACGAGAGCTTGTTTCATCCATAGTTTTCCTACGCGAGGGATCTAATCCTACTTCTATATTAACGATCGATCCACTTAACTCATTTCACTTCATCACCATGAGTTTGCTAATAGTGGATATAGAAGATTTCCATTTTCTATTTCATTCGGCAATGAACAGTTTTATCTTATTCCTAGGAGAGTCAACCAATGATGTTTCTAGGTTATAAGAATATAAGCAATTATGTACTAAGCATTAATCTAACTAATCATTTATCTAAGCATGCAAATTATAGTGATGAACTTAAAAGAAACGCGTACCTTTTAGTCTTCAATGGAATATCTTCAAGCACTTCAAGTGACCATGTTGACTTATAGAAGTCATTTGTAGATGATATTCCAACTTCTTCCAAGATTGACAACTTAGCCACTTGGTCCCCATTGTCTCATTGGTCCAAAGTTGTTTGGTCCAAACATATTTAACATTTGACTAGGATGCATGTATGGTGGTAATATTTCCCAAGGATTGTAACTTGGTTGATAATTCCACATTTGATTTCTAGTGTTATTGTAATATTGTCTGTTTTGATTCCTTCTAGGGTGAGGTGTTTTAGATCTTGGATGATGATTGTTAGGTTTTCTTGGTGGTAGAGTTTTAGATCTTAATTTAGGTTTAGAGGATCCTACTTTGGTATTTAAGGATGGTTTATAAAAAGTTTTTACTTTTTCATCATTCGCAATGGGTATTTTTCTATCTTTTGTAAGTATATACTTAGGATTTGATTCTAATGATTTTTGTTTACTAGATTCACATTCAAACTTTATACTTTTATTTTCACTAGTTGAGACATTAGTTGAAGTTAATCCTAGACCAATTTTATCTCCCGAAGTTTCTTGAACACTTATTATTTTCTTAAGTGGGTTACTACAATTTTTAAACTTGTCAAGTTTGAAAATTTCATTTTTAAGTTTTTCGTTTTCATTTTTAACCTCTAAACATGTTTTACATTTTATAAAGACTTCTTTTCCTTTTTCCAAATGTTGTAGTTTAATTTTTAATTCAAGTACTTCATTTTCTAAAAGAGTATTAATATGTTTTAGTGACTTATTTTTAGCTATAACCTTTTTACCTAATTTACATAACCTATTATATTCACTATCTAGGTCTTTTTCGTCTAATGATAAATTTTCGTCACTAAAGTATTCGGTTTCGGAACGTACCTCGCTTGATGTCTTAGCCATAAGACACTTTTCTTCATTTGTGGTTTCTTTCTTGTCCTCGTCGCTATCACTCCAAGCACCTCCGATAAACGCCTTTTGATTTTGATCTCTTGACATCATTGGACACTTTCCGATGAGATGATTTGGATTGCCACATTTAAAACACTTCCTTTCATTATATGGTTGACTAGCATATCTTCTTCGTCTTTTGAAGAATTTCTTGAAGTCTCGTACGGCCATAGCATACTCTTCATCGTCACTTTTGGAGGTTGAGCATTCTTCGTCACTAGAGTCCTTTTTAGCTCTCAGCGCAATTGATTTGCTTTGCTCCCTTTTTCCTTTGACCATCTCGGAGTCTTTCTTTATTATTTCTTCGTAGACCTTTAAGTTGCCGATCAATTCGTCAAGTTGTAGAGTTGACAGATTCCTTGATTCTTCAATAGCCGTGAATTTTGCTCGCCATTTTGGATGAAGAGCCCTAAGAAATTTCCTAACAAAATTCTTACTAGAAGAATTCTCATCAAGTGCTTTTAAACTTGTGATAATAGTGTTAAATCTAGCAAAAGCATTATCTATTGATTCCTCCTCCGGAATCGTAAATTGTTCATATTGTTGAACAAGAAGATCTATTTTGTTATCTTTAACTTGACTATTACCTTGGTGAGTGATTAGTAAAGAATCCCAAATTTCTTTTGCGGTTTTACACATAAAAATTCTTTCGTATTCTTTACGTGGTAACGCATTGTAAATAACCATTTTTGCTTCATTATTTTTAGAAAGTCTTCTTTTAAAATCATCATTTTGTTTTTCAAAAGGTACTATTTTATCTTTATTTGTTTCGGGATTATTTTGAGTAGGTAAAAAATCACCATTAGTAATAACAGGCCAAAGATCTAGATCCTTTGATTTCACATAAGTTACGAATTGATTTTTCCAATATAAAAATCCATCACTTTCAAATAGTGGTGGTCTTCGCATAGATTGCCCTTCTAAATATTTTACAGATTCCATATATCGTTACAAGTTTTAAAATACAATATATTTTAAAAATCTTGCTAGACGTGGCTCCTGATACCAATTGTGGAAAACTAAAAGGGGGGGGGGGGGTTGAATAGTTTTACGTCTTTTTAATTTTATTATGAAAACTTAGTTTAGTTTTAAAACCTTGTTTGCTTTTAAAACTTTGATTCAATCTTATGTGAACTCAAATCTTGAACAATATGAACAACTATATCTAAGTATGAACAATAATAACAATGTAAGCTAAGTATGTGAAATCAACACATGCATAATATAAACAATTATAACTATATATAAGAGATGAGTACGTAATCGTTTATTTTATAATCCTTAGTTATATTTTGTATGAAAACTATACTTGATCGAAATGATCAATTATATGTATGTAACCTTTTTAGTTTGATTGTAAAAACTTTGTTTTGTGAATGAAACTTTCGTTTGATCTTTAAGTAAAATCAATACTATCACTATATGAGCAACTTTATATATACGTCTACGTCTACAAAAGTAATAACGATATAAGCAAGATAATAAGTAAGATATGGAAAGATCTAACCGCGAGACAAAGGATTTATAGTGGTTCGGCTACAAGGACACCTTCCTTGCCCTACTCCACTCCTCGAGTCACCTACTCGAGAGTTTTCTTCACTATGTCAACAAGCTCCTTATGGCGGAGAAACCTTACACACCAATATACACACCAATATACACACCAATTTACACACCAATTTTCACACCACAACTTCTTCACACCTAAGTCACAACTTCTACACAACTTCTTCAAATCAATCTACTTCACAACTAACTACTCCACACCTATCTTCTTCACACCAATTCACTTCACAACTAACTACTCCACACCTAGCTTCTTCACTACAATCTAATTCCTAACCTTTCTTCTTCACACCAAGCTACTAACTAATTGCACAATCTATATATCTAGCAAAACTATCTACAATCAAATATTCACAACAATCTTCACAAAGAATAATGTAAATAATCTTGATGATGCACCAACAACTTGGATGTGGAGATCACAACAAGTTGTAATACTTCTTGTCTTGGGGGATAGAAGTATTCTTCTCTTGCACTTGAGAGGATGAAGTTTGAATCACTTTGAAACAAAGAATTATACACTTATGATCAAAGGATTGAGAGAATAGAAATGTGGATCTAGAACAGAAAGTTTAGGAGTGCAAAAGGTAAGAAAATTATGTGGGATGAACTAGTGTTTATAGGGAGAAAAATACTGTTTAGGAGCGTGGCCGGTCCCCTTAATTGGGTGCCGGTCCCCTTATTAATTAAGGGGACCGCCTAGTATAATTAAGGGGGCCGCCTAAGAAAAAATATTTTTTCTTCAGATTTTTTGTGTTTTTGTGGGGGAGGTTTTTCCTGAAGAATGTAGCCGTTTTTTGGGTTGAAATTTGAATTCAAAATATTTATTTTGAATAAAACATTTCTTATAAATACAAAAAAGTTTTGTATAAGTTTAAAAATGTTTGACCCACTTTAATAAAATGTAAGGTTTGTAAAAATAAAAATTCCTTTGATCATAAAATGCATTAGACACTTTGTTTATTCATACCTTAAGTGATATGGATGCTAAAGCAAATATTTACGACTAAATACTTGTTTACGTCATAATTTGTAGTTCAATGAGTTTACGTTTTGTGATTATCAAAACATAGAGATATCGATATATGTTAATAATATTTATAGGCATTATTTATATCAACAGGAAGCATTTTGGACGTTTTTGGAGCATAAAAGTGAAGAAAACGGCAAAGTCTTAATTTTCCTTGCTAGGAACAGTACCTGACGGCGTCAAGAGCATTTTGATGACGGCGTCAAGAGCAAAAGTGGTGACGGTCCAGTAGAAATGTGACGGCGTCAAAGCATGGCCGTCAAGAGTAAAAGTGGTGACGGCCCAAAACAACCTTACACATGACGGCGTCAGATTTGGATCTAGGCAATCCGATTATATTATGGGCAGTGGGTTGACGGCGTCAGAATTTTCTTCTTGACGCCGTCACCTTAGGAAATCTATATATAGTCTTTGTAATTTTCATTCTAAAAAGAGGACAATTTTAGGAACGAGTTGAATAAACCCTAGCTCGTCTTTTACAGTATTTTCAAGGGTTTTCACCCCTTGAAACCTTTCATGTTCAATTAAGATAAGTATACTTTCAATTCATTCAATATGTCTATGTGTTTTTTGAATATATATTACGCTTGTCTTGATTTTAACATGCTAGGCTAGATCTCTTGTGTGTTTGCTTAGATGTAATGAAACCTAGATGTTGATTATAGGTTGATTGCTTGTTTATAGTTGTAGTGGATGAATGATTTCAATGTTAGGCTTAAGAAACCTGGCAGACTTCCATAGTGTAACTTGCTTGAACGTCTTAAGAAACATGAACCAATGCGTACTAGGTTTTTATGGTTGTATTTAATGCATGAGCGAATTCTAGTGATCCCATGTTAGGAGCTTCTTGCAGGCTCGACATAGGAGTGAAGTAGGAGCTTATAGGGATGGGGAAGTACGTACGCCACCCCACGAATGGTATTAAGGAATATAACCCGTCATCCACGCAACTGTGACAAACTATCAACCTGTAAAAGATATCTAGGGAGTAATGAAATCTAAGTAAACACAATTTCCCCATTTATTGTTCACACCACATTAGTAATTAGCTTTATTTTCATTTTTGTTATTTTATTTTGATTGCATCTTAGTTATTGGGTTAGTTGACTAGCAACTAATTTCGCCCACTCTTACAAAAGCTGATATTTTTACTTGCTTTTATAAAAATATAAAAATACAAAAATACAAAAAGAATCATCCCTCACCTCTAGACCTAGTTTTTAAATTTTCTAATCCTAGCAACACTATTCCTGAGTTGAACGATCAATCCCCCGGTACTTGTCACTATACTATACTATAACGATCAGGTACACTTCCTGGTGGGGGTTGTAAGCTTCTCGAGATACCTCGAGAGGTAAAGCCTAGTGCAATTCCCACGCATCAAGTTTTTGGCGCCGCAGCCCGGGGAACAGTTATTGTCTAGGTTAGAATTTCTTTTTATTAGGTCTACTTGCTAGATTCCTTTCTAGTAAGATTTTATTTTTATATTTTTTAGGTTTTCTTTAGTCTATCTTATTTCTTTGTTCCATTTGTTCGTAAACTATCTCGATGGATAACAATAGCATTGATCGTTTGATTCCTGTTATTCGTGTTTTTCATCGTAGGATTTTCCAAATGCCCACCCCAATCCCGTTAGTGGTAAATGAGAACCCACCTAACCTCTTGCCTAACCACCACTTTGACAATAATTCTGAAATGGAGGAGTCTGACCATGATAACGACCATAGGGCTAGCCCTTTTTACTATTCAGACTCCGATGAGGATCCAGATGATGGTGATGTGATTAATGAGGCTAGGATGGAAGATGAAGTGAACCCTCTTAGGTATGTCTACCCTAGAACAAGGATTGAGAGTGATAGCTCATTCAATATGCAATTTCCTTGTAAGATTGGATTTAGAAGCTTTGATGCCTACCTCAACTCTTCTCTCCCAATGAACATAATCTCGCGTAGTGAATATAATAAAATCATGGTAGACGAGTTAGAATACAAAGGAGATAACATTATTGCTAGGGCAATGATATGAAGCTTTGTTTATCTTGTTGAGTTCATGGTTATGGAAAATCTAGGAGAATTTATCGACAGTAAGTTAACCCAAGTTGTGTTTGGGAAACCTTTCAAAAGGTTGACCAACCTTGATGAAAAACTTATGGAAGGGTTAATTACATTCTCGGGTGGGGATGAAGACTTTGTTTACCAAATGCCCCGTGCACACCCTAGGTTCAAGGATTTTTCCATGGAGAAGCGTAGTAGGTATCCGCCCCTAGAAATGCTAAGTGAGAATGATAAAAGAAAAGGGCTTAAATATCCTCATGAAAAAATAAAAGATACTATCGTGGATGTTTAGAGTTAAGTAATGATTATAAGAAATATTGTCACAACTCGTAATTTCTGGTCATTTTCCAAACCTCGACAATTTACTATTCACAAGTTACTATTCATCATTTACTATTCATCGTTTTTTATGTCAATTTGATATTCTGAGAAGCGTTCAAAAATTTTACTATTCACTTGACACTATTCATTTCCGGAAGAAATAACACTATTCACGTGCATTGCTCATGTCATCGTAAATTTAGTTTACGAGTATTTAAATTCGCGTAACCGTATTGGTTCAAGAGCGAATTCATGCATTATCCTTTGGGACATCTCATATAGACTAGAAATAGTCCGCATATCATCATTATGGCACTTACATACTATTCCACTCGTAGGATAATTAACTTAATACTTTTGGTATAATTTACCTTTTTACGTATAATTATTTCTAAATAAACGTTAACACGCGATCAAAATGCGACAAACACGTCTGACACTCCCGACTATGATCCCAATATATTTTTATATTCATTTTATAATATAAAAATTATAATATTAAATTACCCGGTATTTTGGATATTTATTTTAATTATTATCGTAAGATTTCTAAAATCTCGACGGTTTTTGTAGAAATTAAACTATAATTATCTAAACACCCAATAATTTTACCCAACCTATTTTTATAATTTTTATAACTTTATTTTATCCCGGTTAACTCCGTTAAAATTTATTTTTAGTTAGACCGGTACCCGGTACACCTTAAAACTACAAATAAACACAATAATATTACAAAAGTCTTCAAAAATCTTACACACTCCAACCCCCCTTGCCAATCCCTTACAAAGTTTAGTTACTCACTCCATCCTCATAAATAACTCATACTAACTCTATATAATATAATTAATACTAATAATATATATCCTAAATATTAGATATTTTCACCTCATTTGCAACTAGCCAAGAAAAATAATTCATCTCTTTTCTCTCTATAAGGGTGCTCGGCCTAGGGTAATTCAAGAAGCAAAAATCATCATTTTTCAAAGATCAAAGTGTAATCTTGTTCATATAGTTATCCTTGTTAGAGTTTTGGAATAAAAACTCAAGGATTGTTAGGTTTTCACCATCCAAACTTCATTAATCTTCCAAGTAAGTTAACAAAACTCATTTCATAATTTTTACAAGTTATTACCATGGTTATATATTTTTCTTACAAGAACTCATGCATGTATTAACTTATACCACTCCATTTTTGTATATATTTAACTTTTAAGCCCTAGAAATGATTTTTGGTTAGATCCTTGTTAGATCTACTTGGTTATGATGTTTAGGAACCCATGACACCCTAAGAAGGTGTATGGTAGGATTATACTAGTTTTGTGGTGATTGAAAGTGGTTTGATTGAAGTTAGAACTAGATTAGAACTTTAGAAATGGTTTTTGAAACTACATATTGACCTACTGTCCCTATTTTTGAAACGTGGGAAAATCAGTGAATGATGGGTAATTTTTGACCAAAGATTTAGAAAATACTTTCAAAAACGAAACTTTTGGCGAAAGAACGGATTAAAACGAGCTTATAACGAAGGAGATATGATTTTTGTAAATTTAACGACGAAAACTATTTTCTGAAAAACTGCATGCTGTTTGACAGCTTTCGACGGGCAAATAGAGACGTTAGACGTAACCTAGAGGAGCCGAACTATCGAAAATATATTAATGCATACTAAAACGAATCCGTGGATATAAAGAGCGAGGAAAATGAACTTAAAACGACCAAGTTATACCCGTTTTAACATCGTCAAAACTATATATATATATATATATATATATATATATATAAAGTCACTACTAGAAAATAATATAACTACGTACTAATGACATATTTTCTAGATTTCTTATTCAAGGGGTTTATTTTTAATAAACGAAATACGTACGACCCAAGGTTTATTTACGCAACTACTAGACGTGATTTTAAGGTTTTCAAGACGGGGAATACAACGCTAACATTTTTATACGATATATATTACGACAAGTTTTTATAACTCCAATTGGACTTATTTTTCCTAAGTATGGAAAGTATTTTATTTGACAATAACTAGTATTTCCAAGTCACGAGTGGTATAGGTATCATGTGCATGTGCATTCATTACATCATTTCATGATCTAAATTAGATCATTATGATTCATCTTAGGTTGCGGCTAGTGTTCGCGCCTTATTGTCCCTATCATTTCACATCCTTGTATCATCATTTCGAGGTGAGTCATAGCCCCACTTTTACTTGTTTAATTACTTTATAAACTTTTTGGGGGAGATACATGCTTAAATACTTGTTTTATACTTTTATACGATTTGAATTACTTTTTGGAGGAGAATACGCTGCTTTAATTATTTTTGTACGATGCCAAAGTATTAAATTCTTTACATTGCTTAAGTTGCCTTATTACCACGACATAAGTCCCCTTTAATATCATGGACCGTTAATTAAGATGCAAGCGAGAGTGAGTGGATAGATCTATTGAGGGTGACTCCTCCATTCGTGTTTGGGTTGCTCCATAAGGAAAACGAATGCATTTCATTTCTAATATATTACGCGTGTCTGGTAAACACTCATTTGGGGCCAAGTAACGTCTAGCTTCGGTGTTATGAGCTTAAGAGACAATGTAGTTTTACGACTGAAAAACTTATTACTTTACTTATACTTGGGCTATTGTACATACGATTAAAGTTATATACTGATGGTTTTTATAAACTTGGTTACTGATTTATTACTGATTTACGATGCCTTTGTATCAATCTTATTACTGATTTACGATGCCTTTGCGTCAATCTTATTACTGATTTACGATGCCTTTGCATCAATCTTATTACTGATTTACAATGCCTTTGCATCAATCTTATTACTGATTTACGATGCCTTTGCATCAACCTTATTACGGATTTACGATGTTTTTACTGGGAAATTCTTCTCTCCAAATGTTTTACCATACCTGCTTGTTCTCTAAAATCTATGAACTCACCAACCTCGTGTTGACACTTTAGCATGTATTTTCAGGTTATTAAGGTAGCTCATGTTGCATGCATTTGGACCTTCATGGAGTCGCGGAGTCGACGCGTCTCACCTTATATTTCTGCACTTATGGAACGTTTAATCTTATTGAACTTATTTTAACAAAAATGGCAACATCTTTTGGGACCTATGTTTTGTAAACTCTGAATGTTTTAATGATCAAATGCTATATTTTCTAAATGACACTTTAGGTCGTTCAATATAACTGTAACTATGGTGCTATGACAGTCACCCCCAGGTATTCCATTCCGCTGCCATTCAGGTATTTTGGGGGTGTGACAGATTGGCATCAGAGCTAAGGTTATAGCGAACTAGGATGTATCATGGACCCTAGACTATAACCACATCATCATAGCATCTCATCATTTCATCATAGGTGCATATTCATTATACATGTTGTTTCATGCACACACTGTGCGAGTTATTTATACCCATACTCATATATATATATATATATATATATATGATTATATTGACCTGGTTCACAAGTGACATGTCTTCAGATACCCACCCGATTGTCCTTTTAGCGGATTTCGACATTGAAGATGCATTGTCAACTTCCACTACCATTATACCACCAGTTGCACGTATACCACCATTAGCACTATTGATTTGTTATAGGAATAAGGTTTTCCTATCATTCAACCTATACATAGAATGCCGTATGGTGGAGTATTCAGACTTAATTTTTAATGGACTTATTAGGATGCTTATTGCAAGGGAGATAGTATGTTTTCTTTCCTCCACTAGTAGGACGCTTACTACTCAGGTACTACCACCACCGTCAGTTACTTATTTCACTATTGGTCGTCCCATAGTGCGTACTTCAACTTTACCTCTTGGATGCCGCGATATAGCGTGAAAGAGGGTAGTATTCCATTCACTATTATCACCATCGCCTCTTAACTCGTCACTAGGATTTCATCGTCACCAATGTTATTCTCATCCTTTAGAATACCACCATTGTCATTTCCCTTTTCCATTTCCACTTGCCACAAATTAGATAACACCTTGTGGATAATACCAAGATTACGGACTCAACAGGAACATCCGCAGATTCCTCAGGATTAGTTTGGAACCTACATTATTTAGAATATGGTCGACGCAAAACTTCAGACACTGTTTCATGACTATCTCGACCTTATGATGCCGTAAAACCTGATTTCACTTAGAGGGACTACAGGAAGTCTTTAGACTAGACTTATATCTTTACTAGCTTTTACTATTATCCTAACCACGAGAAGTGTGTCATAGTTAAAGAAACTGGTAATATTTTGATTGTTGTACAAACGAAATCACCAAGTATTGACTCTACTATAGGGGAATGGTTGTGCTATTTATGATATTGGTCCATATAGACCGAAACTTTCATGTATTATATTCATGTGTTATGAATATGATGATTTTTATTACCTATAGACTATAGATTCTCATGGACTCTTATGATTTGATGGAAATAGACTTAAGCAAACAACTCCAAGCATGACGCAAGCTGCTGTTGGACAATCCATTGCCAGGAACGTAACTACCGCCCTCACCAAGGAACTTACTCACGTGGAATTTATGGGTTGTAATCCCTCCTCCTTTAGCGGAAATATAGACACAAAGGAATTTCTCAAATGGTTCGAAGAATTAGAAACAATCTTTCAATGTGGCGACTGCCGTAAGGAAGACAAAGTTAAGTTCGCCACTTGCACTTTTCAGGAGCATGCCCAGAAATGGTGGACTAAGTATGTCCAGGTAGTAGGAGTTGATGCTGCTTACTCACACTCTTGGGAGAAACTAAAAAGGATGATGAGTTTGAAGTTCTGTGTGAAAAGCGAATTACAAGCAATTGAACATGAAACACTAAACCTTACCATGGTAGGAGATGATGTTGTCAAGTATACTGCTCATTTTTATGATTTCGCTCGACTAGGCTCTGCAATGGATGAACCAGAAAGCAAGAAACTTGAAAGGTACATCGGAGGAATTTCTCCTGAAATTCGTATGTTGGTCAACTCATTGGAACCCGATACCATGCCTAAAGCTATCAGGATGGGGATCGAAGCAAAGGAACGCATAGCTCACCCCAAGATCTTAGGAAGAAAAAGTGACAATAAAAGGAAGTGGAACAACAACCGAGGTGAGAATGCCACACAAGGACCACACAAGAGACAAGGAGTTGCTAAACCTAATGCTGCAGGTCTAAAGGAAAAGAATGATTACCTTGGTATTTTACCTAAGTGTGAAGAGTGCCAACATCATCATAACCCAGGCTGTTGCCCGGAACCATGTGGCAACTGTAAGAAGGTTACCCACAAAACCAGGGACTGCAGGTTTCCAATTGTGGGTGATAATCAGAAACCATCAATTACATGTTTTGGCTGTGGTGTAGTGGGACACTTCAAGAGTGAATGCCCAGAGTTGGGAAGCCAGAATTGGAAGAAGAAGTTTATGTTTTAATTATGTAAACCATAGTTGAGCCCTCTAGGGTTGTACTTTCTTTTGGTACTTTCCATAAGTACGTTGATGTAACCTAGTTATATTAAGCACTTTCCTATCTAATGTAATGACTATCTTTAGTTATCTCTGTGATAATCGTAACCTTCGTTTAATCCATTTTCTATTGCAATTGTGAAATTTTCAATCATTTCGTAACATTATACCATTGTCTTATTAGGGATTAAGCCGAGTTCGTATTTGACGGATTAATAGATTATTACCATTCCATAATATTTACCCATGTATCCAATAAACCATTCAACGAGTTTTATTTCAAACTATTTTACTACCTTATGGGGAAATTGTTTTACCGAATTTCTAAAAAAACCGTTTTGTTACCGTACTATAAACTGATTTTTCCGATATTACGCCAAATATTTACTATTACTACGCGAACCAATTTTTATATTGCTTTGAAAGGAAATATCAGGATACCATTTTTAATAAGAATGCGTTGAACACCATCTAAAACTTTTGAGAAAAGTAATATTATTTTGACTAAATCAAGCATCGCATCATTAGTCCTCAACTATACATAGCCTGATCACCTATGTATACTTCAGGAAGGATTATGCCATGAAGGAAATAGTTACTTTTTAAAGTATTGCTAATAACAATCTTCATTTAAAAGCGTTTTAAACAAGTAAACTCTTTTATAAATGTCTCTGTCTGACAAACTCTCCCTGGATACTTACCCCACCTGTCACCCACTTAGCCATTAAGTTGGATTGTTCCATTGACTTCTTTAGGAGAGACTTACCGTATCAAGTACTAGGAGGATTCCTTGATACAAGAAAAACAATGAAAGGATTACAGAACTACTAACCTAGACTAGAAGTATACACCAAGACAATTTATAACTCAACAACAATTCTAAGATGCCACGAGACCATCCGAACCACCATCTTTGACCGGGTTGTCCAATTCTATTATTTAAAGGTACTAGCTAGACTGAGCTACAGGATCGAACACATTGAGAGAGTACGCTAAGCAAAACCATAGGAATAAACCAAGCCTCCTAACCGATACTGTAAAGTGATTTGATTAAACATGGCCTTATCTAAATGCAAACTTCCCTGCAGTGAGTTTACGCCAAGAATGATTGATTCGAATTGTGGATATCGATATAGATTCCCCTAAAGCGTTGTGTCCTCAAGAAATTCTAGATAACCTCACCTATACATCAAGAGAGGCATCAGGCCCAAGCACAATAGGCAAAGGAAAACACATGTCTTAGCAATCCGTTAGACCAAAACACAAGGAATCAAAGAAATTGTTACCCATATTCTATCCCCTTCAGATAACGCCGAGTTCGAAAGACAGAACGTTGTGGAATTAGTCACAAGATTTATTGTACCTATTTCAATTATTCCTGATAAAGGTGATCGAATCACCTCAGACTTCTAGCAATCATTTTAAGATTTCCTTCGGAACCTCATTAAGATGTAAACACCCTTATCATCCTCAGACCGATGGTCAGAACGAGAGAACGATTCAAACATAGGAAAGTTATACTCAGAGTATGAGTGATTGACTCTAGAAATGGTTGGACTAACCATTTACCATAATTCGGATTCTTTTACAACCATAGTTATCGCGCGAGCATAGAGACTACACCATTTGAGGCACTTTATGGTCGAAGTACCAATTACCCATCTACAGACCGAAATCGGAAAGTTAAATTCACCAGTCTAGGACTAAACTATGGAACAATAAAGGAAATTTCACAAGTCGAGAACCAGTTACAAGCAACGAGAAACTGGTAGAAGTTAGGTTGGTACATGACACACATCATACGGATTGGGTATCCTTGAACAGCAAACTAACTAGATTCACGTGAGAGAACGAACTAAGTTGAAAGCTTTGCCTTGGAGAGGCATGATACGATTTGGGTAACACGAGAGATTGAACCTTTGAGTATATGGGACCATTTCAGATTCATGTTAGAATCAACCAGCTGACATATAAGATGTGAGTTCTGACGTAGTTCAGCAACATATATTACCCATATTACATTATAAACCTGAAGAAGCACTGATCAACTATTGATGAACCAAACTCGGAAAAAGCCAAACTCACTATTCCATTAGGCATTCATGAAATAACCAGAAATTTCCTACAAGTCAAGGATCAATTACAAATTCTATAAGTTGTAAACCATTAAAACCTCAAGTTGGTAGCCAGATTATGTTGAAAGTTCTGCCTAGGAAGGGCATGATATTATTTAGAAAATTTGAAAGTTAAACCCGATATACACTGGACCACGTAATATTTCAGACAGAGTAGGCCTAGTCGCCGTCAGACTTGAGCCTTGTTAGAGAACAACCGGATTACACAACTATATTTCGCCTATTCAAATCCCAGGAAATGACATTCGGATTAGTCACTCATAATCCCATTAGGAAAGGAATCCAACCCAAAGACAAACGTAAGCTTGGTAAGAGAACCAGTATAAATCATGGACTGTTAGGTCGAACGGTTGAAGCAGAGTCGAATTCCTATCGTGGAAGTTCGCTGAAATTCTCGAATATGAGCACCTTTTCACCAATACCACTCCAAAGACCAACACAAACTGAACTTCGGGATGAAGTTCCTGTTAGAAGGGAAGACTGTCACAACTCGTAATTTCCGGTCATTTTCCAAACCTCGACAATTTACTATTCACAAGTTACTATTCATCATTTACTATTCATCGATCACTATTCATCATTTTCGATGTCAATTTGATATTCTGAGAAGCGTTTAGAAATTTTACTATTCACTTGACACTATTCATTTCTGGAAGAAATAACACTATTCACGTGCATTGCTCATGTCATCGTAAATTTAGTTTACGAGTATTTAAATTCGCGTAACCGTATTGGTTCAAGAGCGAATTCATGCATTATCCTTTGGGACATCTCATATGGACTAGAAATAGTCCGCATATCATCATTATGGCACTTACATACTATTCCACTCGTAGGATAATTAAATTAATACTTTTGGTATAATTTACCTTTTTACGTATAATTATTTCTAAATAAACGTTAACACGCGATCAATAATGCGACAAACACGTCCGACACTCCCGACTATGATCCCAATATATTTTTATATTCATTTTATAATATAAAAATTATAATATTAAATTACCCGGTATTTTGGATATTTATTTTAATTATTATCGTAAGATTTCTAAAATTTCGACGGTTTTTGTAGAAATTAAACTATAATTATCTAAACACCCAATAATTTTACCCAACCTATTTTTATAATTTTTATAACTTTATTTTATCCCGGTTAACTCCGTTAAAATTTATTTTTAGTTAAACCGGTACCCGGTACACCTTAAAACTACAAATAAACACAATAATATTACAAAAGTCTTCAAAAATCTTACACACTCCAACCCCCGCCCCCTCCTTTTTTTCCGCCCCCCCCCCCCCTTGCCAATCCCTTACAAAGTTTACTTACTCACTCCATCCTCATAAATAACTCATACTAACTCTATATAATATAATTAATACTAATAATATATATCCTAAATATTAGATATTTTCACCTCATTTGCAACTAGCCAAGAAAAATAATTCATCTCTTTTCTCTCTATAAGGGTGCTCGGCCTAGGGTAATTCAAGAAGCAAAAATCATCATTTTTCAAAGATCAAAGTGTAATCTTGTTCATATAGTTATCCTTGTTAGAGTTTTGGAATAAAAACTCAAGGATTGTTAGGTTTTCACCATCCAAACTTCATTAATCTTCCAAGTAAGTTAACAAAACTCATTTCATAATTTTTACAAGTTATTACCATGGTTATATATTTTTCTTACAAGAACTCATGCATGTATTAACTTATACCACTCCATTTTTGTATATATTTAACTTTTAAGCCCTAGAAATGATTTTTGGTTAGATCCTTGTTAGATCTACTTGGTTATGATGTTTAGGAACCCATGACACCCTAAGAAGGTGTATGGTAGGATTAGACTAGTTTTGTGGTGATTGAAAGTGGTTTGATTGAAGTTAGAACTAGATTAGAACTTTAGAAATGGTTTTTGAAACTACATATTGACCTACTGTCCCTATTTTTGAAACGTGGGAAAATCAGTGAATGATGGGTAATTTTTGACCAAAGATTTAGAAAATACTTTCAAAAACGAAACTTTTGGCGAAAGAACGGATTAAAACGAGCTTATAACGAAGGAGATATGATTTTTGTAAATTTAACAACGAAAACTATTTTCTGAAAAACTGCATGCTGTTTGACAGTTTTCGACGGGCAAATAGAGACGTTAGACGTAACCTAGAGGAGCCGAACTATCGAAAATATATTAATGCATACTAAAACGAATCCGTGGATATAAAGAACGAGGAAAATGAACTTAAAACGACCAAGTTATACCCGTTTTAACATCGTCAAAACTATATATATATATATATATATATATATATATATATATATATATATATATATATATATATAAAGTCACTACTAGAAAATAATATAACTACGTACTAATGACATATTTTCTAGATTTCTTATCCAAGGGGTTTATTTTTAATAAACGAAATACGTACGACCCAAGGTTTATTTACGCAACTACTAGACGTGATTTTAAGGTTTTCAAGACGGGGAATACAACGCTAACATTTTTATACGATATATATTACGACAAGTTTTTATAACTCCAATTGGACTTATTTTTCCTAAGTATGGAAAGTATTTTATTTGACAATAACTAGTATTTCCAAGTCACGAGTGGTATAGGTATCATGTGCATGTGCATTCATTACATCATTTCATGATCTAAATTAGATCATTATGATTCATCTTAGGTTGCGGCTAGTGTTCGCGCCTTATTGTCCCTATCATTTCACATCCTTGTATCATCATTTCGAGGTGAGTCATAGCCCCACTTTTACTTGTTTAATTACTTTATAAACTTTTTGGGGGAGATACATGCTTAAATACTTGTTTTATACTTTTATACGATTTGAATTACTTTTTGGAGGAGAATACGCTGCTTTAATTATTTTTGTACGATGCCAAAGTATTAAATTCTTTACATTGCTTAAGTTGCCTTATTACCACGACATAAGTCCCCTTTAATATCATGGACCGTTAATTAAGATGCAAGCGAGAGTGAGTGGATAGATCTATTGAGGGTGACTCCTCCATTCGTGTTTGGGTTGCTCCATAAGGAAAACGAATGCATTTCATTTCTAATATATTACGAGTGTCTGGTAAACACTCATTTGGGGCCAAGTAACGTCTAGCTTCGGTGTCATGAGCTTAAGAGACAATGTAGTTTTACGACTGAAAAACTTATTACTTTACTTATACTTGGGCTATTGTACATACGATTAAAGTTATATACTGATGGTTTTTATAAACTTGGTTACTGATTTATTACTGATTTACGATGCCTTTGCATCAATCTTATTACTGATTTACGATGCCTTTGCGTCAATCTTATTACTGATTTACGATGCCTTTGCATCAATCTTATTACTGATTTACGATGCCTTTGCATCAATCTTATTACTGATTTACGATGCCTTTGCATCAACCTTATTACGGATTTACGATGTTTTTACTGGGAAATTCTTCTCTCCAAATGTTTTACCATACCTGCTTGTTCTCTAAAATCTATGAACTCACCAACCTCGTGTTGACACTTTAGCATGTATTTTCAGGTTATTAAGGTAGCTCATGTTGCATGCATTTGGACCTTCATGGAGTCGCGGAGTCGACGCGTCTCACCTTATATTTCTGCACTTATGGAACGTTTAATCTTATTGAACTTATTTTAACAAAAATGGAAACATCTTTTGGGACCTATGTTTTGTAAACTCTGAATGTTTTAATGATCAAATGCTATATTTTCTAAACGACACTTTAGGTCGTTCAATATAACTGTAACTATGGTGCTATGACAGTCACCCCCAGGTATTCCATTCCGCTGCCATTCAGGTATTTTGGGGGTGTGACAAATATGAGGCGACTATTAGATGGCTCACCCTTGGATATGTGAGCATAAACGACACACGATAGCCCATGACCTTGAGTCTAGCTACAAGACTCGTAAATAAAGTAAAGCGCTTCTTGGGAGGCAACCCATGATTTGTGTGATTTCTATTTGTTTCCGTATGCATGCTTTATTTTTATTGTTGGTAGATCATGTTTCAAACTAAAATGGTGAAAATACTTTATTTTGTCATTTGGCTTAGTCTTAACTTCATCCAAAGGTATTTCGCAAAAGATAAGTGTAAGGGGAAACCCCAAATATGTTTTTAAGAAACAAAATTGATCATGATTCTCCACAATATTAAATGGACATGTATATTCGTATTTGTTAGAGTCAAATGCTTGTATCGAGTCATAATGATGTTTTGCAGGATTTTCCAGGAAGTAGGACATAAGTTTTCCAGATATTTTCCAGAAACTTAACGTAAGGATTTCTGCAGATCACTTCTGACGGCGTCAGGAAGAAATCCCTGACGGCTTCATGTGTAAAAATCTGGAAATTTTGCTAGTTTTGTTTTTCTAACGGAGTCTTAAAGTTTTTGTTAAATGTTTAGTTTTATAAACTCCAGGAAATCTGCAAACACTCATTCTACAAGCATTATATCTTACTTTGTTTTCTAGGATTTGTTATCATATATAGATTGCCGCCGATTTTACGCGAGGTTTCCTTGTTTGTTTTCTCAGGTTTAACAGGTTATGTATGACAAGAAGATAATTTATATTCTGGAAGGGAAGCTTTAATTGTTCATTTTCTTGGAGGAAGATCTAAACTTGTTAACACACTATCTATACCGAGCGAATCAGGGGAGTATTTGATTTCACTCTTTTACATGTTTTACTTTTACAATCTTTAATTGAACATTGGGGACAATGTTCATCCTAAGTGTAAGGGGAGGGTAAATGATGATACCTTATAGGATACACTATCACTTGAGTTTGTTTGTTTGATGGTAGGTGTGTAATAAAACTATGAGAAATACTTGTTAGTGTAATTTTAGCACCAAATTTAAAATTTTTTACAACATTTAGGAGTGAAACTTTAGCCATAGCAAGTGTCTCATGGATAGGAGGTTGTATGACTAGCACAAAACCGTACCATTCAGAAAAATTTTCCACCCAAATATGTGAGGTTCGCCTTTAGATTTGATAAGAAAAACATTTACTATTAGAGCTTATGAGTGTACCGGTAGCATTTAGATTCTAGAACTTGCGTTAGTGATGCATCCCGAGACCGCTAGTGAGACTACATTCGTGTGGTAGGATTTACTACATGATAAGAGGTATTAGGATCACCCTTGTGTTAAACCCGTATCATGATTACTTGACCATTTAAGTCATATTATTTGGCTAGTTAAGTCAATTAATTTTTCCCACACACCTTAGCATTGTACTCATTTTTAGTACACGAAACCCCTAGTACACCCCTCCGAGCCTATCTTTTCGTTTCTAACTTTAAGCATCTTACTTAAAGGAAGAATTTGTTACACCCCATTTAAATGTACAACCAAATCGCCTTAGCCTTCTATGTATGCACTCATCTTTAGTGCATTATTGTTATTTGTTTAAACCCTTAGTTAATTATCTAATTGATTACATGGTTGCTAAGTCGAGTCATATCCTTGTACATATTTTTTTTGGACGATTGGGACTCATGGGTAAAGTACTTATGTTATGGAGTAATGGGGAAGAACATCATATTGTTACCCCCATATGTACGTTAATCTTAAAAGTACTCCAAGTGTTTTGATTATCTTAATTCGAGTCATTACATTAGTTTATTGTAAAGTATGTAAAAATTCAAGTGTAAGGGGAATGTTCATTCCCTATGATGTATTATTTTGGATGGTAGGGTAAGAGTGTACACAAAAAAAAAAAAAAAAAAAAAAGAAAAAAAAAATTAAAAAGAATAGAAAAAGAAAAAAAATAGAATAGGAAAAAAAAGAAAAAACATACGGACTACCATCCCGTTTCATTCTATGTTTGTTTTATGTTTTTGTTATTTTTGATTTATTAGCTTAAGTCGAGTCTAGTCTTGGCTTAGCAACGCCATATTGTACATGTAATTAACCAAGATGATTAACTCGCCACCAGTAAAGATTGCCTATATCCAACAAAACCGTGTATTCCATATCCCTACACCTAACGTTATAACCCTTTAAAAGACCTCTTTGATAGTTTATCCTAGGTGCTTACGCCATGTGGTGGACGTTTGATCCTTTCCCAAGCCTATGGTAATCTATTTTGCTATGACAGGTAGTGAGAGATGTTTACCATTTCCATATTGTGATATATACTTTATTACACCCGAAAGATGTGAGTATCTAAACACTATTTGTGAGGTGCTAGTGTATGACCTCCGTGCTTTTCTTTGGTCTTTAGTGGAACGAATATTTGTTGTAATTACTTTTATATTAGTGTTAAATGACCCCTAACTTGTATTTTGATTAGAATAAAAGCGCATTTGCTTGAGGACAAGCAAATCTCAAGTGTAAGGGTATATGATGAGGCGAAAAATGATCCGTTTTTAAGGGGTCATTTAAGCCGGAATTTGAATTTATTTGATCAAATATTGCCCTAAATCGTTCCTTTTGTGATTTTAGGTACTTTTGGAGTGAATTCTGGAAAAGGAAGTATTTTGGACGTTTTTGGAGCATAAAAGTGAAGAAAACGGCAAAGTCTTAATTTTCCTTGCTGGGAACATTACCTGACGGCGTCAAGAGCATTTTGATGACGGCGTCAAGAGCAAAACTGATGACGGTCCAGTAGAAATGTTACGGCGTCAAAGCATGGCCGTCAAGAGTAAAAGTGGTGACGGCCCAGAACAACATTACACATGACGGCGTCAGATCTGGATCTAGGCAATCCGATTATATTATAGGTGGCGGGTTGACGGCGTCAGAATTTTCTTCTTGACGCCGTCACCTTAGGAAATCTATATATAGTCTTTGTAATTTTCATTCTAAAAAGAGGACAATTTTAGGGACGAGTTGAATAAACCCTAGCTCGACTTTTACAGTATTTTCAAGGGTTTTCACCCCTTGAAACCTTTCATGTTCAATTAAGATAAGTATCCTTTCAATTCATTCAATATGTCTACGTGTTGTTTGAATATATCTTACTCTTGTCTTGATTTTAACATGCTAGGCTAGATCTCTTGTGTGTTTGCTTAGATGTAATGAAACCTAGATGTTGATTATAGGTTGATTGCTTGTTTATAGTTGTAATGGATGAATGATTTCGATGTTAGGCTTAAGAAAACTGGCAGACTTCCATAGTGTAACTTGCTTGTATGTCTTAAGAAACATGAAGCAATGCGTACTAGGTTTTTATAGTTGTATTTAATGCATGAGGGAATTCTAGTGATCCCATGTTAGGAGCTTCTTGCAGGCTCGACATAGGACTGAAGTAGGAGCTTATAAAGATGGGGAAGTACGTACGCCACCCCACGAATGGTACTAAGGAATATAACACGTCATCCACGCAACTGTAACAAACTATCAACCTGTAAAATATATCTAAGGAGTAATGAAATCTAAGTAAACACAATTTCCCCATTTATTGGTCACACCACATTAGTAATTAGCTTTATTTTCATTTTTGTTATTTTATTTTGATTGCATCTTAGTTATTCGGTTAGTTGACTAGCAACAAATTCCGCCCACTCTTCCAAAACCTGAGATTTTTACTTGCTTTTATAAAAATATAAAAATACAAAAAGAATCATCCCTCACCTCTAGACCTAGTTTTTAGACTTTCTAATCCTAGCGACACTATTCCTGAGTTGAACGATCAATCCCCAGTACTTGTCGCTATACTATACTACAACGATCAGGTACACTGCCTAGTTGGGGTTGTAAGCTTCTCGAGATCCCTCGAGAGGTAAAGCCTGGTGCAATTCCCGCGCATCAATGAACTGTCCGTATGTTCTGACAACCGTATTCGTCCTATGAATCTATTTACTTTTGATATGATTGATGTCGAGGTCTTTTGGTTATGGATTTGGTATCTCCTCATAAATCTACCATAGACTACCATATCCGATATGTGACCTTTAGCAATCTACTTCATCCTACTTTTGTTATGATGGCTCTTAACCACTTGAATCTGATAAGATTAATGCTGCTATGGAAGTACAGACTCCGATCTCCTTTGATTGAAAAGTTTCCCTCGACACCTATTAGTATCCACACTTGGAAAGCTCTGGCATTGGAAGTATCTTGTTTTACAAAAATGTTCCGATGTTCTCTGATGAACCTCTTGGTATTCCCTCCTGCTTGAGAAGTAGAGTTGACATTGAACTGATCTCCGTTGAAGAAACCATGGTGCCATAGAAGTTGAGAGATTGAAGGAGCTGATGGAATATGATTTTGTTCACCTTCGTGTTTCTCTTCGGATGCTCCTGTTGGTATGAAGAAGAAAGATGGAAGTATGCAGCGGCGTATCGACTATCGTAAACTTAACCATATGACATTCCGTAATCATTATCCATTTCCGCGTATCAATAATTGATTTGGTCTATCTTTGAAACTCCATATCAGATGGCCTCTTTTAGATTTGAAGAACTGAAGAAGCAACCACAAGAACTTCTAAGAAGGGGGTTAACTAACCTATAGTAATTTCTGTTAAGTATTTCAGTTGTATTCATGAAGAAGAAGGAAGGTGACGTAAATTGTATGTGAAGTTTCCCTAAGATGATTTCTGAACCTGCTTTTGTACTCTTTATAATCTTTTGAGCATTAATGACATTGGCTAATATAACAACTAATTTTACACATCTGATGAAATCATGTCTTTCGTGAGTATTTGGACAAATTGTCATAGTATGACATTTAGTTGGTGTTCAGACACGAAAGAGGAATATGTAGATCATTTTCGTATTGAGTTTGAATGATCCTTTGTTCTGGAAGAGTAGATTTGATTGGCGTTCAGAGATTGTAGTGGACAGCACTGCCATGTATACTGGGAAGACAGAGTTCCCATAAAAGGACCAAGAATGAAGACCGTTATCGGAGTTAGAAACCTTGTAGAATGATAGTAGAAGATGTTCGCGACAGGCGATACCGTGGAAAAAGCATATGGGAGTGGAGAGACACTTAGGAAGGACTTGATGATACCTTATGAAGCAAGTTGGGCATCAAGACAACCAGACTGTAGGAGACGAACTATCAGCACTTAACTTGGAGATGGCAACAGCGGTGTTTACCATAAAACCTGGAGCTGTGCTAAAAGACCTATCGAAGATACGCAATCATGCTTTTTTATTCATTTTAGTTGTACTAAGACGTATTGATAGAAGAAGCAGATTTGCGTATGGAAGGGTGCACAGTGATCATGCCAGAGATTCACGTTACTGCACCACAATTTCAAGAAGAGGTGCCAAAGGCTTGAGGGACCAGACTCAAGTTTATAATTCCTTTTCACCGTGTGATCAGATAGACAAGCGTGAAATCATGTATTTGAATGGAAATTTTTTTGAAGCAAACATTTGTATTTGGATGAGTTGATTCTTTGAAAGATGAGGTTATTAATGACGTAATTCTTTTCTGCTTAACCCACTTAAGTTTTCGTTACATGATGATAAGATTCTTTGAATGAATTAGGTTCTCTGATTTTAATTCCGCGCTGTGTTCATTTTGCGTATGTTGGTTGACGGTTTTGATACGAGAATTTTGATGAATTGTGGAAGACCTAACACTTTTGACGACGTACTTCATCCGATGCTTACTAGATTCCGTTACGTTATTTGTACGTTCTGTTTCTCTAATTTCAAATTGGTAGTGATGTTTTGCTTCGGGACAACCCTAAGATATAGAATAGACTGTTAGGTGGTTGTTAGATGCTTATTCACGACTTGAGATAAAGTATGACCATCATGATGGTATACTCATATGATGCTAGTATTATGACGCCTGATCAACGTGATAATACTTGCGTCATATGACGTACCCTCATTGTGATCATAGGATATTTCGAGGAGTGCCTTTGGAAACCTTAGAAGATTATGAAATTTGTTTGAGATTATCTACGTTTAGTGAGACTTTAGGTTCATTCTACCTATGCGTTTAATCTGCCTTCATCGTTATACGACTTGATACGTTTAGGTACTCGACATGAATTTGTTGACCTTTGTGCAACTGATAAGAATCTTAGGTTCTGTTGTAGAGCCTTCTGCCGTTTGATGTTATCAAACAATCTATTTCGGTCAGTAAGAATTCAATCTGTTACTATGCAAGAATACACCTACGTTTTGCTACGTGTACGTGTCACATTTGCTAAACCTGTTTCATTATGATCTGTTATGAGTTAAGATATGAGATTTTCGATTTTGGAGGAACAAGATTTGTCTATTTATGAGAAATACGTTCGAAAGGTTATATTGAAGATGAGACTATTTAAG
Source organism: Artemisia argyi (assembly GCA_030686995.1). Taxonomy (NCBI): domain Eukaryota; kingdom Viridiplantae; phylum Streptophyta; class Magnoliopsida; order Asterales; family Asteraceae; genus Artemisia; species Artemisia argyi. The sequence goes on from CM060703.1 coordinate 121,583,073, forward strand.
AATCTGAAGAGTTAATCATGTTTATCATCCTCATGTATTTTGCAATTCGATACGTTCTCATCTGATTTGTCTATTTCTATTCCACGGACGAAATATCCGTCAAGTCCTATATCTTCCGTGTATCTCTTTTGAGGGGATACGATTATCATCTGTTATGTTTGGTACATTATTCCTTTGATTTGGATTCAGTACGATATGTCTTTTCTAAGGAAACCGAAGCTATTTTGATCGACAAGATCAAGTCATGAGAAACAATTCATTCACATTTCTGTTCACAGTCCGTTATGTTTTCCGTTTTGTTTTCCCTTCAATTTTTGAGGACAAAAATTTTCTTTATAGAGGGGAAGAGTTATAAAACCCTCAAATTCGAAAACCTAAAAATTACGTATAATTTTGAAATTTCTTCATATGCTTCGTGATATTACAAATTAAACCCTAAATTTTGAATTACCAATTTTGCATCTAATTTGAAATTTTACCTAAGCCATGATAACTAATAATAAACGTAAAACTATATGCAATGTAATATTAATACATTTTAACTAAAGATAATACATAATATAAGTTGTAATTAATCAAAACATTCCTAAACCCCTACAAGACTTGGTACCCATTCTTTTTTTCTTTTGGTCCAACATATCACATGACACACATTTGTAAGATAAGAACTCCAAGCCTTATATTATGCCAATATCAGTTATACACTATCAATCACATTTATTTTTCCTTATTTGTTCCCTAAATTAAGATATACGCTCCCCTATCAAATCCCTACATCAGATACATTTTTTTTTCTTCTTTCTTCTTCACTCGAAAAATACAAAAAAAAATAAATAAATAAATAAATAAATAAATAAATAAATAAAATAACACAAAGTTCCTGCTCTCTTAAAGCTCAAGGATACGAAGGGTGTTGCTGTGGTGTTGATCGTGAAATAATAGGGTTCCAGGATGGGTGTTCGTGATTCGTGGGGTTGTGTTCGTTCTCTTGTTCTTTTTCTTGTCTCGTTAACCAGTAGAGGTAACCATCGTTCCTTTTGTTTTGCACCTAATCGACTACACACATGATTATATGATCTTGAAAACATGAGACTAAAACCAGAAAATAACCTAAACAAAAATAAAACTCTTGTGTCGACTTGAAATTCTTTTGGGCTGTTATGAATCTGTTTTTGTACGTTTGTGTGATCACTAAATACTCGACCTATCAATGCTTTTTATATAACGAATATAAGATGAAAGTTTGGCAAAAAGATCCAGAATTAACCTATCGAAACAGGAAGACCAGCATGCATATTATTTGAATACTTTGTGTGTCGAACATGGATATGTTGTATATATATGAAACCTAAAAAGTTGTTAATCTTTATGTCGACCTTGGATTTGTTTTCTATTTTGACCCAACTGTTTTCCAGCCCTAATACTTGGTGTTAAACCCTAATAAGATCATTAATGACACATTAATTATGAATTAAAACCTGGAAACCCAAAGTATTTAATTTGGGTCGATTTGAGTTTAAAAAGTTAGGGTTGTGATGTTTCTGTCTCACTTACGTGCTGTCCAGAAATTTAGTCGGGTTCAAGAGAGTCTATTGTGATGTTAACAATGAGCTTAAACCTAATTTTTAAGTCTAAAACTTTGTTTAGAATGTGTACTCACTTGATATTAAGTTTTATAGCCATTAGAGGTCGGGAGGATGGTCTTTTTATATTTTTACAAAATTAAGTGTCAAAACTTTATTTTAGATGTCTGAATATCAGTGTTTTGATTTTTCATTTTCAAACCCTAAGGAGTTAAGAGCTCTCCTTTTTCAGGCTTTAAATATAGGTTATGGGTGACCTCTGTGAATTTTTGTGGAATTTTTGGAGTAGCAAAACATGGTGTGCTATTTGCTTACTTTTTCAGTCTATAATCTGTTATCGAATCTGAAGTAGTTGAACAAATGGATTTATCTTCTATAGATGCACCTTGAAATAAAATTCTGTAAAAATTACACAAGGTACTTAAGATATATAGGATTTAGTGGAAGCTCCAGAAAGTACTTAAGTATGATAAGAAAATTCGGAAATGTTGATTGGCTCCAAACGGTCAACCAAAGTCAACCACAGATGTGGTCAATATATTCAAATTCCTTAGAGTCCATCTCTGTGGAAGTACAGTGTTTCCCCGGGTCGTTATGTCCCGACGAGGCGTGATGGTAATAAAACGGGTTTGTGATGGGGTGAATTTAGACAGAAAAGGGTTGTGATTGATAAAATTGAAGAATTATGAAGTAGAATAGCTTAGGAAAGCTATGTGAATGATTATGCGAGATTAGAGATTCCAAAAACGTATAAAAACCTAAAAACGAGCGTTTGTATTTAATATAAACGCGAACGCGCAAAATAAAAAGTGAAACGGGAGCAAATAAAGTCCTACGAATATGCAAATTACATTTTTACAATCTTAATGATAAAAGAAAATTTTTAGACAAAGAAAATTAATTTTTACACTATTTAATTATTAATTATTAATTAATTACTAATTACTAATTACTTAATAATATTTAAAATACACTAATTATGAATTTAAGCTAGAAAAATGAAAATTTAATTCTAAAAATTCTAAAATAATATAAAGTAATTTTAAAACTAAAAATATATTTTTCCTACTTTTTCTCTATTTATTATTAATTAATTAAGATTTAAAAACAAATTAAATTAAAGAAAAGTAGCAAATAAATAGTAAAAATTCTAAAACTTTTTCTAAAAATATTTTATGACATTTAAAACCTAGCAAAAATATAAAAACATAGGAGTGCTTAATAAAAACTATTTATACTATTTAATTATCTAATATTATTAATAAAACTAATATTAATTATTAAAAATAACAAATGAAAAGAGAAAAATCTAGAAATATTCCTCAAATTATTTTAAACTATCAGGAACTCAACAAAAATATAAAAATAGAAATTGCTTATAAATAAGCAGAAAAATAAGTCAAATGCCTTAAATAGAAGCTATCACTTTATTAAAAGTCATGATTTTTTGGATTTTTCTTTTTGAAAACTGATTCTACACTAAGAACAAACAACTTTTGAGAAAAAAATAATTTTGGAACTAAAAAATGAGCTTAATGCAACCATATGTCCTTAACAGTAGCTTAATGTGGCTAAAATGAGATTTTGAACTTGAATAAGCTAATATTAAGCTAACTAGACTGAACAAGGAACAAATTAAGCTACAAACAAGTTATGTAAACTTAGAAAAAAGCTTAAAACAACAAGAAAAATGCATTGAATAAGCCACACAGTTCAAACAAGAAAATCCACAGACCACTCAGACCAACATAGGCCAAATTGGCCAATTTGCAGCCCTTGGTGGGGCCCACATGGGTGACCAAGGGTCAAAATACAATGGTGAAGTGAAAATATAGCTTGAGGGGCTTTCCAAAAAGCCCACAAGCTCAGGATAAGCTTAGGTGATGAACAAATGAAGGGCTCGTGAAGTTTGGTCTGTTGGACCACTGATCATGGTGTAGGGCAGCAGGCCAGATTATAAGCTGTGCAATTAAGCTCAGGGCTCCAAAGTAATCTTGGATCTATAAGGCTAATGTATAAGTGCTTGTGACTGAAACACAACTAACAAAACAGTGAGAGCTTAAAGGCAAGAAGCTGCTCATAAAAGCAATTAAGCAAGGAAAAATCAGATGCAAAGGCTTGTAACAACTAAGAACTACTCAAACAAGCTTAGATAACAAGCAGATAAACTCAAGCATAAAGCAGGTACAAGCTAAATAACAAACAAACCTAACTGGTAATGCAAACAATCAAGTAGGCTAAACAGTTAACTATAAAAGCTAAATAAGCTAGGCTAAAAAGCTAATGAGGTAAATCTAAAAAAGCTATTCCTAAAAATTAGCACTACTGGCAGCAAAAAGTAACAAAGCTCAGACAACAAACTCAAGTAATTGAACAGGTACAAGCTAGGAAAAATATGCTTACGGGCAGTTACCCTTGAGCAGGGCAACTTGGTTGTCAAACAAGCACATTCAAGGTCAATATTTCCTAAGCAAATGATTATCAAACCTGGTTTTTCTTTTTGATCTTGTTAGACAAGCCACCAAAGACTACAAAACAACAATTTTTACCTAATTCCACTAACTAATAAAGGCTAGGACTGATTTAGACTTTTGTTTTATTTTTCAGTTCATGAAAATTATTGACTTTCTATCTCAATCCTAAGTTTGACTAATATGAATTTTATCAGCTTAAGTCTACCCCTAGATGTTAATTATACTTGTTTAAAGACTGAAAACTCAAACAATTACACCAAATGTGACAATTGAACAAGCTCACATGAACAGTTATTAAGTATAGCAGGCAGTGATGGATTTTAAGCTAACTAATAAGCACCAAAATGAACGATAAGTTGACTTAAGTTAAGACTATCCTACAAACTATTTATAAAACTTAAATGAGAACCTAATTGTCACTTGGCAATGGGCACAAATAATCTGACAGATAGGAGCCTACATGGTACTATTTGGGCTGAGATAAAAGCATAAAAAATATAAAACCAATGTTTAAAAACTACACACTAATGGAAACAAGCAACTAGGTAACTAAAAGGGGGCACTTAAATGGCTAAGGGGACAAATTTATGTAGCTGGAAAAACCTCATACATTGAACAAGCAAAAACTGCACATGTGAAATGTGGACAAAGGGCAAACAGTAGGGCCTATTAAGCATACAGAAAATATTACTAAAAATAAAGTAAAAATATAAGCAGTGAGGCAAGCTGGAAAATAACCTACAAACTAATTTTCAGGTCATAAGAACTTGAAACAAAGAAATAAAAATTGAGCTACCAAGGGCTGTTGGTACAAAGGGTACCTGTTATGCAGTGGACAAGATTGGGTAAAATTGGCAAGTGTTTGACTTGGAAAGGTCAACTACAGGTATTATACTAATACAATGAACTATAATGAACAAGTTTAGACTAAAAATACCTACTAAAAGGGTCTAGAACTAGATTCTATCCTAATGACTAAAAAAAACAGTTTATACTAAAATTTTTTGGAAATAAAAGTTTAGATCCTTAACAATTAGATGAAAGTGAAGAATTTTGGTCTAAAACTACTAAGAGTAGATAAACAAAGCTAATTAAGTCAAAAAGAAATGGTAAAGACAGTTTATTGAGTCAACCTAAGCTTGTGCCAAACACTCTTTTATGGAGTGACTGATTGAAATTTTACACTAGAATTGTTATTTTTAAAGCCAGAACTTAAAAAGAAATGACTGCACAAACTATGATCAAACTAAAGGAGCATAGGTAAACAGGAAACAAGCATTGAAAACAAGTAAACTTGAAGAGTGCAATTCAAGATTAATGACAAATAATTTTAACAACTAAAATGAAATAACAATTGAAATTTCCTTAAACTGAATTTTCAAGAGTACAAAAGTGAAAGTGAAACTGAAAAGCAATACAGATTATACTAATTATAAAAACTAAATTACACTAACATCTATTTGAACAACTAAAAATCCTACTACTCTTCTCTGCTTCCCTCTTCTTTCTTTTATACTCACCCTTTAGGGTTTTGGTGACCCACACATGCTTTCCCACCTCTGAAATTGACCATTCGATTGGCTTCTTTTAATCTTGACCTTTGAAACATGTTTTTGGCGCCAAATTGACTTTTGTTAGTTTAGGGGTTGAGTAAAAGGAAGAAATTGCAATTAATGCATCTTGGATAGTAGTGTGAGGTAGGGGAACATGGAGTGGGGGAAGGTGAGGAAAAAGTGGAGTAGGTGGGGGGCTGGTTGCAGGCTAGCAGGGGTGTCACGGGTGTATGTGGGAGAAGGAGGTGGTCAAAGGTGTTGAATCGGAGGGAGTATTAAAACAGGTTGTGTTTGTTTTGGATTTGGGCCAACGGTGTTGAGATGGGCTTGGGGAGTGGAATAATAAGGGTGGGTTTGATTTAGTGTTGAGTGAAATAAAAAAAATCGGTCCATTTGGTTTAAGTAATTCAAAAGAAAAAGGACCAATTATGTCATTTCTGAAAATTAAGAGTGATTTCTGCCAAGTTACCAAAAATACTTCAAAGGACCATTCTTGTCAAGTTGTAATTCCATAAGGACCAAAAGTGACTTTTTTTATCCAAAAAATATTTCCCAGGGACCAAATCTGCCAAAAGTGAAACTACAAGGACTAAACTTGTAAATTCTCAAAACTTTTTACCCAAAGACCATTTTTGATAACTTTTTATTTTTAAAGGACTTGGGTTGACTTTTCTTTCAAAATAAATGCTCAGGGACTAATTTTGACAAGTTTTGAAACTTGGGGGACTAAAACTACCAATTTTGCAAACTTTGATCGTTTTTCATCTGTTTTTACTTATTTTTCATCTAAAACATATAAAACACAATCCCTGAGATATTTTAAGTATTTTGATGCCTTTTAGAGTGTTTTTAAATGTTTTGCAGCTCAGATTTGACCAAAAATGATGAGTGTTTGAGCACTCATCAATCCCCCACACTAAACTATTGCTAGTTCCTAGCAATCTTTCATAAAAACTTAATGGATTTGAATCTCTTTACCAAAAGCCATTACTTCTGGAGTAGCCAAATGTTTCAGTTCAAGTAAGAACTATGGTACGCTGATAACCATATGATTTTGAGCAAACCATTAGCTGTCAACGGTTTTGATTTGTCTATACCAAAAGCCGTTTGCTTCTGGACTAGCTAACTCTTTGATGGAATATTGTCATCATCTTGGTGAGTTGATTACCAATTATGGTTTTCCACTGCCTTTACCACAAGCCATAACCTTGCAGGCTAGCCAACTCTTTTACTTTTTAGGATATGGAGAGTTGAATTCCATACAATTTTTGGCAAATTATAAGCCATCAACGGATTTGAGATATCTTTACCAAGAGCCGTTTGCTCCTGGATTAGCCAATCCTTTTGTCGGTTAGACATGGTGGACTGCTAACCATAAAATTTTTGAAGCTCAAGTGAATTTTATTTTAAATTTTTGGCCAAAAACGGGGGTACTAGAAGGTAAAATGTGATCAAATTCGCTAGAATCCCCCCCCCCCCCCACACACTTAGAATTGAATATTGTCCTCAATATTCAAAGTCCTGGCTATTATGCCGACTCTTTGAATGTAAAAAGGCAATATTACAAGCTAAGTGTGGAAACACCAATTTTCACTTTATTTCTATACATACATTTTTTTTACTTATATACATGGTAACAACAGCATGGGTAACTCCCCCACACTTAGGGTGAAAACCCCATATACATGCTACTATTTTTGTTTACCGAGTCGCTAGCTTGACTCAACCCCGAATTCATTTGTTCTTGGGGAAGCAAGATGTGGAAGAAACAATCTCCATCGGACTTTCATTCAAGATGTTTGGACAAACATTTGAAGCACGTGAAAGTTCCACACTGATGAGATAAGTACCCCGGCTTTAAATAGTATAAACTATAAGCGGTGATGCCGGGGTCAAAGATAATGTCTTCATTCCCAAAGGAATGAAGAATAGGAGAAGTCACCCGATAGGTGAAGAATGGAAGGAAAATATTGATAACAATCAAGATTGACTCATCATCATTAGAAAGAGAATTCATAATTGGTATATCATGAATCTCATCATTGAAGCTCATATGATCTAGACATATTATGGGAGGGAGGGTTGGGATTTTGATATCAAGCAAATTCTCAAGGTTGAGAATATTTCCCTCCGGAACACAAAGATCATCTTTTTCTAGATCAAAGTAAAAGTTATCATACTCCAGTGGAGATATGATATGAGTGAGTTCACGGGAGAACTCCTCGAAAGTGAATGAATCATACACGAGGAGAGAAATTTGAGAATGTGAAGTGGTACTGCCACTAATCTTCTCTCTCATATGATCAAAAGTGAAGGCTTCAAATTCCGGTATAGAATCATCGGAAAAAAATATGACTATCCTTAATGGGGATAGGAGATGAAATGGGTTTCATATTGAAAGCCTCGATTTTAGAAATGAGGAGACTGACATTCAATAATGTTGCACGAAGTGTTCATCTTTGATTTCAGTGTCAATCTCTTCATCATTCTCTTCTTCTAAGCTGACTAGCTCAGAAAGCAATTCTTCCATATAAATGATGTCTCCACAAGATAACAAATCGTTATCAGTAGAATCGGAGAACATCTCAACATGATCAGTTGAGAAGACAAGAGGAGGAGGGATATCACACAAATGATTAAGAATTCACTGTGACTCTCTTGGGATTGGGACAAGGTTCTCAACACTAGAGTTTATGAATTCGTTCGATTCCTTTTCAGGAACAGTGTGAAGATGCTCGTCCCCCATGCTCAGAGAGTGAGTGGGAACCTCGGGTGTGATAACAGTAGATTGGCATGGAATCTCAGCTGATGGAATTTCATCTGATGAACTAGATGAATCTTTATAAAATTGAAGAATGTCAAGTGTATCTTCATCATCACTGTCATTAGGAATGAAACGGAATCAAGAGCTAGATCTGGCTGCTTTTTCTTTTTCAATTGATTCCCTAATAGATTTCTCAATGTCATCTTGGGAATTTATTTTAGCAGCCTGTTCTTCAGCTAACAATTCTTCCATCGATTTTTGTTTTGGATTATCTGGGGTATGTTTAATTCCTTTCAAATCTTTCACTAAATCCAAAAGATCAAGGAGAAGATTTTTAGGAAGTGGCAGTGCCTGATTCAATTGGTACTATGGAGGTTGGTCATGATACGATGTGTCAAAATTGTTACAAGGAAATGGATTCCTTTTTTGACAATCGGAACTGAAATGTGGACCTCCACAGTACTCACAATAGTAAAACTGATGTGGCTGTGAGTCGTATGTGCTGGAGTCATAATTGTTATCAGGTACCTGCTCATAGACAAGCGTGTTTCCCGATTGACAATCAGAGCTGTAGTGTGAACCACCACAGTACTCACAACAGTAAAACTGATGAGCCTCATGGTGTGGAAGCTGATGGAATAAATCAGTCGTGTCATAGTAGGAATGGGGATTCTGTTTATAGACAGACCTATTTCCTGACTCTACCATGCCACAACTGGGGCAATTGCCACCATTATAAGGACTACCACACCATTGACAAATCAGAAGGTGTGGATGAGACATAGAAAGAATTAAAAGGTTTGGGAGGGTAAGGAATGGAGAATCAAAAAGGTAGGAGGGTAAAGGTGAATATTTTTGGAGTTTTTGGAAAACATTTTATAAAAATAAGAGAGAAAATCTTTTTTGGTTTTTGTGTTCGTTGAAAACTGATTTAAAATGTTTTTGGTAATCGTATTGAAAAACCAAATCGTTTCCTCTTGGATCACACTAAGTAATCTTTGAGTAATTTGAAATGGTAAAATTTACGGTAAATATACAATGAGTGTATATCCAGATTCACTAATCTTCAAACCATTTAGAATAACGCGCACAAACTCCCCGGCAGCGGCGCCAAAATTTAATTGGCTCCAAACAATCAACCAAAGTCAACCACAGATGTGGTCAATATAGTCAAATTCCTTAGATTCAATCTCCGTGGAAGTACAGTGTTTCCCCGGGTCGTTATGTCCCGACGAGGTGTGATGGTAATAAAACGGGTTTGTGAGCGGGTGAATTTGGACAGAAAAGGGTTGTGATTGATAAAATTGAAGAATTATGAAGTAGAATAGCTTAGGAAAGCTATGTGAATGATTATGCGAGATTAGACATTCTAAAAACGTATAAAAACCTAAAAACGCGCGTTTGTATTTAAAATAAACGCGAACGTGCAAAATAAAAAGTGAAACGGGAGCAAATAAAGTCCTAAGGATATGCAAATTACAATTTTACAATCCTAATGATATCAGAAAATTTTTAGAAAAAGAAAATTAATTTTTACACTATTTAATTATTTATTATTAATTAATTACTAATTACTAATTACTTAATAATATTTAAAATACACTAATTATGAATTTAAGCTAGAAAAATGAAAATTTAATTCTAAAAGTTCTAAAATAATATAAAAGTAATTTTAAAACTAAAAATATATTTTTTTCTACTTTTTCTCTATTTATTATTAATTAATTAACATTTAAATACTAATTAAACTAATTAAATTAAAGAAAAATAGCTAATGAATAGTACAAATTCTAAAACTTTTTCTAAAAATATTTAATGAGATTTAAAACCTAGGAAAAATATAAAAACATAGGAGTGCTTAATAAAAACTATTTATACTATTTAATTATCTAATATTAATTAATTATTAATAAAACTAATATTAATTATTAAAAATAGCAAATGAAAAGAGAAAAATCTAGAAAAATCCCTAAAATTATTTTAAGCTATCAGGAACTCAAAAAAAAAATATAAAAATAGAAATTGCTTATAACTAAGTAGAAAAATAAGCCAAATGGCTAAAATAGTAGCTATCACTTTATTAAAAGTGATGATTTTTTGGATTTTTCTTTATGAAAACTGATTATACACGAAGAACAAACAACTTTTGTGAAAAAAATAATTTTGGAACTCAATAATGAGCTTAATGCAACCATATGTCCATAACAGTAGCTTAATGTGGCTAAAATGAGATTTTGAACTTGAATAAGCTAATATTAAGCTAACTAGACTGAACAAGGAACAAATTAAGCTACAAACAAGTTATGTAAACTTAGAAAAAAGCTTAAAACAACAAGAAAAATGCACTGAATAAGCCACACAGTTCAAATAAGCAAATCCACAAACCACTCAGACCAACATAGGCCAAATTGGCCAATTTGCAGCCCTTGGTGGGGCCCACAGGGATGACCAAGGGTCCAAATACAATGGTGAAGTGAAAAGATAGCCTAAGGGGCTTTCCAAAAAGCCCACAAGCTCAGGATAAGCTTAAGTGATGAATAAATGAAGGGCTTGTGAAGTTTGGTCTGTTGGACCACTGATCATGGTGCAGGGCAGCAGGCCAGATTATAAGCTGTGCAATTAAGCTCAGGGCTCCAAAGTAATCTTGGATCTATAAGGCTAATACAAATAGCTTTCCAAAGCCCCCAAGAGCTCAAAATAAGCTCTTGGATTGAGCTAGATAAAAGCTAATGTATAAGTGCTTGTGACTGAAACACAACTAACCAAACAGTGGGAGCTTAAAGGCAAGAAGCTGCTCATAAAAGCAATTAAGCAAGGAAAAATCAGATGCAAAGGCTTGTAACAACTAAGAACTACTCAAACAAGCTTAGATAACAATAAGATAAACTCAAGCATAAAGCAGGCACAAGTTAAATAACAAACAAACCTAACTGGTAATGCAAACAATCAAGTAGGCTAAACAGTTAACTATAAGAGCTAAATAAGCTACACTAAAAAGTTAATGAAGCAAATCTAAAAAATCTACTCCTAAAAATTAGCACTACTGGCAGCAAAAAGTAACAAAGCTTAGACAACAAACTCAAGTAATTGAACAGGTACAAGCTAGGAAAAATATGCTTACGGGCAGTTACCCTTGAGCAGGGCAACTTGGTTGTCAAACAGGCACATTGAAGGTCAATATTGCCTAAGCAAATGATTATCAAACCTGGTTTTTCTTTTTGATCTTGTTAGACAAGCCACCAAAGACTACAAAACAATAATTTTTACCTAATTCCACTAACTAATAAAGGCTAGGACTGATTTGTACTTTTGTTTTATTTTTCAGTTCATGAAAATCATTGACTTTCTATCTCAATCCTGAGTTTGACTAATATGAATTTTATCAGCTTAACTCTACCCCTAGATGTTAATTATACTTGTTTAAACACTGAAAACTCAAACAATTACACCAAATGTGACAATTGAACAAGCTCACATGAACAGTTATCAAGTATAGCAGGCAGTGATGGATTTTAAGCTAACTAATAAGCACCAAAATGAACAATAAGCTGACTTAAGTTAAGACTATCCTACTAACTATTTATAAAACTTAAATGAGAACCTAATTGTCACTTGGCAATGGGCACAAATAATCTGACAGATAGGAGCTTACATGGTACTATTTGGGCTGAGATAAAAGCATAAAAAATATAAAACCAATGTTTAAAAACTACACACTAATGGAAACAAGCAACTAGGTAACTAAAAGGGGGCACTTAAATGGCTAAGGGGACAAATTTAAGCAGCTGGCAAAACCTCATACATTGAACAAGCAAAAACTGCACATGAGAAATGTGGACAAAGGGCAAACTGTAGGGCCTATTAAGCATACGGAAAATATTACTAAAAATAAAGTAAAAATATAAGTAGTGAGGCAAGCTGGCAAATAACCTACAAACTAATTTTCAAGTCGTAAGAACTTGAAACAAAGAAATAAAAATTGAGCTACCAAGGGCTGTTGGTACAAAGGGTACCTGTTATGCAGTGGACAAGATTGGGTAAAATTGGCAAGTGTTTGACTTGGAAAGGTCAACTACAGGTATTATACTAATACAATGAACAATAATGAACAAGTTTAGACTAAAAATACCTACTAAAAGGGTCTAGAACTAGATTCTATCCTAACGACTAAAAAAACAGTTTATACAAAAATTTTTAGGAAATGAAAGTTTAGATCCTTAACAATTAGATGAAAATGCAGAATTTTGGTCTAAAACTACTAAGAGTATATAAACAAAGCTATGTAAGTAAAAAAGAAATGGTAAAGATAGTTTATTGAGTCAACCTAAGCTTGTGCCAAACACTCTTTTATGGAGTGACTGATTGAAATTTTACACTAGAATTGTTATTTTTAAAGCCAGAACTTAAAAAGAAATGATTGCACAAACTATGATCAAACTAAAGGAGCATAGGTAAACAGGAAACAAGCACTGAAAACAAGTAAACTTGAAGATTGCAATTCAAGATTAATGACAAATAATTTTAACAACTAAAATGAAATAACAATTGAAATTTCCTTAAACTGAATTTTCAAGAGTACAAAAGTGAAAGTGAAACTGAAAAGCAATACAGATTATACTAATTATAAAAACTAAATTACACTAACATCTATTTTAACAACTAAAAATCCTACTACTCTTCTCTGCTTCCCTCTTCTTTCTTTTATACTCACCCTTTAGGGTTTTGGTGACCCACACATGCTTTCACACCTCTGAAATTGACCATTGGATTGGCTTCTTTTAATCTTGACCTTTGAAACATGTTTTTGGCGCCAAATTGACTTTTGTCAGTTTAGGGGTTGAGTAAAAGGAAAAAATCGCAATTAATGCATCTTGGATAGTAGTGTGAGGTGGGGGAACATGGAGTGGGGGAAGGTGAGGAAAAAGTGGAGTAGGAGGGGGGCTGGTTGCAGGCTAGCAGGGGGGGTCACGGGTGTATGTGGGAGAAGGAGGTAGTCAAAGGTGTTGACTGGGAGGGAGTATTAACACGGGTTGTGTTTGTTTTGGATTTGGGCCAAGGGTGTTGAGATGGGCTTGGGGATTGGAGTAATAAGGGTGGGTTTGATTTAGTGTTATGTGAAATAATAAAAATGGGTCCATTTGGTTTAAGTAACTCAAAAGAACAAGGACCAATTATGTCATTTCTGAAAATTAAGGGTGATTTCTGCCAAGTTACCAAAAATACTTCAAGGGACAATTCTTTCCAAGTTGTAATCCCATAAGCACCAAAATTGACTTTTTTTATCCATAAAATATTTCCTAGGGACCAAATCTGCCAAAAGTGAAACTCCAGGGACTAAACTTGTAAATTCTCAAAACTTTTTACCCAAAGACCATTTTTGATAACTTTTGTTTTTTAAAGGACTTGGATTGACTTTTCTTTCAAAATAAATGCTCAGGGACTAATTTTGACAAGTTTTGAAACTTGGGGGACTGAAACTGCAAATTTTGCAAACTTTGATCATTTTTCATCTGTTTTTACTCATTTTGCATCTAAAACATATAAAACACAATCCCTGGGATATTTTCAGTATTTTGATGCCTTTTACAGTGTTTTTAAATGTTTTGCATCTTAGATTTGACCAAAAATGATGTGTGCTTGAGCACTCATCAAATGTGCAACCTGTTATGGATGTACTCTTTTTAGCCTTTGTTGACATGCATATGAACACTTTTCAAACCTAAAGGCCTGCTAATAATAACATATTTAATGAGTGTTCAAAAATAAAAACCCTAGGCAGATTATTGCATACATATTACATGATTTTATGTGAAGATATACTTACTTTTTTTTTGGCTCGTTAAAAGTCTAGTATGTGCGGACTGATGTGTGTCGTTTGGGTGAATCCACAATAGGTCTAAACATGTTGCCTAAGTCACATTATGTGGAGTTGTAGTCGTTTTGTTTGATGCTCATTTTCAACACCTCGCATCATTTTTGTTTACCTCGACAATACCCTAAAATGCTCTAGCTTTGCTTTGTTAAAGTCTTTTGCCTAGTTGTTCTAGCCAACTCGTACCGAGAATAGTATTTTAGTTGATTCATTTACTCTCTGAATTAAAGGTATAACGAGTGTGTTTCGTTTAATGGTCTCGGCATGCATAGTGATACCGAGATGGGGTTTTGTTTAGTTTGGTCACGGTACGGTTTCGTGGTTCGAATACGTTACGTTTTTCGGGTTCGTTAAGATATAAATATGTGATACTACATTTTCTGAATCCTAGCATGGTAATATGAATCATAAAATCCAAAACTTACACATTTAGCCTAAACTTGATTATTTTCACACTAAGCCCTACATTTTTCTATAATGACATATAAGGTCCTCAAATATGCTATTTTTCATATTAAGTCTTACACTTAACTTATTATCACTTGTAAACCATAAGTGTGGCTAATTAATGAATATTGCCATAAAGTTACTAAATATAGAAAATTTACTAAAAATGGAAAGCATACTAAAATAAGTAACCTGATTCAACTGGACATAGAATAATACTTGATTATTATATTTGTGTAGATCCGGCGAAGAGGGAGTAGTTTTCATTCCTGTGTGATCATCTTTTGTTTCTTGCTTGATTTCGTTAAGGTACAGATATTCTGCCTTTTTAGTAAAGGCCATCCTTTTCTCTTTTGTTTAATGTTTCGATTATGATCCCTTCAGTTAAGCCTTTGCTATGTTCCCTTTGTTTGATTCGTATTTGTTGATACTTGATATTGATATGAGCTTGACATTCGTTTGCATGCTATATTTCTTTTCTATTGCATTCTTGATTCTATGCTCATTATGTGTTACTTGTATATGATTTGACTTATTAGCCAGTCATGGGGAGTCCATGGCCTTGCCACTAATGCACCAGTGGTATTGACACTATCTATGGAGGTGGGCTTTTATCCACTGTGTTCCCCATTATGCTATAGCACCATGGCCATTATTAATATTGTATGTATGCTTAGCCTAGAGCTTGGTATATGTATATTTGTTTTGCAGGGGGCAATGCATCCTAGGTACTTTGTTTTGTTTTGAATTTGGTGAATAGGTACGTGTGTGCGATACACTCCATTTCACATTTGGTACATCGAGCTAGCTACTCTATGTACAATTTGATATATGATTGTTGGGCATTTCTGTTAGTTCTACTTTTATATGATCCTTATTATCTTTTCTTCTCCATTGTGATTGACTTATGTTTGCCTTATTTCAATTTCTTACACTTATGATCCGTTTCATTTTCCTTTGATTCGTTCGACTTTTCACATTCGTATTTCCTTTGATTATATTCGGTTAGTCCTACTATATGTTCCATATTCTTTGACCTTTGTCTCAGCAGGTTTGCTTGGATTCATTTCGCTTTCAATTACGTTTTCCTTTGTTTATTAGTTTTTGTTTGTTTATATCTGTTCACTGGGCTTTTTAAGCTCAGCTGCATCTCTTTTTCATGCGTCAGGTTTTAGAAGGAAGCTAGGTTGGGTGAAGAGTGCTTAGGAGCTCTTAGTGGACTACACTGTTGATAGCTTCCCATGGATTAGAGAATAGACTTAGAGATTCCCTTTTTGTTTCTTAGTTTGTAGTTAGTTTGGAAGTTGTAATGTTTAGAATTTGTCCTTTATCTTTTCTTTAGAACTGTTTTGTGAACCTTGTATTACTAATGTATTCCGCTTGCTTATGTTCTGATTTGACCTCATAATGTTACACTTTAGCCCTTTTTGGGTTGGGGTGTTACATGGATACCTGACGCAACCCTATTAATGATATTCCCAAGAAACTGTAATCGACGACGTGAAGGATCAAGAAGTGTAAAGAAGGTGTTCTGTGTATCTAATTCAAGTAAAGAAGCTTACTACTAGTAGTATTAACAAGCAAGTTTTCTTAACACCCATTTTTATGTGTTAAAACGTAGGTTATATCACTGTTTAGAAGATTTGTGTACACGGGTTTTGGTCTAAACATATATAACCTAGTTAGGGGTCTTAGTAACTGTTAATATTGTCATAAAAATCGAATCTTGGTTTTAGTTATGCTAGGTTTTAGTTGATTAATCTCTTTAGGGATTATTACGGTTTTTGTTAATCGTGGCAATCAGGGTTTTATCACCTTTGTATTTAATTAGCGTTTGCATGGTTTTATCAATGATTGAACTTGGGTTTTATAACTTTTTGAGAGTTTCGATGTATGGTTAGGTGTATACTGTAATTTTCTCGTAGGATAAAACATGCAAATCCTAGTTGGTATTTCATAATTGCAAAAACCTACTTTTTCTTAGATTTATTTTTCTTATATGCAAGTATCTTGGTCTTCTCATTATGATCTAGGGTTTTTTGTATTTTTAGTAAGTTGCAAATCTTTCCAAAGATATACCAAAACTAAAGATGGAAACTTTTATGTTTCCAAAGATGATCATAAAAAAACCAGATTACTTGAATAACAAGAAAACTAATCCAAGATAATCCAAACTCTAGTTGGGTCGATATATATGTCTCAGCTAGATGGGAACATAAAATCTGACATAGCATAACTCATGGTGACCAAAATTGCCAAATTTTTATAAACTGGTAGTTTTTCAATTTTATATTATTTGGAATCTTTGATTACCAAATATGGAAACTATGGTTGCAAAATATTTTAAGCATAACAAGGTTTTAGGAAATTAATTTTTTGTTAAAAATGTACCATAATAAAAAATTTCTGAAATCTTAATGACTTAGGCTTTCTTGTTACCTAAGTCACATGCTTTTAAAATCTAAAAGAAAACCTTAATTAGGGTTTATGAATTTTAAAAGGTAAAACTTTCGTAAAGTGACAATATGTAGTAACTAAAAGGGTACCCGTGCAATACGGCGGCGGGTACCCGATGACTGTTTGTGGCGAAATATTTTTCATTTTAAACCTTCCTTATTTAGTATTGTTTCAAATATTTTAAAATGTAGTAGATATATGTTTTTTAAAAGTAGAACATTTAAATTATTAATAGTGTATTGTGTGTTTAGAAGCTGAGATGGAACTGTGTTAGTTTGTGGTTTAGTTTGTAGGCTTTATTATATATATGTGAAATATGCATTAAAAGGTAGTTAATTGGGCTATTATATCACATTGATTAAATGGACTATTGCAAGTTAAGGTTCATAAATATTAGTGGCTCCTACAATTAAAGAAATTAAAATTCATAATGTAACTTAACTCCTATTCATATATATGTGTTCGTTTGAAATCCTTCCATTTAAAGAAATGTTTTTGGTCTTATTTTTTTAAGACTTCCTTTTTAGGAATGGCCAAAATGCATTATAATGTAGTTAAGATAGTTAAGATAAGGTAAGAATCGCCATTCCTGAAGAATGACAGGTGCGGTGAAACTCATGATTTGCATGTTCTTTAGGATGAGCTATTTATATGGTGCATTTGTATATATAGCATGTCCTAGCAAACTATAGCTTAAGTATATTCACGTATAGTTTATTAAGTACTTTCCTTCTTTATAAACGTTAATCGTGCATGACACGAGCCTTGAGCCTAAGACCTAAAATATAAACTTCGAGGTTGTAATGTAGCATAAATAAAGTTTAGATTTTTATTATTTTTGGGTTTAAGGGAGGGTAATTTATTTTAAAGAGTAAACAGTCATTTAAATGGATAAATATGAAAATGTAATGACAGAAGTAGATCCTAAAGAGTAGTAAAACTAAAAGAGATAGTGGGAGCACTTAAGAGTGACATGCCACCGGGGTTAAAAGTAATATCACGGATAAAAATACGGAACTTAATTTTACCTTCTAAATCTATGTTATACCCTTAGGATAGATCCAAAGTTGATTCGTGAAGTGGCTCTCGGGATCAACATCAAATAAAGGCTCGGTTGTGTCAAAGGGTTTTATTATCATTTGATATGCATGTTAAATCGTATAAATAATATGTCACCAGGTATACTTTATGAGACATAATAAAATGGGGCATCTCTGCTAAAGTCAAGAAAAATAGTAGGTCCTTGACAACGAGTTCGCGTAATAAAATTGATTAAGTCTATGAATTAGTCAACCTATCTAAAAATTCTTGGGAAAAGGTAAACCTGGTTTTAGACATCTTTTATTACAACCGAATTTGTTTTAAAAACTTAACAATCGTAGTATGAATTCATGGTGTGTAAAGCTGAGCATGACCTAAAAGTCAATCTGACAATATCAGAAAGCATAAGGATGAAGAGGTGAACGATGTACAGGTTACCGGAAGGACTAAATGGTTCTTCTTTGACCCAGCAACCAAAAAGAGAAAGGCAATTTCTATATGTTATTATTACCAAGAGCATGAGCATAATAAGAAAAAATGCTTGAAGTATTTTTGTGACCAGAAGCTCTCAACGGATATGAAAGGCATATATATTTTATAGATTGTTTTTATTTATCCCTCATTTTTGTGGTCTGAAGTTCACAAGAAAGGGAATTAATGTATTACAATTTTTATTGTAGCACTCCGATAGAAGGATAACGCACTTAGCAGCCGTGATGTCATTTGGGTTTCATCAAGCGCTAAAGATGATGAGGCTTAATCCTCAAAAGAGTTCGGGAAGTATTTGCAGAAGATGACGACGGCGTTCGTGCAACTGATATGGGATATAGGATTTAAATTATCCGTAATTTCAAAACTGATTGTTTCCCGTTTTAGGGCTTGTTTTAAAATATTTATTTTTCTATGTTTTTATGTTTAAAACATTTAATAGGAGATTTAGTATATCTGGCACTTTCTGTTTTAAAGCCTTGAAATAAATAAGTTGTGTAGAAACTTAGATTTATCCCAAATTTAGTATATCTGGTCTGATCGAAGTGGTGATCATACTTTATGGGTTCTCTAACAAGAACTGGTGAAGTAAAAGAAATATTTATAGAAGCTTTTAAAGCTTAAATAAGCTTTGATGCAATCCATCTGAGATGGAGGTTCAAAGATAACAATAATTCTTTGGTTTGGTAAATCTATGATTGGCCCTGGAAGCAGTCTCTCTACTCCTAGGCTTTGCCTGGGGTAGGGGTAGGATCTGTCTACACTTCTACCTCCCCCATACCTCGCTCTTGCGGGATTGGGCATGTTGTTGTTGTTGTTGTTGTTGTGGTAAATCTATGATTGGATAGATTTGATCAAAGATAGTTAAGTCATTATATAACTTAAGGAACATTTCTACCAAAATTTAAAATATATGATAGATACCTAATACTTTAAGATATTGCCTAAGTTCTTGAGTTTTGATGAATCAAGGCGTATACCCCACGAGCAATAAATAGCATGAAAATTTAATAAGAAGATTTCTTATAAGAAATACTTAAAAGATAGTATTTCCAGAAATCTAGAGATTAAGTAAAGCTCATATGCTACCGAATAACATCCATAATCTATAAATTAAACTCAAAAGAGCATAAGTTTGTAGATCATGACTAAAATCTCGTAGCTATTTTGGAATGTTAAGGTAAAGCTGGAAGATGCTTTACAAATGGAACAGCCAACAAGATTACCACAAGTTAAACTATGATAAAAAAAAATATATATATAATTTGCTTAAGCCAAAGAGTCCTTCACCGGACTGAAAGAGTAGTTCAACTCAGAGTTAAGCAACGGAAGCGAGGGGTGGGAGGATGATAAGATCATTAAACGAAATGGTCCTTGCTAAGTAAGGCAAGCTAGTTTGGCACGATAGGACGTGTTGATCTTGTGGTTGTAGTGCACAAATTAAGAAGCTAAGTGACTTAAAAGATTTGAAGTCTTAAACTACAAATCAGAAAACGCGCAACTATAAGTTCTCAAGGACTTAGGAGAATCAGCATCTAGGAGTCACGGTTCTAATTTGTGAATTAATTCCATTCTATCCAGTCCCAATAGAATGAAGTGCATCTTTGAAACACTAAGCAGAGTGAGTTACAATTCAGCTAAGTTTATCATCCAAAAATACAAACAATGTCAAAAACGTCATTTGCATTTTTTGATCTCTATACGTTTTGATAATAACAAAATATAAAGACACATTATGTAAAACTACACTTGATAAGTTTTTAATTGAGAAAACTTGTTTCGACTATGTTTCGACTACAACATCACTTAAGGTATGAACAAACAATCTACCAACTTAGTTAAGTGATCAAAGAAGTCATTTTTCCTTAAACTTCACATTTTTATGTGACAAAACATTTTTACAAAGTATTTTTGTAATTATAAAGAAATGTTTTAATAAGAAAAATAGATTTGAATTTGAAATTCTCCAACAGCTATTTTTCCCGCCCACATCAGATAAAATTTTCACCAGATAATTTTTCACGACATCAAGACAAAAATAGGAGCTTCTTGTAGACGGTCCCGTAAAGGTGGAAGGTCCCTTATATATATGGGACCGTCCAGTGTTTAAGGGACCGTTATGAAATTGGTTTTGAACTGCGTCTTTGATCACATCAACAATAACGTCACCAATTAATGTAACTGCACTTCTCCTGGTGGCTATAAATATTGTATTATTTCAGCAGAAAGATTTACCTCTTGAGCAATAAAACTTTCTGTCTTCCTAAATCATTCTAAACTCTCTTCTTTGATCACATTAACGTGTTGTAAGTTGTTTACAAGTGATCACATCCATCCTACCTCAAAGTTCAAGAGAAGAACGCTCGGATTCGTTAATAAACGATGTGTTGAAGAATAGGCTTTCACCTCGTAACCCTTGTTACATTTCTCTCCTCAATCTACATTCTTTGTATCTCAGTTCTTGTGTAAGATCTGAAATGTGTGTAAGCTCGGAATCATATTGTGTGTTGATTCGGACTTGGTGTTGGTATGTTAGGTGATTGTGTTGATTCGAACATGGTTTTGGTTCAAATTGTGTTGTGTGTAGCGGTTGATATTGTGTTTAATATCGTGTAGATTGGTTCTAGCTAGGATCATGACTCGATACTCCGCTTAGTGTCGTTAATTGGTGTAAGCGAAGGTGTACGGTTGGTTGCGCCATAAGGGAGCTTGTTGATATAGTGTTTGTGAAACTCTCGAGTGTGATACTCGAGGAGTGGAGTAGGGCGAAGAGTGAGCTTTGTAGCCGAACCACTATAAATCTCCATGTCTTGGTTTAATCGTTTCTTTCATTTACCTTTACTTAATTCTTATTGTTGTCAATATTATTCTTGATCATATATTTTTGTATTGATATCACATAACTTGAAAAAGATTTTGAAAACATAATTAAAATGGTGAAACTATTCAATCCCCATTCTAGTTACTGCAATTGGTATCAAAGCGGGTCACTCAAGACTTTTAAAGTATATTGTATTTTAAAATTTTGAATCGATCAATGAATTTTGAAAAGTATCAAGAAAGGAAATCTATGCAAAGACCACCAGTTTTCGAAGCTGATTGCTTCATTTATTGGAAAACAAGATTCGAAACTTATGTGAAATAAAAAGATCTTGATCTTTGGCATGTTATACCAAAGGTGACTTTGAACCCATTGAAAAAAACCCTGAAACTAAAAAGAAGAAATAGTTCCCTATGAAAAACAAAGTGAAAATCTTAAAAAGAAACTGGCTAAAAACGATGAAGCAAAAATGGTTATTTATGACGCTTTACCTAAAAAGGAATTTCAAAGAATTTTTATGTGTAATACGGCTAAAGATATTTGGAAAACTTTGTTAGCCACCCATCAAGATAATAATCATTCAAGGATAACAAGATCGATCTTCTTATCCAACAATATGAACAATTTGTCATTCCTGAAGACGAATCTATAGATAGTGCTTTTGCAAGATTTAATTCGATAATTACTAGCCTAAAAGCACTTGATGAAGGTGTTTGTATCAAGAGTTGTGTTAGGAAACTTCTCAGGTCTTTACATCTGAAATGGAGAGAAAATGCCATGGCAATAGAAGAGTCGAAGGACCTATCCTCACTCTCGCTTGATGAGCTTATCGGAAACCTAAAGGTTCATGAGCTAATTATCAAGAATGATTCTGAAATAGTCAAGAGCAAAGTAGAAAGGATATCTCTTGCTCTAAAAGCTAAAAAGGAATCTAGTGGTGATGAAAACTCAACCTTGAAAAGTAAAGATGAAGAGTATGCCATGTTGGTTAGAGACTTCAAGAAGTTCTTCAAACGAAGAGGTAGATACGTAAGACACCCGTGAGATGAAAAGAAAGCACCTCAAAAGAGTCAAGATGACAAATATGGTAAAAGCGAGAGAAGATGTTTTAGGTGTGGTGATCTAAAACATCTAGTAGGAGAATTTCTTAGAAAAGAAAAGAACCAAAGGCATACATCGGTGGTGCTTGGAGCGATAGCGATGAAGACACCAAAGATGAAATGTATCTAATGGCTAGAACGTCAAAAGACATATGCTTGGGAATTAACTTGGAGCCCGACGAATGAATCAAGGTTAGTGGAAGTACTAATCACATGACGGGAAATCGTAAGCTATTCTCATCATATCAATTATGCCATGGAGCTAATGTCACTTTTGATAGTAAACTCAAAGGTAATATTATTGGCAAATGTACGATCACTCATAACTCTCTTACTATCACTAATGTTGAGCATGTAGATAACTTAATATTTAATATTCTAAGTATTAGTTAAATATGTGGCAATAAGTGTAAAGTGATCTTTTCGAAAGAAGGTAGTGAAATCATTAAGGATGGAAAAGTCATTGGCAATGGTATTAGGAAAGGTTATTTATATGTCATGAAAATAGGGAATAGGTCTAGTGATAATATATGCTTAGCTACGGTTAGAGATAACTCTACATTATGGCATAGAAGACTAGGTCACGCAAATATGCGTTTGTTACAATCATTAGCCTCAAAGGATTAAGTTAGGAATCAACCAAAACTTAAGTTTGACCAACATTTCTGTGACGCTTGCAAAGTTGGAAAACAAGCTCATTTTAGCCACAAACCTAATAATGTAGTCTCAACATCTAGATTCCTAGAACTCCTTTACATGGATCTCTTCGGTCCTTCAGCCGTACGGAGCTACGGAGGAAATCTCTACACCTTAGTAATAGTAGATGATTATTCTAGGTACACTTGGACTATATTTCTTAAGAACAAGACAGAAGCTATCGACCAATTCAAAATATTTAGCATGAAAATCCAAAATCAACTAGTTTGTTCTATAGTTCCATTAGGATGGACAATGGTAGGGAATTTGATAATGAAGTGCAATTTGGGTTTATTGTGATGTTAATGGTATTACTCACTTTTTATGGGCTCCTCGCACTCCACAATCAAATGGGGTAGTTGAAAAAAAATCATACTATACAAAAAATGAGTAGAACAATATTAAATGAACAATCCATACCTCAAAAGATTTTGTATAATGCTGTAGACACGTCCACATATATACCTAAATAGGACTCTCATTAGGCCAATCCTAGGAAAAACCCCATACGAAATCTTGAGAGGTAGGAAACCTACTATAGATTACTTCAAAGTATTCGGAAGCAAATGCTTCATACTAAACACCAAAGACTATCTCACCAAATTTTACTCAAAGTCTTACGAAGGTGTGTTCCTAGGATATTCACAAAATAGTAAATCCTATGTAGTTCTCAATAAGGAAACAATGACCGTTGAAGATTCGCTTGACGTGACATTCGATGAGAGTCCACCCCCACCTATAACATCACCTTTGGTAGATGATGATTTAGATGAAGAAAAATCCATCGAGGATAACAAGAAAAACATAGGAATCAACAATGTGAATGAAACCGTAGAAATAGATGAAACCACCAACATTAAGGGATCTAGAAATCACCCGTTAGACAACATCACAGGAAATTTAAACCAAAGAACCTTAGATCTCAAGCTCAAGAAAAGAGCAACTTCTTTGTTTTGTTTCAATCATTGAGCCTAAGAACGTAAATGAAGCATTGAAAGATGAAAGTTGGATCATCTCAATGCAAGTGGAGTTAAATCAATTTAAGTCTAATGATGTTTGGGAATTAGTACCAAGACTTAAGACACAACCATAATAGGAACTAATTGGGTATTTTGAAATAAGCTAGATAAAAATGGAGTTGTGTCTAAATATAAAGCTAGGTTAGTAGCACAAGGCTATAATCAACAAGGGGGAATTGATTATGATGCAACCTATGCACCTATAGCTAGATTAGATTCCATTAGGATATTACTCACTTACGCTTCTGCATTAGTTTTTAATTTATTCTAAATTGATGTGAAAAGTGCATTCCTAAATGGTTTCATCAATGAGGAGGTATTTGTAGCACAACCTCCAGGATTCATTGACTTCGAGAAACCCGATCATGTTTATAAACTCAAGAAAGCTTTATATGGTATTAAGAAAGCTTCTAAAGCATGGTATGACAGGTTAAAAGCTTTTCTTCGTAAACATGATTACTTAATGGGAATGGTAGATAACATTGTTTTCACTAAGAAGAAAGATTCAAACATCATAATTGTTCAAATATATGTCGACGACATCATATTTGGTTCAACTTGTCGAGAAATGTGTGAAGAATTCTCAAAAATCGTGCATGACGAGTTTGAAATGAGCATGATGGGTGAACTCAACTTCTTCCTTGGACTACAAATAAAACAATTAGAAGACGGGATTTTCTTTAATCAATCTATGTATATTAAGGAAATGCTTAAGAAATTTGGATTAGAAGACACTAAGCCTGTGAAAAAACCCATGGCTAAGGGCACAAGCTCACCAAGGATGAAGAGGGTGACTCCGTAGATAGCACTAAGTAGAGAGACATGATAGGTAGTTTGTTGTATTTAACAGCAAGTAGGCCCGATATCATGTTTAGTGTCTGCCTTTGTGCTCGCTTCTAAGAAGATACCAAAAGTTCTCACCTTGAAGCGGTTAAGCGTATCTTCCAATACATTAAAGGCACTATGCACTTAGAATTATGGTATCCTAAAGGGATTGGCATAGAAACTATATATGCTGACTCTGATCATGCGGGAGATTATGTGGATAAAAAAAGTACTGGTAGATTTTGTACCTTCATGGGTTGTTGTTTAAGTTCTTGGTTCTCTAAGAAACAAACGGCACTAGCTTTCTCAACGACCGAAGCTGAATATGTAAGCACTGGAAAGGCACGTCAACAAGCACTATGGGTGAAATAAACTCTCGTAAACTATGGCATCACACTTAACAACATCCCAATCATGTGTGACCATAAAGGAGCCATCAACTTAAGTAAGAACCCCGTGCAACATTCTCGAACAAAATACATAGAAATTTGTCACCACTTTCTTAGGGACAACGTGCAAAAGGGGAACATTTCCATTGAAAAGGTTTCAACCAAAGAAAACATTACCGATATCCTCACCAAACCTCTCAAACGGGAACCTTTCTATTATCTTCGTCTAGGAATAGAAATGATGGAACACATCTCTTCCTCTTAAACTCATTGTAAGTCTCTTCCTTCTAATCTGAGCCTAGGATTCTATGAGCACAAAATCAAAATTGGGAAATTTTTAAGAATCTAGAATAGTATGATTATACTTCTGCAAATCAATCTAAAAAAGGAAATGATACATAACTCCCAAACGCTTCCTGGAACAAGCTAAATCAATCACACGGGAATTGAAGTAATGTCACTAACTAGTGAAAATCGTATAGACATTACAAGTAGATTCTATTAACTGTATTTTGAATCAATGAATGGAAGACGTTCAATTCTAAATGGTGTCATTTGTTGATTATCATGGAGGGACACCAAGATAATGATTACAACAATTAGCAATTATCGAGAAGACACCAGATAGATAAATGTTATTGCATTAAATGATCGTGACGGACTATCTCAATGACCTGAGGATGTAAGACATTCAACTTTGTTTCTCATTGGATTTAGACTTAGTTTCCAGTTATAGCATAAAAGCACAACGTTGTGTGATGAGGTCAAGTTTAGTATGAAGTGAAAAAAGATGACTTATTGGCCGAGATGGCAATTTGCACCTGCATGTTGAAATTGATTGGAGAAAGGATATTTTCCTGGGCCCCTTGTGTGAAAAAGATTTGCGAAAAGCATTGCCATACGTCTTAAGTACCTAAAGCTTTTTGTGATGACAAATCAAGTATCAAGAGACCAAGAATGGAAGAAAGTATTACAGAATATATATCCATATCTGATACTTTCAAAAATATCGATAAAGTTAAAAGGTATACAATCATATACCCTAGGCTCAACCAGATGTTTGAGACGTGCTTAACCTCAAGTTTGAGTAGGACTTAGCTGGCCGTAGCTAATATTAGAAATTATCATTACATTGGTATTGAATCAGTTTATGTGAGTGAGGTACTCTAACGTCTTGCTCGAGACCTGTTGGTACAGTGAAAGAAGATTTCTATGTTTTTGTATTTGCACAAGTGGTAGTCTGAAAGGTTTATGTGCAAACAACACAACGTCTTTCACACTTACCTTCACGAAAATGTCGAAGGGTCATACCAGTGCACATTGAATGGGACAATACAAGCGGAAATAAGAAACAATGAAATGAAATGAGAGTAACATGGAAAAGAAAATATGACATTATTTTCATCAAAGGGTTTAACGAGATAATTACCCGAAGTCTAATATTTATCCTAGATAAATATTAGTGGGTCGTAAAATGACAAAAAGACCAAATAAGCAAACCTATGGGTTGTATGGGTCAGTTCGAACGAAACCCCACAAGGGGAGTTTTACTTGGTGTCAAACTCAAATACTTGGTCATCGAGTATTTGATAATCCTCTTAAGTGCCCTATAAATACAAGGAACCTCAAGGGTTCTTATAAAACTCCGAAAAACTCTAAAATTTCTCCCTTTGTATCAGTTGTTCTTGCGATCGACCGAAATTACCAAAGGGATAAATCCCTTTAGTCGTTTACTCCAACTCGACCCGTAGTCGACTTAGTCGACCAAGAACCGAAAACCAAAAGGGTTAAAACCCTTCTGGTCAATCGCAATACCACAAGGATGATTAGGGTTTTCCAAACCCTAATCGATACCCATTTAATCCCAAAGATCAAATTAGGGGGTACCCAAGTTAGTGTCATACCTCGCCACGACGGAAACGCGAGAGTGTAACTTCATGGATATCATCACAACACCTGGTGTCTATATAGAGAACAACTACATGCACATAAATAGAGCAAAGTACGAACACAAAGTGTTGTAACAATACCCCAAAACAAAACAACCAAAACAAAATCCAAAAGGTATCTTCAATAGATATGAAAGTACCAAATGAAAACATAAAAGTATCAAAATCCAATTCAGCCATAAATAAAACCAAACATAAAGTCAAGTCTCTTCAAATGCAACTAAGTCTCGCCTAATTGCCGCTCTCAACTTTGGCCTTAGAATGCTCACCTAAAAATGATGCTTAAAACGTCAACATAATGTTGGTGAGATTCATAGGTTTAAGACTCATACACACTAGGCAACCAAATCACTGTGACTATAAACATAGCTGGACAAATAATTATAGTTATCATATAAGCTACATGTATTCGCAAGGCAACCAACACACATAAGGCAACCATCAGGACGACACGTGTCCCCCGCTCCAATCTTATCATCAATTAGGTCGCATCCGCGAAAACAGGATAAGCATCCTCCCAACTGAATCCCATTTAAACCACACAGCATTATATCGAGTAGGAGTTATTACTCTCCAATTGGATACCCCCCCCCCCCCAATTGGACCACACAGCATTATCATCGCATTATCCAATCCACATAACATTATCATCACATATAGCATTTATACAATAACATTATAAGTCCAAGCTTTTTAAACCACACATAATCACAGTAACTCAAAACAATTATCACAAGCATCATTCCTAACCCAAGTTTAAAACAAAGTAAAAAGTGGGACTATGAACTCACCTCAAACTTTGCAGCTTCCACAAAACCAAATCACAATTTATAACACACAAAATAAATACACATTACACATGGCCAAGCTAAAAGCTATAACCCATGTAATACACATATGATGGATGTATAAGATTCATATGACCCACCATGGATCTCCTAGACCCCATACTAATCATCACCATAACCTAATACTCACTAAATCTCTTGCACTTTTAAAATCAGAAAATGCAGAATTTTAGGGTACATTCGCCCACATGAAATAATAACTTTAAAAGCTCAATAACTCACACCAAAAATTTACCATAGTCCCTTGGATGTACAAGCTACTACCAAAAGGCCATTGTCCAAAAACATACACAAGTACCCTTCATAAAATCAAACTTACAAACTATCAAGATTCGGATCTGAATGCACACCAAAAAGTTTTAATTAATTTAAAATACTTCTATAATTTTTTATCGCAAATCCTTTGCATGGGAGTCTAAGTGCATATGAAAATTAACTCAACCAGAATGGCTAAGCTAAATCTCAATTTTTCATCCACATCTCACTACCAAACTTATGACCCAAATATGTCCCGGTTTTACAGCTTTGACACCTTACCAAAGAAAAATCAAAACTAACTTCCAGACCTCGAAATCAATCGTGGCCAGAGTTTTTGGAAATATCTTTCATTAAACTTCAATTTAGACCAAAAATTCGCGATTCTAACTCTTCACCATCTGTTAAATACACTCACATCGTTACAGCACTAGTTTTCTATCCAAACCCTAACGCATAAACTAACGTTTTTTACACTCAATTCTCTTAACCAATCACCATACTATTATCAATTAATGACTCTAACATGTTTTACATCATTAATTTACAGAAGTTTATAAACCACAAATCCATCATATTTAATATTACATGAATTCCAATAATTAACCAATTAATTAAACATAGGATTTAAGGATTTACCTTGATTTCTTGATTATTGCTTGAAAACTATAAACCCTAATTTTTTTCTCCTTCTTTTCTCCTTGTGGTCGACTCAAATTTGAAGGAAAATAGGTTTGGGAACTTTGGTTTTGTATTTATAATTATTTAGTGGATAATTACCTAACTTAGAGTTGTAATTGGGCTACAATTGGGTCTCTTCCCCCCCCCCCCCTTTTTCCCCTGGCCGGTCGATCACCTCCCCCCACACACATTTTATTTATTAAATTTATTTATTTCACTCAAAACCTCATATAATTGATATTTTATAAATACCCGTAGCCATTCCTAACGTCTTACGCGATAAACCTTAGTTTTTGCGACAACTCGGAAAATTAACATTTTCAAAAAGTAAAGTTTCCAAAAATAGATTTTCACTCTTTTAAAAACATTACACATAAAAACAAACTCCTCATAACTTGCTAACGCTCAAATACTTGAACGAAAACTCGTTACGCAAAATCACAAAAACACCAAGAACTTCACAAGTCATTTCTACACCACAAAGGCGATCAAAATGAACTTTCCCAAATTCAATACTTTCCAAATCACAATAACCACCATTTACGCAAAGGGATTTAGTGCTAACTCAAGTACTATCCACACAATAACACACAATAACACACATATACTCATATATCCATCTAAATCACACCAAACAAAGTTAGATAGATCGAGACTGTTAGTCTAACTAACCTGTTAAAACCACGGTTGTTACAGTTCATACATGCCTAACTTACGATAGGTTTGTAGCCCTAGTCCTACATATGCAGTACCGGTAGATACATGACACAACCCTGATGGTGATATTCCCAAGAAACCCTAATTGAGGACGTGGAGGATCAAGAAGTGTAAAGAAGGTGTTTCGTGCATCTGAATCAAGTAAAGAAGCTTACTGCCAGCATGATTAACAAGTAAGTTTTCTTAACACCCTTTTTTATGTGTTAAAACATAGGTTCTGTCACCGTTTAGAAGATTTGTGCACACGGGTTTTGGTCTACACAATTTATGTGTTTATTTTTCCACTGTGCATGTTTCACCTGTGCAAATGACCATTCGAACCCAACATTTACATCATGTCTCAAATTGGTTTTAACATGTTTTATAATAAAACTATTGAATAACCCTTCCACTATAAGAGAGGAAGGTATCGTGGCTCAAACCTACACCAAGTCTGACGTGGATGACTTTTAGGCACCGCAACCATAACCCCTCACCCTGCACCATCTCTTTCACTAGTTTTTTGGTGTGTGTGAAAAAGGAAGAAGACAAAAAAAAGTAGTTGTTTGCCTATCAATGGCTACTCTTTAAAGAAAATTAAACTTTATCATAATTAAAATTAAACCCTACTTTTTACACTATATATATATATATATATATATATATATATATATATATATATATATATATATATATATATATATATATATATATATATATATATATATATATATATATATATATATCCCGATACACTTTCATTTTACACACATTACTTCAAATATCACTTTCATTTACAAACAAGATAAAAAAAAAAAAAAAAAAAAAAAAAATTGTATCAACAACCAAATGATTCGTTTTTTAATTATCTTATCTTCCTTGTAAAAACCCTATTTTCCTCCGTATGCTACCCAATATAATATGCCTACATACAGAACGGAGCAACTATATCATCAACAACTTTCATATCGACAACACTAAAAACTCAACACATAATTTCAAAATCTTTAAAATACTCCACCACCGCTATTCTATCAATCACAATAAATACAAACACCACCACAAGCAACCTGTGAACAAAATGCAAAACGGAGAGGAAAATGACCCGCAAAAAGAACAAACACAACCACGGTGAACGTAGACGTAACAATGATGAGCTGGATGTGTCGGTGCAACTGGTTGTCCAACATTGGACGGCAGAGGAGGAAAAGTTGCCATGCAAGTGTTGGGTTTACGTTTTCTAGAATAACGAGATCGGATGCAACCAATTCGACAACTCATTTTAGTGGCAAGTTATAGACAGTTTAAGAAAACTTCAAAAGTTAAACGCACCAATGATATGACGATGGGGAAGTGGGCTACGTTGAACGGTCATTGCCAAAAGTTCAATACTATCTTCAAACGTTTGGGTAAAAGCAGGGAAAGCAAGGTATATCTTTTGGAACGTGTTAGGTAAGCATATTATGATGAGTCAGAAAAAGGGGACAACAAAATTTACTCAAGATTACGCGTGGCGTGTCTTGAAAACACACGCCAAATGGGACATGTCCGATCAAGTTAAGCCGGATGATCTCACTGAGCATGTCGAACTATTCGGCGATGATGAAAGATTACGTACCCCCGGCAAACCTTGTCCCAAAAAAATCCAGAGCAACGTCGAGCACCGTGAGAAGTCACATGAAAGATTCTTTATCGGAGTCTTACATGTGGAATTTAGACACAAAATAGAAGCCGCCGAATCGGCGTACGAAGTGAAGAAGAAGAAAAAACAGGGCAATAATGAAGTGTAAAGAATTAGAGTTTCTCATGATTAAGACCGAAGGTTTGCCCGAAAGACCAAGCCTTCGTCATCAACATAAACAAAAAGTATGGAAAAAATATCAACAAGAAAATTAGTTATAGCATTTTCTTAAGTTTCGTATTGTTTCTAATTTTTTTGGTAAGATTTTAAATATTTTTCGTTTGTTTTTAAAGTTTCGTATTTTATTTTAAATTGAATAAATGAAATTTAGTTTGTTTGAAAAAAAAAATAGTGGGTGATGCCTTTTTGGCATGTTATGAGGGAGGAATATTTTGATATGTAAGTGTTAAAAATGAGATACTAAGGCTAACCCCAACAGGGTGAAAGTGATCAAATGGCAAGCATGTTGGCGCGTGAACCATGGTTGGGGTATTGTCGTGAGTGATTGGCAAGGAGGATGAGGAGCATTCAAAGGTGAATGTTTCACCTTTTGGTATTCGTGCGATGTGGGGCCAAAAAAATAATAATAAATAAAAATAATAAAATCCACTACCCTTACCTATAAATACTCCATAAAATTTCATTATTTTCAAATAAAAATTCACCATTACTTTCTAATCTCTTTTATTTAATACATATCTAATCAAACAAAACTTATTATGGAAGATATAAATTCTAAAACAACAGTGTTCGACAAAGAGAGATAACAAGAAGTTATTAGTCGAGACATGACGTTTTTAAGCAAAGCGGTGTCATTTATTATTAATAGACGAAAACCAAAATGATTGAAGAGAACAGACGTAAACCGAAATCATTATGGTGATCATGATCATATAGTCGAGGCTTATTTAGTGAGAATTTGATGTTTCCATAAGATCGGTTCAAGGAAAGGTTTCGAATGAGTCGAAGGCTATTCACATGGATAGTTAAAAAAAATACGTCTTCATAATAATCCATTCTTTGCTAATGCCAATGACACCGTCGGAAGACCAAGCATTTCATTGTTGTGCACCTCCGTAATTTGTCAATTGGCATACGGCACCGTTCCTGAAGCCCTTGATGAATATTTACAAATGGGCGAAGAAACTTCTCGTCAATGCCGGTTGTGCTGGAAATTTTTGAACTAGAACCGATGTTGAAAAGTTATACACATTTCATGAAGAAAAACACGGGTTTCCGGGAATGTTAGGAAGCTTTGATTATACAGATTGGCCGTTGCATGGTTGTCCGATCGCATATAAATGGCAATTTGTTAGACTTGATCATGGTTCAACTCCATTTATTTTGCTAGAAGTTAATTCGTCACAAGACTTATAGATATGGCATGCTTTTTTTGGTGTTTCTGGGGCAAACTACGACATCAACGTTATACATCAATTACCTATATTCAACGATCTGAAAGCTGAAAAGCACCAAAGATTCCGTTTGTAGGTAATGGCGTAACATACCCATTCAAATTACTATCTTACCCGAGATATATCAAGAATGGGCAACTTTGGTTAAGACGATAGCAGTACCAAGCGAATCCGTTATAAGCAAATGCAAGAATCGGCAAGGAAAGATGTTGAACGGGCATTTAGTGTTCTAAAGTCGAAATGAAGTATATTGAACTATCCCGCATGACAGTTTCGTCAAGACAAAATACATAATATGATGTATATAATGAGTGCTCAAACACTCATCATTTTATACCCATTTTAGACCATAAAAATACTAAAAACACCCAAATATGCTTAATGATACTGCAAATATCTTTGGACTGTATTTTTATGTGTTTCAGGTACAAAAGAATTGAAAACAGGTAAAAATGGAGCAAAGTTTACACAATTGGCAGAATCAGTCCCTGTACTTTCAGAAATTGTCAGAAATGGTCCCTGGAAGATATATTTTGAAGAAAAGTCAACACTAGTCCTTCAGGAATAATAAAATGACACTTGTTGCCCTTGGATGAAAAAGTTTGAGGAAATTACATGTTTAGTCCCCCAACTTTGAAACTTGTCAGTTTTGGCCCCTGGGAATTCCAAAAAAAATGAAAAGTTGCAAATACTGATCCTTGGATTATCACACTTGGCAAGATCGGACCTTGTAACAACCTTGGGATATTTTCACTTCAGGCCCTTGAATTTCAGCATAATTACATAAGTGGTCCTTGTGATATTTAACAAACCAAACGGACCTTATTGCAATTACTACCCAATCCACCTCACAACCAAATCCACCCCTAGCTCCCTAATATGGTCCAACCTTACCAGCCCACCCACATGCCCAAAACAAACATAATAATAAAAACTCTCATTTTTACTACTCCTTCCCCCAGTCGAACCCTTTGACCCTCCTCCTACGTGCACCTGCAAACACCAATTCCCCTCTGCCAAGCCCTCACCTCCACCTCAACGTCACTACTAAACTCCAAGAAGCATTAATTGTTTCATTAACCTAACACTCCAAAGTCCAGGCAGTTGGTAAGAAAAATGGTGCCAAAAGCAATCTCAAAGGCTGAGATTTGTTTAAATGATCCAATTGCTCAGAATCTTGGTGGGATTTACTGAGGGACCTTCACAAACCCTAATGGACCAATATAAAAAAGTGGAAAGGGAGAAAAGTCAGCAGTGTAGTTTTTAGCTTAATTTACTTATGTAAAATTGATTGTCAAGTTAAATTTCCTGTAAACTCTTAGTTTGTAACTTGTTCCTTTCAATTAATATCAAGTTTTATTTCATAATTTCAAGTCTCTTTTACCATTCTCAGTTTCATTGTGATTTTCAAGTTTTAGCCAAAA
Organism: Artemisia argyi; assembly: GCA_030686995.1. Classification (NCBI taxonomy): domain Eukaryota; kingdom Viridiplantae; phylum Streptophyta; class Magnoliopsida; order Asterales; family Asteraceae; genus Artemisia; species Artemisia argyi. The sequence goes on from CM060703.1 coordinate 121,617,552, forward strand.
TATCGTTTAAGCTTTTTAACTGTCACCAATGGTTCATAAGTTCAATTAAGACTTAAGTAGTATAAATAAAGCATAAAAAAGAAAGAAAATCAGAAATAAACAACAGGTTACCTATGCACTAGACATTGGAAGCTAAGGAAGTTGCCAGTTCTGGAAATGGCAAGAAGGACTCTTACCAGCTTATTCTTTAAATAAGCTGGAGCTTGTAGCAGTCTCAAGGTTCCTTGGTTCAGCCAAGGATCAAGGTTTCATTCTTTTATGCTAATTTCCAAGTTTTAGTTCAAATTCTCATAATCTGTGATTGTTAGTTGCTCTTGTTAATTGTTGGTTGCTTTTGCTTATTTAGGTGTAATTTAGCTTAATGTTAGTTAATTTGTTAATTTCATGGCCTAAAACCTTTATTAGCTTTATACCAGTTTCAAAACAGATTTAATAGGGGTGTTTGGTTCAGTTTGGTACTTGGCGTTCTTGTGATATTAGAAGTCAAATTCAGTTTAGTCATACTACCTAGGGTCATATTAGAGCTATGGAAGAATAAAAATGGTATCTCACTAGGGTAAAAGTCAAAATCATCCTTTGAGGCCATTCATTTGTGCACTGTTAGAATTTTAAGTTCTCAGTCTCATCATTTCCATTCATAAGTTGTTTAGAGAGCTTAATTTCATCTCAATATAGCTTATTATCACCATTTCAGTCATTAGAATTAGATTAAAGCTCATAAAAGTCAGCATAGGGACAAATCTTAGAAAGTTAAATTAACATAGTTAGGAAGAAATACAAATCTTCCAGGAATTTTCCAGAATTTTGTGTTTAGAATTAGGTTTTGAGCTTTTTACAAGTTAGAATCTACCAGCTTAGCTTTTAGAATCCATCATCAGCTTATTTTTATGATTTTTTGTCTGGCTTATTTGAGTGCTTGAAAAGACCTGCAGGGCTAGTTCATCCCCTGCACCAGGGGATCTGTCCAAACCACCCAACTTCCAAGGGTTCCCTAGTGCTTATTAGTGGGACCCAATGCCTGACCTTTAGCTTTTTGAAAAGCTCTTATGGCTGGCTTTTTAGAATAAGCTTCAATTTGGACCTATGAACCCCCCCCCTGTGGACCCCACAAGGCCTACAAGATTGGCCATTTTTTGGCCTGTGTCACTTTGGCAGTTTTGGCCAATTGCTTCTTGTAGCTTATTTCAGGTGCTTATTTCTTTTCTTTTTGCTTATTTCTAGTTACTATAACCTGTTGTAGCTTAATTACCATTGTTGGACCTTATTGTAGCTTTATAGCAGCTTTTTCATAAGTTAAAAAGTCCTAATAAGCTCAAATACAATCTGTTAAGCGCTTCTGATTCCAAATAGCTTATTTTTGTGTTCCACAACTTTTGTCTTCATTAAAGTTCATTTTTTTACAGTTGTTTAATAGTTTTGTAAAAAGAAAATCAAGAAAAAGCAATTTTCAAAAAGTGATAGCTTCTATTTAAGCCAAATTGGCTTATTTTTCTGCTTATTTATAAGCAATTTCTGATTTTAAATTTTTCTTAGGTTCCTGATATCTAGTAGTATTTTTAAGAATTTTCTCAGATTTTACTCTTCTCATTTAGTACTTTTTATAATTTAATTTAGTTTAAATTAATTAATAATTAGTTTTTAATTAATAATAATTATTTAAAACGTAGGAAAAATATATTTTCTGTTTCAAAAATAGTTTTAAGTTAATTTAAATTTTTCCAAATTTAATTTTAATTTTCTAGTGTAAAATCATATTTAGTTATAATTTAGTGTAATTTAAATAATTAAAAGTAATTAGGAAATTAGTAATTAATTAATAATAATTAATTAAATAGTGTAAAAATTATTTTCTTTTTCTTAAAATTTTCTTTTATCATTAGGATTGTAAAAATATAATTTTCACATTCATAGGACCTTTATTGCTCTCGTTTCACTTTTTATCTTGTGCGTTTGCTTTTGTTTTAATTCAAACGCGATTTTTTAGGTTTTTAAATGTTTGTAGGTTATTTGATTTCACATAATCATTCACATAGCTTGTCTAAGCTACTCTCTTCTGTATTTCTCTTAATTTACCTCTCATAACCCTTTCCTGTTGAAAATCACCTGATCACAAGCCGTCTAAAATACCATTCACGCCTCGTCGGGAAATAACGACCCTGGGAAGCACTATACTCCTTGGTTAGTTGGTCTAAACCATTCTGACCTTGTTGACCATTCACTTGGTTGATTTGGACTGACCGTTTAACATCAATCAAAATTTGGCGCCGCTTCCGGGGAGGTGTGCGTGTATATGCAACGTCTTAGAGATTAGTGGTTTTTCACCATCGTCACTGTAAAAATTCCACCAGTTTTTGTAAATTTTAAATCAAAACATAAAAAAGTCATTAGCAGTTTTCCTAAAGTGTTAAAACACAAAAAAAAAAAATCAAAAAAAAAAAAAAAAAAAAACAAACAAACAAAAAAAAAAACAAATCGTGACGTTTACTACCTCGGATTTCTTTTTAGGTGATTCTTAAAGAAATACGAATTTGGTTAACGGAACGATACCAGAAATAATTCCAAAAGTTTTTTTTACATACACAAAAACCCAAAAACATTCTTCTCTTTTTCTTGTGAATAAATAAATAAAATACATTGTCAGAAACCAAGACAGAACACCTACCAACTGGGGGTGTGAACATTAATAAGTTCCGAAATAAAAGATTAAAACTTACCATTGTATCCATGTGAGTGGTGTACCTTTTCTAAAGAAGCCATTCATTTGTGATTATTGGTTTAAGTTCACTGTTGTTTTGCCTCGATTTTGTTTTGATTGATTTTGTCCTTAGTGCATGCGCACTCGCTCTTCTAGGTCTACGAGCCCATTACGTGAGCTTGTGAGAATTCCTAGAAGACATCGTAGACGTTCAGCACCAACAGTCGGATATGAGATCCATACTGTTTCCACACTTGTTGTTACCATGGCGGAAGACCGCCCTATTTGTGAGCTTCTCCAAGCACCCATCGAGGGTTACGGAGATGCTATTGTTGTTCCAGCCATCGTGGCTGATAAATTTTAGCTCAAGACCGGGTTACTAAATCTGGTAACCTCGAGTCAATTTTACGGTTTTGAGAGGGACGATCCTCATGCTCACATTCGATGGTTTAACAAAATCACGTCAACCATCAATACAAGAATGTCCTGTCTGAAGCAATCAAACTTCTTCTCTTCCCATTTTCCCTCGAGGGCCAAGCCCGGATTTGGCTTGAAAAACAACCCCTCATTCAATTGAAACATGGGAAGATCTTGTCAAAAAGTTTGTGAATGAATTCTTCCCACCATCTAAGACCACAAGTCTTAAAAACGAAATCACCAAATTCACTCAAAAATATGATGAATCGTTTGGTGAATGATGCGTGGGAATTGCACCAAGCTATCCTCTCGAGGGATCTCGAGAAGCTTACAACCCCCACCAGGCAGTGTACCTGATCGTTGTAGTATAGTATAGTGACAAGTACCGGGGGATTGATCGTTCAACTCAGGAATAGTGTCGCTAGGATTAGAAAGCCTAAAAACTAGGTCTAGAGGTGAGGGATGATTCTTTTCGTATTTTTTATATTTTATAAAAGCAAATAAAAATCTCGGGTATTGGAAGGAGTGGGCGGAATTAGTTGCTAGTCAACTAACCCAATAACTAAGATGCAATCAAAATAAAATAACAAAAATGAAAACAAAGCTAAATTAAACTAGTGGTGTGAACAATATATGGGAGAATTGTGTGTACTTAGATTTCACTACTCCCTAGATATCTTTTACAGGTTAATTACTTTTACAGGTTAATTACTTGATGCGTGGGAATTGCACCAGGCTTTACCTCTCGAGGGATCTCGAGAAGCTTACAACCCCCACCAGGCAGTGTACCTGATCGTTGTAGTATAGTATAGTGACAAGTACCGGGGGATTGATCGTTCAACTCAGGAATAGTGTCGCTAGGATTAGAAAGCCTAAAAACTAGGTCTAGAGGTGAAGGATGATTCTTTTTATATTTTTTATATTTTATAAAAGCAAATAAAAATCTCGGGTATTGGAAGGAGTGGGCGGAATTAGTTGCTAGTCAACTAACCCAATAACTAAGATGCAATCAAAATAAAATAACAAAAATGAAAATAAAGCTAAATTAAACTAGTGGTGTGAACAATATATGGGAGAATTGTGTTTACTTAGATTTGACTACTCCCTAGATATCTTTTACATGTTAATTACTTGTTACAGTTGCGTGGATGACGGATTGTATTCCTTAATACCAATCATGGGGTGGCGTACTTACTTCCCCAATCCTATAAGCTCCTACTTCACTCCTATGTCGAGACGGCTAAGAAGCTCCTAACATGGGATCACTAGAATTCGCTCATGCATTAAGTACAATCATAAAAACCTAGTACACATCGGTTCATGTTACTTAAGACGTTCAAGCAAGTTACACAATGGAGATCTGCCAGTTTTCTTAAGCCTAACATTGAAATCATTCATCCATTACAGCTATAAACCAGCAATAAACCTATAATCAACATCTAGGTTTCATTACATCTAAGCAAACACACAATAGATCTAGCCCAGCATGTTAAAATCAAGGCAAGTGTAAGATATATTCAAACAACACATAGACATATTGAATGAATTGGAAGAATACTTATCTCAATTGAACATGAAGGGTTTCAAGGGGTGAAAACCCTTGAAAATACTGTTACAAACGAGCTAGGGTTTATTAGGTTCGGCCCTAAAATTCTCCACACAAGTTCCTCTCTAATGAATGAAATTTAGAAAAGTATATATAGATTTTAGGAGGTGACGGCGTCAAGAGGAAAAATCTGACGCAGTCATCTCGCCGCCAATAAAGTTCTCGGACTGCCTAGATCCAAAGCTGACGCCGTCATGTGTAATTCTACTCTGGGCCGTCACCAAAATTACTCTTGACGCCCTTCTTCTGACGCCGTCACGTTTTCTCTGGGTCGTCATCCATTTTGCTCTTGATGCCGTCAAAAAATCCTTCTTGACGCCGTTAGGTACTGTTCCCAGCAAGGAAAATTAAGACTTTGCCGTTTTCTTCAATTTTATGCTCCAAAAACGTCCAAAATGCTTCCTTTTCCAGAATTCACTTCCAAAGTACCTAAAATCACAAAAGGAACGATTTAGGGCAATATTTGATCAAATAAATTCAATTCCGGGCTTAAATGACCCCCTAAAAACTGTTCATTTTTCGCCTCATCATATACCCTTACACTTGAGATTTGCTTGTCCTCAAGCAAATGCGCTTTTATTCTAGTCATAATACAAGTTAGGGGTCATTTAACACTAATATAAAAGTAATTACAACAAATAATCGTTCCACTAAATACCAAAGACAAGCACGAAGGTCATACACTAGCACCTCACAAATAATGTTTAGATACCCACATCTCTCGGGTGTAATAAAGTATATATCACAATATGGAAATAGAAAACATCTCTCACTACCTGTCATAACAAAATAGATTACCATAGGCTTGGGAAAGGATCAAACCTCCACCACATGGCGTAAGAACCTAGGATAAACTATCAAAGAGGTCTTTTAAAGGGGTTGTAATGTTAGGTGTAGGGATATGGAATACACGGTTTTGTTGGATATAGGCAATCTTTACTGGTGGCGAGTTAATCATCTTGGTTAATTACATGTACCACATGGCCTTGCTAAGCCAAGACTAGATTAAGCTAATAAATGAAAAATAACAAAAACATAAAATAAACATAGAATGAAACGGGATGGTAGTCTGTATGTTTTTTTTTTCTCTTTTCTTTTTCTTGCTTTTTTCGATATATATATTTTTTTTATACACTCTTACCCTACCATCCAAATAATACATCATAGGGAATGAACATTCCCCTTACACTTGAATTTTTACATACTTTACAATAAACTAATCTAATAACTCGAATTAAGAAAATCAAAACACTTGGAGTACTTTTAAGATTAACGCACATATGGGGGTAATGAATGATGTTCTTCCCCATTACTCCATAACATTAGTACTTTACCCATGAGTCCCAATCGTCCCAAAACAATATGTACAAGGTATGACTCGACTTAGCAACCATGTAATCAATTAGATAATTAACTTAGGGTTTAAACATATAACAATAATGCACTAAAGATGAGTGCATACACGGAAGGCTAAGGCAATTTGGTTGTACATTTAAGTGGGGTGTAACAAATTCTTCCTTTAAGTAAGATGCTTAAAGTTAGAAACGAAAAGATAGGCTCGGAGGGGTGTACTAGGGGTTTCGTGTACTAAAAATAAGTACAACGCTAAGGTGTGGGAAAAATTAGTTGACTTAACTAGCCAAGTAATATGACTTAAATGGTCAAGTAATTATGATACGGGTTTAACACAAGGGTGATCCTAATGCCTCTTATCATGTAGTAAATCCTACTACATGAATGTAGTCTCACTAGCGGTCTCGGGATAATTCACTAACGCAAGTTCTAGAATCTAAATGCTACCGGTACACTCATAAGCACTAATAATAAATGCTTTTCCTATCAAATCTAAAGGCGAATCTCACATATTTGGATGGAAAATTTTTCTGAATGGTACGGTTTTGTGCTAGTCATAGAATTCCTATCCATGAGACGCTTGCTATGGCTAAAGTTTCACTCCTAATGTTCTAAAAAAAATTAAATTTGGCACTAAAATTACACTAACAAGTATTTCTCATAGTTTTATTACACACCTACCATCAAACAAACAAACTGAAGTGAAAGTGTATCTATAAGGTATCATAATTTTACCCTCCCCTTACACTTAGGATGAACATTGTCCCCAATGTTCAGTTAAAGATTGTAAAAGTAAAACAGGTAAAAGAATGAAATCAAATACTCCCCTGATTCGCTCGGTATGGATAATATGGTAACCAGGTTAGATCTTCCTCCAAGAAAATGAACAATCAAAGCTTCCCTTCCAGAATATAAATCATCTTCTTGTCAAACATAACCTGTTAAATCTGAGAAAACAAACAAGGCAACCTCGCGTAAAATCAGCAGCAATCTATATATGCTAATAAAACCTAGAAAACAAAGTAAGATATAATGCTTGTGGAATGAGTGTTTGCAGATTTCCTGGAGATTATAAAACTAAAGATTCAACAAAAACTTTAAGACTCCGTTAGAAAAACAAAACTAGCAAAATTTCCAGAATTTTACACGTGACGCCATCAGGAATTTCTTCCTGACGCCGTCAGAAGTGACCTGCAGAAATTCTTATGTTAAGTTTCTGGAAAATTTCTGGAAAAACTTTGTCCTACTTCCTGGAAAATCCTGCAAAACATCATTATGACTCGATACAAGCATTTTACTCTAACAAATACGAATATACATGTTCACTTAATATTGTGGAGAATCATGATCAATTTTGTTTCTTAATAACATATTTGGGGTTTCCCCTTACACTTATCTTTTGCGAAATACCCTTGGATGAAGTTAAGACTAAGCCAAACAACAAAATAAAGTATTTTCACCATTTTAGTTTTGAAACATGATCTACCAACAATAGAAATAAAGCATGCATACGGAAACAAATAACAATCAAACAATTAAAAATCACACAAAAAATGGGTTGCCTCCCAAGAAGTGCTTTTCTTTATTTACGAGTCTTGCAGCTAGACTTAAGGTCATGGGTTACGTTTTCCTTTCCAACTTTTGTGCCGACTCAAAACATCTAACCCAATTCTCATCACGCTTGTACTCAGGGCCTAGATTCATGCAACCTGAATAGTATGTTCGCCTCCTCTCATAATAAGCATCATCATCAATTCCATCTTCCTTAACCTCATAAGGTCGAATCTCATCAATTTGTATATTCTTGATGCCTTTTAATTCTTCCTTCATGTGAGGCATCACAAAAGTAATCTTCTCTATCCCATCAGTAAACTGAACTATCCCCTTCTCATGATCACAATACATCTTAGTCTTCTCAACAAAAGGTCGTCCTAGAACCATCTCTCCTAGGTGTGGATCTATAATGCCTCTAACATCTTCTAGGATTACAAAGTCTCATTAAGATTTCCTATAAAGATGTGTACCCCTTTAACTCTCTTGACAAAATTACATAGCCTATTAGAGTTGTAAGGGTCTTTTCTGGGGCTTAACCTTTCGTTCATTATCCAGTTGTAGTAGAGCCTAGACATAATATTCATGGGTGCTTTTAAGTCAATGTATGTATGCTCTCTAGACATGTACCCAATCATGCAAGGAATTTTTATGTTCCTGAAGTTATGCCTCCTAATCCACGGTACCTTTCTATATTTTGAGGGGCAGGGGTGTTGTAAAAGAAATCTATGGTAACTCAATTCAACAAGGGTTGAAGCGAAGTCTGTAAACTCAATTTTCATTTGAAGGGGCTTAGTAAATTGCTTAAATGTGTTAACTTCTCTCTTTCTTCTTTTATGCGCTATAAGCCTCTTGCTAACTTCTAAACGGCGATTCTCTAAATCCATAAAGACCAACCTAATACGAACAAAGACACAAAGAAATAAGATAGACTAAAGAAAACCAAAAAATAAAACTAAAACCTTACTAGAAATGAATCTAGAAAGTAGACCTAATAAAAAGAAATCCTAACCTAGACAATAACTATTCCCCGGGCTGCGGCGCCAAAAACTTGATGCGTGGGAATTGCACCAGGCTTTACCTCTCGAGGGATCTCGAGAAGCTTACAACCCCCACCAGGCAGTGTACCTGATCGTTGTAGTATAGTATAGTGACAAGTACCGCGGGATTGATCGTTCAACTCAGGAATAGTGTCGCTAGGATTAGGAAGCTTAAAAACTAGGTCTAGAGGTGAGGGATGATTCTTTTTGTATTTTTTATATTTTATAAAAGCAAATAAAAATCTCAGGTATTGGAAGGAGTGGGCGGAATTAGTTGCTAGTCAACTAACCCAATAACTAAGATGCAATTAAAATAAAATAACAAAAATGAAAATAAAGCTAAATTAAACTAGTGGTGTGAACAATATATGGGAGAATTGTGTTTACTTAGATTTCACTACTCCCTAGATATCTTTTACAGGTTAATTACTTGATGCGTGGGAATTGCACCAGGCTTTACCTCTCGAGGGATCTCGAGAAGATTACAACCCCCACCAGGCAGTGTACCTGATCGTTGTAGTATAGTATAGTGACAAATACCGGGGGATTGATCGTTCAACTCAGGAATAGTGTCGCTAGGATTAGAAAGCCTAAAAACTAGGTCTAGAGGTGAGGGATGATTCTTTTGTATTTTTTATATTTTATAAAAGCAAATAAAAATCTCGGGTATTGGAAGGAGTGGGCGAAATTAGTTGCTAGTCAACTAACCCAATAACTCAGATGCAATTAAAATAAAATAACAAAAATGAAAATAAAGCTAAATTAAACTAGTGGTGTGAACAATATATGGGAGAATTGTGTTTACTTAGATTTCACTACTCCCTAGATATCTTTTACAGGTTAATTACTTTTACAGGTTAATTACTTGATGCGTGGGAATTGCACCAGGCTTTACCTCTCGAGGGATCTCGAGAAGATTACAACCCCCACCAGGCAGTGTACCTGATCGTTGTAGTATAGTATAGTGACAAATACCGGGGGATTGATCGTTCAACTCAGGAATAGTGTCGCTAGGATTAGAAAGCCTAAAAACTAGGTCTAGAGGTGAGGGATGATTCTTTTGTATTTTTTATATTTTATAAAAGCAAATAAAAATCTCGGGTATTGGAAGGAGTGGGCGAAATTAGTTGCTAGTCAACTAACCCAATAACTCAGATGCAATCAAAATAAAATAACAAAAATGAAAATAAAGCTAAATTAAACTAGTGGTGTGAACAATATATGGGAGAATTGTGTTTACTTAGATTTCACTACTCCCTAGATATCTTTTACAGGTTAATTACTTTTTACAGTTGCGTGGATGACGGATTGTATTCCTTAATACCAATCATGGGGTGGCGTACTTACTTCCCCAATCCTATAAGCTCCTACTTCACTCCTATGTCGAACCGGCTAAGAAGCTCCTAACATGGGATCACTAGAATTCGCTCATGTATTAAATATAATCATAAAAACCTAGTACACATCGGTTCATGTTTCTTAAGACGTTCAAGCAAGTTACACAATGGAGATCTGCCAGTTTTCTTAAGCCTAACATGAAATCATTCATCCATTACAGCTATAAACAAGCAATCAACCTATAATCAACATGTAGGTTTCATTACATCTAAGCAAACACACAATAGATCTAGCCTAGCATGTTAAAATCAAGACAAGTGTAAGATATATTCAAACAACACATAGACATATTGAATGAATTGGAAGAATACTTATCTCAATTGAACATGAAGGGTTTCAAGGGGTGAAAACCCTTGAAAATACTGTTACAAACGAGCTAGGGTTTATTAGGTTCGGCCCTAAAATTCTCCACACAAGTTCCTCTCTAATGAATGAAATTTAGAAAAGTATATATAGATTTTAGGAGGTGACGGCGTCAAGATGAAAAATCTGACGCCGTCATCTCGCCTCCAATAAAGTTCTCGGACTGCCTAGATCCAAAGCTGACGCCGTCATGTGTAATTCTACTCTGGGCCGTCACCAAAATTACTCTTGACACCCTTCTTATGACGCCGTCACGTTTTCTCTGGGTCGTCATCCATTTTGCTTTTGACGCCATCAAAAAATCCTTCTTGACGCCGTCAGGTACTGTTCCCAGCAAGGAAAATTAAGACTTTGCCGTTTTCTTCACTTTTATGCTCCAAAAACGTCCAAAATGCTTCCTTTTCCAGAATTCACTTCCAAAGTACCTAAAATCACAAAAGGAACGATTTAGGGCAATATTTGATCAAATAAATTCAATTTCGGGCTTAAATGACCCCCTAAAAACGGTTCATTTTTCACCTCATCAGTGAAGCATGGGATCGTTTTAAAGAATTACTTCGCAAATGTCCTCATCACGGTTTCTCCGAGTTAATGCAACTCGGCACTTTCTACAATGGTGTGAGCCAAACTGATCAGGATTCTCTCAATGCCTCCGCGGGAGGTAATGTTTTGAGTAGAACCACAAAAGAAGCTTTAGCTATCATCGAAAACAAGTCTAAGGTCCACACTACACGAACCAAGCCGGTTGTTTCCCAAGTGAGTGTTGATCCTTCTACTTCATCTCCCGTGAGTCAATCTAGCACCGATGCTAAGATTGATAAACTCACGGATGTTATTCAAGCTTTGATTCTCTCTAGCCAAAAGAAAGTTTCCTTCCCACAAACTTCTTCTCTTGCTGAAGTTAAAAAAGTAGAAGTCTGTGTTACATGTGGTGGTTCTCATGCCTATTATAACTGTACTGCCACCGATGGTATTCCGTATAAAGCTCATGCAATAGCCGGGACTTCCAATCAAGGAGGCAACCAATACCGCCCTCCTATGGATCCGAACTATCATCCTCACCACTACCATGGACCACCCGGTTTTAATCAAAACCAAAATGTCCAAAACCGTAACCAAAACCAAAATCGAATGAACCAAGGTTATCAAAACCAAAGGAATTTCAATCAACGTCAAGGTTTCCAAAATCAAAATCAAGGTTTTCAAAATCAAGGTTTCCAACATCAAGGAAACTTTAACTGAAACAAAGGTCAGGGTAATTTCAACCAAGGGTATTTTCATGGAAACAACAACCAAAATCAGGGGAATTTTCAACACCAAGGTCCCAACCAGAACAACCAAGCTCAAAATTTTCCTAATCAAACTCAAGCCATTGTTCCAACTGGGCCATCGTCTGATGAGTTGTTAAAACAATTCATGAAATCCCAGGAAGAAATGAACAAGTTGTTGGTCAGTCACATCTCTGAAATCAAAAAGCCTTTAAATGATTGACCCTCGGGCTCAGGAACACTTCCGAGCAACACGATCGCTAACCCGAGGGGCGATGCTAAGGCGATCATAACTAGAAGTGGTGCTTCATATAATGAACCCTCGATTCCTACTACCTCTTCTTCCTCTCCTCCAAAGGTAGTGGAACGTGAACCTGAGGTGACAAAGGACAAAGTACAACCTACTAGCCCACAAAGTACCGCACACGTCCATCCTCAAGTTGTTCCAGAACATAGATCTAAACCCGGAGTTGTATTTGAACCACCAGAAACCCCAAATGAGAACCTTAAATCCAAAACTTCTATTCCTTACCCGTCACGTCTTAATGAACAAAAGCTCCGCGAAAAAGCTAGTCACCAAATGGAAAAAAATTTTCAAATCTTTCAAGATCTACACTTTGACATAAGCTTTGCGGACGCTATCCTCTTGATGCCCAAATTTGCATCAACAATCAAAAGCTTGTTAAGCAACAAAGAAAAGCTGTTTGAAATGGCTAGAACTCCGTTGAACGAGAATTGCTCAGCAGTTCTTTTGAAAAGATTCCAGAGATGCTTGGAGACCCCGGAAAATTTCTTATTCCATGTGTTTTCCCAGGTATGGTCGAATGCTTTGCCTTGGCCGATCTTGGTGCAAGCATTAACCTGATGCCATACTCAGTGTGGAAGAAACTTTCTCTTCCCGAACTTACTCCTACGTGCATGACTCTTGAGCTTACCGATTGTTCAATCTCTCGTCCGCTTGGCATTGCTGAGGACGTAAACGTGAAAGTAGGAAAGTTCCATTTTCCTACTGACTTTGTGAATGTTGACTTTGATGCTGATTCTAGGGTTCCTCTAATTCTTGGAAGAGGATTCCTTAAAACGGGCTATGCTCTCATTGATGTCTTTGAACAAGAAATCACATTGCTTGTGGGTACTGAAGCAATCACCTTTAACCTCGATCAGACTTCGAGGCACTCCTCAAATTATGACTCTAAGTCGGTTAACCGAATAGATGTCATCGATGTTGCTGCTGAGGAGTACGCTCAAGAAGTTCTTGGTTTTACTGATGATTCTCCGAGTGGAAATCCCACTCCATCTTCTCATCCTATAATAGCCAATTCTTCTCCTTCCCACACTCCGCTTAAGGGAAGTGACTTCATCTTAGAAGAAATTGAGGCCTTTCTCAAAAGTGATTCAATTCCCGTTGGAGTTGATAACCAAGAGATTGACCCAGAGAGGGATATTCTTCTCCTTGAGAAATTATTAAATGAAGATCCCTCTCCTCTTCCTATTCTACCACAAACACTTCATAATGAGAAAATCAAATATGTTGAGAAAACTGATGATTTTCCTGAGGTCGAGCTTAAGGACTTACCGCCTCATCTCAAATACGCATTTTTGGAGGGTGATGATAAATTACCCGTCATAATTGCTAAGGATTTTAGTGATGAGGAAAAGGCTGCTCTTATAAAGGTTTTAAAGTCACATAAACAAGCCTTCGCTTGGAAACTCTCCGACATCAAGGGTATTGACCCGGACTTTTGTACGCATAAGATTTTAATGGAGGATGACTTTAAACCAGCAGTTCAACAACAAAGAAGGGTTAATCCAAAAATCCACGAGGTCGTTAAACAAGAGGTTCTCAAACTTCTTGATGCCGGATTGATTTACCCTATCTCGGATAGTCCTTGGGTTAGTCCCATTCACTGCATTCCTAAAAAGGGTGGCATTACTGTAGTCACAAATGAAGATAATGAGTTGATTCCAACTCGATTGGTGACGGGATGGCGTGTTTGCATTGACTATAGTAAGTTAAATGACGCCACCAGCAAAGACCACTTTCCTCTACCCTTCATGGACCAAATGCTCAAGAGATTAGCGGGGAATGAGTACTATTGTTTCCTCGCCGGTTTCTCGGGTTACTTCCAAATTCCCATTGATCCGCAGGATCAAGAAAAGACCACTATCACATGCCCCAATGGAACTTTTGCCTACAGACGTATGCCATTTGGTTTATGTAATGCTCCTGGCACGTTCTAAAGGTGTATGATGGCCATATTTTCTGGCATGATCGGGAAAACAATGGAGGTCTTTATGGATGACTTCTCGGTCATTGGGGATTCGTTCCAATCATGTCTCTCCCATTTAGACAACATGCTCAAATGTTGTGAAGACACAAAATTATGTCAAAATTGGGAGAAGAGTCACTTTATGGTCAAAGAGGGCATTGTCCTTGACAATAAAATTTCCAAAAACGGGATTGCGGTTGACAAAGCGAAAGTCAATGTCATTGCTAAATTACCTAATCCCACAACTGTAAAAGGTATTCGGAGTTTTTTGGGTCATGCCGGTTTTTACCGTAGATTCATTGAAGATTTTTTAAAAATAGCCCAGCCAATGACCCGACTTCTTGAAAAAGAGACTCCATTTGTCTTTTCAAGAAGTTGGGTCCTTCCATTCGAACTTATGTGCGATGCAAGCGACTTTGCCATAGGTGTAGTCTTGGGGCAACGAAAAACCAAGCATTTCCAGCCTATACACTATGCATGTAAAACTTTGACCGAGGCTCAAGCCCATTACACCACAACAGAAAAAGAATTGTTGGCTGATACGTGGGAATCGCACCAGGCTTTACCTCTCGAGGGATCTCGAGAAGTTTACAACCACCACCAGGCAGTGTACCTGATCGTTGTAGTATAGTATAGTGACAAGTACCGGGGGATTGATCGTTCAACTCAGGAATAGTGTCGCTAGGATTAGAAAGCCTAAAAACTAGGTCTAGCGGTGAGGGATGATTCTTTTTGTATTTTTTATGTTTTTATAAAAGCAATTAAAAATCTCGGTTTTTGGAGGAGTGGGCCGAATTAGTTGCTAATCAACTAACCAAATAACTAAGATGCAATCAAACAAAATAACACAAATGAAAATAAAATCTAGTTAAACTAGTGGTGTGAACAATGATAGGGAGAATTGTGTTTACTTAGGTTTCATTACTCCCTAGATATCTTTTACATGTTAATTGTTTTTTACAATTGCATGGATGACGGGTCGTATTCCTTAATACTAGTCGTAGGGCCATGTACAATATTCCCTAACTCTATAGGATCCTACTTCACTCCTATGTCGAGCTGTTAGAAGCTCCTAACATGGGATCATTAGAATTCTCCTACACATTAAATACAACCAAAAATCATAGTACACCTCTGATCATGTTTCTTAAGACGTTCAAGCATGTCACCAATGGAAGTCTGCCTGTTTTCTTAAGCCTAACATTGAATACAATCATCCGTAACAACTATAAACAAACAATCAACCCATAATTAACATCTAGGTTTCACTACATCTAAGCAAACAGACAAGAGATCTAGCCAAGCATGTTAAATTCAAGACAAATGTAAGATATATTCAAACAATACATAGACATATTGAATGAATTGAAAGAGTACTTATCTCAATTGAACATGAAAGGTTTCAAAGGGTAAAAACCCTTGAAAAAGCTGTAATATTCGTACTAGGGTTTCTCTCCAAAGTTACACCCTACTTGTTCCTCTATAATGAATGAAAATTGCAAAACTATATATAGATTTTACAGGGTGATGGCGTCAAGAAGGAAATTCTGACGCCGTCAACTCGCCGCCCATAATGAAATCGGATTGCCTAGATCCACTTTTGACGCCGTGATGTGTAATATTACTCTGGGCCGTCACTCATATTTGGACCATGACGGCCTATGGTGACGCCGTCATGTCCATAGTGTAAAACTCATCGGGATCATCACGAACTTTATCCACTTCCACCTCTTGTATTACTCTTGACGCCGTCACTTGAAGACTCTTGACGCCGTCAGGTACTGTTCCCAGCAAGGAAAATTAAGACTTTGCCGTTTTCTTCACTTTTATGCTCCAAAAACGTCCAAAATGCTTCCTTTTCCAGAATTCACTCCAAAAGTACCTAAAATGACAAATGGAACGATTTAAGGCAATATTTGATCAAATAAATTCGAATCCGGGCTAAAATGACCCCCTAAAAACGGTTCATTTTTTGCCTCATCAAATACCCTTACACTTGAGATTTGCTTGTCCTCAAGCAAATGCGCTTTTATTCTAATCGAAATACAAGTAAGGGGTCTTTTAACACTATTATAAAAGTAATTACAAAAAATAATCGTTCCACTAAAGACCAAAGACAAGCACGGAGGTCATACACTAGCACCTCACAAATAGTGTTTAGATACTCACATCTCTCGGGTGTAATAAAGTATATATCACAATATGGAAATGGAAAACATCTCTTACTACCTGTCATAGCAAAATAGATTACCATAGGCTTGGGAAAGGATCAAACCTCCACCACTTGGCGTAAGCACCTAGGATAAACTATCAAAGAGGTCTTTTAAAGGGTTATAACGTTAGGTGTATGGATATGTGTTGATCCCGGTTGAGCAAACGATCTTATATAGAAGTTGACTTGAATTTAACACTTAAGCGAAAACGCGGAATATAAAAGCTTAAGTTAAGAAGAATAATTAACTATCAACACTTCAATATATTATTAATACGAGCACTCGCCAATGCTAGGATTTTACAACCTTGAAGTGTAAACGAAACTAAAACAATACGTACTAAAAACTAACCCTAGGATTATCCTTTTATAGGCCAAGGAGTCCTACTAGGTTTACAATATATTTCTATGCAAGATAAGAATATTCTAGATACATACGATATACACTCAATCTATTCCATACTTATCTAATACGTATACATGCATATCTCTTCAGAAGTACTTTCCACTAGCAGCATTCTTCAACAGCAGTACTTTCAATGTCAGCAGCAGTATCATTATCCTTAGCAGCATTCTCACCTTAGCAGCAGTTTCACCAAGCAGTAGTTTAACTTAGCAGAATACTTCAAAACCCAACAATCCTCCCCTAAACTTAATATTTATTTCTAAATCATTAAGTTTCTTCAAAACTCAATTAAACACCAGGGGGATGCTTCCAAACAATCAATTCTTGAGATGTCTGTTGACCAAGTATCTTCTTATATTTTGACAACAAATGAAATGCTTGATCATCAGTGTCATAATCCTTCTGCAAATTGAGCAACCCAGCACCATTAACCATCTGATTGACAGTATTCCAATATCTTACCACTGGATAATCCTTTTCAGCCAACATATACAAAGTAAGTGGTCCAATTTCCAAAACATGAATCCCAGAATTTTGAAAAAGTCTCTATTTTCTTACTTTATATCCTACTATCTCTGTCCATTCAGAATATTCCATTGAAGGATCAAACATAAGTTTTAGAGATCTCCATAAAACATTATCAGCCATAGACTTAATGTAATCAATTTTCTCCTTTTCATACTTTTTACCATCAAACTTCTTAGCTCCAAACTTTTCCTTATATATCCTCCACAAGGCACAAACATCCTCTCTATCAAAGTAATACAACATCTGTTGAAATCTAAGAAACCTGTGAGTCTTTCCATCAGATCTCTCAACATCATGAAATGCTCCAATTTTAGTATCATATCCTGTAGTTACTTGAATAATAGGATATTTGATTCCTACTGGTGTAGCATCAACTACTTCAGGTTCATCCATCTTAGCAACCATAGTGAGAACCTTCAACTGTTGCTTTAAATGCTCAGAAGGAATATGATCATAATCATTCTTGAACTCATCTCTTAGAACTGCTTTCTTTTTCTGTTTTTCTCTTCTTCTTGGCAAAAGATTTATGAACAACACCTTTTCTTTTACCACTTTGACTAGAAGAAGTTGTCTTATCTGCTATACCATCAAGCTTCTTAACAACATCTGCCTCTTGTACATGCTCTGCTTCAACAACTTTATCAGGTACCAACTTTTTATTCATTTGAGCAATATGTTCTAAGTCTTCAGCACAACCCATAGGATAGAAGGTATCCATTTCTTTCTTATCTTGTTGATACAAGTTAAAAACCTCTTGATCAGACTTAGGTTTTAACTGTACCAATTTCCATCCCTTCATAATCTTTAGGTATCTTTCTTGCTCTCTTCTTTGTTGCAATGGTGTTGGACCTCTGAGAATCTTTTTCTTTCTTCTAGCAGCATCATCTTCTTTCTTTTTCTTTGCTGTGAACTCTCTTATCCAAGCTTGAACATCAAAAGTTGAAGTTTCTTGTTCTTCAATCTTAATCATCTTGGAGAGTTCTATATCAGCATCTATTCTTATCTTTTCCTCAACCCACTCCTCATACCTCTTCAAATCTTCAGTTTCCTTTTCAACCCTTTCCTTTTCCTCCTGAATCAACTGTTGTTCTTCTTGATTAATCAATTCTTGTTCTTTCATTGCAACAATTGAATCATGTTCAATTTGTAATTCCTTGTGCCAAAGGTGAAAAGGTATCTGAGAGTAATCAATCCCTTTATGCATTATTTTTGGTTCTTCAACTTGCTTGCCCTTCCCTTTATCAGTAGAAGATGATGAAACAATCTTCTTTTGTTGAGCAGCAGGTTCTCTGATTACTACTCCATTTTGAGGTATTCTTGGTGTAGATGATGTGATTGTAGTTGTTGGTTGTTGTGGTAGTGATTGAATTGGTTGTGATGTATGTTGTGAACATGATTCTGATGGAACCTCTGTTGTCTTTTTACTCAACAAAACCATATCCTCAGCAGCAGCATTGTCACTAGACCCAACAGCAGAGTCTTGTGCTTCAGTAGAATTGACCTTTTCACTAGCAGCAGGATCAACAAAATCCTTAGTAGTAGAGTCTTGAGTAGCAGCAGAGTCATCAATCATGTTAGTAATATCAGCATCATTAAGTTCTTTTGCCACAGAATCACCCAAAGTCATCAATGCTTCACCCATCAACCCTGTTGCCTTCACTAATTGCTCAGGCTCCAAAGTTTTAAGTTTTTCCACCACTTTTTCTTGAGTAGCAACCACTTCTTCCATTACAACCTCATTCCCTGATTTGTCAGCAATCACAAAATTTTCCACATCCTGAGGACTTTCCACTTCCATGTCACCAACTTCTGGAACCTCCCCTGAAACCATTCCAGCATCCACATCTTGAGCACTATCAACTTTCATCAAATTTGCCTCCCCTGAACCCATTTCTTCATTTTGTTCTTTATTCCTCCCCTGTTTGGAAGCATCCTTTTCCAAATGAACAGAGTATTCAGGTGAACTTACAACTTGAGAAGTGCCCACTTTCTTCAGTCTTTTTAAGGAGGTTGAAGATCTTGATTTCCTTAAGTTCTTGATCTGTTTTTGCAATTTGGTAATGAGTTTGGCTTGACCATCAACAACAGTAAAAAGACCAAGAACTTTATCCTCCAATGTATTACACTTCAACTCCAAATTGGTACAAGTAACCGTCAATTCCTTAATGAGTTTCATACTAGTCTCATCACTTCGACCTATGTAACCTGGTCCGAGAGGTGAATCACTGACATTGTCATCATGTACAAGATTTTCCATCAATTCATTTGTCTCTGTCCTGTCCTCATCACTTCGACCTGTGTAACCGGGTCCGATAGGTGAATCTTTGGACATAAACTCAGTATCAAACCTAGTTTGATCATCTGAGCCCCCTATATTTTCCATTTGGCTAGGGTTACCATCATTGGAATTAGATTCATCAGAATCCTTTTCTTTAGATGTTGCCTTGGTTTGGGTCTTAATGATGTTATCACTGTCCTGCTCTGCTGCTAAGCTAGAAGCAGTAGTGACAGCGCTTGCCAACATGTCCCCTTCATCACCTAGGATAGCCTCATCTGGTACAGCCATACTAACACTATCCTGAGGTAGATCAGTGTTCTTATTGGTTTTCCTATGGGTATAGTGTATTTTGAGTTGTGTAGCAGATGCAGAAAAATTGGGTGTGTGATGGGAATCAGTGGGATTTCTTGATTCTTCACCTTGAATATTTTGCACAATTTGCACCATATAAAGTAAACATTTTGGAAACCAATTAAGGAGCATCATAAGTAGCAGTATGTGATCTGAAATGAGTAAGTTGGTTTTCTATAAAGAGCTGGATAAATCTTGGATAAAGTAAATAAGAACTAGACTCTTTAACACTTTTTACAATACCCTCTAAAATCATATTTGAAAAATTAAATGGATGTCCTTTGCTTAGGCATACCATAGCAGAAGCAATAGTAGTACTAAACTCATGCCACCCAAAAGTTTTAGGACTCAAACAATGAAGGAGAATGTGTACCAAAAATTTTTATTGAGGACAGAGGAGAGCTTTTTTAAATTTTAAATTGATATGTCTTCCCTCATATCCCAAATCATATAAGCCCTGAAAAATAGCAGAATTTGCAAGAGACGTGGTCTCTGTTTCATCATCTAAGAGAAGAGTTTCCCTTAAAGGAGATTCAGTTACACAAACTTGTTGACCATCTACTATAGCACTAACATATTTTTCCCCATTCCTAGTTTTAGCTTTAGCAGTAAGCCAAAACTGTTTGATGTAGGAAACAAATATTGTAGGATTCACAGTTAATGCATACCTAAGAGAAGTAGCATTCAAGAATTTTACAATGTCTGTGAAACCTTCAGGAACCAACTCTTCATCCAAAATAGCAACATTATTGTGCTGCTCTGCCCAGGTACGTGTACAATCCATGAATTAGGGTTTTGAGAAATTGGGGATAATTGACTTTGAGAGTAATGAAGTGTTAGGGTTTGTGAAAACTTCAATTTGGAGCGTGTAAAAACCAATTGCGAATGTTAATTAGGTTTTAAACTAATTTGGAGAAGTTACACATTCCACCCTCACACTTACAACCGTAGCAGCACAACTATATCATCCACAACACTAGCAGCAGAATGAAACAACTAGCAGCAGAGTGATTTTAGCCAGCAGCAGAGTTGACTAATCAAATTTGGTCAAAAAGGAAAAGAATCCTCAACAATAAATGCACTTGATATATCGTGATCCCTATAAATACAGACTAAATCTTTCCCTAATTCAACACAATCAAACCCTAATCGCAATCAAAAACGCCAATCACCCAAATCAAATCTCAAGAACGATGAAATCCATTCCCGAAATAATCAACATATCTTCGGATTCATCTTCTGATGATGAAGCACCATTCCAAACTTATGTACCTCCATTACGTCCTCCCCACAATGGATGTAGGACTAAGGAACAAGCCCGAAGAGAAAACACGATCTCCCTATGTTCAAGGATCTGTTGAACTTGAATCAGACCCCAAGCACATCCAGGGGTAAAGAGGTGATGTCCCCTAAATCACCAACGTCTTCAGAATCATCAGAAGACTCAGCCTGGATCCCTAACAGACCTTCATCTCCAATGGAACTTGTTTCCCCCTTCATTTGTACTTCTTCTGATGAGGATGAGCCACAGAACAATCCACCTTCCACTCAAAAAAGACCACAATCTTCAAGGCCAAGACCCAAGCCTTCATCCAGGACAAGAAAGGCAAACCCTCCTCTTCCCAAGGAGAGAAAAGTTGTGCTTGGGCTTCCATGCCCTAGACAGTGATGTAATAGGTTGTAGTCTCTTGATTTTATCTTGTCATGTAAAAGTCTTTTGTTGTTCTTGAAGGGATATGTGAATGTACCCTGATCAGTTGTACTCTTTTGGTGATTCTGAATGATGAATGCTTATTTTCTGTTTTGACTACTTGCAAATCATAAACTATCATCATTTATAGCTTTTGCTTGCAAAATGTTAGTCCAAACACCACAAAGCATACAAACATATGTACTAGCAGTAGAGTTAAATAGTAGCAGAGTACATTCCAACATAACCATATGCTTCTTAAGAAGTAGTAGAAACAGAGTAACAAATAGCACAATACCTTTACACACTTTACAAAAACAAAAAGAGATAAGATTTTCAAAGATTTATCATACCAATATTTGCAATTAGAAATTGAAACCTCCCCACATCAAAGTGTTTAGTGAGAAGATCAGCAACATTGTTATCAGTATGAATTTTGACAATTTGAATTAACTTCTTTCATAGCAATCCCTTATGAAATGATGTCTTATCTCAATATGTTTTGTTTTAGAATGAAAAACAGCATTTTTAATTATGGAAAGTGTGCTGTTGTTATCAATATGAATTTTGGTGTTCATGAAATTGTACCCATAATCCAGTAGTTGATTTTGCATCCAAAGCACTTGTCCACAGCAACTTGAAGTAGCCACATACTCAGCTTCAGTTGTAGAATTTGCAACCACTGTCTGTTTCTTGCATTGCCATGACACCAATCTGTTTCCAAGAAATTGACAACCCCCAGTTATAGACTTTCTATCCAAGCAAGCACCAGCATAATCACTGTCTGAATATGCCACCAAATCAAAAGGTGAATCCTTAGGATACCATAGGCCCAATTTGGGTTGATGCCTTAAATACCTAAAAATCCTCTTCACTGCATTGAGATGTGATTCTTTGGGACATACTTGGAATCTTGCACAGGCACATACAGCAAACATAATATCAGCCCTTGATGCTGTAAGGTACATTAATGAACCAATCATAGATCTGTACAAGTGAACATCTACTTCTTTTCCATTTTCATCCTTCAACAAAGGTTTGTTGGTATCCATGGTTGTCTTAGCAGGCTTAGCATCTTCAAATCCAAACTTCTTTAAAATGTCATTGACATACTTATCCTGACTAATAAATATGCCATCTGTCTTTTGTACAACTTGTAGACCCAAGAAGAAGTTGAGTTCTCCCATTGAACTCATAGCAAACTTATCCTTCATAAGCTTCTCAAAATCAACACACATAGCTCTATTTGTAGAACCAAAGATGATGTCATCTACATAGATTTGAACCAGCAAAATATCATCTTTTTGTCTTTTGAGAAACAAAGTCTTGTAAATTTTTCCTCTACTGAACCCAAAGTCTAACAAATATGTTGACAAGGTATCATACCAAGCTCTAGGAGCTTGATGTAAACCATACATTGCTCTATTCACCTTGTAAACTTTGTCAGGATAATCAGGGTCTTCAAAACCAGGTGGTTGAGACACATAAACTTCTTCTGTAATGGTCCCATATAGGAAAGCACTCTTTACATCCATCTGATACACCACAAAATCTTTGTATGAAGCATAAGCCAAGAATAGTCTAATAGCTTCTATTCTTGCCATTGGTGCAAATACTTCATCATAGTCAAGGCCCTCTTGTTGTGTGTATCCTTGTGCTACTAACCTTGCTTTGTTTTTGATGACTACCCCCCTTTCATCTATTTTACATCTGAAAACCCATTTAGTGCCAATCACTCTTTTTCCATTTGGCAAATCAACCAAAGTCAATACCTCTTGTAGTTTGAATTGCAGAAGCTAATCTTGCATTGCTTCCACCCAACTTGCTTCTTGTAAGGCTTTGTAAGTGTTCTTGGGTTCAATTTGAGACAGAAAACAGGCAAACAAGCAATTTTGTAGATCTTTGTGACTGTTTCTTTGATGCAGGGATCTTGCAAAGAAACTTTGATGTTGAAGATCTTTGAGCTCTTTAGTCATTTTTCTTGTTTGTACAGATGATTTTGGATCACTGAGAATTTGTTCTTTTGGATGATCCTTGTGAACTCTTGTAGTAGTAGTGGGACTAACAGGATTGTTGACTTCCAAATTAGTAAAATCTACATCAGCTCCAAATAGTTTACCATCAAGAGCTTCATTATCTGTGTCATCATAGATATTCTCTAGAGGAGGCATATTTGGATCATCGGGATAGTTTGGATCATCAAAAGATCTACCCTGATTGTCCAAAGAAGGAAACTGTGATGTAGAAGCAGAGTTAATAGGCTTGGCAGCAGAATTGATTGAAGCAGTAGTTGCATGTTTTGGTCTAGCAGTAGAGTCTTCTGAGTCAGCAGTAGAGTCTTATGGCCTTGTAAGAGAGACATCAACAACCACTTTTGGAGCTTCATTGGGTATCTTTTCTACATCAATAGGAATTTCAATATCTACTTCAGCTTCCTTAGGTTTCTCTTGAGTAACAACATCTTCTTGTATATCTTGATCTTTCTGTAAGGGTAAGAAATTTGGACCAACCTTTAGTTTCTCAATCAAAACAATGTCTTCTTGTGGTTTGTTAGTGTCAACACTAGCAATAACTGGTACATAATTCATTGTTTTGGTAAGAATATCAACATTAAACATCCATTCAGGTCCTTTTCCTTCAACATTAGATGTGTTCTCACTAAACTTGATATGCAAATTCTCCTCCACATGTTTGGTTCTCTTATTGTATACCCTGAAAGCTTTACTATGTACAGAGTAACCAACCAAGTAACCTTCATCAGCTTTCTCTTCAAACTTGCCTAACTGATCCTTAGTATTCAATGTTGGGAATTCTGTGTAGAAAGAATTCTGCTGCTATTTCTGCTGAAAGGATCCTGCTGAAGAGTTGGTTTCTGCTGAAGCAGTGTATCTGCTGAACACATAGTTCAGCTTTATTAGTTTCTGTGGATATAGTATTTCCGTGTTTTATGTAATGTAGTTTGGATATGCATGAGTTTATTTAGGAAGTGATAATGCATATCTTTTAGAAGTTTTAGAGTATACGTTTCTTGAGAAACGGTTTAGGGTTCCTTGAGTATAAAAGGAACACACGTTTTATGTATTGAATAACTTTTAGAGAATTCTTAATATTATTAAAAAGATCCATAGAGGATCAAGAGTTCTTAGTATCAAGCTTGTGTTTTGTTTCCGCTTTATAAATACAAGTTGCAGAGATTGTCTATTAGTGTGTTATTGATTACAGTGACATTACTAACGATTCTAGAGTGCTCAAGAAGATCTATCAAGGTCTATAGCTCAACAAGTGGTATCAGAGCCTCGAGAGAGTCTCTGCCATACTAAGAATCACAAATCTTACACCTTTACAATCCAAACAAATCAACAAACATGCCTGGATCAGATGATGATGTAGATACAACCCAGAACATTAACACCACTTCTCTTCAACAACTCAATCTCTCCAACAGTAATGCTAAGTTTCCATATTTGAAGAATGCAGAAGATTATCATCTGTGGTCCATGAAGATGCAGAATTGGATCACAAACATTGATTGGAATCTGTGGGAGGTTGTTAAGAAAGGGAATAGTCTGAAGAAGCATGTTACAGATGCTGATGGAGTTGTTACTATTGTAGGACCCAAAACTGCTGAAGAGATTCTGGCTGTGCAGAGGGAGAGTAAAGTCAGAACTATTTTGCTCCAAGCTATACCAGATGACCATATGGGCGACTTCCATTTTATGGAGGATGCCAAGGATATTTGGATGGCTATAAAAGCAAGATTTGGTGGGAATGAGGAATCAAGAAGGCTGCAGAAGTCTCTGCTGAAGCAAAAATTCCAAGAATTTCAGATATCTGAAGAAGAGGGAATTCATAAGGGTTATGACAGGTTTCATCGAATATTGAGTCAACTTAATCAGTTGAAGGCTAGACCCGACAATGAAGACTGCAATTCTAAATTTCTGAGATCTCTACCGCCATCTTGGTTACAAGTTTGTATTGCTCTCAAGACCAAAGGTGGGTTGGACATGATGTCTTTTGATGACCTCTACAATAGGCTTAAATCACTTAAGCCTGATGTTAGAAGTCCCATTCGTCCATCCACTCATTCTGCATTTGTTGGTGCCTCTACTAAACCTGTGCATCAAGCCTCAAGTTCATATTCATCAGGAGCATCTTCTCAAACTTATAATCAAACTGCTCCTAAATCAAAATCAAGTAGTGTGTTGGAGGATCTTATTCATTCATTTGTGGCTGAATATGAACCTCAGCAGTTTATTGCTTATGAGGACTTTGAACAGGTAGATCCATTGGAAATGGAGGAGATGCACTTGAAATGGGAGCTTGCAATGATCTCAATGAACATCTGAAGGTTTGAAGCCAAGTCTGGAAGAAAGTTTGGTTTTAATGGCAAAGAAGCAGCAAGGTTCGATAGAAGGAAGGTTAAATGCTACACTTGTGGTCAAGTGGGACATTTTTCAAGGGAATGCAAAGATAGAAAGGCTGGAGATGAAGTTAGATATGGTTCTTATCCATTGGAAGCAGGGAATAACAAGACTGTACCTTCAAAGGCTATGGTGACTCTGGATCACCAAATTGATTGGGCTGATCATGAACCTGCTGGAGAGGAAGCTGCTACTTCTTCACAATTGAATCTGCTGGCATTCACACCTTCAGAAGACAAGAAGGAGCAAGTCTCCTTGATGGGAATCTCTCAGGTAACCAACTGTGTGTTTGGATGTAGTGTAAGATACAATGAGCTTAAACAAGAGTTTGATGAATTGAAACCAAAGTACAATGAGTGTTATATAGAGGTAGAGTCTTATAAAATGGCTTTAAAAACTGTAGAAAAACAAAAAGTATGGTTTCAAAAGAATCAAGTTAAATATGATGAAATAATAAGAGTTCTAGAAAGTGATTTAGAGGTTGCTAAGATAGACTTAAAACGTACTGAAAAAGAGAAGTCTGATTTAGAAAAAGAAAAACAAGAGTTACAAGCTAAGTTAGACAAAGAGATAGCTAGAAATAAACAATGGTTAATATCAGGTGATAATCTAGCTAGGGAACTTTATGGTAGTCAGGCTGTGAACTCTAAAATAGGTTTGGGATTTCAAAAATATGTTGGTTTAGTGGCTAAGAATGACCTAGGTAAATCCACACCTGCAGGTTTAGCTAACTTTGTCAAAGAAGGTAACTTACATGCTGTCCCTGGACCTATAAGAGGGGAACATATGCCTATTGACCTATCCATACCTAGTGACTTTGATGGATCACACCATCTCTATGGCAAAAAGTCAACTGACTTGCAAGACCCTATTGTGAAATCTAATGACTCTGTCTCTTGTTGTAACAGTGACAAGTCTTCTGATGAAGGGTCTACCTCATTTGCTAGCTGTGATTCAAGTGAGAAGTTGAACCTGCCCAAGACCATGCCCAAGACCACACCAAAGACATCACCCAAGACTCCCCACAAGCCTTCTAGAGTTGCTGCTGATAACAAGACAGTTTCTACTGAAGAATTGTTTTTCAATTCTTTGCATAATAATACTTTTGGCTTTGTTAAAAACAATTTTGTTTGTCATGGTGATTTGAATACTTTTTCATGTTATGGAAATTCTTTTGGTTTGCATAAATCTTCTAAAAAGAAGAAGTGTTTTGTGTGTGGAAGTAAATATCACTTGATTAAGGATTGTACATATCATGAGCAAAGAATGGGTGCATGTGTTAGTCAAAGAAAAACTAGGCAAATGTGGAAGAATGTTAGTGAAATACCATCTTTTGTTCCACATCAGCAGAAACCTAATTCTGCTGAATCTCATTTTTCATGGAGAAGAACCAGTACTAGACCATATGTTCGACCCACTAGTTCTTTCTTTTACAATGGTTATTGGCCTAATCACTTTGACTCAATGTGTAATGGTGGTGGGAAATGGAATACTGCTGTGAAGCCCTCAGCAGGTTGTTCTTGGACTAAGAAGGGACCTAATATGCATTACAGGCCCAAGAACAATGGTGGATCTAAAACATCTACATGGCCTGTTACTAATGATCCACAAGGCAGGCTCAAGTCAGCAATGACTTGAGTCTCCAATGTGTACTAATTTTGTAAATTTTGTTATTGTTGTAGGAACATCCTTTGAAAAGTACTGAAGTTGGTATTGTTGATAGTGGTTGTTCTAGAAGTATGTCAGGGAACAAGGATAAGATGCATGACTTTGAGCCCATTGAAGGAGGAGGCACTATAACCTTTGGTGGTGGAGATGGCAAAATAACAGGGAAAGGAACCATAAAGACACCCTTGTTAGACTTTGAAAATGTTTACTATGTGAAGGAACTGGAGCATTTTAATCTTATCTCAGTATCACAAATTTGTGACACTAAGCATAAGGTTTTCTTCTCTGAAGATGAGTGTCTTGTACTTTCCACGGACTTCAAACTCCCAGAAGACACAACTGTATTGCTGAGAGTTCCTAGAACCTTCAACTTATACACATTCAATCTGAATGATGTTCAGCCTGAAGGTGATCTAACATGTTTGGTTGCCAAAGCTTCCCTGGATGAATCTAATAAATGGCATAGAAGAATGGCACATGTGAATTACAAGACCATCAACAAGTTATCAAAACTTGGTCTTGTTAAGGGCCTTCCTTCTAAACTCTTCACCAATGAACACAATTGTATTGCTTGCAACAAGGGAAAGCAACACAGAGCCTCTTACAAAATAGTCCAAGCAGTGAGCACCATTTCAGAACCTCTTCAGTTGCTGCACATGGATCTTTTTGGTCCAACCCCCATTAGAAGTATTGATCACAAGTACTTCTGCCTGGTTATTACAGATGATTATAGCAGGTTTTGCTGGGTGTTCTTTCTCAAAACTAAGGATGAAACAACTCCAATACTGAAAGAATTCATTCTCTTAGTTGAGAACCAGCTGAATAAAAAGGTGAAAGGAATTAGGTGTGACAATGGTAAAGAATTCAAAAACGTTGTCTTCATAGAATTCTGTAAGTCTAAAGGGATAAGAAGGGACTATAGTACTCCAAGAACTCCACAACAAAATGGGGTTGCTGAAAGGAAAAATAGAACCCTCATTGAGGCAGCAAGATCAATGCTTGCAGAATCCAAACTACCCACCATGTTTTGGACTGAAGCAGTCAGTACTGCATGTCATGTCTTGAACAGGGTATCCATCACTAGACTTCATGTCAAGACACCTTATGAACTTCTCACTGGGAAAGTTCCACACATACATTACCTTAAGCCTTTTGGATGCAAGGTGACTATTCTGAATACTGCTGATATACTGGGTAAATTTGATGGGAAAGCTGATGAGGGATATATAGTTGGGTATTCAGCTCATAGCAAGGCCTATAGGGTTTATAATCTGAATGCTAAAAAGATTGAAGAGACCCTTAATCTGAGATTTCTTGAAGATCAGCCTAATATTCAGGGTCAAGGCCATTCTTGGTATTTTGACCTTGACTATTTGACTGACTATTTGGGGTATACTAGGCATGTTTCTAATCCTGATGCAGGTACCAAAGATTCAAGTTCTAATCCTGCAAGTTCCATGGATGATGACTCAGAATGTGAGTCTGAGCCAGAAGAGAATACTTTTGTTGTACCATCTTTTCCACCTAACCATTTTGTAGGTAATCACTCTGCTGCTGAACAAGATGATGAGTCACATTATGCAGAAGATCTTGCAAGATTGCAGAAGCAGGAACATGCTGCTACTAAGGAAGCTCAGAAACTCAATGATAAGGTTACACAAGAGACTGAGGCTATCCTACATCAGTCAGCACAAGCAGTCAGTGGAAACAAGGATACTGCTGAAGGCACACCTCTTCCCACTGATAATGTCAAAGATGCTGATTCTGCTGATGTTCACTCTCCCATTTCTACTGAAGTCTCTGTAGATTTTGATAAGCCCTTTACCAGATTTCCTAGTCCTTCTGACCTTGGAAATTATCAACCAAAGCCTGGCTTGTTTAACTCAGCTTCTTATGACACTGAGTTTGAGCCTACACTCACCAACATTGATGCCAACATTGATGTTCCACCTATAGCTACCAAAAGGATTCACAATGTTCATCTCCTATCCAAGATTATTGGTGATCCTAAAGACCCTGTTCGAACTAGAAGCACTGTCAAGAATACAAAATATGGAGAAGTTGCTTTTATCTCTTATGTCTATAATCAAAAGAGGAACAATCACACAGACTTCAAACATTGTTTGTTTGCATGTTTTCTTTCTCAGATTGAACCAACTAGTGTTCCTCAAGCACTGGCTGATTCAAGTTGGCTTGAAGCAATGCAAGAGGAGATGCTGCAATTTAAGAATCAGCAAGTTTGGATTTTAGTTCCTCTTCCTGATGGGAAATATGCCATTGGGACAAAATGGATTCTGAAGAATAAAAGAGATGCCAGGGGTATTGTGGTGAAGAACAAAGCAAGATTAGTGGCTCAAGGTTTTAGACAAGATGAAGGCATTGACTATGATGAGGTCTTTGCACCAGTGGCCAGAGTTGAAGCTATAAGGATATTTTTGGCCTATGCCTCTTATATGGGCTTTATGGTTTATCAGATGGATGTAAAAGGTGCTTTCTTGTATGGAGAGATTGAAGAGGAAGTTTATGTGACTCAACCCAAGGGATTTGAAGACCCCTGATCATCCTGAGTATGTGTACAAAGTTGTCAAAGCTCTCTATGGACTGCATCAAGCTCCTAGAGCTTGGTATGCTAGACTCTCCACATTTCTGCTGAAGAATGGCTACAGAAGAGGTGCCATTGACAAGACTTTATTTCTCAAGAAAGATTCTAGGGATATTATTCTTGTGCAGGTGTATGTGGATGATATTATCTTTGGTTCTACCAAAGAAGCCTGGTGTAGAGAGTTTGAGGATTTGATGACGGGAGAATTTCAGATGAGTGCCATGGGAGAACTCACTTTCTTTCTGGGTTTGCAAGATCAGCAGAAACCTGATGGTATATTTATACATCAGGAGAAATATGTAAAAGATATGTTGTCCAAGTTTGCTATGGAAAATGTCAGGACTGCCACAACTCCATATGAGGCTCCCAAACCAAAGAACAATCTTACTCCTGATCTTCCTGTGAATGTTCATTTATACAGATCTATGATTGGTTCTTTGATGTACTTGACTGCCTCCAGACCTGATATTACATTTTCTGTGAGTGCATGTTCAAGACACCAAGTCACTCCACTCACCTCTCATATGAATGCTGTCAAGAAGATTTTTAAGTATCTTAAAGGCCAACCACACTTAGGTCTTTGGTATCCCAAAGAGTCTCCATTTCAGCTAGCAGCTTATAGTGATAGTGACTATGCTGGTGCCAATTTGGATAGAAGATCCACAACTGGAGGTTGTCAATTTCTTGGAAGAAGACTGATTTCTTGGCAATGCAAGAAACAGACCATTGTTGCTACCTCTACTACTGAAGCAGAGTATGTTGCTGCTGCCAATTGTTGTGGACAGGTTCTATGGATTCAGAATCAATTACTGGATTATGGGTATAACTTCATGAATACTACCATTTTCATTGACAATCAAAGTACCATTTGCATTGTTAAAAATCCAGTTTTTCATAATAGAACCAAACATATTGAAATCAGACATCACTTTATAAGGGATGCTTATGAGAAACATTTGGTTAAAGTGGTCAAAATTCACACAGATAAAAATGTGGCAGATTTATTAACCAAGGCATTTGATGGACCCAGGTTTCAATATTTGGTGGTCCATATTGGAATGTTAAACCCTTAACTGCAAAGTTTAAGGGGAGGCATAAGCCTCAGGGGAGGCATATGCCTCAGGGGAGGATGATGACTGTAAACTTTGTACTATTTGTATATGTTGTATAATTTCTGAGTTTTTAACAAGTTTTCACACTAACCCTCTAACAGTTGTGCAAGTTGTTTGGTGTATTTGCTTGTTTGATGGTTGTTTTGCAGATGTTATGAGAATGAAAGTCCCATGATAAATGTCACCAAGAGCTAAAGTCAAAGGAATGTGGTCAATATGCTGAACATGGTTTCTATTGATCAATTGAAACATGCTGAAGTTCTTACACAATGGATAAATTCAACTAAGATCTTTTTATTCATTCATAGAAACAAGTTACAGCTTACATTCAATGTTGCAATTGAGATACAATGACCATTCCTAAACTATTGACTAATCCAGTACTACTAGCTTCTATCGCTTATTACAAAATACTTGAGGCTATGACAAGTACAATGAAGAAGCTGAAGATGAAAATGTAAGAAGAAGAGAAGGAAGACTGAGAAGATGTTCATGAATCAAAGTCAAGAAAATACTTAAGAACTTTGTTCCATGGTTACATTCCTCAATCACCTACTTCTGCTTCTCCCTTCCCTTATGTATGATCTCAGACCTCTTGCTCTGTCCAATATGTTCTTGATGTGGAAGACCAGGTCCTGGAGCAGGAAGATCCAACACCAAATTTTGTGATGTTGGAAGAGATGGATCCCTAGCACTTGATCTTGGTTGGGATCTCTCTGGTGTGGAAGGAGGAAGAAAGGGTGGATCTTCATGTTCTTCCTCTGAAGAGTCTTCATCAGAGGTATAGATGAAGGGAGAGACAAGCTCTCTCTCAGCAGGATTGGGTGCATTGCTTGGTTCACCCTTCAAGTGAGCATTCCATTGTCTTTCTTGTGCATCCCATCGGTTCTCCAATGCTCTTTCAAAGGCAGAACCTTCAAACCCCCATGGATATGGTGGTATATCTTCTTCTGATGATGGAGAAGAGGAATTTGGATCCGAGGTTTCTGGGTGTGAAGACATGTTTTGAATGGTGAATTGGGGTTAATAGAAATTAGGGTTTGAAAGATAATTTGGGAAATTTGATGAATGAGATGTGTGATTTGGGGTGATTAAATAAGCTAATTTTAGGAGTTACGATATTTAATGCGAGTTGGGTGGCACAGTAAAATCAAGATATTGACCGAAGATATTTTTACCTTTGGTTGATTCTGCTGATAGTTGACTATGCTTCAGCAGGTTTGACTTTCATTGCTGCTGAAGGGTTAATTTTCAAATTAGAAGTTTTGTCAGACTTGGTCAATAAGTTGTTCCAATAATTTTGACCACGATTGGGGAACTTCCAAATTTAACTCACTCTGCATATCTTTTCGAATCAAAATTATTCGCTTATCACTTCAAATAAACCCATTATTCTTTGGAGTAATTCATAACATTCTCACACACATTCAGTCAAATGGCTCAACTTGAATTGAAGGGCGATCATAACAAATACGTTATTCTAACAACAAAGAAGGGACATGAAGAATTCGATTTGATGGTGGAATTTCTACAAAGGTCGAAGATTCATTATGCTTTGACTTATTGTCCCAATTTGGTGTGTGAATCCTTGGTGAAACAATTTTGGGCATCTGCTACTAAGAGATCTGCTACAGAGATTGTAGCTGAAATAGATGGTGTAGAATATGTGGTGACAGAAGGGTTGATAAGGGCAAAGCTTGAGTTGGATGATGAAAATGGTGTGTATCATTCCAACACTGCAGAGATTCTTGCTGGGTTAAGAGAAGCTGGATATCAAAGTACTGATACATCCAAGTGGCACAAGAATCAATTTTGTCCTAAGTGGAGGTATTTGGTGCATCTGCTGCTTCAATGTATGAGCAACAAGTGTGGTGGATGGAACCAGTTCTCTCTGCAATTGGGTTGTGGTATTGTTTGTCTTTCTAAGGGTGAAACTTATAATTTTTCTAAGTTTACTTTTGAAAATATGCTAGAAAATATAGATAAGGAACAGCATATGTTTTTAATGTACCCTAGATTCTTACAGATAATCTTAGACATAACCACTGAAGATATGACCCATATACCCATTAAAAGTCTAGGTTCTAAGTTGTTTGCCTCAATGAAAACTAATTATACTGGGGAACATTACCCTATGTTGGAAGCAATGTTGCCACAAGGCAATGCTAATGTAGTTGAGGGTGATGATGCTGGTAATGTGCCTGCTTCTAATGCTGCTGATGATGGTACTCCATCATCTTCTGGTGTTGCTGCTGATGGTAATCCTTCAGTGGTAATGGAGGAAGCGCCAGCTACAACTGCTGAACCTATACCTGATTCTACTGACTTACCATCACCTACCCCTGTACAAATGTCACCTAGCCCTACCATTTCACCAGTTCAGGATGCTCCAGTTGATCAACTTCATGAGTTTGAAGATGATTTACAGACTTTTGAACCTGATATTACTAGACTACCTTCACCTAGTTCTTTGGGAGAGCAAATTAATGTAGGTTCTCCTAATGTTGTACATGAGTCTGTTTCTCCTGCTGGGTTCAATGAAGCTCCACATACCACTGAGCAATCTGATGGTAGAGCAGAGAACCCTATTACTCTCACTTTTGTATATGATTCTCTAAGCAGGTACATGAAAGTGACTGAAGATCTCCAGAAAGAACTTGCTGATACCAAGACTACTCTTGGCAATGAAATTCAAAGTCTGAAAAGCAAAGTCAAAGATTTGGAGACACAGCTAAGTCAGCAGAAGCAAAGCAAAGATGGATTGGACTCTACTGAAGTAGCAAAGAAGGCAAATTTGGATTCTCTTGAGATCCTAGCTGAAGTTACTAGACAGTCTCATGTTGCTCCTTCTAAAGCTGTTGCAGTACCTCAATCTAAACAAATAATACTAGTTCAAAGAAGAAGTACAAGACAGTATTTGGCAAGACAAGCTGCTGAAGCTTCAAAAGTATCTGGTGATGATAATGATGTGCTGATGACTGAAGCTGTGGATATACTTCAGGAGAAACAATCATTAATAAGGGTTACTGCTGATCAATCTGCTGACAAAGAAAATATATCAGGAGAAACATATTTTGTAGCTGGGAAAGAATACTTGAATTCTCCTGTTCATCATTCATCTGATAATATACAAGTTTCTACTGATAAAGAGGTTCAAGATGTACATGATGAACCTATGGCAGATGTACATGTGTCTACTGATGATGTTGCTGCAGCTAATGTTCCTCATGATGGTTTGGATGAGCTTGTAACTGCTGAAGATAGAGCTGGTCAAGGTAAATTATTACAAGAATGGGAAAATTATTTGAAGAGTGCAAATCTAGCTGAGGAAGTACAAGCTAAGTTTGATGTAGAATTAGATTCAGAGACTCAAAGATATGTTTCTACCTTACCCATTGCAAGACAAAGGGAATTGGATGCAGCAGTTCTAGAGTTTGATGAGTCAAACTGGCAGATGATTGGAAAACAGATGCTTGCTAATCCTACTGTAACTGCTGATCTTATTGGAAAGAGAGTAGGGGAACAAGATTATGAATCTGAGATTGTGAAAATGTTAAAGATGAGGAAGAAGGCAGCTGATGAGTTAAAAGCTAAAGCAAAAAGGGAAAAACCCATGACTCAAGCACAGAAAACAGAGTATATGAGAACATATGTGAAAAATCAGAGCAGCTCATTATATAATTATGCTTGGTCTAAGAAACATGTATGGGGACTTCCATTTGAAAAACTAGTTGAGATTTATAATAGAATCAAAACTAGGAATGCTAAAGCTGGAATGGATGCTTCAAAAAATATTCCACTTCTAAATGTTGATGATGATTCATCTGAGAATATTCATATTGCTGCTGAACAAGTATCTTTACTTGCTACTTCTGCTGGTGTTGATGGTTCTATGGATAAAGGTAAAGCCAAAGTGACAACATCAGATGCTCCAACTAGGAAGAGAACTAGGAGACAATTGGAGCTGGAAAGATTAGGTGAAGAAACTGCTAGAAAGTTGACTGAAGATCAAGAAGCTGAACAAAGGGCTGAGCTTGCTAGATTTCATGAACTGAAGACAAGAGAAGTTGAAATTCAAGCTGCTAGAAACAAACAAATCAGGCAGGCTATGGATGAACAATATGCCTCTGCTGCACTTGAATCTTCTGAAGATTCTGCTGATGACCAATTGGATACTCCATCAGTGGATACTGAAGCTGCAGAAGGTGATTCTGCTGAAGTAGCAGTTCATGATGCTATTTATGTTCCTGGAAAAAGAGGAAAGAGAATGGCTAAAGTAGGATCATCACATTCAAAACAAAGTCTAATTAATGTGAATGATTCTGATGCTTCATTTATAAGGGAAGGATCATCTGATGACTGGCCAGAAGGAACTAGAGTTGTTCTGGTGAGTTGGGAGTTAAGTCAAGATGGTCAACTCAATACCATTTATAGATTGGATAAGACATCCATATCCTTTGCTTTTCTTCAGCAGATTCTTCATCTTGTAAATTATCAAGATTTGGTCACTCTATATGAGTTGGTTACTAAGTATTATGCCACTCATACTCCTGAAGGTTCTGGATTGTATTTGTTGGGTGATCTTCACGTGTTGTTTGATTCTTCTACTCCTACTGGTGCAAGTTATGATATCTGGAAGAACAATCAGAAATGGAAAGTTCAGAGTTGGAAGTTCTATCCTATGTCTTATATGCATGTGCTGGAAACTACCACTGGTCTGAGGATTATCATGGATATTATTCACAAATATCCTCTGAAGGTATCTTTGATGGAGAAAATGTTACAACAGAAGTTGGAAATTCCTCCTGATCCAGCTGGTAATACAAAATTGTTTGCTGAATCTTTGGTGAAGGTTTTCAAACAAAGGATTAAGACTTCCAGAGCAGCATCTGAGTAGAGATATTATGTTGTATATTTATTTTATTCTTAGTTAAAAAAAAAAAAAAAACATGTTGTTGTATAGTATTTGTCTGCAGGTTTGGTTATCAACTTACCTGATGTTGACTATTCCATCATAAAGTTGGCTAGTCCAAAGGGTACAGCTTTGGTAAAGACATGTCAAATCTGTTGATAGCTGTAATGGTTTGCTCAAAACCATAGGGTCTTCAACTCACCCATGCTTTGTTGCTGAGTAGTTGAAATGGTTGTCAATTGACCATGGATTTTTCCTTTATGGATTCTGAATAATTGGCTAGCCCACATGTATATGGCTTGTGGTAAAGGCAGTGGAAAACCATATTTGGTAATCAGTTAACCAAGATGATTTTCATCAAGATAATTGGCTAGTCCTGAGCAAACGGTTACAGGTAAAGACATCTCAAATCCGTTTATAGCTGATGATTTGCTAAAAATCATATGGTTATCAGTGTACCTTTGAACACTTGGCTACTCCAGTAGTAATGGCTATTGGTAAAGAGACATCAAATCCATTATTTTCAATGATTCACCTCTCACAGGAGTTAACACACCTGGAAGTGATGAGAATAGTATGAAACTAATTTGTTTTGATGTACATTAAGTCATTTGTTGCTGCAAAGAATGGAGCTTTCAAGTATATGCTGATCATAGAGATTCTGCTGATGATAATTCTTTGCTGGTGCTATTTTATTACAATCCTCTTGGTATGTTATTTTAAAGATCTATCAAGAATCTTGAACTTAACCAGGTCAAATTCAAGATTAGGGGAGGATTGTTGGGAATTCTGTGTAGAAAGAATTCTGCTGAAAGGATCCTGCTGAAGAGTTGGTTTCTGCTGAAGCAGTGTATCTGCTGAAGACATAGTTTAGCTTTATTAGTTTCTGCGGATATAGTATTTCCGTGTTTTATGTAATGTAGTTTGGATATGCATGAGTTTATTTAGGAAGTGATAATGCATATCTTTTAGAAGTTTTAGAGTATACGTTTCTTGAGAAACGGTTTAGGGTTCCTTGAGTATAAAAGGAACACACGTTTTATGTATTGAATAACTTTTAGAGAATTCTTAATATTATTAAAAAGATCCATAGAGGATCAAGAGTTCTTAGTGTCAAGCTTGTGTTTTGTTTCCGCTTTATAAATACAAGTTGCAGAGATTGTCTATTAGTATGTTATTGATTACAGTGACATTACTAACGATTCTAGAGTGCTCAAGAAGATCTATCAAGGTCTATAGCTCAACATTCAAAATAGTGACATGACATCCAAATGGCTTGAGAAAATCAATCAATGGTTTCTTCCCATGAAAAAGCTCATATGGAGTTTTGTTGTGAGGCTTCACTACCTTACTCCTGTTTTGCACAAAACATGCAGTGTTTACAGCTTCAACCCAAAAAGGTATAGGTAGTTTAGAATCAGATAACATTGTTCTTGCAGCCTCAATAAGTGTCCTGTTTCTTCTCTCTGCAACACCATTCTGTTGTGGAGTTCTTGCAACACTATACTGTCTTAGAATTCCTTTTCCCACACAGAATTGATTCATCACACTATTCTTGAACTCAGTACCATTGTCACATTTGATAATTTTCACTTTGTGGTTGTGCAGGTTTTCAACTCTTGTAATGAATTCCTTAAGTATCTCTGGGGTTTCATCTTTAGTGGCTAAGAAGAACATCTAAGTAAACCTGCTAAAGTCATCTGTGACAACTAGGCAATATGACTTCTTCTTCGAGCTTTTCACAAAAACAGACCCAAATAAATCCATGTGTAGTAAATGCAAGGTCTCTGTATTTGTGTTAACTGTCTTAGACTTGAATGAAACTCTGTTTTGTTTACCCTTTTGACAAGCAACACAAGTCTCACAATTTTCAAACAGCTTTGTGGGCATGCCTCTCACAAGATTTCCTTTCACCAACTTGTTCATTGTCTTGTAGTTCAGGTGCCCAATTCTTCTATGCCATAATTTGGACTCATCAATAGTGGCTTTTGCAATCAGACAAGTTAAAGCTCTTTTGGGAACAATGTTCTTAACATGGTCACTATATATATATTCATTTCTAGGGACCTTCAATAGCACAAATTTATCATCTAGCAACTGAAAATCAGGAGAAAGGATCATACATTCAGTGTCTGTAAAAAGAACAAAATTCCTTTTGTCACACATTTGTGAGATACTAAAGAGGTTAAACTTAAGCCCTTTCACAAAAACACCTTTTCAAAGTCCAAATTTCATGTTCTTAAAGTTCCTCTACCAATAATTTTTCCACCTTTTGGATCATTCCCAAAAGCAACATAACCACCTTCAAAAGCCTCAAAGTCTTCAAGTTGAGACTCGTCTCCTGTCATATGTCCAGAGCATCCACTATCAACTATAACCATATCTTTTAGATCATCTAGTAGATTACCCTGCACATGAAAGTAGAGAAATTAGTTTCTCTTGGGGACCCAAGCCATTACTGACTTGGATCTGCCTTGTGCATCAACATAGTTAAATTTCTTTAAATCACTTGATGCACTGCTGTTTTTGGAAACATTGTTTGTAACAGTTGATTTTGGTTTCCAAACCCAACAAGCTGAGGCCTTAACAGCATAAAATGATTTCCAACAACTGTATTTGATAAAACTTTTGGCCCAGAAGTTGAAAGTTTTGTACTAGTAGCAGATTGCTTACTAGCAGCAGAATGCTTACTAGCAGCATAGTGCTTACTAGCAGTAGAGCCAGCAACAGAACCAGTTGTTGTTTTGAAAGCACCATTTGATTTAGCAGCATAAATAGATCTAGTTGCACCAGATCTTAACAACACATCCCTAGGAATCATGTTTCTGTTAGGATGAGGGTGAGTATTCTTTGTAACATATTTATGATTCACCCTAGAGTATTGATTCCAAACAGGCTTTTTGTGGTCAGGACAACTATTAATCAAATGTTCAAAGCTACCACACTTATAACAAGCCTTTTTCTTTAATTGAAACTCGCTACCTAATTTGTTAGAAACTAGGTTATTAAAGTTTCTCTGATTTCCCCTGCGCTTATTATAGAAACCATTCAATCTATTTCTAGAAATCTCATTATATTCTGCCATTTTCCTAGAGATGCCCTTACCTAACACAGGTCTCACAAACTTCACCTGTTCAATTTTAGGTTCAACTTTGGTAGGAATTTCTTCCTTTTCTACACTTTGTTCTAGTTCAACCTGTTCCTGTTCCTCATCACTATCTGAATACCAATCTTCAATAATAGGAGCATCGGGAAATTTTCTACTCTCTACCTTAGGTGTTTCTAAGACACTTGTACTAGATTCACCTACAGGTTTTTCAATGTCTAGCTCACTAATGAAGGACAATTCTTTTCCTAGTGGGGCATAGGCACTCTTAACAGGAGGAGCAACCTCATTGTAACCTATTCCACTTCCTTTCCTCATTATGGTACTCTGAATAGATTTATTAACCAAATCAGAAGCATATTGTTGTTTATTTATTCTTACTATATGTTTTTCTTTATCAGCAAGAGCTGCATCCCTATCTCTTTCTGCTTCTACTAATTTATTCTTAAGAAACTCAATTTCACTGTTTTTCTTAAAAATCTCAACATCTTGTTGGTTAATTCTATCTACATATTCTAGCTCACACTCTTTTAGATACTCAAGTCTTCTTTCAACATTTTGAATACCTACTTTGTAACCTAAGTTATCAAGTTTTAGGTTTTCAATTTCTCTAATTAGACTCTCATTGCTAGACTTAAGTTCTTCTACAGTGTCAGCACATGACTTAAAAGAACACGCAGATAAATCAGAATCATTAGATACCCCAGAGTCAGATCCAGAAGATGATGACGCATAGGCCATAAGTGCAAAGTTATGCACTTTAGGCTTGACTTGAGCCACTAGAGAATAGTTTGGTTCTTCATCAGCCAAATCACTCCAATCATACTATCCCAATCCATTACAAGATACCAATGCAGTAGTGGTGTTATTTGTTTCTTCAGTGGTCTTTTTTGAAGCTTCAGCAGTCTTCTTTGGAGCTCTACATTCCCTGGCAAAGTGACCCTTCCTGTCGCAGTTATAGCACTCTATTTTTTACTTGTCAAAGCTAACATTTTATTTAGCCCTGTACTTGACTTCTCTTCCAGTTCTCTTCAAGAATTTTCTTGCCCTTAAGGTCAACATGGCCATTTGCTATTTAAGATCCATTTCTTCAAGATCATCAGGATCAATTTGATCCAAATCTTGATTGATAACCTGTGACCTTATACTTGTAGTTAGATCAGCCAAGAATGCACACAAAGCAATATCACTGGTGGAATTCTTATCATTTGAACTAGCAGTAGATCCATCAGCAGTAGATACCCCATAAGCAGTAGAGTGAGATTCTTTAGACCCTTTTGACTTTGAAGATACAAAGGCAAGATTTTGTGTACCAGAAGATGAAGTAGATGAAGAAGTCAATTCTAGTTCATACACTCTTAAGTTCTTGTAGAGGCTTTCCAGCTTCATAGTTTCAAAGTCAGGCTTATTCCTCCAAACAACTGTGTGCATACTCCATTCAGGTGCAAGACTTCTAAGGAACTTGAGGTTTACATCTTCTTGTGGAACCACATAGCCAACAAGCTTTAAATGACTGACAAGTTGATTGAGCCTGTTGTATGTGCCATTAATCTTTTCTCCGCTTTCAGCAGTAAAATTCTCAAATTGATGCTTCAACATGTTTTTCCTTGACTTCTTAGTAGCATCATTCCCTCCAAACCTAAATTCAACAGCATCCATCATGTCTTTTGCGGTCTCACAACTATCAAAGTCCAACTGAAATTCATTAGGTATTCCCATTAAGACAATACTATGTGCCTTGATCTCCATCTTTCTTAAAGAGTTCTCTTCAGCAGTCTTGATTGGTATCTCTTTTCCATCAGCACCCTTCTTTGGTAAAGAGTCACCATTGATGATCACATTCCACATGTTAAAGTCATTCATGCGAATGTACTGTCTTATTCTCATCTTCCACAGCTCATATTCTCCAGGGTTGAGCATGGGAACCTTTGAAGCAGTCACCATATGTGTGTCATCACCCATCTTCAGCAATTGATTTGGAACAACAAACGTACAAGGAACAGTTTCTTCTTGATTACAACTTCTAGATCACAAGCTCTGATACCACTTGTTGATCCCAGTTGAGCAAACTGTGGAAAACTAGAAGGGG
The DNA here is from genome assembly GCA_030686995.1 of Artemisia argyi. NCBI lineage: Eukaryota > Viridiplantae > Streptophyta > Magnoliopsida > Asterales > Asteraceae > Artemisia > Artemisia argyi. Next base: position 121,658,888 of record CM060703.1, read on the forward strand.
GGGTTGAATAGTTTTGCGTCTTTTTTGTTTAATAAAAGTTCACTTTTAAAGAATTGATGATACCTTTTTAAAAACCTTTGAAACTAAAGTATAGATACAAATTAATTCACATATGTCATATAGATACTACTTATTTAAAGTGTTGAATAGAAATTACAATTTCATATATCTCACTTAACTATAAGTTTGTATTTGTATATGTATATGTGATTTAATGATTGTATATACTTTTAATTCACTAATGTCTAATTAATGTTTTGAATGGAACCTAGTTTGATCTTTATGTGAAACCAATATATGCACAACACACAATAATAAATAATGTACGAGAAGTAAGTAAACAAGTAAAGGATGAGAGATGGAAAGATCAAACCGAGAGACAAAGGATTTATAGTGGTTCGGCTACAAGGACACCTTCCTTGCCCTACTCCACTCCCCGAGCACCGAACTCGAGAGTTTTCTTCACTAAGTCAATAACCTCCCTTATGGCGGAGAAAACCGTACACACCAAATGCTTACACCAATTAACGACACAAAGCAAGATGTCGAGTTCTAATCGTAGCTAGAACCAATCTCACACCACAACTTCTTCACACCTTTTACTTCTTCAATAAGTCTTCACACCACGAGTATCTTCAAGCCTTCACAAGATTCTTCACAACTTCAATGTCTTGCAATTTCACAACTTCAATGCACCAATGTCTTCACAACTTCAAGCCAATAATATCTTTGCACCTTCAAGCCACTAGAGTCTTCACAACTTTAATCTACTAATGTCTTCAAGTCTTCACCACTTGAAAGCTTCACTTTCTTCACTACTAGTTACTATTGCCACTCTCTCCTATCTTCACTACTATCCAACACTACTTCTTCACTTCAACTTCCACTACATACTTATAACAATTCTAGATTCTACAACTAAATCTAGCAAACTAATACATACACCTTATTCACCAAAATATGAAAGATCAACAAGATGAAACAAACAAACAACTTAGATAGCAAGATGATACTAAGTTGTAATACTTCTAGTAGAAGTATTCTTGTCTTTGCACTTGAGTGTTGAGGCTTGAATCACTTTGAAACAAAGATCAAAGTATATAAGATCAAAGGATTTTTAGAGGATGGAAAAGGATGTTTAGATCAGAAAGTTTTTAGTGCAAAAAGGTGAGAAAAATATGTGGAATGATCCAATATTTATAGGGCCAGAAAATACTGTTCTGGAGCGTGCTGGTCCCCTTAATTAGGGGGCGGTCCCCTTAATGATTAAGGGGGGCGCCTAGTAAAATTAAGGGGGCCGCCCTCCTGAACGTTGGATTTTCTTGTCCTTTTGTGAGGGGAATTTTTCTGGATTAGAAGCACAAGCAAACACATATATCATAATACCAACACGTAATAAGCATGGCAAAAGATAATAAGAAACACATATCAAGTCATTCATTGATAGAAAATGATTATGTCAACCCATAATCATTGTTACAAAAGCCATAAATATAGAATACTAAGACTAAGTATAGCATCCTATTGTGCTAACAAGGAGTGTCACCAAACTTTCTTGAATCCCAAAATGGTTGAAAAGTTTTATTTGAAAATGAGAGACATAAGCATATAAAATGCTTGATGGTTTAGTGGAGATAAACTTTTGGTTGCATGGATGTTGGTGAGTTTGGAGATGTGGAACTTGTAGGTGGTGGGTTAGATGTAGGATTTGTTGATTGAGGGTTTTGATGTTGTTCAAGTGATGATGTTTGTTGAGATCTTGTAAGAAGATACTCAATCCAAGTGAAGTGCTCATTCAAAGCAATGGTTTGTTGTTAAAGGAAGATGCAACAAGTGCAATTGTTGACATGCTTCTCAACTTGGTTAATGTTGTGTGGTGATGATGGTGAGCTTGATTGGGGTGGATCCAAATTTCGTTGAGCAAGATGTAATGCTAAAAGAGCACTAAGCTCATGAGCCTCTTTTAGCTCCTCAACGAACTTCAAGTGTTCGGAGGAAGGTGATGATGGTGGAACAAGATGGTTGTCTTGGGTGAAGGTTTGAACATGCAACATAGGAATGGCATGTGAGGTTGTAGGATGTGGTGGTGGTACTCTTGGTGGTGGAGACATGGTTGAGCTTGGGTAGTCATGAAAACATGAAATGGGTGGAAGAGGTTCTCCAAGAGTGAGTGGTGTTTTAGTTGAATGAGCAACATGTGAAGTATTGATTGAGATATTGGGATTGTTGTTTTGGGATTGAGCATGCTCATCATAAGAAGAAGCATGAATGAGGGAATGAATGGGTGATAGGTTGTGAGATGGGTCATTATTATAGGTTTGAGGTTTAGTAGTTGGTTGACTTGGAACAACATCACTTGAGTTATGACAAGAATCAAGTTTCCTCCTCCAAACGGGTTTGACGGAGATCCTTGCGGTTCTTGAAATCTTAGGTTTTTGGTTGTTGGGAGATGACATGTTTGGGTGTAATGGCATTAATGATGGAAGAGGGTATTTATAGTGTATGAGAAATGTGGTTTAGGAAGGTAAATTTTGAGGGATAGCATGGGACAAAATATGTTTGTGAATTTTGGGAAGTATAGGCTGAAATGGGTCAAAAAGTGATAAAGAAAACAGTATCCCCGACCATCAGATGGCCGGTCCCCTTAATCATTAAGGGGGCCGCCTTATATAATTAAGGGGGCCGCCCATCTGGTGATTCCCAGAATGCCAGAAATGGGTTTTTGGCAGAAAATTAAAAAAAAAAAAAAAAAAAAAAAAAAAAAAAAAAAAAAAAAAAAATTGTGTTTTTGGATTTGGATTCAAGTAAGTTCAACTCTTTGAGGCAATATAGGGCATACTATTCATGCATGTAAAGAGTGATATAGAAATAATTGAATTAGGCAATTAAATTTCTAATAATCATGCTATCTATTAATTTATCAATTAAGATATGCAACTAAGGAGGCAATAAGGAAAATAAGTTAAATGTGTTTTAAGCAAAACGTTTTTAGTTTTAATCAACAATGTTTTGTAGTAAATTCAAGTGTGCATTACAATAACACAGATTGAGTTTTGTTTCATAACGTATTAAAAAAAAATCAATCTTGTTTTTTGATTAAAATAAGGTTGTGAAAGAAATTTTAGTTAAGTGAATTGTTTCAAAAAAATATTTCATTCAAAAATAGAGAAGTTTTAACCATGATGTTTTGATCATGATAATCAAGAAGTTTCCAGTGAAGGATTTGAAATGGAAGCTTATCATGCTCAAGAGAATCAATTAAGCCCATTGTCACACATAATCATCTCTAATGTCATCTAAAGATATTAAAGTGAGATGATAGATATTTATGATCTAAATACAACAGGATAGGAAGGAGCAAGGTAAATAGTTCATGGATACAAAATAGGCATTCATATATATATATATATATATATATATATATATATATATATATATATATATATATATATATATATACAAAGAACATCATAATATCAAGTTGCAAACAAGTCTCAATTATAATACATTTATTTATGCAACTAGTAAGATCATATAGCTTAAGTGGAAATGTTCTACTATAGATCATAGAAGATTAAGAAGAATGATAATAGACTAAACAACAAGAAGGTTAATAATGCTAATATCATATATGCATATATTAGTGTTAATGATCTAAAAGCATGGCAACTTATAAGTTAAATCATATTCACATACTAATTAAAGCATTCTAAAATATAATGTAATATTTGCAAGTTTTTGAAAAGAAAACTTATCTCAGGTCCAGTTTTTCTTTAAGAGTGGGCATGACGGTAATGGAAGAAATCTTAAGAGTTTGTCCAAAACATGTCGAAGTAGCCAAGTAATATTCCAACGCAATAGAAATCAAGGAAGCTAGAATCGAGATGCTCCATCGATCACACCAATCATCACAAGTTGTGAAGGCAAATAAAAATTGTACTATGGAGGCTTCATCTTGAAATAGTAACGAACACACCATGATACCAATACTCCAAGAGTGAAGAACAAAACGTCGAGACAAGAAGATTCCCGCAACGACGTCATAGGCAAAACATTTGCAGAATGTGAAACAACGTGATAGAAACCAATATTCGTCGAAGGTAATAGAGTGAGATGAGTAGATCAACACGTAATAGACTCTTCGTTCGTTAATTACCTAAACATGATAAACATCTTGGTACCCAGATTCTCATGGGTCCTAGTTGGTTAGATGAGAACATCCATTGCATTTGAATGCACATGATGAGGATGTCGTCGATAAGTACAAGAATTCATCAATAGTTTGTTTTAATTAACAAACAATGACTTTCTTGACTAGAGTAATAAATAATGAATGTTGATAGTATTAGTTCTAAATTTATTCACTAGGTTTAACAAATTTTATTTGTTTTGATACATTTGTTGAAGGATCATTTACGATAAATCATAAGTCGGTCTTATCATAAAATGGCTTTTGAATGTTGAGAAGATATTTTAAAGATTTAGAACTATTTTTGAATTTTGTCAATGTTTTTGCTTTTTCATTTTCCATTTTAATTTCATGTTTGTAGTCTTGACATTTTTTACATTCAAGATCGATTTCAATATTACTTTTAAGTCTAGACATTTTATCTTCTAAAAATAGTTTTTGAGTCAATTTTGCAAAAATGTTTGAAGTTGTTTTCCATTTTTGAAAATTCTAATATAAATTGATCATAGCAAAAATGTTTGGTTTTGGATTGTACCTTATTTGTAGTTGTACATCCTTCACATGCTATACGGTGATCAATTCCATTTTCCATTTCGCTCCATGTTTTGTTTGTAGTTTCACTTGGATCTAGAAACATGTAGTTCTTGTCATCAATACTTGTGTTCACATTTGTTTGAATATTCTCATGAGCCGTATTATCATCGTCTTCTTTGCACTTGTTGCACCATGATTTATTCACGCTCTTTCTTCGGATTTGGCTCATGTATTCTTCGTTATAGATACCTTCAAATATCACATTTGAACTAGTAGTACATGTGTTTATTTCAACTAAATATTTATTTACTAAATTTTCCAGATTAACTATTTCTTGTGCAATATCAAGTTTATCATCTTTGATTTTACATTTCTCTTGGTGAATCTTTAAAAGACATTTCCAAATATCATTTGCCGTTTTACAACGAAATAATCTTTCATATTTAACTCTTGGTAGAGTTTTGAAAATAAGTAATTTGGCTTCAGTGTTTTTATCAATTTTGGTTTGAAGATTATTATATTGATTTTCAAAATCTATTTTGGTTGGTTTAAGATCACCAATTGAAATGATATGCCAAAGATCAAGATCTATTGATTTCACATAATATTCAAATTTGTTTTTCCATTCAAGAAAATGATCATTTTCAAATAATGGTGGTTGTTGTGTAAATTCCCCTTCTAAATATTTTTCAAATTCCATAGATCGTTACAAGTTTTAAAATACAATCTATTTTAAAAATCTTGCTAGACGTGGCTCTTGATACCAATTGTGGAAAACTAGAAGGGGGGTTGAATAGTTTTGCGTCTTTTTTGTTTAATAAAAGTTCACTTTTAAAGAATTGATGATACATTTTTAAAAACCTTTGAAACTAAAGTATAGATACAAATTAATTCACATATGTCATATAGATACTACTTATTTAAAGTGTTGAATAGAAATTACAATTTCATATATCTCACTTAACTATAAGTTTGTATTTGTATATGTATATGTGATTTAATGATTGTATATACTTTTAATTCACTAATGTCTAATTAATGTTTTGAATGGAACCTAGTTTGATCTTTATGTGAAACCAATATATGCACAACACACAATAATAAATAATGTACGAGAAGTAAGTAAGTAAACAAGTAAAGGATGAGAGATGGAAAGATCAAACCGAGAGACAAAGGATTTATAGTGGTTCGGCTACAAGGACACCTTCCTTGCCCTACTCCACTCCCCGAGCACCGAACTCGAGAGTTTTCTTCACTAAGTCAATAACCTCCCTTATGGCGGAGAAAACCGTACACACCAAATGCTTACACCAATTAACGACACAAAGCAAGATGTCGAGTTCTAATCGTAGCTAGAACCAATCTCACACCACAACTTCTTCACACCTTTTACTTCTTCAATAAGTCTTCACACCACGAGTATCTTCAAGCCTTCACAAGATTCTTCACAACTTCAATGTCTTGCAATTTCAAAACTTCAATGCACCAATGTCTTCACAACTTCAAGCCAATAATATCTTTGCACCTTCAAGCCACTAGAGTCTTCACAACTTTAATCTACTAATGTCTTCAAGTCTTCACCACTTGAAAGCTTCACTTTCTTCACTACTAGTTACTATTGCCACTCTCTCCTATCTTCACTACTATCCAACACTACTTCTTCACTTCAACTTCCACTACATACTTATAACAATTCTAGATTCTACAACTAAATCTAGCAAACTAATACATACACCTTATTCACCAAAATATGAAAGATCAACAAGATGAAACAAACAAACAACTTAGATAGCAAGATGATACTAAGTTGTAATACTTCTAGTAGAAGTATTCTTGTCTTTGCACTTGAGTGTTGAGGCTTGAATCACTTTGAAACAAAGATCAAAGTATATAAGATCAAAGGATTTTTAGAGGATGGAAAAGGATGTTTAGATCAGAAAGTTTTTAGTGCAAAAAGGTGAGAAAAATATGTGGAATGATCCAATATTTATAGGGCCAGAAAATACTGTTCTGGAGCGTGCTGGTCCCCTTAATTAGGGGGCGGTCCCCTTAATGATTAAGGGGGCCGCCTAGTAAAATTAAGGGGGCCGCCCTCCTGAACGTTGGATTTTCTTGTCCTTTTGTGAGGGGAATTTTTCTGGATTAGATTTGCCATTTTTAGTTGAAAATTTGAATTCACAAATTTGTAATGAATAAAACATATTATTTTAATTCCAAAAATGTTTTACAAAAGATATAAAATGTTTTGTTACATTTTATAAATATCTAGTGATTAACAAAAGTGTTCCTTTGATCTTGTAATACATTTGACACTTTTTTTATTCATACCTTAAGTGATTTAATGGTAAAGATGAGTATTTACTACTAAATACTTGTTTATGTCATAATCTTTGGTTTGATGAGTTTTCATTTTGTGATTATCAAAACATAGAGATATCGAAAGATATGAATAACGTTTTTAATCATTTATTTATATCAACACAAACGATCTTATATAGAAGTTGACTTGAATTTAACACTTAAGCTAAAACTCGGAATATAAAACCTTAACTTAAGAAGAACAATTAACTATCAACACTTCAATATATTATTAATACGAGCACTCGACAATGCTAGGGTTTTACAACCTTGAAGTGTAAACGAAACTAAAACAATACGTACTAAAAACTAACCCTAGGATCATCCTTTTATAGGCCAAGGAGTCCTACTAGGTTTACAATATCTTTCTATGCAAGATAAGAATATTCTAGATACATACGATATACACTCAATCTATTCCATACTTATCTAATACGTATACATGCATATCTCTTCAGAAGTACTTTCCACTAGCAGCATTCTTCAACAGCAGTACTTTCAATGTCAGCAGCAGTATCATTATCCTTAGCAGCATTCTCACCTTAGCAGCAGTTTCACCAAGCAGCAGTTTAACTTAGCAGCATACTTCAAAACCCAACAATATGGAATACACGGTTTTGTTGGATATAGACAATCTTTACTTGTGGCGAGTTAATCATCTTGGTTAATTACATGTATAATGTGGCGTTGCTAAGCCAAGACTAGACTCGACTTAAGCTAATAAATCAAAAATAACAAAAACATAAAATAAACATAGAATGAAACGGGATGGTAGTCCGTATGTTTTTCTCTTTTCTTTTTCTATTTTTTTTTTCATACACTCTTACCCTACCATCCAAAATAATACATCATAGGGAATGAAAATTCCCCTTACACTTGAATTTTTACATACTTTAAAATAAACTAATCTAATGACTCGAATCAAGATAATCAAAACACTTGGAGTACTTTTAAGATTAACGCACATATGGGGGTAATAAATGATGTTCTTCCCCATTACTCCATAACATTAGTACTTTACCCATGAGTCCCAATTGTCCCAAAACAATATGTACAAGGATATGACTCGACTTAGCAACCATGTAATCAATTAGATAATTAACTAAGGGTTTAAACAAATAACAATAATGCACTAAAGATAAGTGCATACAAGGAAGGCTAAGGCGATTTGGGTGTACATTTAAGTGGGATGTAACAAATTCTTCCTTTAAGTAAGATGCTTAAAGTTAGAAACGAAAAGATAAGCTCGGAGGAGTGTACTAGGGGTTTCGTGTACTAAAAATGAGTACAATGCTAATGGTGTGGGAAGAATTAGTTGACTTTACTAGCCAAGTAATATGACTTAAATGGTCAAGTAATTATGATACGGGTTTAACACAAGGGTGATCCTAATGCCTCTTATCCTGTAGTAAATCCTACTACACGAATGTAGTCTCACTAGCGGTCTCGGGATGCATCACTAACGCAAGTTCTAGAATCTAAATGCTACCGGTACACTCATAAGCACTAATAGTAAATGCTTTTCCTATCAAATCTAAAGGCGAACCTCACATATTTGGGTGGAAAAGTTTTCTGAATAGTACGATTTTGTGCTAGTCATACAACTCCTATCCATGAGACACTTTCTAAGGCTAAAGTTTCACTCCTAAATGTTGTAAAAAATTTTAAATTTGGCGCTAAAATTACACTAACAAGTATTTCTCATAGTTTTATTACACACCTACCATCAAACAAACAAACTCAAGTGCAATTGTATCCTATAAGGTATCATCATTTACCCTCCCCTTACACTTAGGATGAACATTGTCCACAATGTTCAATTAAAGAATGTAAAAGTGAAACATGTAAAAGAATGAAAGCAAATACTCCCTTGATTCGTTCGGTGTGGATAGTATGTCAACAAGGTTAGATCTTCCTCCAAGAAAATGAACAATCAAAGCTTCCCTTCCAGTAATATAAATCATCTTCTTGTCATATGTAACCTGTTAAACCTGAGAAAACAAACAAGGCAACCTCGCGTAAAATCGGCGGCAATCTATATATACTAACAAGTCCTAGAAAGCAAATTAAGATATAATGCTTGTGGAATGAATGTTTGCAGATTTCCTGAAGTTTATAAAACTAAAGAATTAACAAAAACTTCAAGACCCCGTTAGAAAAACAAAACTAGCAAAATTTCCAGAATTTTACACATGACGCCGTCAGAAGTGACCTGCAGAAATCTTTACGTTAAGTTTCCGGAAAATTTCTGGAAAAACTTTTGTCCTACTTCCTGGAAAATCCTGCAAAACATCATTATGACTCGATACAAGCATTTGACTCTAACAAATACTAATACACGTGTCCATTTAATATTGTGAAGAATCATGATCAATTTTGCTCTTAAAAACAAATTTGGGGTTTCCCCTTACACTTATCTTTTGCGAAATACCTTTGTATGAAGTTAAGACGAAGTCAAACGACAAAATAAAGTATTTTCGCAATTTTATTTTGAAACATGATCTACCAACAATAAAAATAAAGCATGCATACGGAAGCAAATAGCAATCAAACAAAATAAACTTACGTAATTTAAAAACTGAAAATTTAAACAACCCATAAAATTAAAATCCTACATGAAGATAAATAAATAAAAATTATCCAGGGCCAACAGAGGCCATACCCTAAATTATTACAAGACAAATTGTTTCAAATCATACAACCATGAATAAATTGTTCAGAGATCACAAATATCATGACAAATCACTGGGGAGGGGGACCATAGCGGTAGTCATAGCCAGGAGGGAGGTGCCCGGTGTACCCGTAGGGAGGGTAGTCCATCTCGCGACCAGGGAATGGGTCGATCTGTAGCTGAGGCTCAATGTGATCACGGGTAGAGAGATGCTGCATCTGGCGGATGGTGTGATTATACATCCAGTCAAACCTCTGGTCAGTGGTGGTTCGCCATGCGTCCACTGACCCATCCAAGCCCCCTGATGTGCCTGCCAATCTCCCCGACCCATGTGTCAGTAATAATCCGTAGACCCAACCTCATAATCCCCGTAATGCGGCTGCTGGGGCACACCCTCATCATCATCCTCATCACCCTCAACACCCTCCGGTCCTCCCACAACATACCAAGTAAAGGACCCATCCCCCAGCTCCATCACAATACTCATCTGCTTGAGGGAATTGGCCCTCACCACCCTACATGCCCCACAGTCGCTCAAGTACCCCATAACCTCAGGAACAAGGATCCCATAGGAACGAGCCAAACGGGTCACAAACATCCCTCCATACACCTTGTCGGTATCCCTCTCCCCCACACTAGTTTTCAAATAACTCGCTACCTAGAATGGGATGTTACAGTATACATCCGTTGAAAACATGGTGTATAGGTAGAAAAGGTCCGAAGCAGTGACACGGTGAGTAGTGCCATGACGCCCCGACAAACTGTAGGTGATGCATCTGTGGGCTAACTTGATCATAGGGTCCCTAATTGAAGCCGCCCCAGTGGTTGAGGTATATACCCCATTCCCAATACTCGGCCAGAACATGGAACACCTCAATTCAGTACTCATTGTCTCCCCATTCAACAACCTCTGCATAAAACCACCCTGAACAGCCTCCTCCTGAGTATATAAGCCTAATCTCCACCCAAACTCAGTGACCGAGCACGATCTAAGCTCTCCCCCAGCCTAAAGTAAATGGTGGTACCTCCCATATCTGTCCTAGCCTCAGCCAAATCAAAGCAAAAAGTAGCAAAGAACTCCCTTACCAACTCACTGTAAACCGTTTCCCTCATCCTAAACAGCCTTTCCCATTGAGGACCGTAAATGCATCAGTTTGGATCCTCCCAAGGAAGTCACCCTCAAGACCTTGGGACCTCAAAAATTCCTAATCAATCACTGCCCCAGCATCGATATGGTGATAGAGTAGTTCCGCGTATTTGGTTGAAGAAGCGTCATTATCAAACTCACTCCAACTATGGACCAAGTCACCATAGTTCACACGTTGGGACCTTGATGAACTCCCTCGGTGTTGTCGGGTTCGCTTGCTCATTTTCCTGGAAAAAGATGGAATGGAACGGAAGTGGTTAGAATGAGAGTTTTACGAAGTTATGCTGACAGACACATCTGACACCGTAAGAAAATAAAACCTGACACCGTCAGACCCAGCAGAAGTCCATCCATGCAATTACGAGGGAAAAATCAATTTTCAAACTCTAAATCCATGACCCAAACACCCCTTTTTGCAGAAAACATGGGTGGGAGATCAAAAAATATGTGGTATGAAAGATTTTTCCGCAATTGACTCATGATTCAAATCAACCACTACTACATAATGCTAAACTCATGATTACAAAACACCTAAGGAAGGGCATTATGATTTATAAAGATGGGTCAATGTTAGGGTTTCGGATGATGGGGGTTTTCAAAATTGGTAGGTCCTAAGGATAATTGAACAAATAAGGATGAAGAAAAGTTACTTACCACGTTGAAATTTGTCACGGATGATGTTGGATTTGACCTTGGAGATTCGGAGGTGGAGCAGCACTTGGGTATAGTTTGTGGGGTATGAGTTGAAAGTGAAGGAAATGGGGTTATTATTGCTGAGAATACGAGGTGACGGCGTCAAGAGTAAAAGTTTGACGCCGTCAGATGCCCGTTTTATGAGTACTTAGTGGCAATTTAAAATTCAGTCCCTGCACTATTGTAGATAGCTAATCACAAGTAAAAACTATGAGTAGCCATCCCGTTAGTGAAGTCCACCAGGGTCAAACAATTTGTTACTGTCACAAAGTGAGGCGTGGTTATTAAAAGGGCTGGGCAGAGTTCCATTTAGGTTGTGATCTTCATATTGGTAAATGGTGGGTACGGGAAGGATTCGTTCCATAAAAGTTTCCAAAGCTGTTGTGTTTTCGAGGTGCAACCTCTTCACACCAGGTTTAAAACCAAAGGAACGTCTCTTGTGCAAATTGGGGAGCGTGGTTTGCAAGCTTCCAACGAAAATGTTATGAAATTACAAGTTCTTTTCCTCCTGAGGACGCTCATAAAAGTAAGGGGTAATTGAGAGTGAAGCGCTTGAAAAGGATTTTTCATTATCCTCTTCGTCACACACTAAAGGGGTTGGGAGTTCAAAGATTTTTTCGATTTTTCTTGGTGTGGATTTTTCCCTAATCTTTTCCTTAATTCTTGATATGAATTTGTCTGCTAAGTCCATAAAAGCATTACGAGTGCTTTCCATGCGAGCTTCTAAGTGCCGAACCTGTTTTTCCTGATTATTCATGAAGGTTATCATTATCCCTTCGAACTCCTCTTGTCGTGAACATTCAGGAAAATTGTATTTGCTAATCACACTCACACGTATATTAGGACTCCTTGCGGTTTCAACTGCAGGCATTTCAGCTCTCATCAATTCCTTAACCTGCTTCTCGATATTTCCCAATAACTGTTCTTGGGTAGCGTTCACGTAATCAAGACTTCCCTCTCTTGAAAACATCGGGTCCTCCCATCCTTCTTCTTCGTATTGTGCTAACCCCTCAAAAACTTCCCAGCATTTATCGATGCTAAGTCTGTTTAGTCTACCATTAGCTACGTAATCTATGGCCCTTCTCGTTTTATAATTAACTTTATCGTAAAAGATTTGAATTTGGAGCCATGGTTCAATGCCATGATGAGGGACTTTTGGGAGTAAGTCCTTGAAACGAGTCCATGCTTCATAGAAGGTTTCATCTTGACGTTGTTGAAACATCAAGATATCATTTCTAAGCTTGGTAGTTCTCCCCGGTGGGAAAAATTGAGCAAGGAAACGAGTGGTGAGATCATCCCAAGAGGTGATGGATCCCGCGGGTAAACGCTCAAGCCATTGACTAGCTTGATCACGTAGAGAGAATTGGAATAGTTGTAACATCAAGGTCTATAGAATCTACGATTTTAAGGAAATCCTTGAGATGTTGATTAGGATCTTCGGAACGAAGTCCATGGAATGCACATCCGCTTTGCACCAACTGGATGGTGTTGGATCGCAAGGGGGACACATTGGCTCCTTGAGTGAGATCAATAGTGTTTTGATAGCCTTGGTGGCTAGGACGGGAATACTCTCCTAGGGTTCGGGGCCTATGAGGTTGGTTTGCTAGTGGTGGGTTTTGTGGATGGTTTTGTTGTGGTGGGTTGATGGGTTCAACGATGTTACCACCTTCCATGATGTCGGATGGCAAAGATTACGAACAAAGACATGAAGAAATAGATAGACTAAAGAGAACCTAAAAAATAAAAATAAAATCTTACTAGAAAGGAATCTAGCAAGTAGACCGAATAAAAAGAAATCCTAACCTAGAAAATAACTATTCCCCGGCAGCGGCGCCAAAAACTTGATACGTGGGAATCGCACCAGGCTTTACCTCTCGAGGGATCTCGAGAAGCTTACAACCCCCACCAGGCAGTGTACCTGATCGTTGTAGTATAGTATAGTGACAAGTACCGGTGGATTGATCGTTCAACTCAGGAATAGTGTCGTTAGGATTAGAAAGCCTAAAAACTAGGTCTGGAGGTGAGGGATGATTCTTTTTGTATTTTTTATGTTTTTATAAATGCAATTAAAAATCTCAGTTTTCGGAGGAGTGGGCAGAATTAGTTGCTAATCAACTAACCCAATAACTAAGATGCAATCAAAAGAAAAATAACAAAAATGAAAATAAAATCTAGTTAAACTAGTGGTGTGAACAATGATAGGGAGAGTTGTGTTTACTTAGGTTTCATTACTCCCTAGATATCTTTTACAGGTTGATAGTTTGTTACAATTGCATGGATGACGGGTCGTATTCCTTAATACTAGTCGGAGGGTCGTGTACAATATTCCCTAACTCTATAGGATCCTACTTCACTCCTATGTCGAGCCGTTAGAAGCTCCTAACATGGGATCATTATAATTCTCCTATGCATTAAATACAACCAAAAATCATAGTACACCTCTGATCATGTTTCTTAAGACGTTCAAGCATGTCACCAATGGAAGTCTGCCAGTTTTCTTAAACCTAACATCGAATACAATCATCCGTAACAACTATAAACAAACAATCAACCATAATTAACATCTAGGTTTCACTACATCTAAGCAAACACACAAGAGATCTAGCCAAGCATGTTAAATTCAAGACAAGTGTAAGATATATTCAAACAACACATAGACATATTGAATGAATTGAAAGAGTACTTATCTCAATTGAACATGAAAGGTTTCAAAGGGTAAAAACCCTTGAAAAAACTGTAATATTCGTACTAGGGTTTCTCTCCAAAGTTACACCCTACTTGTTCCTCTATAATGAATGAAAATTGCAAAACTATATATAGATTTTACAGGGTGACGGCGTCAAGAAGGAAATTCTGACGCCGTCAACTCGCCGCCTATAATGAAATCGGATTACCTAGATCCACTTTTGACGTCGTCATGTGTAATATTACTCTGGGCCGTCACTCATATTTGGACCATGACGGCCTATGGTGACGCCGTAATATCCATAGTGTAAAACTCTTCTGGATCGTCACGGACTTTATCCACTTCCACCTCTTGTATTACTCTTGACGCCATCACTTGAAGACTCTTGATGCCGTCAGGTACTGTTCCCAGCAAGGAAAATTAAGACTCTGCCGTTTTCTTCACTTTTATGCTCCAAAAACGTCCAAAATGCTTCCTTTTTCCAGAATTCACTCCAAAAGTACCTAAAATGACAAAAGGAATGATTTAAGGCAATATTTGATCAAATAAATTCGAATTCGGGCTAAACTGGCCCCCTAAAAACGGTTCATTTTTCGCCTCATCATTGGCTGTGGTGTATGCATTCGAGAAATTTCGGCCATACCTAATCTTGACAAAATGCATAGTGTATATGGATCACTCGGCTTTAAAATATCTCTTTGCAAAACAAGATGCAAAGCCGAGATTTCTCCGTTGGGTTCTCCTCCTACAAGAATTTGATATCATTATACGTGATAAAAAAAGGAGCTGAGAACCTGGCTGCTGATCATCTGTCCCGTCTAGAAAACCCTCACCAAGATGTTTTCGAGAAAAAGGAAATAAATGAAACATTTTCTCTCGAGACCCTCAATGCGGTTTCTTTTCATGGAGATTCTACTACCCCATGGTTTGTTGACTTTGCAAATTACCATGCGGGTAACTTTGTTGTGAAAGGGATGTCATCCCAACAGAAAAATAAATTCTTTAAAGATGTAAAACATTATTTTCGGGACGACCCCTACTTGTTTAAAATCTGTGCGGATCAAGTCATTCGGCGGTGCGTTTATGGTCAGGAAGCCAATGGTATTCTCAAGGCTTGCCATGCTGGACCCACGGGGGGACACCATAATCCAAACTACACCGCCAAAAAGGTGTTTGATTCCTGGTTGTATTGCCCCACGATATATAAGGATGCCCAAGATTTAGTCAAGTCATGTGACGTTTGTCAACGTCACGGGAATCTTTCACAAAAGAATGAAATACTACAAAATGCAATTCAAGTTTGTGAAATCTTTGACGTATGGGGCATTGATTTTATGGGTCCATTTTTGTCATCTCATGGAAACAAATACATACTCGTGGCTGTTAAGTATTTGTCAAAATGGGTTGAAGCGAAATCTTTACCTACCAATGTTGCCCGAGTAGTTGTGAAGTTTTTAAAATCTCTTTTTGCTCGATTTGGAACTCCACGTGCTATAATCAGTGATCGTGGTACGCATTTCTGCAATGACAAATTCGACAAAGTCATGCAAAAGTATGGTGTAACTCACCGTCTTTCGACTGCGTACCACTCAAAAACAAGTGGACAAGTAGAAGTTTCCAATCGAGGCATTAAAAGAATTTTGGAAAGGACTGTAGGTGAAAATCGTGCATCTTGGTCAGACAAACTAGATGATGCACTTTGGGCTTTTCGTACTGCATACAAAACACCCATTGGGTGTACGCCTTACAAGCTTGTGTACGGAAAAGCGTGCCATCTACCGATTGAGCTCGAGCACAAAGCCTATTGGGCCCTTAAGCATGCAAACTTCGAACTCCAAACAATGGGTGATCATCACAAAGTTCAACTGAATGAATTAAATGAGCTGCGTGATCAAGCATACAAGAATTCTTTGATCTATAAGGAGAAGACAAAGAAGATTCATGACTAAAAAATCAAGAACCGCGTTTTTAACGTTGGTGATTGAATCCTTCTTTTCAACTCACGGTTGAAGATATTCTCTGGGAAGCTTAAAACCCGCTGGACTGGACCATTCACTATTGCCAAAGTTTATCCATATGGCACCGTCGAGTTGTCTAAAAATGACGGTCCAAATTTCAAAGTGAATGGGCATCGGTTGAAGCATTATTTTGGAGGGGACATACCACCCATGGTTGTTCCGAATCTCCAAACTTTCCCCAGGAACCAATGAATGCGGGGATCGAGTCAAGCTAGTGACTCGGTGAACAAAAACTTTAGCACAACATGGGTTTTCACCCATGTCTCTGATTTCTTTCTACTTTCTAACAACTAAGTGTGGGGGAGTTGCCCCCACTGTGCTTTGCTTTTGTGTGTTGTTTGGTCATGTTTCAGGTATCCTTGGGATAGTGATGATTGACGCGCCTATTTTCAATCCAGCCGCTCAATATCTTATCCTTTTGCTAACAAATATCTAAGGATATCGTTTTGATCCTTTTTGTGAAAACGTAGATTTCCGTTTCACACTTGGCTATTAGTATTACCTTTTTACATTCTAAGTGTCGGCATAATAGCCGTTACTTTGAATATTGAGGGCAATATTCAATTCTATGTGTGGGGGGAATTCAATCTAATTTTGTCACATATATTGTACCTTCTAGTTCCCTAGTACCCCCGTTTTGGCAAAATTTTAAAATTTTTGCATAAAAAAGAAAAGTACTTTGCACAAGAAAAAATGAAAATTTATTGAAAATTTCTGCAAAAATATAATAAGTTTTGACGCCTTGTTTCACTTTCCGCTGGGTAGAGTAGGAATAGAAATTTTGACCTGACCGGGCACATTGAGCCCTAGCTGTTCCCTTAACTCAGTGAGGCTAAGCCTCCGCGAATCTCATTTCTTGAGCTAGTGGCCATCCGAGTATTAGATTAATTGACTAATCGCGCCAGCGAGCTAGTGTGTGACTTGGTGACCATCCGTTATGCAAAGAAGTGCACTAATGGCCATCCGTTAGTTGAAGCGTTGAATAAGGGTGATTAGTGCTTAAGTGTTAGACAAAAGTTGATGGCGCGTGAGGTACATGTGCAGGGTCCTAGACCAGATACATGAGGTGCACGTGTATTTCTCCTCAACTAATGTCTATGAGTCTGTATGAATCCCAATTCTTTGATGTGGACCTCATTTTTAAAGCAATTCATACGAGAACCTATGAAGAAATTCATATCTCAACAAAAATAAAATAAATAGAGGAAAATAGGAAAATGAGAGCCAGAAGTTATTACACAAGTAACTTCCATGAGTAGTGTTAGCATCTACCTTGTAATCAAGCTATTACTTCGTTTTTACGTTTAGCATGGGAACTGGTGAAAAATTTGGAACGATGAATTCTATACGTATGGACACTTTTCTCTGAACTGTGTTTCCTACTCTGTGACCCTAAAAGTTATTGAAAAATGATGAAAGTCAAACATCCTGTCACATAATAAATAGAAAAATACAAAAACAGTAGTGTAGATAATAAAGCCAAAACGGGTTGATCTTGGAATTTTTGTATCCTTTCATTACTTCATATGAATGGATTGCTAGGGACTAACAATAGTTTAGTGTGGGGGATTGATGAGTGCTCAAGCACTCATCATTTTATACCCATTTTAGATCGTAAAATACTAAAAACACCCAAATATGCTTAATTATACTACAAATATCCTTGGATTGTGTTTTTATGTGTTTCAGGTACAAAAGGATTGAAAACATGTAAAAATGGAGCAAAGTTTACACAATTGGCAGAATCAGTCCCTGGACTTTCAGAAATTGTCAGAAATGGTCCCTAGAAGATATATTTTGAAGAAAAGTCAACACCAGTCCTTCAGGAATCATAAAATGACACTTCTGGCCCTTGAATGAAAAAGTTTGAGGAAATTACATGCTTAGTCCCTCAACTTTAAAACTTGTCAGTTTTGGCCCCTAGGAATTCCAAAAAAAATGAAAAGTTGCAAATACTGGTCCTTGGATTATCACACTTGGCAAGATTGGTCCTTGTAACAACCTTGGGAAATTTTCACTTCAGGCCCTTGAATTTCAGCATAATTACACAAGTGGTCCTTGTGATATTTACCAAACAAAACGGACCTTATTGCAATTACTACCTCCGTCCCATAAAAACTGTCCAGTTTGACTTTTTAGAGTCAAACTGGTTGAACTTTGACCTTATTTATTTTTGTGAGTATCATATAATACTTTATGAAAAATATATGAATGGATTGAGTTTTAAGTGTGTTTTTCATTGGTATAATTTTTGATCAAGTATTATATAACACATAAAAAATATTTAAGGTCAAAGTTGAATCAGTTTGACTCTGAAAAGTCAAACTGGACAGTTTTTATGGGACGGAGGGAGTACTACCCAATCCACCTCACAACCAAATCCACCCCTAGCTCCCTGATCCAGTCCAACCTTACCAGCCCACCCACAAGCCCAAAACAAACATAATAATAAAAACTCTCGTTTTTACTACTCCTTCCCCCAGTCAAACCCTTTGACCCTCCTTCCTCCCTCCTCCCACATGCACCTGCAAACACCAACTCCTTTCTACCAAGCCCTCACCTCCACCTCAACCTCACTACTAAACTCCAAGAAGCATTAATTGTTTCATTAACCTAACACTCCAAAGTCCAGGCAGTTGGTAAGAAAAATGGCGCCAAAAGCAATTTCAAAGGCTGAGATTTGTTTAAATGATCCAATGGCTCAGAATCTTGGTGGGTTTTACTGAGGGACCTTCACAAACCCTAATGGACCAATATAAAAAAGAGGAGAGGGAGAAGAGTCAGCAGTGTAGTTTTTAGCTTAATTTACTTATGTAAAATTGATTGGCAAGTTAAATTTCCTTTAAACTCTTAGTTTGTAACTTGTTCCTTTCAATTAATATCAAGTGTTATTTCATAATTTCAAGTCTCTTTTACCATTCTCAGTTTCATTGTGATTTTCAAGTTTTAGCCAAAATATCGATTAAGCTTTTTAACTGTCACCAATGGTTCATAATTTCACTTAAGCCTTAAGTAGTATAAATAAAGCATAAAAAAAAGAAAGAAAATCATAAATAAACAATAGGTTACCTATGCACTAGACATTGGAAGCTAAGGGAGTTTCTAGTTATGGAAATGGCAAGAAGGACTCTTACCAGCTTATTCTTTGAATAAGCTAGCTTATTCTTTGAATAAGCTGGAGCTTGTAGTAGTCTCAAGGTTCCTTAGTTTAGCCAAGGATCAAGGTTTCATTCTTTTATGCTAATTTCCAAGTTTTAGTTCAAATTATCATAATCTGTTATTATTAGTTGCTCTTGTTAATTGTTGGTTGCTTTTGCTTATTTAGGTGTAATTTAGCTTAATAATAGTTAATTTGTTAATTTCATGGCTTAAAACCTTTATTAGCTTTATAAAAGTTTCAAAACAGATTTAATAGGGGTGTTTGGTTCAGCTTGATGCTTGGTGTTCTTGTGATTATTAGAAGTCAAATTCAGTTTAGTCATACTACCTAGGGTCATATTAGAGCAATGGAAGAATAAAAATGGTATCTCACTAGTGTAAAAGTCAAAATCATCCTTTGAGGCCATTCATTTGTGCACTGTTAGAATTTTAAGTTCTCAGTCTCATCATTTCCATTCATAAGTTTTTTAGAGAGCTTAATTTCATCTCAATATAGCTTATTATCACCATTTCAGTCATTAGAACTAGATTAAAGCTCATAAAAGTCAGCATAGGGACAAATCTTAGAAAGTCAAATTAACATAGCTAGGAAGAAATCCAAATCTTCCAGGAATTTTCTAGAATTTTGTGTTTAGAATTAGGTTTTGAGCTTTTTAGAAGTTAGAATCTACCAGCTTAGCTTTTAGAATCCACCATAAGCTTATTTTTATGATTTTTTTTTCTGGCTTATTTGAGTGCTTGAAAAGACCTGCAGGGCTAGTTCATCCCCTGCACCAGGGGATCTGTCCAAACCACCCAACTTCCAAGGGTTCCCTAGTGCTTATTAGTGGGACCCAGTGCTTGACCTTTAGCTTTTTGAAAAGCTCTTATGGCTGGATTTTTAGAATAAGCTTCAATTTGGACCTTTGAACCCCCCCTGTGGACCTCACAAGGCCTACAAGATTGGCCATTTTTTTGCCTGTGTCACTTTGGCAGTTTTAGCCAATTGCTTATTTGCTTCTTATAGCTTATTTCAGGTGCTTATTTCTTTCCTTTTTGCTTATTTCTAGTTACTATAACCTGTTGTAGCTTAATTACCATTGTGGGACCTTATTGTAGCTTTATAGCAGCTTTTTCATAAGTTAAAAAGTCCTAATAAGCTCAAATACAATCTGTTAAGCACTTATGATTCCAAATAGCTTGTTTTTGAGTTCTACAGCTTTTGTCTTCATTAAAGTTCATTTTTTTACAGTTGTTTAATAGTTTTGTTAAAAGAAAATCAAGAAAAAGCAATTTTCAAAAAGTGATAGCTTCTATTTAAGCTAAATTGGCTTATTTTTTTGCTTGCTTATAAGCAATTTCTGATTTTAAATTTTTCTTAGGTTCCTGATAACTAGTAGTATTTTTAGGAATTTTCTCAGATTTTTCTCTTTTCATTTAGTACTTTTTATAATTTAATTTGGTTTAAATTAATTAATAATTAGTTTTTAATTAATAATAATTATTTAAAAAGTAGGAAAAATATATTTTCTGTTTCAAAAATAGTTTTAAGTTAATTTAAATTTTTCCAAATTTAATTTTTAATTTTCTAGTGTAAAATCATATTTAGTTATAATTTAGTGTAATTTAAATAATTAAAAGTAATTAGGAAATTAGTAATTAATTAATAATAATTAATTAAATAGTGTAAAAATTATTTTATTTTTCATAAATTTTCATTTATCATTAGGATTGTAGAAATATAATTTTCACATTCGTAGGACCTTTATTGCTCTCGTCTCACTTTTTATCTTATTTGTTTGCGTTTGTTTTAATTCAAACGCGCGTTTTTAGGATTTTAAACGTTTGTAGGTTATTTGATTTCACGTAATCATTCACATAGCTTGTCTAAGCTACTCTCTTCTGTATTTCTCTTAATTTACCTCTCATAACCCTTTCCTGTTGAAAATCACCCGATCACAAGCCGTCTAAAATATCATTCACGCCTCGTCGGGACATAACGACCCGAGGAAACACTATACTCCTTGGTTAGTTGGTCTAAACCGTTTTGGCCTTGTTGACCATTCACTTGGTTGATTTGAACTGACCATTAGCATCAATCAGTATACAATGATCATATTGATCATATTACATAATATGATTATAAAAGACCAAGGTATTGCGATATTTCCAAATTGGTATCCGGATAAAGCACATGTCACACCCCCAATTTACCTGTATGGCAGCGGAATGGAATACCTGGGGGTGACTGTCATAGCACCACAGTTACAGTCATATTGAACGACCTAAAGTGTCGTTTGGAAAAATACATCGTTTGATCATTAAAACATTCAGAGTTTACAAAACTTAGGTCCCAAAAGATGTTGCCAATTTAGATAAAATAAGTTCAACAAGATCAAACGTTTCATACGTGCAGAAAATATAAGGTGAGACGCGTCGACTCCGCGACTCCATGAAGGTCCAAATGTATGCAACATGAGCTACCTTAATAACCTGAGAAATACATTGTGAAAAACGGTCAACACGAATGTTGGTGAATAATCATAGGTTTATAGGTAAATCGTATGTACATAAGCCACAAGTATAAAGTAAAGTGACAAAATGTCAAAAAGCTACATTGTCTCTTAAGCTCATGACCCCGAAGCTAGACGTTACTTGGCCCCAAAGGAGTGTTTACCAGACACTCTAATATATTAGAAATGAAATGCATTCGTTTTCCTTATGGAGCAACCCAAACATGAATGGAGGAGTCACCCTCGATAGATCTATCCACTCACTCTCGCTTGCATCTTAATTAACGGTCCATGATAATAAAAGGGGACTTAATGTGGTAGTAAGGCAACTTAAGCAATGTACGAAATTTAATACTTGGGCATGTACGAAAAATAATTGTGCAATGTTTTCTCCCCCGTGGGATTTAAAATCAAATAAGTAATTAAAATGGGGCTATGAGAACTCACCTCGAAATGATGGTACAAAGATGGTACAATGATGGTAAAGTAGTCGGGACAATGAGGCGCGAACACTAGCCGCAACCTAAATGAATAATCGTGATCTAATTTAGATCATGCCGTGATGTAATGAATGCACATGCACATGATACCTATACCACTCGTAACTTGGAAATACTAGTTATTGTCAAATAAAATACTTTCCATACTTAGGAAAAATAAGTCCAAATAGAGTTATAAAAACTTGTCGCAATATATCGTATAAAAATGTTAGTGTTATATTCCTCGTCTCGAAAACCTTAAAATAATGTCTAGTAGTCGCGTAATAAACCTTGAGTCGTACGTACGTTGTTAGTTAAAAATAAACTCCTTGAATAAGAAATCTAGAAAATATATCATTTAGTACGTAGTTATATTATTTTCTTAGTAGTGGCTAAATATATATATAGTTTTGATGATTTTAAAACGTATATAACTTGGTCGTTTTAAGCTCATTTTACTCGTTCTTTATATCCACGGATTCGTTTTAGTACATACTAATATATTTTCGATAGTTCGGCTCCTCTAGGTTACGTTTAACGTCTCTATTTGCCCGTCGAAAACTGTCAAACAGCATGCAGTTTTTCAAAAAAAAATAGTTTTCGTCGTTAATTTACAAAAATCATATCTCCTTCGTTATAAACTCGTTTTAGTCCGTTCTTTCGCCAAAAGTTTCGTTTTTAAAAGTATTTCCTAAATCTTTGGTCAAAAATTACCCATCTTTTACTGAGTTTCCCACGTTTTTAAAATAAGGACAGTAGGTAAATAAATAGTTTCAAAAATCATTTTCCTAGTTTCAAACTTGTTCCAACTTCAACCAAACCACTTTCAATCACCACAAAACTAGTCTAATCCTACCATACACCTTCTTAGGGTGTCATGGGTTCCTAAACATCATCAATCCACTAGGTCTAACAAGGGTTTCTCATGTTTTCATTTTTTGGGCTCAAAGTTAAATATGTACAAAAATAGAGTGGTATAAGCTATTATATGCATGAGTTCTTGTAAGAAAAGTATATAATCATAGTAATAACTTGTAAAAATTATAAAATGAGTTTGTTAACTTACTTTGAAGGTTTAGGGAGTTTAGATGATGAAAAACCTACTAATCCTTGAGTTTCTATTTCAAAACTCCAACAAGGATGACTAAGTGAACAAGTTTATATCTTGATCTTGGAAAAATTGTTGTTCTTGCTTCTTGGATCACCCCTATGCCGAGCACACCATGGAGAAAATGAGAGAAGATGTTTACTTGCACTATGAATGATTATAGTGAAAAATGGGATGAAAGGGTTTATTATATAGTTAGAGACATAAGTTAGGTTTGCATTAAATTTGGTAGGTGAGGTTAAGCACATGAGATGGCTTAGGAGGGGGGGGGGGCCGGTTCACAAAGGAGGGAAAAGGGGGGGGGGGGGATGTTGGGTGATTTATTTTTGAGAATTAGTGTAAGATTGTGTAGTATTATTTAGTTTTAGGTTTAATCAGGTACCGGGTTTGTTAGAAATAAATTTTATCGAAGTTATTCGGGACATAATAAAGTCGTAAAAATTGTAAAAATATGTTGGGTACAAATACGGAGAGTTTGGGTGATTATTGTTTAATTTCTACGAAAACCGTCGTAAATAAATTAGGCGTACGATATAAATTAAATAAATTTCCACAATACCGGGTAAATTAATAATATAATTTTTTTATATTATTAAAATGAATATAAAAATATATTAGGATCATAGTCGGGAGTGTCGGACGTGTTAGCCACATTATTAATCGTTTGTTAACGTTTATATAGAAATAATTATACGTAAAAGTTAATTATACCAAAAGTATTAGTTTAAATATCCTACGAGTGGAATAGTATGCAAGTGCCATAATGATGATATGCAGACTATTTCTAGTCCGTATGAGATGTCCCAAATGATAATGCATGAATTCGCTCTTGAACCAATACGGTTACGCGAATTTAAATACTCGTAAACTAAATTTACGATGAAATAAGTAATGCACGTGAATAGTGAAATTTCTTCCGGAAATGAATAGTGTCAAGTGAATAGTGAAATTTTTGAATGTTTCTCGGAATATCAATTTGACCTCAAAAATGATGAATAGTAAAATGATGAATAGTGATCGATGAATAGTAACTGATGAATAGTAGATTGTCGAAGTTTGGAAAATGATCGGAAATTACGAGTTGTGACAGTCTTCCCCTCTAACAGGAACTTCGTCCCGAAGTTCAGTTTGTGTTGGCCTCTGAAGTGGTAATGGTGAAAAGATGATAATATTTGAGAATTCCAGCGAACTTCCACGATAGGAATTTGACTCTGCTTCAACCGTTCGACCTAACAGTCCATGATTTCTATTAGTTCTCTTACCAAGTTTACGCTTGTCTTTGGGTTGTATTTCTTTTCAAATGGGATTATGAGTGACTAGTCTGAAAGTCATTTCCTGGGATTTGAATAGATGAAACATAGTCGTGTAATCCGGTTGTTCTTTAACAAGGCTCAAGTCTGACGGCCTACTCAGTCGGAAATATTAAGTGGTCCAGTGTATATCGGGTTTAACTTCCCAAGTTTCCGAATAATATCATGTCTTTCCTAGGCAGAACTTTCAACATGATCTGGCTACCAACTTGAAGTTTTAATGGTTTACAACTTATAGAATTTGTAATTGATTCTTGACTTGTAGGAAATTTCCTTTGTTGTTCCATAGTTTAGTTCTAGACCAGTGAATTTAACTTTCCGATTTCGGTCTGTAAATGGGTAATTGGTACTTCGACCATAAAGTGCCTCAAATAGTGTAGTCTTTACGCTCGTGCGATAACTATCGTTGCAACGAATCTGATTTGGGATAAATGGTTAGTCCAACTATTTCTCGAGTCAATTGCTCACTCTCTGAGCATAACTTTCCTATGTTTGAATCGTTCTCTCAATCTAACCATTGGTCTGAGGATGATAGGCGGTGTTTACATCTAAATGGGATTCCGAAGGAAATCTTAAAATGATTGCTAGAAGTCTGAGGTGATTCGATCACCTTTATCAGGGATAATTGAAACGGTTACAATGAATCTGGTGACTAATTCTACAACGTTATACTTTTCGTAAAGGGCGTTATACAAAGAAGATAGAATATGGGTAACACTTTGATTCCTTGTGTTTTGGTCTAAGGGATGCTAAGACATGTGTCTTTCTTTGCCTACTGTGCTTGGTCTCCATTACTGACGTTTGTAATCGTTCTATGGTGTTCCTCCTAGTTTCCTTCATCACATATTCCAATATTCCTTATTGTCAAATCACAAAGCCCTAAATGTATAAGCGACGTAGCATGGTGATTGGTTTTCAAAATTCATCTCGCGATTTTTGAGTTTTTGGTCGAAATCTTTATCTGAATAAACGAATTTAGAAATGGGGCAAATGGTTTACTAAATAATATCTTTCTTGATGACTCAAAATTCAATAGTTAGGAAATGTGACGCGGTTTTCAAACAGGTTGTGAATAGGACTGTTTACCAAAGTTTGACGTTTATATATTTCCCATTGTACAATGGTTTAGCTAAATATTGATTAAAAGAATCGTATTTGTTCAAAATAGGCAATTCAAAAATTATTTTCTACGAGGTATGTGATTTGTATAAGCACAAATTTTTAAATCGACTTTACTTAAAGTGAAAATACTAACAAGGATAAAATAGTAGGATAGGTAACGTTCGCATAATGCATAGATGTCTAACGTTCAGTTCCTGATATTGGATGGTGCCTATTGGTGGGTATCTGGCAAAACTACAAGCCTAGGTATTCAACCAACTTAAGTCTTGAGATGGTTTATCGTTGTAATTGTCATCATGTTGGCAATATGAGGGTCTCCATTGATACTTTGTCGATGAATTTCCGTATTGTCTTCGCATGTAGCTTGGGAGATATTCTTGAGTCTGATGCCTCTCTCGATGTATAGGTGAGGTTATCTAAAATTTCTTGAGAACACGATGTCTTAAGGGAATCTATATCGACATCCTTAATTCAAATTATTTATCCTTGGTGAAACTCATTACAGGGAAGTTTGCATTTAGATGAGGCCATGCTTAATTAAAACACTCTACAGTATCGGTTAGGAGGCTTGGTTTATATCTATAGTGTTGCTTAGCGTACCTTCCTAATGTGTTCGATCCTATAGCTCGGTCTAGCTAGTACCTTTGAATAATAAAATTGGACAACTAGGTCAGAGATGGTGAGTCGGATGGTCTCGTGGTATCTTAGGATTGTTGTTGGGTTATAATTTTTCTTAGTCTAGCTTTAATAGTTTCGTAATCCTTTTATTGCTTTTCTTGTATCAAGGAATCCTCCTAGTACTTGATATGGAAAGTCTCTCCTAGAGAAGTCAATGGAAAGTCCAACTTAATGGCTAAGTGGGTGACAGGTGGGGTAAGTATCCAGGGAGATTTTGTCAGAAAGAGACGTTTATAAAAGAGTTTACTTGTTTAAAACGCTTTTAAATGAAGATTGTTATTAGCAATACTTTAAAAAGTAACTATTTCCTTCATGGCATAATCCTTCCTGAATTATACATAGGTGATCAGGCTATGTATAGTTGAGGACTAATGATGCGATGCTTGATTTAGTCAAAATAATATTATTTTTCTCAAAAGCTTTAGATGGTGTTCAACGCACTGTTATTAGAAATGGTATTCTAATTATTTCCTTTCAAAGTAATATAAAAATTGCTTCGTGTAATAATAGTAAATACTTGGCGTAATATCGGAGAAATCAATTTATAGTACGGTAACAAAATAGCTTATTTTAGAAATTCGGTAAAACAATTTCCCCAGAGGGTAGTAAAATAGCTTGAAGTAAAATTCGTTGAATGGTCTATTGGATACATGGGTAAATACTATGGAATGGTAATAATCTACTAGTCCGTCAAATACGAAATCGGTCTAATCCCTAATAAGACAATGGTGTAATGTTGCGAAACGATTAAAGATTGAACGATTGGGATAGAAAACGGAGTAAACGAAAGTTATGGTTATCATAAAGGTAACAAAAGATAGTCATTACATTAGATAGGAAAGTGCTTAATATAACTAGGTTACACCAACGTACTTATGAAAAGTACCAAAAGAAAGTACAACCCTAGAGGGCTCAAACTATGGTTTACATAATTAAAACATAAACTTCTTCTTCCAATTCTGGTTTCCCAACTCTGGGCATTCACTCTTGAAGTGTCCCACTACACCACAGCCAAAACATGTAATTGATGGTTTCTGATTATCACCCACAATTGGAAACCTGCAATCCCTGGTTTTATGGGTAACCTTCTTACAGTTGCCACATGGTTTCGGGCAACGGCCTGGGTTATGATGATGTTGACACTCTTCACACTTAGGTAAAATACCAAGGTAATCATTCTTTTCATTTAGACCTGCAGCATAGGGTTTAGCAACTCCCTGTCTCTTGTGTGGTCCTTGTGTGGCATTCTCACCTCGGTTGTTGTTCCACTTCCTTTTATTGTCACTATTGTTTCCTGATGTCTTGGTGCGGGCTATATGTTCCTTTGCTTCGATCGCCATTCTGATAGCTGTAGGCATGGTATCAGGTTCCAATGAGTTGACCAACATACGAATTTCAGGAGAAAGTCCTCCGATGTACCTTTCAAGTTTCTTGCTTTCCGGTTCATCCATTGCAGAGCCTAGTCGAGCTAAATCATAAAAATAAGCAGTATACTTGACAACATCATCTCCTACCATGGTAAGGTTTAGTGTTTCGTGTTCAATTGCTTGTAATTCGCTTTTCACACAGAACTTCAAACTCATCATCCTTTTTAGTTTCTCCCAAGAGTGTGAGTAAGCAGCATCAACTCCTACTACCTGAACATATTTAGTCCACCATTTCTGGGCATGATCCTGAAAAGTGCAAGTGGCGAACTTAACCTTGTCTTCCTTACTGCAGTCACCACATTGAAATATTGTTTCTATTTCTTCGAACCATTTGAGAAATTCCTTTGTGTCTATATTTCCGCTAAAGGAGGAGGGATTACAACCCATAAATTCCACGTGAGTAAGTTCCTTGGTGAAGGCAGTGGCCATGTTATTGGCAATGACTTGTCCAACAGCAGCTTGTGTCATGCTTGAAGTGGTTTGCTTAAATCTATTTCCACCAAATCATAATAGTCCATCAGATTCTATAGGTAATAAAAATCATCATATTCATAACACATGAATATAATACATGAAAGTTTTGGTCTACATGCACCGATATCATAGGTAGCACAACCATATCCATACGGTAGAGTCAACACTTGGTGATTCTGTTGTACAACAATCAAAATACCACAAGTTTCTTTGAACTATGCCATACCTCTCGTGGCTAGGATAATAGTAAAAGCTAGTAAAGATATGAGTCTAGTCTAGAGACTTCCTGGTGTTGCGGAGGTTCCTGCTGAGTTTGTGATCTTGGTATTATCCACAAGGTGTTATCTAATTCATGGCAAGTGAAAAATGGAAAAGGGAAATAACAATGGTGTATTCTAAAGGATGAGGATAACATTGATGACGATAAAGTCCTAGTGATGAGTTAGGAGATAATGATGATAATAGTAAATGGAATACTACCCTATTTCGCACTATCTCGCGACATCTAAGAGGTAAAGTTGAAGTACGCACTATGGGACGACCAATATTGTAATAAGCGGCTGATGGTGGCGGTAGTACCTGAGTAGTAAGCGTCCTACTAGTGGAGGAAAGAAAACATACTATCTCCCTTGCAATAAGCATCCTAATCAGTCCATTAAAATTAAGTCTGAATACTCTACCAAACGGCATTCTATGTATAGGTTGAATGATAGGAAAACCTTATTCCTATAACAAATCAATAGTGCTAATGGTGGTATACGTGCAACTGGTGGTATAATGGTAGTGGAAGATGATAAGGCATCTTCAATGTCGAAATCCGATAAAAGGGTAATAGGGTGAGTATCTGAAGACATGTCACTTGTGAACCAGGTCAATATAATCATATATATATATATATATATATATATATATATATATATATATATATATATATATATATATATATATATATATATGAGTATGGGTATAAATAACTCGCACAGTGTGTGCGTGAAACAACATGTATAATGAATATGCACCTATGATGAAATGATGAGATGCTATGATGATGTGGTTATAGTCTAGGGTCCATGATACATCCTAGTTCGCTATAACCTTAGCTCTGATGCCAATCTGTCACACCCCCAATTTACCTGTATGGCAGCGGAATGGAATACCTGGGGGTGACTGTCATAGCACCACAGTTACAGTCATATTGAACGACCTAAAGTGTCGTTTGGAAAAATACATCGTTTGATCATTAAAACATTCAGAGTTTACAAAACTTAGGTCCCAAAAGATGTTGCCAATTAAGATAAAATAAGTTCAACAAGATCAAACGTTTCATAAGTGCAGAAAATATAAGGTGAGACGCGTCGACTCCGCGACTCCATGAAGGTCCAAATGTATGCAACATGAGCTACCTTAATAACCTGAGAAATACATTGCGAAAAATGGTCAACACGAATGTTGGTGAATAATCATAGGTTTATAGGTAAATCGTATGTACATAAGCCACAAGTATAAAGTAAAGTGACAAAATGTCAAAAAGCTACATTGTCTCTTAAGCTCATGACCCCGAAGCTAGACGTTACTTGGCCCCAAAGAAGTGTTTACCAGACACTCTAATATATTAGAAATGAAATGCATTCGTTTTCCTTATGGAGCAACCCAAACATGAATGGAGGAGTCACCCTCGATAGATCTATCCACTCACTCTCGCTTGCATCTTAATTAACGGTCCATGATAATAAAAGGGGACTTAATGTGGTAGTAAGGCAACTTAAGCAATGTACGAAATTTAATACTTGGGCATGTACGAAAAATAATTGTGCAATGTTTTCTCCCCCGTGGGATTTAAAATCAAATAAGTAATTAAAACGGGGCTATGAGAACTCACCTCGAAATGATGGTACAAAGATGGTACAATGATGGTAAAGTAGTCGGGACAATGAGGCGCGAACACTAGCCGCAACCTAAATGAATAATCGTAATCTAATTTAGATCATGCCGTGATGTAATGAATGCACATGCACATGATACCTATACCACTCGTAACTTGGAAATACTAGTTATTGTCAAATAAAATACTTTCCATACTTAGGAAAAATAAGTCCAAATAGAGTTATAAAAACTTGTCGCAATATATCGTATAAAAATGTTAGTGTTATATTCCTCGTCTCGAAAACCTTAAAATAATGTCTAGTAGTCGCGTAATAAACCTTGAGTCGTACGTACTTTGTTAGTTAAAAATAAACTCCTTGAATAAGAAATCTAGAAAATATATCATTTAGTACGTAGTTATATTATTTTCTTAGTAGTGGCTAAATATATATATAGTTTTGATGATTTTAAAACGTATATAACTTGGTCGTTTTAAGCTCATTTTACTCGTTCTTTATATCCACGGATTCGTTTTAGTATATACTAATATATTTTCGATAGTTCGGCTCCTCTAGGTTACGTTTAACGTCTCTATTTGCCCGTCGAAAACTGTCAAACAGCATGCAGTTTTTCAGAAAAAAATAGTTTTCGTCGTTAATTTACAAAAATCATATCTCCTTCGTTATAAACTCGTTTTAGTCCGTTCTTTCGCCAAAAGTTTCGTTTTTAAAAGTATTTCCTAAATCTTTGGTCAAAAATTACCCATCTTTTACTGAGTTTCCCACGTTTTTAAAATAAGGACAGTAGGTAAATAAATAGTTTCAAAAATCATTTTCCTAGTTTCAAACTTGTTCCAACTTCAACCAAACCACTTTCAATCACCACAAAACTAGTCTAATCCTACCATACATCTTCTTAGGGTGTCATGGGTTCCTAAACATCATCAATCCACTAGGTCTAACAAGGGTTTCTCATGTTTTCATTTTTTGGGCTCAAAGTTAAATATGTACAAAAATAGAGTGGTATAAGCTATTATATGCATGAGTTCTTGTAAGAAAAGTATATAATCATAGTAATAACTTGTAAAAATTATAAAATGAGTTTGTTAACTTACTTTGAAGGTTTAGGGAGTTTAGATGATGAAAAACCTACTAATCCTTGAGTTTCTATTTCAAAACTCCAACAAGGATGACTAAGTGAACAAGTTTATATCTTGATCTTGGAAAAATTGTTGTTCTTGCTTCTTGGATCACCCCTATGCCGAGCACACCATGGAGAAAATGAGAGAAGATGTTTACTTGCACTATGAATGATTATAGTGAAAAATGGGATGAAAGGGTTTATTATATAATTAGAGACATAAGTTAGGTTTGCATTAAATTTGGTAGGTGAGGTTAAGCACATGAGATGGCTTAGGAGGGGGGGGGGGGGGGGGGGGGGGGGCGGTTCACAAAGGAGGGAAAAGGGAGGGGGGGATGTTGGGTGACTTATTTTTGAGAATTAGTGTAAGATTGTGTAGTATTATTTAGTTTTAGGTTTAATCAGGTACCGGGTTTGTTAGAAATAAATTTTATCGAAGTTATTCGGGACATAATAAAGTCGTAAAAATTGTAAAAATATGTTGGGTACAAATACGGAGAGTTTGGGTGATTATTGTTTAATTTCTACGAAAACCGTCGTAAATAAATTAGGAGTACGATATAAATTAAATAAATTTCCACAATACCGGGTAAATTAATAATATAATTTTTTTATATTATTAAAATGAATATAAAAATATATTAGGATCATAGTCGGGAGTGTCGGACGTGTTAGCCACATTATTAATCGTTTGTTAACGTTTATATAGAAATAATTATACGTAAAAGTTAATTATACCAAAAGTATTAGTTTAAATAACCTACGAGTGGAATAGTATGCAAGTGCCATAATGATGATATGCAGACTATTTCTAGTCCATATGAGATGTCCCAAATGATAATGCATGAATTCGCTCTTGAACCAATACGGTTACGCGAATTTAAATACTCGTAAACTAAATTTACGATGAAATGAGTAATGCACGTGAATAGTGAAATTTCTTCCGGAAATGAATAGTGTCAAGTGAATAGTGAAATTTTTGAATGTTTCTTGGAATATCAATTTGACCTCAAAAATGATGAATAGTAAAATGATGAATAGTGATCGATGAATAGTAATTGGTGAATAGTAACTTATGAATAGTAGATTGTCGAAGTTTGGAAAATGACCGGAAATTACGAGTTGTGACAGCAAATCAACCGGACGACCCCGTACGATCCCAAGAAGATAGGCATAGAATTATCAGATATATCAAATCAGCACAAGTGCATAAAAACCTTCGTGCCAATTTGACCGAACACCTTTCTCGTAATGTTTAATTTTAGTTTTTAATATTTATGATGTTTTTAGTTTACATATTTAATTTCATGTTGTATTTTTAATTTCGTACATTTTACATTTTTAATTTATGTAATGTTTTTATGATTTTAATAAATAAAAGTTTTTTAAATAAATAAAAAAAAAATGTGTTGAAAGGTAAAATGGCGTGAGATGGTTGGAGGTGAAAATGAGATGTTGGTGAAGGAGAGAGAAAGCTGATGTGACGCTGATATGGCAGATAAAATGGCGCGAGGGTTGAGGGTAGTCTAAGGTGAAACTAAAAATGTTGTTTTCCCATGCCACGATACTTGGTGCTCTAAGTAATAAATTGGAGGGTGCAAACTAGTGGCGTAAGCCGCTTCTAATAACCATGTAGCCTTTCCTTTTATCAAATTAGAATATTGTTCCAGTTTGACTTTTTAAAGACATTCTTGTTCAACTTTAAACTTAAATATTTTATTTGTGCTGTATAATACTTGATAAAAATTTTACCAATTAAATTACATTTAAAACCAAAATCATTCATATATTTTGTATCAAGTATTATATAACACAAACAGAAGTATTTAAACTCAAAGTTGAGCAAGAAAGACTCTAAAAAGTCAAAATAGACACTTATTTTGTAACGGATGTAGTATATACTAGGACAACTTATTTACTATTTATATCCTGTGTAAAATGTTAAAGAGTAAAATACACTATTAGTCCTTGTGGTATTGCCAGATTTCATGTTTAGTCTGTTTCTGAAAAAATTCACCTAACGAGTCCCCAACATTCCTTAATATTACACCGCTGGTCTAAAATAGCTAAGAACATTAGTGCCCGATCGTTATCTCTAGTCACGTGCAATGCACACGAGCCCAAGAATATCATGTTGCTCAAAAGCTATTTAAATACTAGCAAATGTAAAAGCTTTTTCTAAACAACAATTTTGTTACCGAATAGAAAGTGATATTTTCGCTTGCAGTATTCAGCAATGATCATATTTAATTTGACATTCGAGCTTCTAATAACTACATATTTAAAGTGAGCATACTCCGTCGCTACCTTGTTGTGCCATGGCTGATCCTTATTGTCACTTACATGTTTTATAACCACAATATATGTACATTTGGACTTAAAATATAAGTCTTACATTCTGGATAACTAAAAATAAGAAGCGATTTATTGTTTGAAACATGAGAGTGATGTATTCGTTATGGCGTGAGAATATGACAAAGTCCATAAAAAATAGGACTAACCTATAGTTTGATTTTAGTGTAAAGAGGCAACGTTAGGAATCATGAATCTTTGGAGGCAATATTCATAATAGTATACTATTAATGACCATATTTGTATTTTACTCATAGAATAACACCGCCTTAGAGGATTGGGTAGAGGAGTTGAGATCCATGAAGAACCCTTCCTTGCCATAGATCCAATCAACAAATCCTAACCATACAATCTAATTTGATCCAATGGCTTAGATTGGAGCTAATATTTACACTAGAGGGGCAAAAAAGGCAATTACATAATAAAAAAAAAAAATCCTTACCCTCATTATTTCCCCAAAAAAACACACACCCCGTAAACCCTCTTCTCCAACCAGATATGCGTTCCCCACCTCCACCTTCCACCTCCAACCGTCCACCACCTCCACCGTCATCTCCAACCGTCCACCTCCAACCGTCATCTCCAACCGTTCACCACTTCCCCAATCGTCATCCCCAGTCCACAACCTCCCCAATCTTCATCCCCAACTGTCGCCATCCACAACCGTCGTCATCACCAACAGTCGTAATCCACAACCGTCGAATCAGATATGGAAGAAGGTATGGTGGATGCTGATATGGAAGAAGGTATGGTAGATGCTGATGTGGATGAAGGTATATATATATATATATATATATATATATATATATATATATATATATATATATATATATATATATATATATATATAGTAGAAGTTGATGTAAATCAGCTTATTTTATTTTTATTTTTTTTTGCTTTTTAAGCTTATTAATAGATTCTGTTTTATCTGTAACAGAATCATATATGATTCTTGTGGAATCATATATGAAGAATCATATATGATTCTATTCAGAAAATAAAGAGTATTTGATCGTTGTAATGTTAATACTATATATATATATATATATATATATATATATATATATATATATATATATATATATATATATATATATATATATATATATATATATATATATATATATATATAACAGGAGGCGTTACACGCGTATTGCCACCTCATTGCCCAGTCATTGGCATGTAATTCATTTTCTACCATGTCATCAGTCATGTCATCACATTCAAACCATTTTTTATTTTAAATTCGTATGTCCACCTAATCATCTTTAAATGCCATGTCATCACAATTAAAGCCACTTAAGCATTGTTAAACATCTAAAATTCCGAATTTAATAAAAAATGACAATGGTGAGATTTGAACTTGGGTTGTGTGTAAGATTAGCAAATGAGATTACCATTAGACCAACATATTTTTTGATTATATTTTGCAAAGCCAAAATCTATAAACCCGCAACCAAATATTATATTCACCATCTTAATGAGATAATATCAAATCATTTACAATAATAATCCCATGTAAAACGGACGTATATTTTTTCACAAAAGAAAAACCCTAATCATCAAAATTCTCTCCATGAAATTCTCAGCCCTAGGTACGCCTTTTTTTTCTTCTAAAAACACTAATGATCTCTGTTAATTGTTTTAGTTATTGTTGGTCTCTTTGCAGCCTTTTGCAGTTTGGTAGTGATGGTTTATGAAGTAGATGATGATAACATACACTTATTCAGAATGATTTTACTTACTCATGATGATAACATACACTTATTTTTTTGTGAGTTATTGTTTGATCTGCAGGATAAGCATACCTATCTTCTAAAAGGTTTGAAGTCTTATCCACACTGATTAGTTTGATCATGAACTAATATATTTATTGCCATCGTGTTCTTTAAGTTTTGTTGAATCATTATATTCTTTTGGTCTTTTTTGTTCATATAGACAGACCTGATTGGTCAGTGTGTGGAAGGGATATATGATAATCAAGATGTGCAGCGATTGATATATGTGAGACCTGTAGAAAATGCAACAACCAGCAAAAAAAATGTCTGATTAGATTCACACAGCTCCGTATCACAAAACATTGAAGTTTAGACATGTATTCTGACATGAACCTGTTTGTCGCATCAGGTTACACTTCTACCATTATATATCTTTGTTTTTAAAAACCCCAAGTAGTTTCTAACCTCGATCATAGGCTATTGAGGTTCGTCAAGGTATGCAAATTAATTGTTTTAATTTATAATCGTGTTTCCAACTTTTTATGTATGATATAACATTAGGATTTTGTTTTATATTGACTGAGCTATAATTATTATTTATTTTACTCATATTTGCTTAATTAGTCTTTTGGAAATTTTGTTGAGAATAGAAAACCTAAAAAATTATATTTTGTTTGTTGATTTTAGCATTTTTATGACTATCCATCAATCATAGTTTGAGCTTTCTATCTTTGTATCTTTTGTTTACTGATTTCTGTAAAGTACCCCTATAATTCTAAATACATTAATATTCAAAAATGATTTTTCAGATGATGGATCACCTAATCTTCCTGGTCGAATATGAGGTGTCTTTATGTGTTGAAGTTGATCAGTGAGTCAAGGTATATTTGCGCCACCACGTTTTTGTTATGGTATTTGCACACAACCTATACATAATTGTTGAAAACTACGGTCATTTAACTATCTAACAGTTTATTAGCTTATGAAACCTTCTTATAATACTGTATACAGATGCAGCGACTAGCCCAGTTGTGTAGTATTTTCTGTCAGGGACTATTTGACGGGAAGGTAACAATTTAATAAGTTGGCTGATGTCTGCACGAAGACACTATGATCTGATGGTAATGTTGCCTTTATCATGGATTACAGTTCGGTTTGTATGAGTCTTTAAAACTAGAAGTGAGGTACGGTTATCAGATGTGACATATAGTTATCCTTGCAGCGTTGACATTATTCACATCTATGGTGAGGGCATCTCATGACCATATAGCTTAAAGGTCAGTGAAGTATACATGAATTATGATCATTTTATTAGAATCCATCTAATTTCCAATGATAAAAAATATACCAACGATAAACAAGTCAAAAACAAAGGGAAACAGGTCAACAACCTCTTATACCAACTGCTTTTATAGTCCCAAAAGACGAGCCACTTACTGCTGACCTACCGCGGTTAAAGGCTCATAATCCAGTAACTATACCTGGTACGTATTTCTCTTTTATATAATAAAGGAAAACCCAATAGGGGGTTTTGACAAGTTGAAAAGCTAAATCATTTGTTACTGTAATTAACGCCTGATTGTCACTAACGATATGATACTTTGTTTCTCACAGTGCAAGATCGAGTGGTTGCTTTATGGTTGTGATGGAGTGAAAGAGCAACGCAAAGAAATACTATGTTAATGACTGAAGTGGAGATCAAAAGAAGCGAAAGGGCATATTATTATACGGCTTCTTTTCAGGTAGTTTAGGAAGTAACTGAATACCAAACAACTTAAATTTCACTGATCTTTTGTACTTTTAAGGCTCATATTGACATTTTGTGCTAGAATTTTTCATTATTAAAAATCGACTCATTTGCCTAGCTTTCATATATATTTTATCATTGTTAGTAACAAAATACGCCTATCTAAAATAAAACATAAGGGTATTGCTTAAAAATGAGGAGTCAGAGACCAATTACCAATCCTTTATTTGTCCATTCTTTTTCAAAAAGGGGGCTAGATTGGCGTTGTTGATGGTTAATTCTCAGTTGGAATTGTAGAAATATAATTTATATTTTCAATGATTGCAACAAACTATGGTATTAAGAAGTTTAATCACAACCACTGTTCATGGCTTAGTCTTTTACTTATTGAGGTACGAATTTAAGAACCACCGATTAACGAGTATGTCCACAGTTATGTATTTTCGCCTTTAACGTCGACATTCACTTGATACTTCTGTATCATGCCTTTGTTCTTATTGCATTTGGTTAATCGCATAATTCTAATAATTTTTATGTATCCAGGTCACTACAGATGCAAAATTTGTTGTAGCTTCAAGGGTATTACGTTGATTTCAATTCCACATATTACACTATTGTAAGTTACAAGTCCAGTTTGCAGGCTAATTTATAACCATAGTTGTAACCACAGATGCGGCTTTTGGGGAATCTTCTTTATTGCTTATGCTAAACAAGAGTAGGTTTCCTACCTTTTATTTTTTTTTATTTTTTTATTTTTTTTGCAATTCTTAGCTGCAATACCACTGCACATGATTATATATGAATATATACTCAATATATTAAGTTCAACTACAATATTAGTTAGAAGTATTTTTGTGAAAAGTAGGATAGTTATTATGGTAAACATATAGACTCCAAGCACATTTTATAAGAAATTGCTTGAATTTCTATTTTCATGTAATTTGTATATTGGTACAATTTTAATATATGCATATCGACTCCAAGAATGGTGTAAAATTTTAACCATCAATTGTAAAAAAATTTTAGAGTTTAAGACTCCTATTAGATCGCATCAATGTTTCACATAAAAAATAAGTTGGCATATTGCAGAAGAGGGCCATCAATAATTTGTATAGGCCTCAATCGAGAACGAGAAAGAAGGAAAGATTATATGTTTATGGCACCAGCGTACTCATGTGATATTCTTGAAAAGCTTGCTTCCTTTACTCGACGATCTTTCTTGTCATGCTTTTCCAGTGACTCCTGTAAAATTGGTACTCAATTTTCTTTTTTTTCAACTTGCTTTTCCAACATCACCTGGATGTTTGAATCTTGATTTTCTTTATCAGCTTGATTTTCCAGCGACTTCCATATGCTCGGCACTCTATCTTACCCAGGCCGTGCTCCAACTATGACACAGTAAGCACTCTATCTTCTGTAGGTATGACCATTTTGGTAATTATAGATACCAATATGATGGTAAGATATTAATTTTTATTATATCTCAAATGAACATTTTGAAATAAAGATAAGCATGAAAAGAGAAAAAAGTAAGCAATCCAAAACACCCGCTTAGTATAATGGGCCTTTAACCTTGATTAATTTGGATAAAAAATTGAATTGTGATCAGGGTGTGTGAGACATTGTTAAATTAGTATTGTAATTTGATATTAGTATTGCAGCAAACGTATTCAAGTCAATGGGAACTAATTTGAAAGATGCACATATTGAGGTAGAGAAAAGCATAGGTAGGAGTAGTGGATTTGTATCCGTTACTTGAACTATCACTAAAGGAGGCCTGGCAGCTACGTAACCCTTTGTCCAAACACTATGTATGTCGGTGAACCAATAAATAGAGTGATAACTTAATTAACACAACTGCTTTTATGTTTCAGGTCATAATTATATTGGGTCGGACCACATACTTCTTTTTTTGCTTAGTGAGGATGAAGGTGTAGCAGCTCGCGTACTTGAGAATCTCGGTGCAGTTAACATACGAAAATTCAACCTTTATTTTGTTCAAAATGGGGTGGTCGGTGTTGGCCCAAAACACTTTTTCTCTGTTTATAACATCCCTCAATTTTTTTTTATGACAACATTCCTCTATGACATTTTTGCTAATATGTACGTATTCATTTTTTATGTAGTGTTACGTTACAATTCCTTGAGTTGGGTGTTGCTTCAAGTTAGATAATTATTTTGGTTGCAATGGCACCCATTTAATGTCTCATCTAGCCCTTTAGATGGTAAGTATCATGTTGCTGTTCTTATAAAGGTCCTTGGAATTTGGACAAAGAAACATGGGCATATCTTGAGCCCTTTAGATGGTAAGTATCATGTTGCTGTTCCATGAACCGAGTTCTTTTGAATTGATTTTTTAATACTACAACAACGTTGCTGTCATAGGCTCCCAAGAAGCAAAGACTGCGTTTAAGCATTGCACGAGTAACAATGAAAAAATAGAAAGACCATGATCAAAGACATCACAGTAGGTCATTAATTTTTTATTAAAATCCTTTGTGCGCTTTAGATGATGTAACTAGAAATTTGTCAATGTAACTATGTCTTTTGTAATATGTATGGTCATGGGCATTCAAACTGTATATATCTAATGGGGATCTATCAGTTTTATATATTTTGTTTGGAGACATGTATGAATTTTCTCAGAAATTTCTTTAAGGCGTTGTTAGCTAATTTATTTTACTATTGAAAACTATATTGTAAGTAATACTCCTTTTTGAAAGGCACTATAGGTATTTGACATGCCTCCTTTTTAGCATTAGATATTGAAAATAACTTAAATTGGACCATTTGTATTAAACGAGTCGAAAGTGCCTTTAAAATTAATTCAAGTACTGATGTGTCTCCTTTTCTATTAGCATGGTTTTGCTCGATTGGCTAATGTCATGTTTTTCGTCATTTGTTTTGTTTACAAGGTCTTTTCATCGACTTCTAGAATTGCAATGCGTATGGCATCACACAATGTTGAAGAGAAAGTACTTACTAAGTACTTTTAGAGTTGCTTCCATGCACCTATGAATCCTTGATCTTATAAGTAGACTTACAACCCATTTAATCAATGCATGAACCATATTGTGATGACAATTTTTTTAAAACAAAATACACTTGATCCTATTTAACCCATTTTCTTTATAGCTCGCTTTTATTCTATCCACTACATTAAACTTTGTTATTCCTAAGGGCACCTTTTGTTCAAGATCTTATAAATATTATAAAGATTTTGAATTGAGGTATTTTCATAATTCTTACTTTGTGAGATAAACTTTTTGGTTTATTCATTGAATCTGATTTTGCTTAAAGTATATGCAAAATCAAACATTGACACATAACATTGCATATTAAACTTTTATGAGATCAAGTATTAGCTAAAGTGGGATTTTTTGTAATCCAAACTTTTTTCATTAAAGATTTTTTAACATTTAGGTGAAAGGTTAGTAATGAGAAGCCTAAAAAAAGATACTAACCTATAATTAGTTAAGTATGAGTTTTAAATAGCAATATATTAAATATATTAATGTTGATAGAATCTGAGTCTACCGCAGTCGAATAATGTACTCTTTAAGAAATGCAGATAATAACAATTTCCCATCTTCCCTAAGTAGGGGTAGGGTTGGGTCGACCCGACTAGACTCTTTTGACACCCCTATTGTCTATTAGTATATGATACCACAAAGTGCAAACAAAAGGAGACCTACATGATCCATATTAGAAAGTTGCATAATTGTGGGATTATGCAACAAATATGTCGCCCAAGAGTATTCACGAGGAAAAGACTTATAAAACAAATAGAAGATGATTGTAATTTATGATCATCATGAAATATGTGTTTTTCAACACAAAGATATTATCTTTTCCTTTTACTCTACATTAGTCATTTAATCAATCTTACGGAACATGTAAATTGCAGAATACATTCTCAATGATCTACATGATTTCTCTTGGTCTAAGTGGTGCCACAAAGTAAATTTTTGAAACTTAAGCTATTAAAATTTAATTTAGTGATTCACATTGCTTTCAAACTATTTGCAACGTAAGGGTTTCTAATGAATAAGGTGTTTGACGGGTACAACCAGCATTCAAACTAGGCTTTCAGGTTATAATTAAGAGGCAATTAAAATGTATGTCAACCGCACATTTCGAAAAACTATTTAACTTATACTAAAACCATCAAAATATTAATTAACCTCCTCATCCTTAAATATGAATTTCAATTGACTAATACTATCAAAAGAATAATTATAAGTCATGTGTGTCTCTTTATTGATACATAAATTATAACTATAAAAGATCACTTATATACATACATGACTAACTTTAAATGTAAATTACAAGTCATGCCCGCCCATCGGGCGGGCTTAGAAACTAGTATATATATATATATATATATATATATATATATATATATATATATATATATATATATATATATATATATATATATATATATATATATATATATATATATATATTAACAAAATCACATGCGATTTTCTTAAAAAACAGAATCTCAGATCGTTATGGTGGATGATGAGGTTATGAATGAAGCTGAAATATTGGTGGATGCTGATGTGGAACAAGAAAATATTGCTGATGTGGAAGAAGAAAATATTGCTATTATTCAAGGTAAATCATATGTGATTTAGCTTTTTTTTTTTTTTTGCTTTTTAAGCTTATTAATAGATTATTGTTGAATCATATATGATTATTGTTTAATCATATATGATTCTTTTGGGGAATCTGTTTATAATATATTCTGTTTTATACTTTCTGTAAATTAAAAAAGAAAACAATCATATACGATTCTTGTAGAATCATTTATGATTCTTGAAGAATCATATATGATTCTACAACAATCATATATGATTCTAATGAAAATACTATATTTCAGCATCTGTAACAACACCAAGGCCAACTTTATACGCACATGAAGAAACTCCCGGGGGATCTGTTACTTGGGAACCAGTTGTTGATGATATTTATATACCTGTTGAGGGGAAAAAGTATAATACGATAGAGGAATGCGTTGAAATGTATAACAAATATGCTGAAGTAGCAGGATTTGAAGTTAAAATATCGGCGCAAAAAAATACAAGAAGTGGTTTGGTAAAAAGTAAGTACCTTATGTGTAATAGGCAAGGGATTCCAAAAGAGATAAATATAAACACATTGGATCCTGAAAACAGTGACAAGAAAGTAAGAAATACAAGACAACGGGTAACAGGTTGTATGGCGCGAGTATTAATAACTTTGGATGAGGTTTCTGGAAAATATGTAGTTCATAAATTCCATTCTAAGCACAATCATTTAATGATTCCAAAAGAGTATCAGCATCTAACAAAGAAACAAAGGAAGATGACTCAAGCGGAAAAGGTGTTCGTTGTGAAATCTTCAAATATGAAACTTGGTGCGACAAAGGCACACCGTTTGTTATGTGGTATTAAATGTGGTTATCAATATGTTCATGGCACAAGCAGTGCTTTCAAGAATCATCAAAGGGATATAAATGTGTGTATAGGTGAAAGTGACGCGCAAATGCTGATAAACAAAATGGAAAACTGACAGAATTATGTGCCGAACTTTACATTTCATTATATGGTTTAAAAAAGTGAGTTGGTTGCACTTTTTTGGGCGGATGAAGTTGCCAAATGCAACTATAAGGAATTTGGAGATGTAGTGTCATTTGATGCAACATACAGAACTAACAAGTAAGTAACTTTTCATATATGATTATGTGAGATTTGAAACTCTTGATTCTATTCTTGAAATTATTTTGTGAAACTGTTGATATTCAGTACGAAATGGTGTGTGTCCCATTCACCGGGATAGATAATCATAAAAAGTGTGTGACTTTTGGCGCGGGAATGCTTCTAAGAGAAGATACAGAAGCTTACACATGGCTACTGAAATCATTCATGAAGGCACATGGTAAACAATCAAAAATGATTGTAACGGATCAAGATGGAGCCATGAAGTTAGCAATTGAAGTTGTACTTACTGAATCCAAACACAGACTATGCATGTGGCATATCACACAAAAAATTCCAGGAAAGGTATTTTACTGAATCCAAACACAGACTATGCATAGAATCATATATGATTCTCATAGAATCATATATGATTCTCATAGAATCATATGAGAATCATATACGATTCTTGAAGAATCAACTGAATAACATAATTTTTTTTTCTTACAGATTTGTAAAGAAATATATGATGAAACTGATTTCAAAAAGCGTTTGAACAAGATTATGTGGAATATGTTCATTGAACCATTGAAGTTTGAAGAAAAATGGGCAAAATTGATTGAAGATTTTGAATTGTAAGACCACAAATGGATGAAGAAGATGTTTGGACTTCGAGAAATGTGGATACCAGCGTATTTTATTGACTCACCACTGTTTGGATTAATGAGAACTACTTCAAGGTCTGAGAGTGAAAACGCATTCTTCAAAAATTTCACAAATCACGGATCAACATTGGTT
Source organism: Artemisia argyi (assembly GCA_030686995.1). Classification (NCBI taxonomy): domain Eukaryota; kingdom Viridiplantae; phylum Streptophyta; class Magnoliopsida; order Asterales; family Asteraceae; genus Artemisia; species Artemisia argyi. The sequence continues at coordinate 121,702,735 of CM060703.1, forward strand.
CATTTCATGATGTGCTTCGAATCTGCAATGGAGAGGCAAAGGTATCGGGAACAACAAATGGACTTTAACACATATGACTCAACTCCAAAAATTTCTACACAATTGAGTATGGAACGCCATGCATCTAAAGTATATACAAGAACAATGTTTCTGCTTGTTCAAAAGGAATTAAAGGAAGCTTGTTGGAATTGCACAATAGAAGAGTTTAGAACGGAAGAGGGCTGTGAGATGCTTAGGATTAGAGATAGAAATGTGGCTGCTTATAGGACACTTTATAAAGAAAAAGGAGAAGAACAAGTGCAGGAATGTGAAAAAGTAGTAGAATACAAGGTAAATTTACTTGCATATTATTAAATGGTTTTTAGCTGTTATCGTTGTATACAGACAGTCATATGTAATTCTCAAAAACATCATATGTGATTCTCAGGAAAATCATATGTGATACTCATTGAAAATCATATGTGATTCTGAATATATGTGATTCTGATATATGGTTCAAAATAATCATATATGATTCTACAGAATCATATATGATTCTACAGAATCATATATGATTCTACAGAATCATATATGATTCTGAACATTAGTAGTTAATGAATAATATAGGTTCTAATTTTCTTCCCTTTATTTTCTGTAATAAGGTTATACGTTCTCTTGAAGACGGGTCAGTGGAATGTACTTGTAGGCATTTTCTTCAATTTGGATTTTTATGTAGAAATGTATTATGTGCTTTGAAGAACCGTGATGTTCAAATGATCCCGGAAAAGTACATTTTGAGGCGTTGGAGGAGGGACATAATACCACCTACATTGAGAAGAATGACAAATAGGTATGGTGAAAAGAATATACCAGTTGAGAAATTAACAAATGAGGCTACTTTCGTGGTAGACGAGTGTCTATATTTGTTGGGTCGATGAAGGAAAGTTAGGAAAGTTTGTGGAACAATTGAAATCAATCAAGAAAGGAATTGAGGATGAAGCGCCTAAACCTCCTTCACGGAAAAAAGAAATTGAGAATGTGCTTGAGGATGTATATGCAGTTAAGAAACCTGAGAAACAAGTGGTCAACAATCCATCCATAGCTAAAACCAAAGGTTGGTCGAAAGAAGAACTTAGAAAGAGTGCAAGAGAAATAGCACTTGAAGAAAGATCTACGCGGAAAAGGAAATGTGGATTCTGTGGTGAGAATACTAACAAGCACACAAAGTCGACATGTCCACAAAATCCAAAGTATATTGCAAAACTTGCAAGAGTTGCTGCTGCACAAAAGGGTAGAACTGATGCAGGTGTACAACAAACAAGAAATGTCGCAACTGAAAAAGCGACTAACGCTTCTTGAATAACAACTTCTTTAAATTTGTTTATTATTATTGCACTGTTGGAAAATTTTGTTTATTGCACTTTACATCTTATATGAAACACTTTAAATTTGGTTCAGGTTTTGAGAATTTGAGACAAGGACAACTTTGGTCCAGAATCATATATGATTCTGGAGAATCATATATGATTCTGGGGAATCATATATGATTCTGGGGAATCATATATGATTCTGGAGAATCATATATTATAATCATATATGATTCTCCAGAATCATATATGATTCAAAATAAAAGATACACCAAAATACCATCAGAAAATTTAAAACATCAAAATAGCATCAGTTTACCATTTCATATACTACGCATCAGAACTTGTTCAATACTATCATCAGTTTTAAAAATATACTACCATGAGATTTTACCAAAATACATCAGTTTCCAATACAAGTCGCCCGAGAATTTGAGATTTGGGTCAGGTTTTGAGAATTTGAGACAAAGATAATTAAACACATCTTTTCTGTTAACAACTTTGTTTTTCAGAATCATATATGATTCTCCAGAATCATATATGATTCTGCAGAATCATATATGATTCTCCAAAATCATATATGATTCTGGAGAATCATATATGATTCTGGAGAATCATATATGATTCTGGAGAATATATGTTATTCAAAATAAGAGATGCACCTAAATACCATCAGAAAATTTAAAACATCAAAATTGCATCAGTTTACCATTTCATATACTACCATTAGTTTTCAATACTACCATCAGTTTTCAAAATATATAAATAGCATCAGTTTTCATATACTACCATCAGTTTTGAATACTAAATACATCAGTTAACGACTTCAGAGGGACCCATCTATTTATCAACATCAGTTAACGACATCAGTTTTCAATCACTTAACGACATCTGTTTATCAACATCAATCTTAAGAACATTTTCTTTATGAACATCTTTTCCTGGATCACGTTCAGCCCTGTTCCTGATTGCCTTCACAATAATCGAGATCCTTGCTTGTTCATCTATCTCGGACTGGAACTTGAAAGCCAAATCATACATATTTTGCGAATGCAAATTCAACTTATGCAAGAGAATCTTGGTAGCAATTTTGAACCTCATTCGCCTCAACAACGACACCTGCTTCTCCGATTCTGAACACAAACCAACATCCCATTTTAAGGCAGTTTCACCAACATAGGACTCCATATGGATCATTGCAAAAACTCCACAGTCAACATGGTTGTTTTTAGTCTTCCATTTCAGCTGAAGAACCCGTGGTCTAACATTTACAACGTTATCAGTCTGAATTTTGTAAAATCAAAATACGTAATAAACGTAGTATCTGTCTGAATTTTGTAAAAATCATATACTATGATTCTAGCAAAATCATATATGATTCTACCAACATCATATATGATTCACACATAATCATATATGATTCACACAGAATCATATATGATTCACACAGAAACATATATGATTCTAGTAAAATCCTATATGATTGTAGTAGAAACAAAAAATAATCAGAAAATAAAATATCGTTTTAGAAGATCACAAACCATAATCATAAGAACATTATTCATGAGCTCTGTCTAATAAAATACTTACAAGAATTTCACACGCACCCTTGTACTTTGAGATATACGCCTTTGGAGAATTATCAAGGATGATCATTGATGTCACAGTCTTCTTAATGTTAAAAACAACAACGTAAAAATGATTGGAGACTTGAATTTGGAAGAACGCCTATAAAAACAAAAAAATGAAACTTAAAAAACCAATTAATACTTCCAAAAATCAATATATGTAAATGAAATGAGAAATTACCAATTCAATTTCTGCAAGAAACTTAGAGACATTGACATTTTTAAAATGAGCCGTAATCTCCGCTGAAAATACATCCCACTGCTCATTTTTACCAATAGTACCTTCAACCATAGTATCTGTCTGTATTAAACAAGAAGTGTAAAAATAAATACACTTAATAATAAAAGTAAACATATTATCAATAAAAATTAAAACACTTACAATACAACCAGTTGGAAAAAAATGCCTTTTGGGTGCTGGATCCTTTTTAACAGACTCTTCATAATTCAATATAGCTCCCCAACATTCAACGACATTGTTATCTATCCACAAACCTGGTGCCAAAGTCTCCATATTCACTCGTACAGCTGATACCTCATGGTCACCAAAAAGAGTTGAAAAACTGTTTCCCTAAATAAAATTAGAAAAACATAACAAAAAAGTGAATTAGAATAAGTACATATCATTATAGCAAACTTTCTTAAAGCAATTTTAAATTACATATTATATGATTATATGTGAATCATATATGATTCTGTGTGAATCATATATGATTTTGAGTGAATCATATATGATTCTGTGTGAATCATATATGATTCTAACAAAATCCTATACATCAGAAAATCACTAAACCACTTATCTCACTCATTATATCAATCATTATACATCAGACAATCATTATATCAATCTCAATCAACTTATCTCAGTCACAAATATCACATATCTACTTCCTTAAATTGACCTATAGACAAACAAAATAAAAGTAAACTCACATCTTATCGCCCTGCATTGCAAACAAACTATTCCCTAACTCAAATTCAATCCTCTGAACCATAGCAATAACTTTCGCTGGCTTATTCTCATATGGAGATGATAGGTAAGAAGATGGCTTAACAATTCTTTTCTTTGGAGATGAACGAGTAACCACTCGTTCAGGAGTCCGAGGACAATCAGTGTTAAGCAGCTGTACAACCCGAGGCCAGTTTAGGAATTCCTCCTGAATCAAAACAAATTTTTTGTTAAATAGATTAATAAAAAGAAAAGTATTTAAAAAAAAACTGGCCGATACATACATCATAGTATGCATCGTAAATGCAGTCAATCACCTTTCCAATCCAGTCAATGTTATCTTGGAGCCACTGCGTAAAACTGTCTTGACTCAATATTGGTTCTTCTTCGTCACTCAACTCTGGCTCAATTTCAGCATATTTCGTGGCACCATCATCTTTCTTAGCAACATCAACATTCTGAGAAACCACCTTATCTACCCCAACATTCTCAGAAACCACCTTATCTACCCCGACATCTTTCTTAGTAGCATCAACATCTTTCTTGCCACGATCATTGCTGTCATCATCTTGTCGATCTTCTAGCTCAAAATGATCAATATGAAGATCTTCAAGAGCTACAGTTTCCTTGAAAAGAGCTCCATATTTGTTGTATAATTCAAGCACATCTTCGTCGTTTGGGAACTCAGTATTAGCATTTTTCAGAAGATTTTCAACTTCAACCTTCTGACGAGATATGCTTGAAAGCTTCTCATTAATCATTCTGCAAAAACTCTGCAAAAAAAAAATAATAATAATAAATAAATAAAATCATATATGATACACATAGAATCATATATGATTCACATAGAATCATATATGATTCAAATAGAATCATATATGATTCAATTTAGCTAAAAGACATGAAAGGATTTAAGAAAACTCAAAAGCTACTTTGAAAAGTTAAAATTTGAACAACTAGTGTAAATCCTATGTAACTACCCAAATATACCTAAACAAATGGTATAAATGGTCATAAACACACAAAGTGGTCCTGAACCAAACACCCCTTAAGCAAAGCTGTTTTGAAAGTTTAAAAAGGTTTAGGCTGAAATGAGCTTAGATAATGAAACAAATAACTAATCAAACTTAATTATAAACTAAAAAGCAGAATTGGACTAACAATTAGCACTACATGTAAGCTAATCTCTAAAAGGCTATTTTTGATTTTTTTTTTTTTTTTTTTTTTTTTTTTTGATTTTATGAGAATTTGTTAGAACTTAAACTAGAAGGGATGAAAACTACTTATACGCTATGGAAAGTAATAAAATAAGAAGACAAGCAAATAAAAACAGTAAATAAGCAATTTAAACAGCAAATAAGCAAAAAGTAACAAGCAGTTTGACTTTTTGTCTTTTTGTAGAATCATGTATGATTCATCAGGAATCATGTATGATTCTGATAGAATTATACATGATTCAGCAGGAATCATACATGATTTTAATTAATTCGGCACAAACAAAAAATTCAAAAGATATTATACAGAAAATAGTCGAACGTGTTTGTCGGTAGGAGGCACACGGGAACTACGAGCCTGGCTCACTTTGACACTACCACCAAAAAAACCTTCGGTACCTTATACTTCAGATTCACTCCACTCCCCATGCAATTCCATTGTACCTATTTCCTCTCGTTCAATCTCAAGCTTCTGACGTTGATTCATCAAACTTGAGCTCCAGTTTCGGATAGCAGGACGGTAACAAATAATGGGCAAACCCTCAAATTTTGTGGAATCAAAGTATAGGAGCTGTTAATAGTAAATAACACACAATGAGATCATAAAAAGTAATCACAAAATCTATAAACAAAAAAGGAAAAACTTACAATCAAGAAGCAAAATGCGCCATTGTAGAAGCCTGAAGACGTTTTAGGTATTTAACTATATTTAAGACAGCGGTAAATATAATCACACCAATCAATGTTTGGAATGATAATTTCTTCAGTACTACGCCTAACAACAGTCAAATCTATAAGCGCCTTCATTGTATGAGCTTTGGCCATAACATTGGCAAATAGAGTAAGGAAGTTGACTTTAAACATAAAGTCAACTTCCGTTGCAGTGATCAGCTTTCCAGCAACATCACTAGCTCTAATTTCTTTATACTTCTTTGGATAAAATTGGTTAAGCCACAGCTTCACAAAAGACTCATCCAAAGATCTCTCGGGTAACTCAAAAAACTTTATTCCACCAAGAGGGACTCCTAAAATCTCATGGATTTTCTCAGGAGCCACGAGAATCTTCCCCTTCTCCAACACAAGCTCGTAAGTTTGTTTATCAAAATTTGCCACCACAAACCCTGCCATACGAGAAGGCACTGTCTCTATATTAACCCCGTGTAGTGAAGAAAACCCGATATCCTCCAAGAAAGATTTCATATCAACTCTTACATCACGGATAGTAGAAAACAAGCTCGCAGATACTGTCCGAGAAAGGAGAGCCGAAAATTTTCTCAGATACTCTTCCTTCTTAATTTGTGCGTCGGAAAGTGGTTTCTTCTTTTTTTCAATTGGTTCTGACTTAAGCTCCTTTGGTTCTGACTTAAGCTTTTTCGGCTTCAAAACCTTCTTAGGCTTCAAGACCTTCTCTTGTGCCTTTACTGCACGCTCCTTCGGCTTCAAAGCATTCTCAGACTTCACTTCAACAATAGCCTTCTTCAAAGATTTCTTAGGCTTTGAGACCTTTTCTTCTTCAACCAAAGAATCTGAGTCAGAAACACGCTTTCGTTTATTAGTTGTTACAACACACTTCTATTTTTTAGCCCTCTTTTCTTTTGAATCGCTGTCAGACTCAGAAACGACTTTCTTAACCTTTGTTTTCTTCACTACAACCTTTGATTTATAATTTGTAATTGCCTCCTCTTCACTTCCTTCACCTTCACTACTTTCATCATCGTTTTCACTTCCCTTATCATCATCACCTTCTTCACCCTCATCAGACTCGTCCTTAACATCTTCACTACTATCCTTAACATCTTCACCCTCATTATACTCGTCTTTAGAATCACTTTCCTTATCTTCTTCAACCTCATCAAACTTATCTTCTTCAGACTCGTCCTTAGACTCACTTTTCTTATCAGACTCATCTTCTTCAAACTCGTCCTTAGACTCACTTTTCTTATCAGAATCTTCTTCAGACTCATCCTTAGACTCACTTTTCTTATCAGACTCTTCTTCAGACCTAAACCTCGTTGATTTTACAGGAGGAGCTTGAGTTTTTTGTTTTAAAGGAGTTTGAGTTTTTTGTTTTACCGGAGAAGGTTGAGGTTGAGGTTTGAGAACTTTTAACTTTGGTTTATCAGAAGTCGTAGCCTTCTTAGATGATTCATTTGTTATCTTATCTTTAGGCTTACGTGCATAAGTTTTTGATCGACCTGCATAAAAATTTTAAATGTTAATAACCATAAAATAATCTAATACAATCATATATGATTTTGTCAGAATCATATATGATTCTCATAGAATCATATATGATTAAAAGAAAATCATATATGATTCTATGAGAATCATATATGATTCTGACAAAATACACTTATAAAGAAAATACATCAATTAAATAAGCATTTGACAATAACCAGTTGATAAGCAGAATGCACAAAAAGCTCTAAACAGTCCACACAACTTACTTAAGCTAAAATTAACTTAAATCAACAGGAAAATTAATTAGAATAAGCCAGGAAGTACTTGTGCAGGTTGAATGCAAAGACAGAAAGTGCACCTCTAGACCTACTTGATAGCTTAATTAAAAGTACTTAATAACCTCATTAGTGGGAGGTAAGGGTGGCAAAATGAAGCTAGAACTATAGAGAACCTAAAAATTTAAAAATCCCTAATTCTAATGCTCAATTGATGCCCTAAAAAGTCCCTAATTCAGATGCTGTTCACACAGATTCACCATAACTTTGACTTTTTTATTTGCTACTAAAGTTGACTAACTTGAATTTCTAATGATTAATTCTAACCCTAAATGATATGTTAAGCTTAATTGTAACTAAATTACCCTAAATACAACCTAATCCTATCAGTATGCAAGAATCAAAAGTGCTTAGTACAATAAATGAAAACAGTTGAGAGATGTTTATTGAATTTCGACTATTAGCTATAGAACCTACAAATTTTATGCCTAATTGAGCTTACATCAACCTAATGCCGTGTATTAATGCAGCAAACATTCCAAATAAACAACAAGAACCAACAAGAACAAGCAGATCCAAACACCCCAAATAAACATTCCAAATAAACAGTATTTCACAGAGTTTAACGACTAGTTTAACTTGTACTCCTAATATTAAAAGTATTTCTACTCAAATGCACACTTCTCACGTGTATGCTAGTCCCTATCTAATTACATCTCAGCAAGTCACTCAACACTCAACGCACGACAGTCACTCAACACTCAACGCACTTGTAGCACACGACAGTCACTCAACACTCAACGCACTTGCAGCGCAACCGTAATCCTTTCATCAAACTAAAAAACTACATTACTATCAATCAAATATACCTAACAACAAACTCATTCAAATCACGCTATAATAATTCCAAATTTAAACCTAATCATCAATAAACACATAGTTCACACACATATATCGATCAATTAACAACAACAACAATAACAAAAACTCTACAAACCTAATCTAATCAGCATCAGATTCAAAATTAGGTCAAAATAGCTTAATAATACAATAAAATCATCAAAAATAGATAAAAATCTACAAAATAAGAAACAAAATAAGCAAAAAAATAAACAAAACGTAAATAATAAACAAAATAAGCAATTTTACCCTTCCATTCATCAACTAACTTCATTATATCAACAACTACGGCGTTTAACGGCGGTTTAACGGTGGCGGTTAACGGTGGCGACGGCGGCTAACGGTTATTGAGAGAGATTGAGATTGAAAATGAGGGTTTGAATGGGGTGGGTGAGAGACAGAGTATGTAACCGTTTGTTTTGTTTGAATGGGAGGGTTTGAGATTTGAGAGAAAGCACGTGCGGGTTGTCGAATAATTCCCCAACGATCTTGTAGGACTCCAAAAGCTCGTTCAATATATTTTCTAGAATTTTCTTGAACTCTTTTAAATTTCAAATTTTTTTCAGACCTTGCAACACTAAACGTTTTGACAAATACAGACCATGTTGGATAAATACCATCTACTAAATAGTAACCTTTCTTGTATGTATGTCCGTTTGCTACAAATGGACATTCCGGAGATCTACCGGAAAGTTCATCATCAAATAACGGGGAACCATATGATACATTAAGATCATTATTTGCCCACGACATGCCAAAAATGCATGCCAAATCCATAATTTTTGATCCGCAACCGCTTCTAACATAAGAGTTAGGTATTTATGAGCATGTCTTTCGAATTGTGCATGTAAGGCCTTTAGACAATTTTTGCAATCCCAATGCATACAATCAATACTCCCGAGCATTCCCGGGAGTCCATGTTCTTTTTCGTGCAATGCATATAATTTTTCAACATCCGCTGAAGTTGGCTTTCTTAAATACCTTTCAACGTATAAAACATGTATGCATTTAGTAAAGTTCTCTAAACATTGTCGTGAACAACGTTCACCAATTTGCAAGTATTCATCAAACGCATCAGGCACAGTGCCGTATGTCAATTGACGGATAGCGGATGTGCACTTTAAAATAGGACTGATGCTACAACGACCGGTACAATCGTAACTTGGTCTAAAAAAATTAAAGTACTCGGGAATAGGTCGAACATTATAGCTTAAGTTATCGTTGACTATTTTATTAAAAAGTGTTGAACTCATACGATACCTTCGCCTAAACTTCTCTTCCGGATACTTAGGTGGACTGTCACCTTCGCCAAAATAGTCATCGATTAAACGTCGTTCTGCCTTTTCTCGTTCACGTGGTATGTATTGCCTAGACCTCTTAATACCCAATCCTGATCCACCGGCTTCTTGATCACACAAACTTAGAAATTGTTCATACGCCGTATAACCTTGGATATATTGATCCATGTCGTTTTTATAATAAACATCATAATGGTCGTAGGTGGAGAAGTTGTTGGGATCGTTTGGATCCATAGTAGTAGTAGAGATTTAATTGGAAGAGTTTGTGATAATTGATAGAATAAATGAGGAATTTCTAGTGTTTTTTGAGGTAAAACTGTTGAAAATTTATGCAATTTGGCTATATAGCCGTTACATTCAAAAACAAAACAAGAAAACTATCCGTTTGATTTGAATTTAAAAGAAAGAAAAAATTAAAAAAATAATAATAAATAAGAATGGCATGGTGCCGTTTCAACGGCGTGAACAACAATGGCACAAAAAGTGATACAGTGCGCCATTTCATTTTCTAATGCCATTCGTTGGCGCAAGACTTTGGCACTATTGTACCCAAGCTCTTACAGAATTACATGCATTCGTCAATTAATATTTTCTTTCATGTCGTAGCATACAGTTCTAAATGTTTCTCAAAGACACTTTGTGCATATCTTAGCTTTAACAAAGTATAAATAAACAATTTGCTCTCTATGACAGGCTAAATTAAGTATTTTATCCGTATCTACGCCAATTAAAACACAGACATTTGCATACTCTGCCTCTCCAAACTATTTTGATGCCGTCACTTTGAACGAATCCTACCGGTTATTAGACCAAACTATATATCTTAAACCTAACTAGCTAATCAAATTTCTGAAGAAAGTAACTAATAAAATAATAGAACTAAATATATCAATGTAAAAACCAATCTTAGGGTGGTCACTGTCGAGGTGAAGCACCCTCAAATGGTGGCCTTCATCACGCGCGAACTCTACGAGACTATCAACCATCGCGTGACAAGGGTGCAATTTTGAACTTATTTGGCGGTCTGCATCATCTAACCGGGAAAAAAAATATTTTTATTATTATTTTTTTAGTTTGTGAATATGTGTGAGATATGTTTATTTAAAATAAAATATTTTTATATTTTTGATTTGGTAATTACTATAACATCTGTTTGGTGATATGTTAAAATAGTATGTTAAATGATGATATGATCGTAAAATTAATAATTTTGGTGACTACATCTCTAATAAGTGTTAGAAATTTTGCTTTGAAATAGGAAGAAGTATTAAAAAAATAGAAGTTGATAAGATTGTTATATTTTTGTTTAAAGAAAGTGTGTAAGACAGAGATATTGACGGATGTTTCTGGACCACATAATATGTGGGTGTTGATTATTCAAAAGAAAAAAATAATTTTAGGAATAAATAATAGCAGTTGCCCAAATATTTCTGTCCACAAGTTTGGTGCACTCTACTAGTCTACTCTACTAGAGCTTTCTATTTGCATTTTCTTTTTTAATTTTGTTGGGGGTGGGTTCTGGTATTTCTTGACCTAGACACATGTCTTCTTTACACACAGACATCTTTTTTTGCCAAACTGACTACGTCGCGTATCTTTCTACGTTCGGTATGAAAATAAGTGTAAAGTATTTGTTAATACCAATTATATATGTAAGATTTATAGGGTTTTATTTTGTTAAACAAATGCTTAAAGCATAAGGTATCAAGACCAGGGGCGAAGCTTCATAGGGGCCGGGGGGGCGCCCGACCCCCCGAAATTTTTTTTGCGATGTAGGGGGTATATAGTTTTCGTGTAAAAAAGTTTCGGTATATTCGGTTTCGACCCCCCAAAAATTTTGGTATACCTGAAATATAGCCTTAGGAAAAAAAAAATTAGATCCCGACCCCCCACTTACAAAATCCAAGCTTCGCCACTGATCAAGACTCAATCCAAATTGCTATATCAGTGTCATTTTAATTTTTTATTTTTAATATTTGCACACTAAAATAACTCATTTCTCATGACTTAAGTCATTTTTACTTTTTGAGATTCATTATACCCAATTAAAACACTAATATTTTCACACAAACTTTTTTAAAATGGAAATTGCGTAAGCCGTAGTGAATGGCTTCCAAATTGGTGGGGATCTTGCGTTAATGATATTCAGAGAATAATATCTTATATACAATCTTGTCGACTAACTTATTAAGAGATGAGATCAATATATATCTCATATTTGCTATAGAACAAATGAAAAAATCATAGATATTCATTTTTATTTTTCACCTTTTTTTTAAAAACAAAATATCTTGCAAACGGTAAATCGTCAAGCTACAAAAAAAATACCATCGTGACAAGAATTAAATCATCTTTCTATAGATATGCATTGTTATATACTTTCGATGAACTTTTTTTTTCGACGAACCTTTTTTTTTTTTTTTTTTTTTTTTTTTTTGTTTTTTAATTTCCGCCCAGAAAAATCATATATGATTTGTAAAAATCATATATGATTCGTTAAAATCAAATCATATATGATTCTTACGAATCATATATGATTTTTAAAAATCATATATGATTCGTAATAATCATATATGATTTGATTTTAACGAATCATATATGATTTTTACGAATCATATATAATTTTTCTGGGCGGAAAAATTGAAAAAAAAAAAATCGTCGAAAGTATATAATAATGTATGTCTATAAAAAGATAATTTAATTCTCGTCACGATTGTATTTTTTTTGTAGCTTGACGATTTACGGTTTGCGAGATATTTAAATTTTAATAAAAAGGTGAAAGTTTATTTTTTTTATTTTGATATAAAAATGAGTGGCTAAGATTGCTTAATGGGTTCTACGGTAAAAGTTGGATATATAAAGAACTATTGCCAAATAGGCTAAATGTCCGGTTTGTAAGTCGGACCGGACCGGACCGAGACCGGACCGTTGGTCTTTCGGTCGGTCCGGTCTAAACGGTCAAATTGCTCACCCTTAAATTCATTTCCATCACTTTTAGAGTGGAAATCAATTCTCCACCTTTTACAAAGGATCCATTTTCAAAAAGTTATAATTCTTCACTTTATTTTTTTATATGTGTACCAAACATTAAAAATGATTTCATTTTCATTTCTCTCATCTAAATTCCTTCAACCAAACATGCTCTTAAATTTCTCAAATACAAATACTATTTGCTATTTCCATTGGTCATTATACAATAATCCAAATAATACGAAATGCTAGAAATATGTACCATTCTTTCCGATCTCTACACATTTCACCGCCTTTTTTTTTTTTTTTTTTTTTTTTGAACTATAGAAATATATGTACTTTAGTAGTAGAGTCGAGTTATTCTACAAACCAAACATTCCTCACATACCAAGGGACCCATCCTCACCATTCATTTAAAAAGGAAATCAATGTTGAGATTAAAAGTATTTTATTATTTCACACATTTTTTATAATTTAAATATTTCTTAAACCGTTAATCGTTAAGCGAAAATAATTACATCATCGCGACGCACATTTAATTATCTTTCTATAGACGGGCAGTTTGATATACTTTCGGAAAAAAAAATCGTTTTTTTCACCTTTTTTTTCGTGGCCGGAAAAAAAATCATATATGATATTGCATATCATATATGATATGTAATATCCTATATGATATTACATATAATATCATATATAATATCATATATAGAATCATGTATGATATTGCATATCATATATGATATGCAATATCATACATGATTTTACATATAATATCATATATGATATTACATATCATATATGTAATATCATATATGATTTTTTCGGTCACGAAAAAAAAAACGTGTAAAATACGAAAAAAAAAATTTGTCAAAAATATATCAATTAGCCTATCTATAGATAGATAATTAAATGCTCGTCGTAACGGTATATTTTTTTTCGCTTAACGATTAACGGTTTGAAAGATATTAATATTTGAAAAAAAAGGATGAAAGTGAGTTTTTTAAATTGTTGGGATTAATCTCATCCATTAGATCAAATAAAGATGAAAGGTGAAGATTAATCCCTTGATATGTAAAAAAAGTTTTGTCCTCAAATGATCTTTACTCTTAGTATTAACATCTTTAATGAAAAGTTATCTAGTTAAGGCGAGAGTGATGTGATGTCCTTCTTTCACGCTGTTTTTTTCTTTAATCTTTTGTAGCTTACAATATTGGCCATCGGGCCCTTATATAATAGCCCATTAAATGCTAGAGAACACCTATCTTCATAAATATGCCCCCATGGATTATTGGCAGGATTATACTAGTTATTTACTAGCTCATAACCCGTGTTCAACACGGGCATTACCAATTATATTAAATCATAAAGTCTACGATGTCGTATTAACCCTCCATTTTCCTGCCGAAACCAGGTGGGCTGCTGGAGCCCAACTTTCCCACTCCTGTTTCACTTCTTTGATGAATTACGGTGGCCCAGCGATGGCCCAAATTGCTTGGTATAAACACACGACAACCCTAGAACCTTCCATACATGCTCCAGCAAACCGAAATCCATGTTAATCAAGAAGCACGATAGTTATTTAGATCTACTCTTGAACTTCAAAATCAGTTACTAATTCATGGTATTTCATGTGGCAAGATGTTAGGCGTTACAAAAGGATGTGGCTATTTGATAGACTGTGGCCGACGATTTAGCCACGAGGTTTTGAATTCCGTTCTGCTGTGATTATTGGCTAAAGGAGAAACTGGGTTTTGTTGTTCATGTAAGCACAAAGGTATTTTAATCATAAGGTACGTTTTTATTTACTTACACTATGTTCTCAAGAAAAAAAGAATAAGAAAGTGAAAGTAAAGTAAATAAAAAGGAAGTAAACTAAGAAAGAGGAAGTAAAGTAAACTTTCACCCCAAAAGTGGGGTGAAAGCTTTTAAAGCAAAATCACACCACTTTCATACACTTTACTTCCTAAAAAAAACTTGAGAACACAAATTTTATGACTTTCACTTTCCTTCCTTTATTTTACTATACTTGAGAACACAATGTTAATTTATGTCTTTTAGATTCAGATTTATATAAAAAAAAATTAGGGGTTCTGGTTAAATTTGGAAGTTGGGTTATGGTTGATGGTATGAAAAGCTGTTGGTGGATTTGATGCCTCATATGTGTTTGATGAATTTCTTGAGAAAATTGTGTTTGTTTGATGTTCGTGTCCTCCCTTTTTCGATTCTTATGCAGCTAAATATCCTAATTTCCGTTATGATATCGGAAATTCAGTACATAGTCTCTGTTACTATGCCACAATTTCATTTAATATGATGATGATGTGTATGTCCATTGTAGGTAAGTCGGTTCATGGACCTTATTGTTAACAGTTTGCAAAAGCAACAAGGAGGTGTTTCTTTGTGAACTCATCAGGCAAGTTGGAATCGATAGGCTTGCGGGTGTTGTTTGTCTTACTTTCTGCCCATAGAGGTATTACAAATGTTTAAATTTGGAAAACTTAATAGGCAATTTAACCAATCTGATTAAGAATTCAATTTGTATTATGTAAGTTACTTTATGTGCTTTATTCATTTTGACAGAACCACAGACCTTATAATTGCATACATAATGTGTGCACGACACAATCCACTATTAAAGGGTTCCATTGATGCTGCTTTGGTTAAAGTATGCGACGGACTCAATGGTTTGAGTCAATTGTGTACACATTACCCGGTCCATGTATGGTTCACCACTGCTCCAACCCTTACTATGCCAAAGCCTATTTCTAATGCTGCCTTGACAGCTTCTCAAGTTAATTACTATGAAATAACTAAGTAAGTACACTGTCCTATATTTGTCTTTCACTTTGAGTGCATTAGAGTTCTTTTGTATCTACGCCCATTAGCAATGCAATATACTTGGTTTCTGGGATGGGTCATAGGAAATGAATTATTTACATATTTTAAGGTTGACACACCAACCGTATCAAGAGAACTAGATCTTCTTCTTTTGGGTGGTTAAGATTCAGACCGATGAAAAGCCAATATCGTTGATTAATGTACTCGACCAAAGAAAGCTGAGAAGCACGAGAGGATGTCGTAAAAGTTATATCCTCTACTGTTTCTCATTTAGTGTTACTACATTTTTTTCCTAGGCTCGAATAAAAATGATTTTGCGAGTGGATGAGGATGCTGGGAAGATTGCTATAGCGGCCCTTCTGTTGGTATGTAAGTAAAAACTCTACATTGGCATTATTTCTTCATATAATCTATTTATAATCAGTTACGAGGGATATAATTTTATACTTACATTTTCTGAATGAAGCTAAAGCTTTGGAACTATTTTTATAACATCTTTGGCAGCTTCAAAAGGCCGATTTGGCTCATAAGTTTGATTGTGCTCAAACCCTTGATAGATCCATTTTTAGACTAAAAAAACTTTTATCAGTCAGGTTTAGTAGTTTTGCAATATATATATATATATATATGTATAAGAGGCTAACTACGAGTTGCACTTGAAGCTTTGAAGGTTGTACATGAAGCAGATAATGCTGACTCATCATGTCAATTGTCCAGTCATCAACATTTTAATATTTCGATTGCCTACGTGGAATGTCCAGTCAGCACTACAATTTCAATAATTTTCCGGAAATTTGTTAAAAAATTTGACACTTACAAGAATCGAACCCCGGTCTCCCATGTAAACAACCATCAACTAAACCACTAGACCAAAGTGGTTTTTGTGAATATGTTTGAAAAACAAAAACAATAAAGGCAACATAGGTAATCTTTATTTTCAGCAATTTCCCCCCCCCCCCCCCCCCTGATTTCTCTGCATCCGCTTTAATACTCATATATACTTTCCTTAATCCTCTCACAATGAATCACTTAATTCAGTTATACATTTTAAAATCACATCACAATAATTTCGGTTTCCTGATTTCACTCTTTAATTTTGAATTGATTCCAATTTTATTATTCAAATAAATTCAAATTTCTAAACCCACCCTTAAACAATGAGCATAAACATATTCAATTTACATTACTTATTAAAATGCCCTGATTTTATGAATATTTCGAATAACAAACACTTGATCCTGATCATACCATTGTTTCACAATTGTGAAAAATATAGTTTATCACATCTATTGTTTGCTTTTTACATGACTAATTCAAAGAGTAAATGCAACATTTGATCACATTATATAATTAAATAGATGTGCTTTTGATGATTTACAACCAAAATGTATAACCATCATTAGCAATTTATTCACATAGTATATCTATAAGTAGTCAAATATACATAAAAGTTCCATCTAAAGCTACACAAACATCATCAGTAGCCGATTCGATTCACAAACCATAACAGTTATTTTACCCACCATTAAATTTGATAAAAATGTTTAACCTTTCTTAAACCATACTAATCCACAAAGTCATAACAACATTTTTTAATGTTCATTTTAACAGATAATATGATCTTAGTTAGTTACTTAAGAATATTATCGAACTTAAATCATACTTTAATCGGTATCTACCTTGCTAACAACCAGACATGCAACCTTTGATCAAAGGATATCTGATAACAAATTTGATTTGATCATTTAGAACATAAAATCAAACATCAATTATACTAAATAGTATCAAAATAGAGGTTAACAAACAACAATTTTGTGAGATCAAGTGTTTAACATTAAAATCTTACAGTATTTAGAAACAAAAGGAAAAATCTTACAATATTAAGTTGGATCTCAAAGTAGTTGATCAAGAACTGTTTAATGATTGTTCGTAGAGTAATGATTATCGCAGCAGCGTTGTTTATTCAGAGAGTAAATAACTGTTAACGTCTCGAGGTATATTAGACAAAAAGGTGCTATAGATTTTGTAGGTCCAACCCAACTATATCAATGGACCAATATTTTTTCACTTACGTAAATGTTTTTTATGTAATCACTTTATTTTTTCTTATTTTAAAAGTCTACTATTTTGGCATGTTGTATTTTGTTATTTTCATATTTGATCTTTATAATATCATCCTACATTAGAGGAGTTTTAATTGCATTTTACTTGCATGAATTTAGGAAACTTAAATGTTTAAATTAATTATACCATATATATGTTACACTTATTTGAAAACTAAACGTTTTTGTTATTCAAACATACAAGTCGATCAACACATTCTCCACAAAACAACCATTTTACATAAACATCTCCATGAAAGAAAATCTACAAGTTAAAGATAATCATATAAAAGCAAAAGATGACATGTTGGTACCCGAATGTATGTTATTTCTTATTCATAATTATCTGTATTTTATATGTTTTTGATCATTAATTAAAAATACATCTCATATAAATAAAATTGAATTTGTTATGTTTTGTTAATATATCAAGCAAACGCGCATATGAATAATAACAAGAGGAAAGCTATAGCAATTCCAAGTCCTCAAAGACATTCACGTCTTCCGGTACACCAAGCACCTTTAGTTGAATTTTCCATTAGAAAGGCTGGAAGGAAGATTTCAACACCTCGAATTCCAGCAAGTTTGTGACTCGATTAATGGCTTTGATACAATTATACTTTTTTATTATTATTTTTAAAACAACTATTATTCTATTTTATGATTTTTTTTATTTTTAGGTGTTACAATCCCATCTACGGAATATGCATTAAGAAGAACAAGAGAAACGCGTAAACCAGTACCGACGGAGCCGATTCAAGCTGCTAAAGTTATTCGACCGAGGGGCCGTCCGCCTAAAAACAAAGGTTTCATGCCTTAATTCATTATGTAAACAAGTTTATCAAATTTATATGATGTATATAGTAAATTATTTTTTTTAGATACACCGCTTAACGATGTTACGCCTGTTGTGTCTAACACTGAAAAATATGTTACAACACCATCTACGGATTTCTCATTAAGAAAACCAGGAAAAAAGCCATCAAGACCTCCACTTACAGACATTTCAAATAACGTAACTAATGACACAACCGCAAAAGGTATTGATATTACTTTTCGATACTGAAGTGTTTTTTTTTATAAAAAAATTTATTATATTTTCCTTCATAAAAAGTAATGTTTTTGTTTTTTCATAATTAAAATGGTATGTAGTAGGAAAAAGAACGTCTACACCACTTTCTCCTGACTCGATTCAAGCGGCTAAAGTTGGTCGACCGAAGGGACGTCCACCTAAAAACAAAGGTTGCACGTCGTAGTTCATTATGAAAACAAGTTTATAGATTTTATATTATGTGTATATGAAATTAAAATTTCTTTTTTTTATTAGATAAACCTCTTCACGATGTTACGCCTTTTGGTTCTAACACTCCAAAGAATACAATATGTAATAGTTCGGTTCCTGGTAGTGGTAATACCGAACCAACGTCAAAAGGTATTATGCGTTTAATCATGATCCTAATCGCACTACATACTTCTTTTAAAAAGGATACATTCCATACATAATTATTACATATGTTTTGTGTTTGTAGGTACATTCATAAGAAACAATAATGGTTCAAGGTTTCGCAACCGGACGCCGGTGAAATTCAATTTAGGTACATATTTACAAGAGTTAATTAATCACAAATCCAACATTTGAGACACATATATAACCTTTCATTTACATGTACATTATTATAAGATCTTTATGTCACAGGTTCTGCATCTACTAAACGCGATACAATATCAAATGGCCAATCCTCTTTACTAACAACTGATCGTCAAAAGCTAAAAGGCAAAATGTTTTCTAGGCAATCTGCAAGGCGTCTTAACTTCAACCACGTAGATCCTGTAGTCGGCAAAATAGGAAATAGTCATGCATTTGTTGGAATCTCAAAAGGTAAATAATACAAATTCAACACTTATCAAAACATTATTCATGTTTATTTGTTCACCATTCGGTTATTTGCATAAAATATACGAAAGCATGTATATAACATTCACGTATTAACATATAGCAGATTATATTGATCATGGTGATCCAACATTTAAATGCGAGTCTTGTGGTGCAATGTTATGGCATGCCGAGACAGTAAGAGGAGCACCCCTTGGTGGTTCCAAGTCATACTCACTGTGTTGCGGTAGAGGTAAAGTTATGTTGGGCACTGAAATTAAAGAGCCACCTGAGCTGCTGAAACAACTTATTAAGAATGAACACCCTAAGAGCGAGTCATTCATAGATAATATCAGGCGTTATAATTCAATGTTTGCATTCACTTCTATGGGTGCTAAACAAGACCATTCTGTTAATGCTGGTCGTGGTCCCTATTGTTATCGCATACATGGTGAGAATTACCATTTAGCAGGCACTTTGTTGCCAAAAGAGGGGAACCCACCTGCATTTTCTCAGCTGTACATCGTTGATAGTCAGAATGAGATTAGAAACCGAATGAATATCTCCAGGTTTTATTTTTTATCTGACTTAAAATATTGGTTTCACATTATCACAATGTATGATGCATATTTTTAGTTAAGGTGTTTACTTACTAAAATTGTTAATTTTATTTTACAGCAATGACTCGGATACGTCTTCCAAAAAAAATGAGTTGGACTTCCAGCTTACGAAGGATATACGCGACATGCTTGATAAAATTAATCCATTGGTTCAGGATTTTCGCATGGCTGGTGAACGTATTAGGTCTTCTGATGATGAAAAGGTTTGTCTTAAACTTATTGGTACAAGGAAGCGTGATGGTAGACAATATAATCTACCTACTGCATCCGAGGTCGCTGCCTTAATCGTTGGAGATTTTGACGAGACCAAAAACAAGAGGGACATTATTCTCCATCAATAAGATGGTGATCCTAAGAGAATCAGTGAGTTGCATCCCTCCTATCTCGCATTGCAATACCCTTTGTTTTTCCCTTATGCTGAGGATGGATATCGTACAAATATATTCCATGAAGGGGTAACTGATTACGATGAAACCAACAAAGGAACGCGCGTTACAATGAGAGAGTGGTTCGCATATCGTGTGCAAGAAAGGAGAAACGAATTTTCCATGATGCTAAACGGTAGAAGGCAATTTCAGCAATTTTTGGTAGATGGATACACAATGGTTGAATCAGAAAGAACGTATTTTAACAAAAAGAACCAGAAGGAGCTTAGAAGTGAAACTTATTCTAATTTGACAAAATGGCAGAGAACGAAGAGTCTGGAGTTAAGCTGCGCGGCAAACAGGTCGTCTTGCCATCATCTTTTACCGGAATTCCAAGGTATATGATGCAGAACTATTTGGACGCAATGACAATTTGCAAGTTTTATGGTTATCCAGACTTATTCATAACCTTTACATGTAACCTAAACTGGCCTGAAATTTCACGTTTTATGGCCGAGAGAGGTTTGAAATCTGAGGACTGACCGGATGTAATAACACGAGTATTTAAAATTAAGCTTGATAGCCTAATGACTGATTTAAAGGATCGACGTACATTTGGACGTGTCAAAGGAGGTAATTACATTCAACTATTATTTCAAATTTTCATTAAGAATATTTACATTATGTTTGTTACATTATTAATTATTTTATTCATTTTTTATAAATTTTGCAGCTGTTTACACGATTGAGTTTCAAAAAAGAGGCCTTCCTCATGCTCACATATTGTTGTGGCTTGAAACTATAGATAAGATAACGACCACAATAAAGATTGATAAGTATATATTAGCTGAGATACCTAACAAGGAAGAGGACCCTGAGTTGTATCAGATCGTTACAGATCACATGATGCACGGCCCATGCGGTCATGATAATCCAAGCTGTCCGTGCACAGAGAATTTCAAATGTACCAAGGGGTTTCCAAAACAATTTAACGAAACAACAGTCATAGATGACAATGGTTATGGAATATACAGGAGGAGGAATGATGGAAGTACTATAAAGAAAAATGGAACTGATTTGCATAATGGTTTCGTAGTTCCTTACAATGCCGGTTTGCTCAGGCGATATCAATCGTATATAAATGTTGAATGGTGCAATCAGGTCGGGTCCATTAAGTATTTGTTCAAATATATAAACAAGGGACCAGATAGGGTTACTGTTGGTGTAGATGGCGAAGATGTAGACGAAATTAAGGATTTCTATGATTGTAGGTATCTATCTGCTTGTGAAGCCGCTTGGCGTATATTCAAATTTGATATACACTATAGGACTCCAGCCGTTGAACGTCTGCCATTTCATTTGAAAGACGAGCAATCCGTTGTATTTGATGCAACAGAAAGCATTGATTACACTCTCGAAAAGGATTCTGTAAACCAGACTAAATTTGTTCAGTGGATGGAGCTAAACAAGAGTGATACGTTTGTGCAGACATTGCTTTATCACGAGATCCCTAAATATTATGTTTGGAATTCTCAGAAAAGAATTTGGGCAGAGAGACAGAGAGGTTTTAGTTTAGGACGTATTCATCACGTACCGCCTTCTTGGGGAGAGTATTTTTACTTGCGTGTATTGCTAAACAAGGTGAAAGGTCCACAGAAATGGGAGGACCTTAGGGAATATGACGATTTTGTGTATCCTACTTACAGAGAAGCTTTCTATGCGCGTGGTCTTTTGCAGGATGATAAGGAGTATATTGATGGTTTAAAGGAAGCGAGTCATTGGGGAATGGGCGATTATTTGAGATCATTCTTTGTCATGCTACTCATGACAGATAGTATGTCTCGGCCCGACATAGTATGGGAAAAAACATGGCATCTAATGGCTGCTGATGTGGAGAATGTTGAGCGCAAAAAGCATAATAATCCTGGTATGTTGTATAAATTTGTAATTGTCTGTTTCAGCATTGTTTCCCTATCATATGTATAATTTAAACCTGCATAATTGCAACACTTACTAACTTATCCTCCATATGTATGAACAATATTTTGTTACTACCAATATGCCAAATATTTAGGAAACAAAGTTTACCGCATATACTTTAGTTTGTTATAATTTCATTTTAGATCAATCAAGCTTTTCAGCTAATTAGCAATTGTATATTGATAGTTACGTAGTACTATTTTATGTATATGCAGGCCTGCAACTTTCAGACAATCAGAAGTACAACATATGTCTAACTTATATTGAACACATGCTACTGTGTAACAATAAGAGTTTGAAGAATTTCACTGACATGCCGTATCCGAATAACGAGTTCACGATGGAAGGGTATAACAGGTTGATATATGATGAGAAATCGTACAATGTTGATGAATTAAAAGAGCAACATGAAACATTGTATGAAAGCTTGACATCTGAACAAAAAGGTATTTATGCAACTGTTATGGACGCCGTAGAGAATGATAAAGGTGGGATGTTCTTTGTGTATGGATACGGTGGAACTGGAAAAACATATCTCTACAAAACAATGTCTGCTGCCTTACGTTTAAAAGGCGGTATAGTGTTGAATGTTGCGTCTAGCGGTATTGCAGCGCTATTGTTGGAAGGCGGAAGGACAGCACATTCTCGGTTTGCAATTCTAATAAATATATTAGAAGATTCAATGTGCCACATTCCTATACATAGTGACCTCGCTGATTTGATACGAGAAGCGAGTCTCATTATATGGGACGAGGCTCCTATGATACAGTCATTTTGTTACGAAGCTTTTGATAGGACATTGCGAGATATTTGTAGGTCAGACCCTTCTCAAGAATCTCCACATATTTTTGGTGGTAAAGTAGTTGTTTTTGGTGGTGATTTTCGATAAATCCTTCCTATCATTCCTAATGCCAGCCGTAATGACGTCGTACATGCCACAATTAACTCTTCTTATTTGTGGCAGCGCTGCAAAGTTATGAACTTAACGGTAAACATGAGATTGGGTTCTGGATCCACTGAATTTGAAAGAAAAGAAATACAAGATTTTGCTGATTGGATTTTAGACATCGGTGATGGAAAGGTTGGTGGTAAGAATGATGGGGGATCAACTATTGTATTTCCAGATGATATGTTGATTCCAGAGTCTGATGATTATGTGGGCTCAATGACTGATGCAACATACCCGCGCTTTCGAGAAAACCTATGGAATCCTCAATACTTTCAAGAAAGGGCCATTCTTTCACCAACTCATGAAATGGTTGATATGATTAATGGACACATGCTGGATTTAATTGAAGGAGACGAGACGATATACCAATCATCTGATTCTGTTTCTTTGGATGACGCAGACACAAATTTTGATGAGTCTATTTACACTACAGATTTCCTTAACGGTATAAGGATGTTTGGTCTTCCGCAACATGCAATAAAGTTAAAGGTTGGTACTCTTGTAATGTTAATGCGAAACATTGATCAAAAAGCAGGTCTATGCAATCGAACTAGGCTGCAAGTCATAAGGTTGGGAGTCAACGTTATTGAAGCGAGGATCATATCTGGTGGAATTGTTGGTAGGATTTGTGCTATTCCGCGTATGGTTATTACCCCTTCAGAAACAAAAATGCCATTCAAATTAAACAGAAGATAGTTTCCTATTCAATTGTGTTTTGGTATGACTATTAATAAAAGCCAAGGACAGACATTGTCACAAGTCGGTTTGTATTTACCAAAGCATGTCTTCTCACACGGACAACTATATGTTGCTTTGTCAAGAGTCAAGAGCAAGCAAGGCTTGAAGGTTCTATGTTTAGACAGGGAGAGAAACTATTCCAACTCAACTACAAATGTAGTTTACAAAGAAGTATTAGCTCGAATTTGAATACGCGACTTTCTTTTGTAAACAGATTACAACAACATGTGAGGTGTTTCATGGAGTTTTCGATAGATTACAACAACATGTAAGTTGTTTCATGTTGTTGTAATTTTGTGGTTTATTTCTGTTTGTATTTATAAGATTGCAAGTTTAAATAGATTACAACATGTAAACAGACCACATCAAATACTGAGTTATTTTAGTATTATTTTACCCTTATTGATTATCAAAATGCATACTGATAAACATTCATTTAGTTTAAAAATGCCATATTTTTAATTTGAGGATAACTATTAGGTTAGAATTTGAAATGAATTGAAAACAAATGTGGCAAAATAATATAATCATGCAAATCAGCAAATAATTTAAATAAGATTGCAAGTTTAAATCCATTTACTAACAAACTTTAACCATTTTTAGGAAATGATGAACATATTAATATGTGTACACCTTTAATGTTTTGCATTCAAACTTGAACTTTACAAATTCCATATTTAATGTATATTGGTCAACTAACCACCCTTTTGGCTATAAAACTGATACGTTTTTACAGCATTTCATAAATCAAAAACATATTGTAACCACCAAAGACTGCTCATGGATCCGATATTGAATATGCAAGAATCAGTTGCATCATCAGGTTTTTGTATATTTTTTAATGCATGTTTATGATGATACATAATGTGTAAAAACATGTCCATTGATATAATGTTAATGTGTGTAGTTATTTACAATTAACATCATCCTGTTATTATCATTACTAATATTATAATTTTCAAACTGTTTGTTAGAAGGAAACCATCATGATGGACAAGATGATGCAATAAGCTCCAAAGAACATCCTGTTGAGTGGTATTTATGAAAGATATCTCAGATTAGGAAGAAGAAGTTCAAGGATTTTGTAAAGCTCAACAAGAAAAAAACAAAAACTAAATATAAACCAAATGTGCTAAAGGCAGCCCAAAGAAGGTTCAAAAACTTGTACCATATAAAAACCCAAAATATCTACTTACGCTCATTTTACCAAAAAATAATTCAGTTAAATATAATTCTCTCTCTATAAAAACACACACAAACCAATCACGTGTGATCTATTTTGTTATGGGAAAAAAGTAACAAAATAGAATTACATGTGATTTTATTTGGAACTGACACCACATCTTCTAGATCTGGATCTGAATCATATGTAACATGATTTTTAAAATTTCATAGCCCAATTTTCTTCATCAACAATGTTTATTGCTTTCAAATTTGGTTTTTTAAATAATTTCTTTACCAAAAACTTTTACTCCTTTTTAGATCAAAATAACATCACATGTGATTTAGCTTATAAAAACAAAGAGTAAATCACACATGATTTACATTTTTTCATAATAAAACACAACAGGACAAAATCACGTGTGATTTACTTATTGTTATATCAAAATAGAACTACATGTGATTCAACATATAATAAACAAATATTAAATCACATGTAATTTACATTTTTTCCATAACAAAACAAAACAAAAAATAGAATCACGTGTGACGTACTCATTTCTAGATCAAAACAGAATCACATTTGATTTAATTTATAACAGCAAAGAGTAAATCACACGTGATTTACATTTTTTCATAACAAATCACAATAAAAACATTTTCACATGTGATTTACTCCTTCCTAGATTAAAACATAATGACATGTGATTTACTCCTTTCTAGATCAAAACATAATCACATGTGAAACCACCACCAACAACCATCACATCTTTAAAATTTACAAAAAAAACACATAAAAACTACCATGAAACCACCACCACCAACCATCACAAACCGTTACCATCAAACACCAGACCCAACACCAAATCCTCACCATAAATTACTAATTATGACAAATGCTACAATGACCGCAGTTACAATGGTGGTGGTTACAACAACCACTGCCGCAACAACATCTCCGGTGGCCGAAAAATGAGTGACACGACATCACTAATGGTAACCAAAAAAAATACGATGTAAGCAACGATTCACCTTTAGATTGTGCTATTCTATAAGATATTTGATTTTGATAGAAAAAATTTAGGATTTGATGCGGGGGAATGGGGAAAGAAGTTGGGGTGTGTGATTGCAACATTGGTACGTAGGACTCCGAGAAGAAAGAGGCGAATTAAATTAAAGTAACAATTAATCTCCACCATTAGATGTTAAGATGATGGGTGGTTGAGATCAAGGGGGATTTGTTACTTAAATAAAATGTGTTCCGTAAGGAACTTTTCTCTTTGTCGATAACTGGCTTTCTTTTAATAAAAGACATATATTTCACTATTCACATATTTGTAACTTGAATGTTGACAAAATTACTAATGTGAATTATTGATTATTGCATAAGTTGTTTCATTCAAAGTGTGTGTATTTGTGTATTTCATTGAAGAGTTTGTCGGGAGATAAGCAGTGGATACGCACTCCCACAATCATTAAGTATAAATGTTCCTAAAAAATTACATGCAACGACAACAAATAAACCCGCCACAACACGCGGGTTCCTACCTGCTCGTTATTTGTAACACCCCAACCCGATAAGGATAGAAGTACTACATTATGGTGACATATCAAAGCAAACTCAAGCATACATCTTAAGTAATACAAATGAATCTCAAGGTTTACGAAGGATAAATCTGAAGTGCAAGGTTACAAAAGAGAACAACAATAAAATACTAAGTCTGGTAATGAACATCACTTCTAGTCATCTCTAAATCCAATAGCTATCAAGGTATAGTCCACTAAGAGCTCTTATGCACACTTCACTCATATCCTAGCTTTCCTCTAAAACCTGCCGCAGTGAAAAGAAATGCGGCTGAGCTTAAAAAGCCCAGTGAACAGATATATATATATATATATATATATATATATATATATATATATATATATATATATATATATATATATATATATATATATATATAAATGAAACAAATGATAAGGAACAAAGAATATAGTATGGTATGTTGGGAATAATATCATAAGGTGTAAACAAAGTGAAAGAATAAAGTGTAAGGTATAGGACAGTAATTTACCACGAGCCCAGACAGATCATATCATATCATAACCAATGTAACCATATATCTTCATAATCATATAGAAGGGAGACCTCTCAGATAATCAGACAATATGAGGGGTGTCCTCAGTAAATGGAGTGATCAACTCCTAGAAATGTGAAAGGCGTGTATCGCACATAAGCACCAGTCACTATATAACAGATAATCCACTAAACAGAAACAGATCTAGGATGCATCCATACGCCCCTCGCAGAAATCATAGTGGCCGTACCAAATCATATCATAAAGCGCGCATATCATATAACAGAAAGGGGACGGTGTGGAACATCACTCAACCACACTAGAGTCATGCCATTGGTGCATCAATGACACAGCCATCTTACCTTCATGGCTAGGGAAAATGGCTCGGGTATCAAACTGAGAGTCAGATATCATATCATAATCAAAGTGTCATATCAAAAGGTTCATATCACGTGGTTTATATCAAATGTTTCAGAATGCATATCAAAGGTTCATAATCATAGGTTCATGTCAGAGGTTCATCATAAAGGTTCAAATCAGAGAATCATATCAACAGGATCATAGCAAAGGTCCAGAAAAAGGGAATCATAGCAACTGTATCATATCAGAAACTATCAGATCAAAGGTGTATAAGAATTCATGAGAAACCTTAAGAGAAAGGTCAAAATATCTATACCTTAGACCGCAAGTGCACACATAGCAGAAACATAAAGATCGGAAGCGAACTCCTTCTTTAGTGAGTCTACACGAATTTACGATCGTCTTATTATCAATAACTTATTTTAAATTAGATTACTCGTTTTAGTCGGCTTTCTATTTTTAGTAACTTTCCATAATTAGCATGTCTCCCGTTTTTGCCAGATTAGTCATAAATGATTACGATTAACATTTAATTAAGTTAAATTGCACAAAATGATTAATATTGTAGACTAGGGTTAATTATGACAATTTATGATATATTAAGCTTTAAATTGTCATGATATCAAAGTTTAGGGTCTATAATGTAAATTATCAAAATTTAATATTAAAAATGTCAAATAAATTATTTAAAGGTTTATAATATAATTTTATATTAAAAGGATAATTTTAGACACCGTAGTTCATAATTTATTTATATGTGACACTACATCAATTTATACCAGGACGATCCAAAATATGTTCAAACACTCACGAGCATACCCACACGACTCCAAAATGACACCGGCACACACACGCTTTTCGACTTAACCCAAGTAAGAAACCAACATCCCCTTTCTCGTATATATATTTAACGAACCAAAGAAAAACCAAAATGACCAAACATTTAACAAACCAAACCACGGCTCTTCACTCACCACAATTACCTCTTAACGCCCCAAAACAATTATTTCAAAACACATTTAACCGATTCTTGTTCACAACTTATGTCCCATATAGCTATAGAACCATTTCATGTTAATACTCTAATATGTTATAAAATCCTCGAATTAACATTTCCCACGCAAACCTCACGCTCCAAAAGATTAAAATTCTGGTTTCATGCATGTAATCTCAAGTCCCATATCAGTATATTTCATGGACGCCCTTCCTTTATTTCATGCAAAAAGTTCTATCATCATTTCATGTATATAATGTATTCATGGTATAATCCATATCAGTGGTGACATGTTTATGTGATTTATGTGAGATTCGATTCGAAACATGCATGCAAAACTTCTTCATTTATTCACTTATTAACCCCACTCACAAAGCCAAAACGGAAACCCCTCTTGTTATCATGCCAAACAAAATCACAAAACCCTCATCAAATTCACATCCATGATACACTTAATATGACGATGACGAGACGCAAGGACTGCATGAACACAATACAAAACAACTCTAATCCTATATATACATGTGCTTGGCCCTTCTTATTCATTTGGGTTCATATTACAGATTATCCACATATCGTACAATTATATATTACATGCTCATCATTTTTACAGGTTCTTAGGCTCGATTTAGGTAATATATGTTGATGCATAATCTGGCGCGGGCTGATTTAACGACTCTCCTTGGGCCGTTAGTCGTCTTCATAAGCCCTAAGTAGACCTGTCAACAAAGAAAACCCGTTAGGAGTGGACCCGAGGCCGTAGCCCCGGGATCCACCTCCGACGGTCAAGTTAGTATTGATGCGCGGAGCATATATGAGAATTAGGTTTAGGGTAACCTGTTTGGTCGTATTCTGTTGTGAATGGAATCCTAGCCCTATATTTATAAGGCATGGAATTAGGGTTTAGGCATAGAGTGGGCCGCTATCTGTCGGGCCTGGCCCATGGAGGATCCAGTCCGGACCATACGTCCACAAGCCCCCCAAGTTTAGTATGACATAGTGCGTGGCTATGTTATGCTAAACTTAAGTTCTGTTCATGGCCGCGTAGGCCCAATCAACCAAGATGGCATGGCCCATGTGTGCGCATGGGACGGACCATACTGCGCAGCCCACATGCGACAGTGCGCACTGGGATTGCGATTGTGATTGTCTCACAATGGTGAAGGTGGATTCCGCATGCTGCATCCTAGGTAAGGACGTACCTTTTGTACCAGTAGCGATGCAACATGGTGCGACAGAAGACGTGCTTCTGTGGCAGAAGTGCGCGCTGTGCGCGACAAGGATGCGCGTTGTTCGCGCTGGGTGCGCTGTGTGCGAACATTACGTTCGTCATTACAACCGACAAAGGACGTCTCCCCTGCGGAAAGATGGTGCGAATATTTAAATCCGTCTTTGTACCGGGCTTGCAATACCTCTTACGTACGATCTGCTTCCAAATATGCCTGCGTAACTTGTACGGAAACAATGGTATTATATACTCTGGTAGCCCCCCAAGTTTGATGGTGCTACTCGTGTAGGAGCATTAAACTTAGTTATTCAAATCCTGAAAAACACTTAATGCAAATATTAAAAGTATATGCCGCGAATCGCAACATATAAAACTTAATGAAGTAAAAGATTAGCACGTAGCAATATATAGCATATAGCGTATAAAATAAGTAGTAGTGCAAATTACACCTATCGTGAGGTTTTATAAACTACATAAGAGAAGTAGCACGTAGCTAATATGCGAACGCAGTGCGCTCATAGCGATTTTTTTTTTTTTTTTTTTTTTTTTTTTTTTTTTTTTTTTTAAATAATGGCGCGGATGGATGTACCATGACCGCGACTAATAGTTTCTGTTGCACGCACAGACGCAGATAGATTTATCGTGTCCGCATAGACTCTAACGTTTGTGGATGATCGCAGTTGACCACGGCTTTCGTCCAGTGCCTGTACGTGACAGTGACAGTGCGCTCATGGCGATTGACTAGCATCGTGGTGCCTGTACATGACAGTGCGTGCATGGCGCCAATCTGCGAAGATTTCCGAACGCATGGCATAACGCGGGTAGATTTATCGTGGCTGCGCTGTTCGCGGCTAAAAGATAAAATAGGTCCGATCGTGCGGACATAGCGCATGGCTATAGGTAAAATCGTGTTTACCAAATAAAAAGATTTACATAAAATCTTATGAATATTTAAAAATATAAAGTAGGTCCGATCGTGCGGACTTATTGCGTTATAGGTAAAATCGTGTTTACCAAATTAAAAAGATTTATGTAAAATCTTTTTTAATATTTAAAAGATATCAAATCTGATCGATTTGGAAGATATGCACAAAATATTATTGATATCTTTTATTTTTAGAAAATATTGAGAAAAACAAACTTAATGGTTTTCAACTTCATGTCACACCGTATGGGTAGACAAAATAAAGTTAATAATATTCACGTATGAAAATATTGGTACGCAGCATACAAATCAAACAAAGTCTACATACGAGATGGTTTTCAACTTGTTGTTGTACATGTTTGACCAAAGAATTAATAATAATAGCTTTAAAGTTACCGCATAGTTATATATCGATGCAACGTGTAGTTGTATATCGATGGTTGCTTTCCAGCGATGTGAGAGCACGACACTTGTCGTAGCCATGTCCCACGGATGGCGCCACTTGTTGATGCATAATCTGGCGCGGGCTGATTTAACGACTCTCCTTGGGCCGTTAGTCGTCTTCATAAGCCCTAAGTAGACCTGTCAACAAAGAAAACCCGTTAGGAGTGGACCCGAGGCCGTAGCCCCGGGATCCACCTCCGACGGTCAAGTTAGTATTGATGCGCGGAGCATATATGAGAATTAGGTTTAGGGTAACCTGTTTGGTCGTATTCTGTTGTGAATGGAATCCCAGCCCTATATTTATAAGGCATGGAATTAGGGTTTAGGCATAGAGTGGGCCGCTATCTGTCGGGCCTGGCCCATGTAGGATCCAGTCCGGACCATACGTCCACAATATAAAAGTCGACACCCAGGTTGGAAAAAAGACACAACCAGACTACACATCATGAGATGACACAGGTCGATACACATTAGTTTTAATCCACAATAGGCTGTGATTTCATACGGCTCCATTTTATGATTTTATGCGGTTTTCAAATCGTTATCTCATGTTTATATATAAAAGTCGATTTATTTAAATCTTCAGGTGACATGAATAGGTATGTGACATCGATCAAACTAAGAAAGAATCAAGGGACAACGCGTAGGGTACCTCGCATGATCGACCAGGAAGTAAACGAGTAACCAAAGCAACACCAAGCCGAATTTAGACAACCACACCTTCCCTTGTGCACCACGATCAGTCGATCATCCTCGCGATCACGCCTCGATCGACCTCCTCCTTCGAACCAAACCAGGACTCGCGAACCTTTTCATGACAATACACCGATCACGAACCGATCGAACTAAACCGAACAGGTATTCAAATCACGTACAACTTCTACGTGAACCGTTCCGAACTCGATAGACACTCGGTTTTATTTGTGGAGGCTGTTTGAATGATGGACGTAGACATCTCCAAAACTTATGAAATCACACGTCTCATAATTCATACAAACATGAGAGAAGATTAGGGTTTTGTTCAACTGGTTTTAAAAGGTATAGATAGCGTGTTTCCTGAATGTACGTGTGAGATATCATTGTATCTGTGGTACAATTGTGAGACGAAGGCATGATGTAAATCAAAAGGGATATATATAGATCTTTTCCCCTAACGCGTGAATAAAAAATCACTACAACAATCAACACGACGTGCGATGACACTTTCGGCGGCGACGCCCTTGTCCCCGCCGAAAGTCACTAAACGACAAAAACGGCGCTGAGTTGGCACACAACCTCGCTGACCGGTCAAAAGATTTTCAACGCTCACTCATGTCCCCGCCGAAAGTATTTGTATTATTTTGTAACTTTGACCAAAATAGTTACCCTTAATTGTGCCCGCGTATTTTTCCGCCACACTTTTAGCGGGGACATTTCCCCGCTAAAAAGTTGTTTCATAAGTTACATGCTATCTTTTGGCGAGGACATGTCCCCGCTAAAAGTTTAGGCGCCAAATTTCCCCCCAAACTGCAATATATATTATATCATACACATAACACATATTAACTATCGTAAATTTGGAAAAAAAATACAAAACACACATAACAATGGATGGTTTAACGCCGGAACAGGAGTGGGCAAAGGCTTTATCACACGAGCTCCTGTATAATGAAATTATAAATCATTGGGGCGTGGAAATTTTTGATGAATATGGTTCGTATTTTAACTGTGCACCTTGGCAAAGAGACCGAATTTTGGTATGGTTGAGGAAAAAGTCATACTATAGAGAGTATTTGGAAGAGCTAGATGCTGCTGAAGCTTAACGTGCTACTGAAGCTCAAGCTGCTGCTGTTGGAGGTGAGGATGAAGCTGAAAGCACGTTTGATGAAGCTGCTGCTGTTGATAATCTGGAAAATAGTATAACAAGTCTTGAAGCTACGTTTGTATATCTCAAAGAAATGAGAGCAAGGAAAGGAAGAGGTGGTGCGAGTTCAAGCAAAGCGGGAGTTAGCCGCAAAAAAAAGTAAACGGGTTGTTTCATTTGGTTGTCGAGTTGTTTAGTTTGAGTTGTTTTGTTTGGTTGTCGAGTTGTTTAGTTTGAGTTGTTTCGTTTGATTGTCGAGTTTGTTTCGTTTGATCTGGTTCGTTTTCTTGTCGAGTTGTTTAGTTTGAGTCTGTATGAAAATTTATCTGGTTTACAACTCTTGTGTGGTTTGAATAAAATGTTTGACTTCGTGTTTAAAGCTAAGCGTGTGGTGTTTGGGATTGCTTTATAAACTGCTTAGTTTCTTACTGTGGATGTTTTGTTAGATTAATAATTACAATCTTGAGTGTTTGGATAGAAGTTTATGATTTCTAGTGATAAAGCAGTTTTGAGTGTATCTAATCGTGTGTGGACATCAGTTTTCACAACAACAACATTTTATTAAACAACAACAACAACAACAATAACACAACAAACAACAAACAACAACAATAACACAAGAAACAACAAACAACAACAATAACACAAGAAACAAGAAACAACAACAACAACAACAACAACAACAACAACAACAACAACAACATTACATACGAAGATTTTCCATGTCACCTAACAGGTCACGGAGTATTGCATCCGATTGACATGCGTGGTCATTGTTGTCGGGATTCGTTGCCATTTCAAGTCTTGCCTCGAGCAACCTGACTTTTGTCTCTAGCACGGTAGCACCTATTTTTGTGCCTCCAACATATTTATCCTAAGATCTTTTTCATGGCAGTTTGTGCACCCAGAACCGTGAGATGTTGAAGCAGAATAAATTACTTGTAATTGTTCATCAAATTCACTCTTTCACATAAAATATCCACATCCATGACCTTTCTCTCTTGGCTTCGAAAGAGGACATGCATAATACTCCCATCCAAATGTATCTTTTTGATGTGATGTTCTTTTTTATATATTTCCTGCTCCACAAGTACACATAAAAGGATTATATCATTGCATCTGGTTGACAGTGTGTGTTTGTAGTTGTGTGTGGTAGAATCGTGATCGGGGTGGCCCGATCTACAAGTTGAGTTGATAAAAGGTGGTGGCCAGAAAAAGATTTCGACGGCCGGAAACTGCTGGTGTCGCCGGAAAACAGGAACTGCTAGAGAGAGAGAGAGATATATATATAGT
Source organism: Artemisia argyi (assembly GCA_030686995.1). Lineage (NCBI taxonomy): Eukaryota > Viridiplantae > Streptophyta > Magnoliopsida > Asterales > Asteraceae > Artemisia > Artemisia argyi. The sequence goes on from CM060703.1 coordinate 121,737,287, forward strand.
GAGATGAGTGTGTGTGTGTGAGATGATATGGGTTAGATGAGTGCGCGTGAGTTTATATTGTGAGGATAAGTTGTTAGGTGGGAAAATTTTGGTTTAACATCTAGTGTATAACAATAGCATCTCGACTCGTTCGTTTAACATCTCGTGTAATACTACATCATCTCGACTCGTTCGTATAATAACTCATGTATAACCATAGCATCTCGACTAGTTCGTTTAACATCTCGTGTAATACCACATCATCTCGACTCGTTCGTTTAACATCTCGTGTATAACAATAGCATCTCGACTCATTCGTTTAACATCTCGTGTAATACCACATCATCTCGACTCGTTCGTTTAACAACTCGTGTATAACAATTGCATCTCGACTCGTTCGTTTAACATCTCATGTAATACCACATCATCCCGACTCATTCGTTTAATATCTCGTGTAATACCACATCATCTCGACTCGTTCGTTTAACATCTCGTGTATAACCATAGCATCTCGACTCGTTCGTTTAACATCTCGTGTAATATCACATCATCTCCACTCGTTCGTTTAACATCTCGTGTATAACCATAGCATCTCGCCTCGTTCGTTTAACATCTCGTGTAATACCACATCATCTCGACTCGTTCGTTTAACATCTCGTGTATAACCATAGCATCTCGGCTCGTTCATTTAACATCTCGTGTAATACCACATCATCTCGACTCGTTCGTTTAACATCTCGTGTATAACCATAGCATCTCGACTCGTTCGTTTAACATCTCGTGTAATATCACATCATCTCGACTCGTTCGTTTAACATCTTGTGTATAACCATAGCATCTCGACTCGTTCGTTTAACATCTCGTGCATTATCACATCATCTCGACTCGTTCGTTTAACATCTCGTGTATAACCATAGCATCTCGACTCGTTCGTTTAACATCTCGTGTAATACCACATCATCTCAACTCGTTCGTGTAACATCTCATGTATAACCATAGCATCTCGACTCGTTCGTTTAACATCTCGTGTAATACCACATCATCTCGACTCGTTCGTTTAACATCTCGTGTATAACAATAGCATCTCGACTCGTTCGTTTAACATCTCGTGTAATACCACATCATCTCGACTCGTTCGTTTAACAACTCGTGTATAACAATAGCATCTCGACTCGTTCATTTAACATCTCGTGTAATACCACATCATCTCGACTCATTCGTTTAATATCTCGTGTAATACCACATCATCTCGACTCGTTCGTTTAACATCTCGTGTATAACCATAGCATCGCGACTCGTTCGTTTTACATCTTGTGTAATATCACATCATCTCAACTCGTTCGTTTAACATCTCGTGTATAACCATAGCATCTCGCCTCGTTCGTTTAACATCTCGTGTAATACCACATCATCTCGACTCGTTCGTTTAACATCTCGTGTATAACCATAGCATCTCGGCTCGTTCGTTTAACATCTCGTGTAATACCACATCATCTCGACTCGTTCGTTTAACATCTCGTGTATATCCATAGCATCTCGACTCGTTCGTTTAACATCTCGTGTAATATCACATCATCTCGACTCGTTCGTTTAACATCTCGTGTATAACCATAGCATCTCGACTCGTTCGTTTAACATCTCGTGTAATACCACATCATCTCGACTCGTTCGTTTAACATCTCGTGTATAACCATAGCATCTCGACACGTTCGTTTAACATCTCGTGTAATACCACATCATCGCGAGTCGTTCGTTTAACATCTCGTGTATAACCATAGCATCTCGACACGTTTGTTTAACATCTCATGTAATACCACATCATCTCGACTCTTTCGTTTAACATCTCGTGTAATACCACATCATCTCGACTCGTTCGTTTAACATCTCATGTAATACCACATCATCTCGATTCGTTCGTTTAATATCTCGTGTAATGCCACATCATCTCGACTCGTTCGTTTAACATCTCGTGTATAACAATAGCATCTCGACTCGTTCGTTTAACATCTCGTGTAATATCACATCATCTCGACTCGTTCGTTTAACATCTCGTGTATAACAATAGCATCTCAACTCGTTTGTTTAACATCTCGTGTAATACCACATCATCTCGACTCGTTCGTTTAACATCTCGTGTAATACCACATCATCTCGACTCGTTCGTTTAACATCTCGTGTATAAATTATTTAACTTAATTAAAATGATTTAAAAATAATTTTAAATGATTTCACATAAAAAAAAATGAATTAAAAACAATTTTAAATGATTTAAATTAATTATAAATGATTTAACTTAACTAAAATGAATTAAAAATAATTTTAAATGATTTAAATATAATTATAAATAAATCATAAAAATAATTAATTATGAATAATTTATATATAATTTAAATAAATCATAAATGATTTAAATTAATTATAAATAATTAAATTTAAATGGTTTAATTAATATTGATTTAAGTTAATTAAAATGGTGTACACTTTCGGCGGGGACATGTCCCCACTAAAAGGTGCTACCAATAATTTTGTTTTTCCCTCCAAGCAATTGCTTTATCCCGCCAAAGTTTTTGGCGAGTTGTAAAAACTTTTAGCGGGGACATGTCCCCGCCAAAAGTGTGTACTAAAAGACAAGACAAACTTTCAGCGGGAACTTGTCCCCGCTGAAAGTAAATCCCACTGTTATATCTATTATTAACAGATCTGGCAAACACTTGTAAAAAAAAAAAAAAAAAAAAAAAAAAACCCCAAATCTATTACTGCTTCTGCTTCCTCTCTCCGCAGCCACACTCATCTCCACCACCACTATTCACCGCCCCACCATCTCCACCACCACTACTTCACCGCACCACTATCTCCACCACACCACACCACACTCGCACCACTGTGCACTCAAACCCTCTAATTTTTTAGTTCTAATTTCTCAAACCCTCTAATTTTTTAATTCTTCCTCAAACCCTCTCATTTTTTATTCTTTCTCTTCTTTTCTCCTTTCTATCTCTCGAAATTGCATTAGCTTTTGATTCTTTCACTGCGCCGAGGTATTTTTTTGAGTGTTTTCAATCTTTGTTAACTTTTGATAACTTTTGATAATCTTTGTTAGCATTTAATTGTTTTGCGTTTAGTGTTTTTATTTTTTGATTTTTTTTATTAATTTTCTTGTTAATTTTTTTGGTACAGTTGCTGAGAATTGAAGCCAAACCCGAAGCCGAGCCGAAGCCGAGACCACATACGAGAGCCCACTGCCAAGAGGTATAATTATTATCATTTTTTTGTTTAAGTGTTAGCGGGGACATGTCGCCGCCAAAAGTATATATTAAATAATTTTTGTTTATGTATTTTTGGGTGTATGTTTGTTTGGTGAGGACAGTCGAGACAAGCCGAAAGCCGAGACCATCCTACTGTCAAGACCAGCCGAGAGCCGGGACCAGCCTTCTGTCAAGACCAGCTAGCTGAGAGCCAAGACCACAATCGGTACGTTTGGTTTTGGCTTATATCAATAGGCTTGCAGTAGATACATATATATCGGACTTATGTAATTATGAGCTTATGTAAATTTGGAAAATGTGGGTTGACAAAGGGGCGTTTGGTTTATGTTGTCCAAACAGTGGTGTTTTGTTGAATTGATGGTTTGGAACACAACACACCATGGGGTGTGCTCGTGATGTGTACCACGAAACAAGTAGTGTTGTGGGGACTTGCTAGGAGCAAACAACTTTAAGTGGTTGCATAAAACAAAAACCGAGGGGGCGTTTTGTCTGTTTATTTTAGCCCCTAAACTTGTCTGTTTATTTCAGCCCCTAAAGGGGTTGTTTTGTTTCTGCTTGTTAACAGCCCAAACGAGGGCCGTTTGGTGTATGCTGTCCAAACAGGGGTGTTTGGGATTTCTGCACCTAAAGGGTGTTTGTGTTTATGAGCTCATTTGATTTCGGCTTATATTTCATAAGCTTCAATTTTTCAGCTTGTTTGCAGACCCGTTGGCTTATATAAGTATATTATGATATATTAAACTTATATAAGCTGACAAGTCTCCTAATAAGCCGAAAAACTGAGTCTTATGATTTTTAAGCCGAAAAAAAATAAGCTCAAACAAACACCGCCTTAATTTGTTAACCGCAATGTATAACCATATATATATATATATATATATATATATATATATATATATATATATATATATATATATATATATATATATATATATATATATATATATATATGAATCATTATGTTAGCTACGAATATTGACAATGCGAATATGTTAGGACTTTAGTTATTAATTTTGAAAAGTTCCCGTCCGAAGTTAATCATCCCATAGAAAACCCGTCCGAAATTAATTTATTAGAAATTAATTTCGGAAAATCCCCTATTTGGGACTGCTTTTTGAATGTTTTGTCTCATTTAGGATATGAATGCGTATAATTAATTTACTATTTGTGAAAATTTCGACAATGTTTCCCCTTTACTCCTACGAATATGTCTTTAATGCACATTGTTAGTGCAAATATTACGATATTTAATCTATACAGTCTCGTTTGTTTTGATTGATGACAAACGTATAACTTGATACATAACGTAAAATGTACAAGTTACTCGTAATCATATTTTGTCTCAACATCTCTCAACGTCTCGAGTCATCGTATGGTACAACACAGGTTCGTACATGTTTGTTATGTGGCATTATGATCAAACCCCTTAGAATGACTAAAATACTTTAGGAGTCTTTAAGTATTTTAGGTGTCAAAGTACATTTTAGGTGTTAAATAGAATAAGTGTCACATTAGGTGTCTAGATAATATTAGTAAGTTTACAATATATAAAAATGTGTCTTGTATCAACATAAGTACATAAAACATTTTTAGTAACTTACTAAATATTATATAGCTAGCTAATATATTTATTTATACAAGTAATTTACCTTTTTAAGTTAATATATACATTTGTCTAAATGTATTTTTCATAAAATGGAAAACTATATTTGGAAATTATCTTTGTCAAAGATCATTTAAGATGAGTCATAGATTGCAGTTGACTTGGAAACATCTTTGGAAAATGACTTGGTTAAAGAGTTTGTAAGATGTGTCATAGTCCTTGTAAGTTGACTAGGAAACATATATGTCTTGTCTTGTCAACATTTAGTTTCAAGTATATGCATATGTCTTGTCAATGTTGACTCTAATAGTAACCCATGGTTTTGGAACATGGTTTTGGAAAACTTCTTTACTTGTTTTTCCTGTAAATAGAAGTTCATGTTTTACTTAGGGTGTTGATGAAAAGATGAAAAAACACACATACATAGATAAGTAGGAAACCATGTAGATCACCCTTTCTATAATGATCATAATGCTTCTAACATTCATCTTTGTTTTAAGCATATCATACTTCATGATCCACCAAGAAGGTTACAATTTAAGTCACCATTCATTCAAGCATTCCAACATATGAAGATTCAAGGTTACTTGACATCCTCAATGATTGAAGACTTCTTATTGTAGATTAGTCATTCATATCCATTAGTCTTTTATGTCTTGGATCATCATTGTATCATCACAATATAGATTAGATGGTTTATGTGTTTGTGCCATAAAACACAAGTTTTTTATGTTGGGCCACAAAACATAGCGGGAGTGGTTATACCCTTGGTAAAGAATTCGACATCTAGCTTAGTGTCGGAAATATTGTATAGGCGACGATGGGAGTGGTTGTACCCTTGTAAAAGAACTCGACATCTAGCTTAGTGTCGGTAATCTTGTAAGTGACGTGTAAGGTTTTCTCCGCCGAGAAGGGAGGTTTTTGATCTAGTGAAGTAACTCTCAAGTTGGGTACTCGAGGAGTGGAGTAGTGCGGAGAGGAGATCCGTTACCGAACCACTATAAATCCTCGCGTTCAGTTTGCACTTTCCTTTTACTTATTGCTTCTCTATATTGTTTGCATTATGTGATTGTTTGTGTTGTGACTTGTCGTTTATGCTTGTGTGATAACTTGTCTTTAGTTTATGCTAGTCATAAACTACACTTAACATATTTCATATTAGAACAAGCTAAGAATGGATGTTTGATACAACAAGTTTAAAGAGTTTTAAACGGTAACGTATTCACCCCCCCCCCCCCCTCTACGTTTTCACAATTAGCATCAGAACTTCGTAGCTCTTATTTTCAAAACAAATGGTTTTTAAAATGGAGCACGATCCATGTATCAAATTACTATTGAAGCGGAATATAATATGAAAAATGTTTCGTTAAGTATACTTAGAAATTTTGCGGTTAAATATTACTTTGTATACAAGCTTGAAGGTATCCTTGAAAAATAAAAGAAATCATTTCTTAAAATTTGTAAGGGTCAAATTATATGCTTAAAGCTAATTTACGAAAACCACGGTTTTAAAATGATCATTTTGGATAACTACAAATTTAGTTGAAAAATCACGTTCGCAAATGTTTAGATAAGTCACATAAGTAGAAATGTTGTTAAATATATGTTTTATATGTTTACTATCAAATCTAGTAAGTACTACACGTTTTCTTTATGTCAAAATATGAGTTTTAGTGAATCTGTCATCAGACCCCGCGGAACCCTCATCCTCAATGGGCGGAACCCTAAAAAAGGTTCCTTGAAATCCGTCAGTTCAGTACACAGTTTTTCTCCAACTTAAATAATTCATAACTAATTAACCGTAAGTCCGTAGGAGTCGCGCCACCTATCAATTTGAAGGTAATTGTGTCTACTTTCTTTTAAAAATGATGTTATAGCCTAAATCTAAACTGAAGTCAAAAGATTAAACCAAATACTTCAATGTGTTCAAAATATCAAGTTTTGTTTTGACATAGAAACTCAAACTTTTGAGTTAGGCAATATAAGTTAGTATCCTTTGAACATTGACATTAGTTTCTTTGAAACTAAAGAATTTTGTGATATTCATATATACAAAGGAAACTAATCAAGCTTGGCAGACATCGTCATATTTAAACGCAATGTGACGAAAAGTATATTTCTTTTTATGTTATGCTAAATGACTACTTTGTTTTAGTTGTATGCATATGTGGTATTTGCTTATTGAAAGTTGTGATTGCATTTGTTTATTTGTGATTCATGAGTGTCAATCTTGTCATGATATTCATTTGCTTGTTTGTCTAATTCATGTTTATACACAATAGGATATTTGCTAGATTGTGTGTACTAAGTTGAAAATTTGTGTCTGTATTGTTTATTGATTTAGATATTCCTCCTTGAATATGTTATGTGATTATTTTGCATAATTCACTTAGGAATGAGAATTAAGTAATACTAATTAAATATCTTGAAATATGGTCACGCGTCTAAATGAGTCACTACATTTTTAAACATGTAGTGTTCTTGTAAAATGGTGTTTGATATACATGCTTCTACAATGATGTTTAATGAATGTGTTGTGCTATAAGATAGAAACTCATCTTAGATTGATCATGCAAACTAACCGTATCATGTTTGGATGATAACACTTTGTTATTATCAATTTTCCATGTTTGGCATAATTTCTATTTATGGTAAGCTCATAATCCTCGGCTTAATCTATATGCTAACATGTGTTAGAATATGTGTTTTTGGTTTTAATCTATCACATCTAATTAGGTGCATATGTTCCAAGTATTATTAGGATACTTGAACGAGTTTCGGGAGTCAATCAATGTCCATTGTTAAGGAGTGTTTGGCACTACTTAAAATTTGAACTATTTGGTAGTTAAACAATGTGTTTCATGGATATATGTACTTCTAGGATCTTTTGTTATCTTTATACACTGTCTTGTACTAATGGATATGCAGGTAGACAACATTTGGGATGCTGTCAAATTTTCAAGTTTATGGATATTTCACTAAGTATAGTAAAATTCGCTAGCCCCCGGTCAAAGTCTAACCGTTAGAGTATTTCTATATCCAATCTTTCCATTTCCTAATCAGATATGATATAAAGTTTTGTTTTTAGGAGTTTTCGAAATATTTGAAAATCATCTCGATAGTCAAACTAGTGGACTGCCACTTTTTTCAAACCTGGCGGAACTGGCGGATCCAAATTTTGGGTTCCGCCAGTGTAATTTCTGGGTACTCCATAATTTGGCCCAACGGACCAGGCGGAACCAAAAACTGGGTTCCTCCTGTGTATTCTGAGGGTTCCGCCAGTCCTGCATCTTCCTTTTTAAATTTTCATTTAAATCCCTCACTCAAGATCACTCACTTTCATCACTAGGATTCTTCTCACTAATGTTCACTCATATTAGGATTATGACATCTCACCTGCACCTATAAGATAATCATCTATAATAATACTTTCAAACTCCACAAGAATAATCCAAGATACCTTTCTCCTTAGAGGAAGGAATCCGAAAACTTGTTCCTTGCAATACTCAAACCATTGAGTATTTGTGATCACTATACACACTCACTGCATTCTTTTGTCCTTTACTCATTCATTAACTTGATTTGTAAATTGACAACTTCCTAACCAATCCGGACTCGTTATTTGCAAAGATTACATACAATATCGAAATCACAAGTCCAACTTATGACTATAGATATTGTCTTGTATCTACATATGTTACCTCACTTGGTTAACATAAAAGTAATGTGTCATCCTTCAAGACGATAAGGATTTACATCGAGTCTTGCTATCCTTTTATGCTATCCAATCTCAACTAAGTAGGATTGACAACTTAAGTATTTCGTTCGAAATATTCAAGTAAACTTGACTTACTACCGTAGTCATTAAATGTCATATCCGAAAATCAACACCCAAGGATTTTAACAATGTTTGTTAAAACACTCATCACAACTTGAACACTCATCATAGTACTCTCCCAATCAATAGGAACAAAAACAAATGTCAATAGGTTATCATCCTTAAACATTTAGCACTTAAGTTCACTTTTTCTTTCACCATCATCTCATCACATTCACCTTGTGATATATCTCAGCCCATAAGCTTCACAAACATGAGCAAAACTTCCAGCACCTTACCCGCCAGTTGTACCAACCAATAGATCAGAACAAATTAGGATTCATCCTTCTTCACATTCTACATCTATGAAACTTAAGTACTTCCTTAGCACAACAAACCTCCACATCACCACATCCTTCTTTGGACACACTAAAAGAGCTACCACCTAGATAAACCAATCCACCATCCTTACCTTCATTTGAATCCATTGAGTGCATTGCTCAAAAAGCCCTTTGTCTAAACACTCGTTTAACAAACTCAACCATACTTTACCACCTACAGGGTTAGAACCTTCACCATCAAATGAGCATGAAGCGCACATTTAATTACACTAGGTTTAAGTAGTTCCGCCTTCAAAAGTTATCAAAGTATTGGTAATACTTTAACTTCTGCACATGTTTCATTAAACTTCAAATCAACATTTTAACAACATATGTTAAAAAGCAATCTCAAAGCCAACCTCATACACCCTTAGCAACAATGACTCTTGAGGAGTATAAATAAGAAACTCGAGTGAATTCCTCTAGTCATCATCTAGTAATTATAATCTTGAGACCAAGTATATTTAAGATAGGACTATCCGATTCAAACACTTTGGCTTCATATCTTCATTTAGTAAAACTTGATGTCTTGAAAGACATTATGCCTAAGAAATCATGCGTCAAGTTTTCATCATTAAAAGGATATTATATATCCTATGCGTCATTCTCTCATTGAACATGAACGGTTGTGTTACATGAGATTTCATTATACCCCATTGGGTTAATGATCTTAAATCAACATCTGCAAGTTCTAGGATCTAGAGCCTCCTCATCATATCGTCATTCTTGTTTTCATAAGCATGGTGACTTTATTCCACGTGATAATCTTACTTATTGAAAGACACCATATGTGTCTATTTTCTTTTAAGCGTTCATCATAACCAAACCTTACTCATAATCTAGTTCAAACCTTGTGCACATCCACGGTTAATCCTACACATCTCTAGAGCATACACAAGATCTATTGAAGTTGGTAATTCACTTAGATTCTTGTTCCAAAGAGCTTTCTTAAGAACGTTCTTAACATATTCCATTTTCACACACTAACACATCTCTTGGTCTTTGATGATCAAATCACTCTCATAACCTTTCATCACTCAAACCTTAAACCACCAATGTGACCTGGAAAACCAAGTTATCCTTTGTTCTACCAATATCGAGTCGTCCACCATTTCCATCCCCTCAAAGAAACCAAGAGTCAATATCATACACCTAGTCATCTTCACTAGAAGATTCCACCATGTAACCAAACAAGTGTGTCATCCCCACTACAACCTAACCCATTAAGGTTAAACCATCTTTCATGATACATAAACTTATATTCACCCTTGTGTCGCTCTTTGAAACAAAGGGCAACTGTTATATCCATACACTTATTGTCATAGTTGTCTATGTAGTCGAAATTCAAGTGAATTTCATTATGAAATGCGTCTTTTCCACTTTCTAGCAAGTGAAGAACACAAAGAAGATATCCAAGCTTCAAATGTTGTCAAGTCATCATCACCTCATTTCACACATTCACCTTCAGTCGTCAACCAACAAAACACCTCAAAATTCCATGATTCCCAATCATCCATTAATGATTACCCACATTCACAAAGAGTCTCCTAACCTCAATCCTCAAGATCACTCATCGTCACCTCCATACCAATATTCTAATCCCTTCCACCTCCTTTGAGAAAACCACATGCCTATTCATGCGATCATCTCGCATTGATAGAGAAGAGCTACATGACTTCAAGGATAAAGTTTTTTTGTATGCTAATCAACATCCCTAAAAACTTTAAAATCATTCAATTTCACAAAGCTCATCACTTTCACTAAGCTAATCGCTTACATTAACCTACAACCTCCTAAACACTTCATCATAATTCTTTATACGATGCATTACACAATATGTTGGATGTCCACCTATTGAGGAGGAGATAAATTCATTCACATATTTGTATTTTGTCAAATTGTATTCAAAGAACATCTACTCATGTTTCTTACACCCTAAAATACCAACACATAGGTACACTTCCTTTAGTTAAAGTCGGCTCACAAAACCACAAGTGCTTCAAGCCTTTGACTTTTTCTCCTTTTAATAGTTCAAGCCTATTTCACCCCCAATACCTCATCAAGTGAAAAACACATCATATGTTCGACAAAGTTCTTCATCTCCACAACCAACAACCAATGGAGTCTAGGATTATACTCAAAACTAGGACTTCACAACTTCATTGTCTAGAACACCATCATAGGATCTCATCCTTTTCCTTCCTCGACACATATCATGCACATCATTGTAAGTGCAAACGATATTTTAATCAAACTCTCATTCTCAACACGTTGGTCTAATCAACACTCTCGCATCTTATGATGTCATTCTCATCCTCGTATAGATGTTTAGTATATTTAGTACTCTTTTCATGTGAATTCTTGTTCCTAGGTGCTTATTGATGCGTGGGAATTGCACCAGGCTTTACCTCTCAAGGGATCTCGAGAAGCTTACAACCCCCACCAGGCAGTGTACATGATTGTTGTAGTATAGTATAGTGACAAGTACTGGGGGATTGATCGTTCAACTCAGGAATAGTGTTGCTAGGATTAGAAAACCTAAAAATTAAGTCTAGAGGTGAAGGATGATTCTTTTTGTATTTTTATATTTTTATAAAAGCAATTAAAATCTCGGGTTTTGGAAGAGTGGGCGGAATTAGTTGCTAATCAACTAACCCAATAACTAAAGATGCAATCAAAATAAAATAACAAAAATGTAAATAAAGCTAATTAAACTAGTGGTATGAACAATACATGGGAAAATTGTGTTTACTTAGATTTCATTACTCCCTATATATCTTTTACAGGTTGATAATTTGTTACAATTGCGTGGATGATGGGTTATATTCCTTAATACCAATCGTGGGGTGGTGCACGTACTTCCCCAACTCTATAAGCTCCTATTTCACTCCTATGTCGAGCCTGCAAGAAGCTCCTGACATGGGATTATTAGAATTCGCTCATGCATTAAATACAACTATAAAAACTTAGTACGCATTAGTTCATGTTTCTTAAGACGTTCAAGCAAGTTACCCTATGGAAGTCTGCCAGTTTTCTTAAGCCTAACATCGAAATCATTCATCCGTAACAATTATAAACAAGCAATCAACCCATAATCAACATCTAGGTTTCACTACATCTAAGCAAACACACAAGAGATCTAGCCTAGCATGTTAAAATCAAGACAAGTGCAAGATATATTCAAACAACACATAGACATATTGAATGAATTGAAAGGATACTTATCTTAATTGAACATGAAAGGTTTCAAAGGGTAAAAACCCTTGAAATTACTGACAAAATCGTGCTAGGGTTTCTCCAAGTTATCCCTCTAATTGTCCTCTCTTAATGAATGAAAATTACAAAACTATATATAGATTTTCCAACGTGACGGCGTCAAGAAAAGAAATCTGACGCCGTCAACTCGCCGCCCATAATAATATCGGATTGCCTAGATCCAGATCTGACGCCGTCAAGAGCAAATTATCTCTGGGCCGTCACGTGTAATGGGACCATGATGGCCTATGGTGACGCCGTCATGCCCCTAGTGTAAAAACTCTCTGGATCCTCACGGACTCTATCCACTTCACCTCTTGTTTTACTCTTGACGCCGTCATGTAGAATTTGGTGACGCCGTCAGGTACTGTTCCCAGCAAGGAAAATTATGACTTTGCCATTTTCTTCACTTTTATGCTCCAAAAACGTCCAAAATGCTTCCTTTTCCAGAATTCACTCCTAAAGTGCCTAAAATCACAAAAGGAACGATTTAGGGCAATATTTGATCAAATAAATTCAATTCCGGGCTTAAATGACCCCCTAAAAATGGATCATTTTTCGCCTCATCATATACCCTTACACTTGAGATTTGCTTGTCCTCAAGCAAATGCTCTTTTATTCTAATCAAAATACAAGTTAGGGGTCATTTAACACTAATATAAAAGTAATTACAACAAATAATCATTCCACTAAAGACCAAAGACAAGCACGGAGGTCATACACTAGCACCTCACAAATAGTGTTTAGATACTCACATCTCTCGGGTGTAATAAAATATATATCACAATATGGAAATGGAAAACATCTCTCACTACCTGTCATAGCAAAATAGATTACCATAGGCTTGGGAAAGGATCAAACCTCCACCACATGGCGTAAACACCTAGGATAAACTATCAAAAAGGTCTTTTTAAAAGGGTTATAACGTTAGGTGTAGGGATATGGAATACACGGTTTTGTTGGATATAGGCAATCTTTACTGGTGGCGAGTTAATCATCTTGGTTAATTACATGTACAAAATGGCGTTGCTAAGCCAAGACTAAATTCAACTTAAGCTAATAAATCAAAAATAACAAAGACATAAAACAAACATAGAATGAAACGGGATGGTAGTCCGTTTGTTTTTTCTCTTTCCTTTTTTTTTTTTTTTTTTTTTTTTTTTTTTTTTTTTTTTTGCATACACTCTTACCCTACCATCCAAAATAATACATCATAGGGAATAAACATTTTCCTTACACTTGAATTTTTACATACTTTACAACAAACTAATCTAATGACTCGAATTAAGATAATCAACACACTTGGAGTACTTTTAATATTAACGCACATATGGGGGTAATAAAATGATGTTCTTCCCCATTACTCCATAACACAAGTACTTTACCCATGAGTCCCAATCGTCCCGAAAAAATATGTACAAGGATATGACTCGACTTAGCAACCATGTAATCAATTAGATAATTAACTAAGGGTTTAAACTTGTAACAATAATGCACTAAAAATGAGTGCATACATGGAAGGCTAAGGCGATTTGGGTGTACATTTAAGTGGGTTGTAACAAATTCTTCCTTTAAGTAAGATGCTTAAAGTTAGAAACGAAAAGATAGGCTCGGAGGGGTGTACTATGGGTTGCGTGTACTAAAAATGAGTACAACGCTAAGGTGTGGGAAAAATTAATTGACTTTACTGGCCAAATAATATGACTTAAATGGTCAAGTAATTATGATACGGGTTTAACACAAGGGTGATCCTAATGCCTCTTATCATGTAGTAAATCCTACTACACGAATGTAGTTTCACTAGCGGTCTCGGAATGCATCACTAACACAAGTTCTAGAATCTAAATGCTACCGGTACACTCATAAGCACTAATAATGAATGCTTTTCCTATCAAATCTAAAGGCGAACCTCACATATTTGGGTGGAAAATTTTTCTGAATGGTACGGTTTTGTGCTAGTCATACGACTCCTATCCATGAGACGCTTGCTATGGCTAAAGTTTCACTCCTAAATATTGTAAAAAATTTTAAATTTGGCGCTAAAATTACACTAACAAGTATTTCTCTTAGTTTTATTACACACCTACCATCAAACAAACAAACAAACTCAAGTGCAAGTTTATCCTATAAGGTATCATCATTTACCCTCCCCTTACACTTAGGATGAACATTGTCCCAAATGTTCAATTAAAGAATGTAAAAGTGAAATAGGTAAAAGAATGAAATCAAATACTCCCCTGATTCGTTCGGTGTGGATAGTGCGGTAACAAGGTTAGATCTTCCTCCAAGAAAATGAACAATCAAAGCTTCCCTTCCAGAAATATAAATCATCTTCTTGTCATACATAACCTTTTAAACCTGAGAAAACAAACAAGGCAACCTCGCGTAAAATCGGCGGCAATCTACATATACTAACAAATCCTAGAAAACAATGTAAGACATAATGCTTGTGGAATGAATGTTTGCAGATTTCCTGGAGTTTATCAAAACTAAAGAATTAACAAAAACTTTAAGACTCCGTTAGAAAAACAAAACTAGCAAAATTTCCAGAATTTTACACATGACACCGTCAGGAATTAATTCCTAACGCCGTCAGAAGTGACCTGCAGAAATCTTTACGTTAAGTTTCTGGAAAATTTCTGGAAAAACTTATGTCCTACTTCCTGGAAAATCCTGCAAAACATCATTATGACTCGATACAAGCATATGACTCTAACAAATACTAATATACATGTCCATTTAATATTGTGGAGAATCATGATCGATTTTGTTTCTTAAAAACATATTTGGGGTTTCCCCTTACACTTATCTTTTGCGAAATACCTTTGGATGAAGTTAAGAATAAGTCAAACGAGAAAATAAAATATTTTCACCATTTTATTTTTGAAACATGATCTGCCAACAATAAAAATAAAGCATGCATACGGAAACAAATAACAATCAAACAAAAAATAAAAATCACACAAAGCATGGATTGCCTCCCAAGAAGCGCTTTTCTTTATTTACGAGTCTTGTAGCTAGACTCAAGGTCATGGGTAATTACGTGACCTCATCGTTGGTCTCATCCATCGATTGTAAATGTTCTTTATAGAGACCAAACACCTTCTTCTTAATTGCTCCTATGATTCTATTGGCAAATTCCTTATCAACTCTATATTTTGGTCCTAGAGTCAAGCAATCCTTATAGAAAAGGCTCTTCTTCTCCCATACATAGTCCATGCCCTTTTTCTTATCCTCTTCATTGATGTCCTCGAAAGCACCAATGTCATCCATGTCAAATCGAGGCACAAAATGAAATTCTTTCATTCTATTAGGCATCCTATAAGTGATTCTATCGGTGTCACTAGCAAATCGGATTGTCCCTTCTATCTCATCATATTCTAACTTGGACTCTTCAACAAATGGTTTACCAAACACAACAAGGGATAAGCGACAATCAATAACACTAGCTAGGTCTTCAACAACCATAAAGTCAGTGATATAAGTAAAGTTACCAACAAAGACATGTAGACCTTTAATTCTCCCGACAAAGTTACAAACTCCACCGGGGTATTTGGGATCTCTTCTAGGTCCAAGTCTTGTTTCCACAATATCATTATAGACACTTGAGGACATAACGTTGATTGGGGATTTAAATTCAATGTAAGCATTGTCAATGTGTTTATACCCAATCATACATGGTATCTTAGCATTCTTAGGATCGCCTCTCTTTATCTTGGGTTCAATTCTAGTGAAAGGAGGTCGAGGGTTATCAATAAGATTATTATAGTACGCAATCTCCTCCT
Organism: Artemisia argyi; assembly: GCA_030686995.1. Classification (NCBI taxonomy): domain Eukaryota; kingdom Viridiplantae; phylum Streptophyta; class Magnoliopsida; order Asterales; family Asteraceae; genus Artemisia; species Artemisia argyi. The sequence goes on from CM060703.1 coordinate 121,753,372, forward strand.
TAGTGGGGTATAGATTGAAATAGTCATCTAGCTTTGGATCTATCTCCCCTTCCTCAAGTTCCACAACAACATCCTTAAAATCTTTAGTTCCTAGGTCCTTATTTGAATACAAAGCGGTCGCTAGGTCACTAAATGCATGGTCGAGCTCAACATTAATCAACCTATTAAGCTCCCTAATTTTCCTAATCTCATTCTCGATTTGTTCACGTAACAAAGCCACTTCTCTAGGGGAAAGGGGTGGATTCGCGTTTTCCATAATGGTTAACGGAATAGTGAATAAATTTAATTTACTAACAAAGACACGAAGAAAATAACATAGACTAAAGAAAACCTAAAAATAAAATAAAATCTTACTAGAAAGGAATCTAGCAAGTAGACCTAATAAAAAGAAATTCTAACCTAGACAAAAACTATTCCCTGGCAGCGACGCCAAAAACTTGATGCGTGGAAATTGCACCAGGCTTTACCTCTGAAGGGATCTCGACAAGCTTACAACCCCCACCAGGCAGTGTACCTGATCGTTGTAGTATAGTATAGTGACAAGTACCTGGGGATTGATCGTTCAACTCAGGAATAGTGTCGTTAGGATTAGAAAACCTAAAAATTAAGTATAGAGGTGAAGGATGATTCTTTTTGTATTTTTATATTTTTATAAAAGCAATTAAAATCTCGGGTTTTGGAAAAGTGGGCGGAATTAGTTGCTAATCAACTAACTCAATAACTAAAGATGCAATCAAAATAAAATAACAAAAATGTAAATAAAGCTAATTAAACTAGTGGTGTGAACAATACATGGGAAAACTGTGTTTACTTAGATTTCATTACTCCCTAGATATCTTTTACAGGTTGATAGTTTGTTACAATTGCGTGGATGACGGGTTATATTCCTTAATACCAATCGTGGGGTGGCGTACGTACTTCCCCAACTCTATAAGCTCCTACTTCACTCCTATGTCGAGCCTGCAAGAAGCTCCTAACATGGGATCATTAGAATTCGCTCATGCATTAAATACAACCATAAAAACCTAGTACGTATTAGTTCATGTTTCTTAAGACGTTCAAGCAAGTTACCCTATGGAAGTCTGCCAGTTTTCTTAAGCCTAACATCGAAATCATTCATCCGTAACAATTATAAACAAGCAATCAACCCATAATCAACATCTAGGTTTCACTACATCTAATCAAACACACAAGAGATCTAGCCTAGCATGTTAAAATCAAGACAAGCGTAAGATATATTCAAACAACACATAGACATATTGAATGAATTGAAAGGATACTTATCTTAATTGAACATGAAAGGTTTCAAAGGGTAAAAACCCTTGAAAATACTGATAAAATCGTGCTAGGGTTTCTCCAAGTTATCCCTCTAATTGTCCTCTCTTAATGAATGAAAATTACAAAACTATATATAGATTTTCCAACGTGACAGCGTCAAGAAGAGAAATCTGTAACACCCCCAAATTTGGGATACGCAGCGGAATTAAAGCTGGGTGTTACTCGACGGCACAACAGTTATAATAATAGAAACAATCTCAAATTGAGTTGTTTTAGAAATTTTATTATTCAAATATCAGAGTTTACAAAATGAGGTCCCTATAGGTTTACAACTTGTTAAATACTTTATCAAACAATAATAAAATTTTAGCCTTCCTTCCGTATCCATGCTCCTCCATGCCATCCTTGTTTGTTATTGACCTGAGATAAACATGCTAAAAAGTCAATACAACGGTTGAGTGAATCCACAGTGTTTATAAATAAGTAATAGTTTGAACACAAGTCAAATAGTTATAAAACGAAGTATTGCAACGTAGCGTACTGCACTAAGCCTCATGAACTCAAACCTTAATAGTTTGGACATTATAGTAATGAGCTATAATGTAATGTTACTAACATTATCTATACTATCTATAATGGAAAAATGGTCAAAAGTGAAATGTTGAGTTTTCAACAATGGTCAAATAAGAGAGAGAGTGAAATGTAATTAATACTCTTATTAAAACACCCCAATACTTAGAAGTACAATTATTTATTCACATTGTACAACCAAATTAAAGCATATCTACCAAATTAAATACAACCAATCAAACACAAATCGGGTTGACCCGGGACGCTTCAAACCCGGCGGGTTGACCCAGTTTAATTTGACCCATTTTTGACTCAACATAGCAAGTTGACCTGGTTTAACTCTACCCATTTTTCGACCGGAACGGTTCAACCGGTTGAACCAACCGGGTCGAACCGGGTTTCAAAACATTATCCATTACTTAAAAAACTACAATGATTTATTCACATTGTACAACCAATTAAAAACATATCTACCAAATTAAATACAACCAATTAAAATACAAACCGGGTTGACCCGGGACGCTTCAAACCTGGCGGGTTAACCCAGTTTAATTTGACCCGTTTTCGACCCAACCTAGCAAGTTGACCTGGTTTAAATCGACCCATTTTTCGACCGGAATGGTTCAACCGGTTGAACCACTCGGGTCGAACCGGGTTTCAAAACATTATCTATTACTTAAAAGTACAATGATGTATTCACATTGTACAACCAATTAAAACATATCTACCAAATTAAATATAACCAATTAAAACACAAACCGGGTTGACCCGAGACGCTTCAAACTCAGCGGGTTGACCCAGTTTAATTTAACCCATTTTCAACCCAACCTAGCAAGTTGACCTGTTTTAAATCGACCCATTTTTCGACCGAAATGGTTCAATCGGTTGAACCACCCTAGTTGAACCGGGTTTCAAAACATTATGTTTAATTCCCAAATCTTCAAACTTTTATTATTTTTCGTTTATAACCTATAATTTTTTTTTATTAATAAACTATTTTTCGCTATAAAATCCCGTTGCTATGCACGGGTACTCGTCTAGTAATAATAATGTGAGTAACAGAGCCCTCGAGTAGGAGCTTGCCAACATCCTATTGTTCTTCAAATATAATGCATTTGGCCACTTATCCAGCAATACAAATGGGGCGTCAACTGCCAATAGATCTATTCACTATATTCGCGTTCACTCGCAAGTGATTAATGGTTCATGATATGAGGGACTTTTAATGGCAAAATGTTTAACTTAGGCAATACTAGATCAGGATAGCATACAGAAAATACTTGTGTTCGATTTTGTAGCATGTATCTTCCCACAAGTTTGAAAAACGTATGAAAAAGTGGGACTGTGAACTCACCTGGTAATAAAGCAGTCTGAATGGAAATCAACTTAAATAAAGTTGATAAACGTCTCCAACACGAAACCTGAGTTTGATTATGTCAAGTTTCAGTATTAGTATTTACTTATATATGAGTTTAATATTTGTTAGCGTAAAGATTTTGTTAAGGATTATTTATTTAGTTTTGATAACATGAAGTCTCTTCAAAAGTTACTTGTATTAAGATTTTACTATTTTTCCAATTTATGGTTTGTTATTCAATTTCGGTATATTACCTATATATAAGTTTTATTACAAGTCGTGAATCATTATAACTTTAAATATATTTCCTATATAAGTTGAATAAAAACTCGTTCCCGACGTATAACTATTATATATTTTATAAAATATCCTGAGTCGTTTAAATGTGTTAAAACATATTCCCGGATCATTATATAATGAAAATATATCATTGGACTTTTTATATAAAAATATTACACTTTTTACCCTTATAGTTTCAAAAATGACACTTTATACCTACAACTATTGTTTGTTGACAAAACAGCCCTTGTACTAATTAATTTATAAAACTTACATTTTTGGCCCAAGATAACTCCATCTTTTATTTATTACAAAATATACCCCTGTAGTTTTTAAAGAATAATTATAAAAGTATTTTTTTTGGTATGTATTTCGAGACAAAAACGAGCTAGGTTTTAGACAAATACGTACAATGTTTTTACAACGTTTTTGATCTTTTCAAAAGTTTTCCAGGTGGTCTATCCAACGGTTCAGACTAGAGGTCGTGAGTTCTTATGGTTTGGTTGCTATAAGTTTCCCAAGTAGGGTGTTTAGAAACTATTTCTACTTAAAATTATCAAGTATTTTTATTTAATTATCAGGTTCAAGATAGCCAAAAGTATAGCTCTATATGATCAAAACTACTTGATCTTTTTCCTACATTCTTGACCCCACTTAATCTCTGCTAGAAGGTCTACGCTTTGCCCTCGAGTTCAGGTTCTTAGGTACACGTTTGATAGGTGAAATAATTGCTCGAAGTTAATACTCTAGAACCTATATCGATCTATAACAGAATACAAAAACCACCTGGGTTTCGATTTTAAAGCCTATGAACTGATTCGTTAAGTATCCTAGCATGTTTATATATATTCCTAGATTATCTATATCCAATCTTAAGGGTCTTGTGTTTAGAAAACATGTCGAAAATTTTAAATAGGGAAGTTTGGTCTAGTAACTCGCGACAAGGAAACAAGGCCTGAGTAAAACATCATACTTAGTTCTTTTTGACCCGGTTATTGGGGCGTTTAGAAGTGTACTAGGTGATGGTTACAAGGGTCTATTGGCTGGTCTTATAAGCCGAAACTTATGGTAGAAAAATGAGACAAAAGTGAGGCGTTTAAGAAAAGATTTTTGGAAATTCAAATGTCGGGTTTAAAAATAGTCCGCACCTACAGCTCTTGTCGTGCGTTTTTAGGACTCGTGCTCCTGAGTTTTTCAAGAAAACGTTGTTCTGGACAACTTTCGTGCTTTAACTTTTTGATGAATCGGACTAGAAATGCCTCGTTTTGTGTGTTTTCAGCTTCTGTCACAGAAAGTTGTTGACAGCTTTTCGGCAAGTTTTTGGTAATTTCATTTGGCCGTATCTTTTGACTCGTGTACTCGTTTTGGGTGATTCAAAAGCCAAGATTCTCGTTTTTATTACTCCTAACTGATTATTAAGTTTATATATGCTCATAGAATTTAGAGTGTAATAGAGAGGGTGTTTGTTTGGTCTCATTAAAACAGAAAAAGAAAAAGAAACTATGGGTTAAACCTAGGCTATCTATTTAGCCTTATATAACAGTAACTCTAGGACTATATGAATCCTATAAAAGATATTGAAAAGAGATGGGTACATTTACTTGGTAAGATTCGATTATAAGAGCAGGTTTTGGGCATTGTGACTAGGAAATATAAGGATTCTAGTATATGTTTTGTCGTGTAGGGTATTTACAAGTAGCTAGCTAGGATTTCTTAGGTTGTAGTTTAATTGGAATCAAACCAGGAAGAACTAGGGAACCGAATGGCTTTAGTTGTTTGTACATAGGCCTTAGGTTGTTATACATGGGTGTTTAGTGGAGTAAGTAACTTAGTTTAATGTTTAGTTTAAGTAGATATTGGTGAGAGAACAATCCATGGTTTGTTTGTCTATGTTTAGAGTCGAATGGTGTAGGAAATAAAAGGAAATCGAATTAAGCACTAGAGGGTGGTATCATGGGCTTACTTGGGTTGTACATTATATTTGTAAATGTAGTTAAATATTTAGTAAATTTAAAGTAAGTATAAGTTAGTTTTATGATATGTAATATAATAAAAATTGTAATTTTTTGCATTAGATACTGGTACCATATGGTTATTAGGTTTGTACTAGGGTTCATGAATTTTAGAAAATATGTTTTTAATATTTGATAAGGTTTGGAACAAATATAAACTAGTTTAAGTATAATTAGATTAGTATAAATATAGTTTTTAGGTTTCATGCATCAAGTTCTTGTACACTTGGTTTAGGGACTTGTACTTGGGCTTATAAGAAAATATATTTTGAAAGCTTGTTCATAAAAGAGTTGTACAATGTGCTTTGAAAATAAATACTCTGAGGTTTATAATGAGTTTTATAAATAATTAGTTTTCATGCATTATTGACTTGTACCTAAGCTTGAAAAACTTGTACTCTTGTATTTCTTATAAATAGCATACATATGAATTAGGGTTTTTTGATTTGATTAAGTAAAATTATAGTTTTAATAATTTAGGGTTTTCGTGAACAATTTAATAAACATAAAATGTTAAATTTGAACGTTAAGTATATAATGACGTAAAGTGGTACATAAGAACTGAAAACGTTCGTACTTGATATATAAAGATATTTATTTAAAACGAACTTAAGTGAACATGTTTATTTAGAATATGAATTACGTGACATTAGTTGGTTGTTGTGATTAAAAAAAAATTAGACGTGAAAAATAGATAAATATTAGTTTGATTTAAGTGGAAATTTGCCGGTGGTTACAGTCTCACCCCCTTATTGGAATCTCGTCCCAAAATTCAGTCTATGTTATGTGTTAAAAATGATAAAGACAAAATGTTTAATTTATGAAAACGTATTATATAGTTTTACATGTACAAATATTATTTCAAATGTCATATAAACTTAAGAAAATTTATGTTAAATGAAGATTGTTATTTATGAAATGTATCATGTTTCAGTAATTATCCTTGAAAATATCCCGATTTCAAATTTCTCGTTTTGTAAAAATCAAATTTTTGGCATCGAAAAAAAAATGTCTTTTAATAAAAATTTCGGATGAAAACTTTGATGAATGTAGAGAAAATTTTTAAACTTTTGTAGATGATGAATCCGTTTGTTCCTTAGTAAAAATTTTTAAAATTTTCAAACTTTCATGAACAGTGATCCCAACGGTCGTGAATAGTAATTTCCAACGTCTAGTTTTTATCTTATAAATACCCCATTTCAATTCTCATTTCTCCATCACCCAAATTTCTCTCATTAAATTTTCAAAATGCTGCACATTATTCCCATTATTGCGATCGTGTACGTTGTTATTACTTCTATCTACATGACCTACGTTCCAGAAGAAGATTATATATTCCTGACCGGGGTTTTAGCATTTCTCATACCACTCTTGGTTCTAGCAATTGTTATCGATGAGGTTTGAAAGTAATAGATAGTATTGTGGTAGGGGCGTTGAAATAAATTTTTGTTGTGTTTTCATGTAATCTTTAATGAAAGTGTAATAAGATTTGTTTTATGTATAAAACCATGTTTTGCATTAATAATTTGTTTATCGTACAAAATATTCAAGGTGTTATATCCGGTCATGGTTCTCGTTCTCGTAAGTGTAGTGGTGTTCTTTATTAGCTTAGTGGATCAACCAATTGGCGATTCTATTCTTTACTTAGTGATGTAACACCCCAACCCGATAAGGGTAGAAGTATTACATTACAGTGACATATCAGAACAAACACAAGCATATGATTTATACATACAAAAAAAATTCAGGGTTTACAAATGGAAAATCTGATACTACAAGGTTACAAAAATAAATACTAAGTCTAATGAGGTGAAACTTCTTCTAATCATCTCTAGTCCAGCGTAACTATCAAAGCATAGTCTTCTAAGTCCAGTCACACTCTCTTCCCATAACCCAGCTTCCTACTAAAACCTGCCGCAGGAAAAGGAAATGCGGCTGAGCTTAAAAAGCCCAGTGAACAGATACATATACAAAACAATGATAATGAAACAGAACTGAAATATAGTGCATTGGGGAAATAGAATAAGGAATATATAAAAGAGAGTAATAGAAAAGAAAAGAAGAAAGGATAGTCATCCACCACGAGCCCAAAACTCAAAGTCATAACTCAACATCATAATCTCAAAGTCATAAGCCGTCAATTCATAATATCACAATCAGAGGGGATACCTCTCAGGCAACCAGATAATATGAGGGGTGTCCTCATGTATCATAAAGGTGGAGTGATCAGCTCCCAGGGGTTGTGAAGGGCATGTATAGCACACAGTACCAATCACCTCAAAGTCAACTCAAAGTCATAGTTAAATCCACTAAGCATACATGTCTAGGATTGCAATCCATACGCCCCTTACTCAAAGTCAATCTCAAAGTCATATGCTCAAAGTCATAGCCGGCAGATAATCATAAAAGGGACGACGTGAGAAATCACTCACCCACGCATGAGTCATGCCAGTGGTGCATCACAGACATGCCTATGGTACCTCCATAGGTAGGAGAAACATAAATGGCTCGGGTATCAAACTAAGAATCAGGTCTCAAAGTCATGCAAAAGGTCATATAGCAAAAGTTCATCTCAAAGTCGGCTCAAAATCATATCAAAGGTGCATCTCAAGGTCATATCTCAAGGTCATCTCAGAGTCATAATATCAGAAGTCACATCAATGGTTCGGAATATCCAAGGTTCATTTCCAAAGGTTCATTTCAAAAGAATCATTATTAAGTTTCAAAAGTTTATAACAAAATGTGAAAGAGTTAAGAGAAAACAAATTTAAAAACTTTAATAGTCATTTACCCATTTCATCACAAAGATTTCCCTTTTAAAACATTCTTCATAAAAGCCAATTAATCCTTCATTTTAAAATGGTTTCGTATCAAAATCATAGAGTGTTATTTCAAAACAGTTTCCTTCCATAACATCAAGTTATATTTTCAAAAAGTTTTCATATCAGATTATCATAAAAGATGAACCAGAGATATCGGGTATACAAAGGTCAGAAGTCATAGCAACGAAATCGAATTAGAAGCTAACATATCAAAGCTTAACAGGAATCAGAGGAAGTTCACAACAGAAGGGAGCATAGCAATGGCTTGGGGAATCTTAACTGAATCATAGCTCAAAGTCATAAGAAGAATATAGGAGCCCTTACTGAAAAGGCAGAGTATCCGTACCTTATTGCAAAGCACAAATGAAACAAACACAGAAACGGAAAGGACTCAAGATCTCTCATTCTTCACACCTAGAGGAGAAGAGGGGGAATCATAATTCATTCTTAATTACATATCTTTCCATTTTAAGTAACTCTCCATTTTAAGTAACTTTCCATTTTTAGTAACTTTCCATTTTAAGTAACTTTCCATTTTAAGTAACTTTCCATTTTTAGTAACTTTCCATAAATAGTAAGTTTCCACTTTTAGAAGGTTTCCATAATTAGAAGGTTTCCACTTTTAGAAAGTTTCCATATTTAGTAAGTTGAATCATTATTAATGGAAATAAGTATCTTTTAACATATTTACACCTTTGATCCTTAGGGTTTCATAATTCTACATTTTATACCCTTTACTTTCCAAAATTACACTTTAACCCTTTTAGTTCTCAAAGTTACATTTTAAACCCTTAACTTATCTATTTTACATAATGATCACTTATTTTATTAAGTTATTCGAATGTATCCCCAGGAATTCATAATTTACACTTTAAGTCCCTCAAGTTATAAAAGTTACATATTTAACCCTTTACTTTACAATTTCAACTTTTAATTATCAAAATTTACATATTAACCATTTAAGTACCAAAATGACACAAAACCCCTTGAATACTTTTAATTACTCAAAACAACCTTAAGTTTCCAGAAATTACATATTTAGTCCCTCTCTTTTAATTATTTTCAAAACAAACCCTAATTAGGTTTAAAATACATTTTAATCCATTTAAATGCAAAACTTACACTTAGCACCCTCATCTTATATTTTTCCCATATTCCTACTGATTTATATGACATTACAAAAATATCCCAGAAGTTTCAAAGTTGGCAAAACACCCCCTTATACTTTTAAAACCAATCGGATTCCTATTAAAATTAACCCAAAAAATGTTACAAGCCCTAAACTAATTCCCAATCATTACTCCATCATTAATTTAACCTTAAAACATCAATAATGATCAGATCTCAAGTACCAAACCCTAACTATAAACCCTAGCCCACGATTTTATTTCCTTCCCTTTTATTTTATTTTTGCCGATTTAATATATAATCCAAAATAATTCGAAACACAAGATTTAAGCTATAACAATTCTTTCCAATATTTTTCCAGATCATAATACATCATAACAAGCCTATAATAATTTTATTAAATATTATTTTGGATCGGAACATATGTTTTACGATTTAACATGTTTTTAGGGTTTTAATTCACGAATATGATATAGAACATGCATGGATCGATTCAACCATTTTATTTGATGTTAATATGATGTAGGGGACCTGAGAAAAATACCAAACCAAGGTTTGAACGTGTAGAAAAGGCTGGGCGAATTTCTTGTATGCGCTTGAATAAATCGAACCCAAAAACGATCACGACCACACGAACAATTCTCCAACCTTGTAAACATTTTTCGTGGGTCTCATATCATGTAAGGAACTCAGGAAAAATAAGAAATAATTTTTATATGGATCGAATCAACCAAAATGGATTTACCTTTAAAATCAGCTCGCTAAGAAGAAAAAGAGGACCACGATCGAACCAAGCCACCACAATTCGAAAGGGATTTTTGTAGGGTTCCTTGGATAGTGTATGATCTCAGAAAAATGCTTAGGAATTTTGGTATTGTCGATTGGAGGCTATGGAGTTTATTTGTGTGCTTGTTAAATCGAATTTAGGGTTTTGGGGAAACAAATGAGATCTTTGACTTTTATTCTGATTGTGGCCGGTTAGGGGGGGGGGGGGAATATGGGCCAAAAATTCGGCCTAGTAGCTAAGGATAAGCATTGATAGGTATTTTCCATATTTAAAATGTTCTTCTCACTTTTAATTCAAAGTAAATGTAAATTAAAATATCATTCGGCTATTAAGGGGTATTTTGGTAATTTCACAACTTGTATAAATGTTTAATGTAATTGTTAAAATTATTTGGATGTATAACTTGTGCATTGTTTGAGGTTTGGAATTAATTTGGAGACTTTATAAGCTTTTAATTAAGTTTTAATCATATAGGGGCATTTTGGTCTTTTCACATGTTCTCGGATTTTAGGTGTTACAAGTGATCTTTGTAACAATAGCACTACCGATGCTAATTATTTCGTTATGTATTAACATTTATGGATTCTAATAACATTTTATGTTATTCGTATTTTATGAATTTTAGTGATCCTCGGATTTTATACTCATGCTATTTCAGATACAATTAAGCCCACTTATTTATAATTCATTATTTACATAGCGAGGCGTCCCAAAACAATGTAAATAAAGAAATATAAACTTATGGTTTGGTGATTCATAATTTCTTTATTTAAATAAAAAGGCGTCCCAATTCATTTAAATAAAGACATCGCAAATCATCCTACTTAAGAATTTCTGACTTAACATTCGTAACCAATCAATGAATTAAGTATTCTGGGAGTACGGAGAGAGTATTTACACTCATTTTTGGATATGGGAGTAAGATAATCAAGGTGAGTCAACATAGTTTTTAAAATAATGGAGATTATATTTTTAACGTAAACAGAGTAAGAATTTTGCAAATCACAATATCTTAAGAAGATTTCGTAAATTTTGAAAAGTTTAAAGTAGATACATGCTCAGAGAAATAGGATTAAAATGTAATGCCTCAGAATAGGCATCTGCAGATATGTTTATTTGTATAAAATGATCAGAAGTATATCATATATGCATGTACTAGTTTACTAGAGTTTTTGAGTAACATAATTACCTGGAAGTCACATAATCATCCGGAGGCTGGAATGCACGGACAACGAAAGGCTATAAAATATTTTTATGAAAAAGTGGTTATAGTTCGGATCTCAGTTAGACCCGTTTCTCTATAACTATAGCTCTGATACCAATCTGTAACACCCCCAAATTTGGGATACGCAGCGGAATTAAAGATGGGTGTTACTCGACGGCACAACAATTATAATAATAGAAACAATCACAAATTGAGTTGTTTTAGAAATTTTATTATTCAAATATCAGAGTTTACAAAATGAGGTCCCAGTAGGTTTACAACTTGTTAAATACTTTATCAAAGAATAATAAAATTTTAGCCTTCCTTCCGTATCCATGCTCCTCCATGCCATCCTTGTTTGTTATTGACCTGAGATAAACATGCTAAAAGGTCAACACAACGGTTGAGTGAATCCACAGTGTTTATAAATAAGTAATGGTTTGAACACAAGTCAAATAGTTATAAAATGAAGTATTGCAACGTAGCGTACTGCACTAAGCCTCATGAACTCAAACCTTAACAGTTTGGACATTATAGTAATGAGCTATAATGTAATGTTACTAACATTATAATAATAATGTGAGTAACAGAGCCCTCGAGTAGGAGCTTGCCAACATCCTATTGTTCTTCAAATATAATGCATTTGGCCACTTATCCAGCAACACAAATGGGGCATCAACTGCCAATAGATATTTTCACTATATTCGCGTTCACTCGCAAGTGATTAATGGTTCATGATATGAGGGACTTTTAATGGCAAAACATTTAACTTAGGCAATACCAGATTAGGATAGCATATAGAAAATACTTGTGTTCGATTTCGTAGCATGTATCTCCCCACAAGTTTGAAAAATGTATGAAAAAGTGGGACTGTGAACTCACCTGGTAATAAAGCAGTCTGAATGGAAATCAACTTAAATAAAGTTGATAAACGTCTCCAACACAAAACCTGAGTTTGATTATGTCAAGTTTCAGTATTAGTATTTACTTATATATGGGTTTAATATTTGTTAGCGTAAAGATTTTGTTAAGGATTATTTATTTAGTTTTCATATCATGAAGTCTCTTCAAAAGTTACTTGTATTAAGATTTTACTATTTTTCCAATTTATGGTTTATTATTCAATTTCGGTATATTACCTATATATAAGTTTTATTACAAGTCGTGAATCGTTATAACTTTAAATATATTTCCTATATAAGTTGAATAAAAACTCGTTCCCGACGTATAACTATTATATATTTTATAAAATATCCCGAGTCGTTTAAATGTGTTAAAACATATTCCCGGATCATTATATAATGAAAATATATCATTGGACTTTTTATATAAAAATATTACACTTTTTACCCTTATAGTTTCAAAAATGACACTTTATACCCACAACTATTGTTTGTTGACAAAACAGCCCTTGTACTAATTAATTTATAAAACTTACATTTTTGGCCCAAGAAAACTCCATCTTTTATTTATTACAAAATATACCCCTGTAGGTTTTAAAGAATAATTATAAAAGTGATTTTTTTTGTATGTATTTCGAGACAAAAACGAGCAAGGTTCTAGACAAATCCGTGCAATGTTTTTACAACGTTCTTGATCTTTTCAAAAGTTTGCTAGGTGGTCTATCCAACGGTTCAGACTAGAGGTCGTGAGTTCTTATGGTTTGGTTGCTATAAGTTTCCCAAGTAGGGTGTTTAGAAACTATTTCTACGTAAAATTATCAAGTATTTTTATTTAATTATCATGTTCAAGATAGCCAAAAGTATAGCTCTATATGATCAAAACTACTTGATCTTTTTCCTACATTCTTGACCCCACTTAATCTCTGCTAGAAGGTCTACGCTTTGCCCTCAAGTTCAGGTTCTTAGGTACACGTTTGATAGGTGAAATAATTGCTCGAAGTTAATACTCTAGAACCTATATCGATCTATAACAGAATACAAAAACCACCTGGGTTTCGATTTTAAAGCCTATGACCTGATTCGTTAAGTATCCTAGCATGTTTATATATATTCCTAGATTATCTATATCCAATCTTAAGGGTCTTGTGTTTAGAAAACATGTCGAAAATTTTAAATAGGGAAGTTTGGTCTAGTAACTCGCGACAAGGAAACAAGGCCTGAGTAAAACATCATACTTAGTTCTTTTTGACCCGGTTATTGGGGCGTTTAGAAGTGTCCTAGGTGATGTTTACAAGGGTCTATTGGCTGGTCTTATAAGCCGAAACTTATGGTAGAAAAATGAGACAAAAGTGAGGCGTTTAAGAAAAGATTTTTGGAAATTCAAATGTCAGGTTTAAAAATAGTCCGCACCTACAGCTCTTGTCGTGCGTTTTTAGGACTCGTGCTCCTGAGTTTTTCAAGAAAACTTTGTTCCGGACAACTTTCGTGCTTTAACGTTTTGAGGAATCGGATAAGAAATGCCTCGTTTTGTGTGTTTTCAGTTTCTGTCATAGAAAGTTGTTGACAGCTTTTCGGAAAGTTTTTGGTAATTTCATTTGGCCGTATCTTTTGACTCGTGTACTCGTTTTGGGTGATTCAAAAGCCAAGATTCTCGTTTTTATTACTCCTAACTGATTATTAAGTTTATATATGCTCATAGAATTTAGAGTGTAATAGAGAGGGTGTTTGTTTGGTCTCATTAAAACAGAAAAAGAAAAAAGAAACTATGGGTTAAACCTAGGCTATCTATTTAGCCTTATATAACAGTAACTCTAGGACTATATGAATCCTATAAAAGATATTGAAAAGAGATGGGTACACTTACTTGGTAAGATTCGATTATAAGAGCAGGTTTTGGGCATTGTGACTAGGAATTAGGATACTAGGCTTTCCTTCCTCTTCTAGGCTTATCTATATCCTTTCTTGGCTGATAATTGGACCCTAGGATAAGAATATTTTTGAGTATGGAGCTGTTTGATTTGTTTCAAGTGAATTGTGAATAAAATGGGAAGTAATTGGGTCGACATTTATAGGGATGAATGACTAAGTTTACTAGAGATGTCTAGGTCATATTGTTGTGTTATGGGAGACATGATAAGGTCTCCTTATTCCCTGGTTTGCCAAATGAGAGGGGCTTGTGTAGGTGTGGAATTATAGTGACCATGAAAACTAACTACTCTTAAAAACTTCTAGAGACAATATGTTGTGGAGGTTTAGGCAATAAAAGTGAGTCGTGTGGTGTAGTAAAATAACATGTAATAAGCTAGAACTCATCTTGGTGGTACATGAAAATGGTAAGGGTGACAAGGTGTGTTTCGATCCTAGCCATGAATTTCATCTAACCATTGGTCTTGTGTAGAGTATTCTTAAGACAAGGTGATGTGGAAATATAAGGAGTCTAGTATATGTTTTGTCGTGTACGGTATTTACAAGTAGCTAGCTAGGATTTCTTAGGTTGTAGTTTAATTGGAATCGAACCAGGAAGAACTAGGGAACCGAATGGCTTTAGTTGTTTGTACATAGGCCTTAGGTTGTTATACATGGGTGTTTAGTGGAGTAAGTAACTTAGTTTAATGTTTAGTTTAAGTAGAAATTGGTGAGAGAACAATCCATGGTTTGTTTGTCTAGGTTTAGAGTCGAATGGTGTAGGAAATAAAAGGAAAATCGAATTAAGCACTAGAGGGTGGTATCATGGGCTTACTTGGGTTGTACATTATATTTGTAAATGTTGTTAAATATTTAGTAAATTTAAAGTAAGTATAAGTTAGTTTTATGATATGTAATATAATAAAAATTGTAATTTTGTGCATTAGATACTGGTACCATATGGTTATTAGGTTTGTACTAGGGTTCATGAATTTTAGAAAATATGTTTTGAATATTTGATTAGGTTTGGAACAAAAATAAACTAGTTTAAGTATAATTAGATTAGTATAAATATAGTTTTTAGGTTTCATGCATCAAGTTCTTGTACACTTGGTTTAGGGACTTGTACTTGGGCTTATAAGAAAATATATTTTGAAAGCTTGTTCATAAAAGAGTTGTACAATGTGCTTTGAAAATAAATATTCTGAGGTTTATAATGAGTTTTATAAATAATTAGTTTTCATGCATTATTGACTTGTACCTAAGCTTGAAAAACTTGTACTCTTGTATTTCTTAAAAATAACATACATATTAATTAGGGTTTTATGATTTGATTATGTAAAATTATAGTTTTAATAATTTAGGGTTTTCGTGAACAATTTAATAAACATAAAATGTTAAATTTGAACGTTAAGTATATAATGACGTAAAGTGGTATATAAGAATTGAAAACGTTCGTACTTGATATATAAAGATATTTATTTAAAATGAACTTAAGTGAACATGTTTATTTAGAATATGAATTACGTGACATTAGTTGGTTGTTGTGATTAAAAAAAAATTAGACGTGAAAAATAGATAAGTATTAGTTTGATTTAATTGGAAATTTACCCGCGGTTACAAAATCTGACGCTGTCAACTCACCGCCCATAATAATATCGGATTGCCTAGATCTAGATCTGACGTCGTCAAGAGCAAATTATCTCTGGGCCGTCACGTGTAATGGGACCATGACGGCCTATGGTGACGCCGTCATGCCCCTAGTGTAAAAACTCTCTGGATCGTCACGGACTCTATCCACTTCACCTCTTGTTTTACTCTTGACGCCATCATGTAGAATTTGGTGACGCCGTCAAGTACTGTTCCCAGCAAGGAAAATTAAGACTTTGCCGTTTTCTTCACTTTTATGCTCTAAAAACGTCCAAAATGCTTCCTTTTCCAGAATTCACTCCAAAAGTACCTAAAATCACAAAAGGAACGATTTAGGGCAATATTTAATCAAATAAATTCAATTCCGGGCTTAAATGACCCCCTAAAAACGGATCCTTTTTCGCCTCATCACTTATTGTCCTCACTTTCTTTCGATTCCATTCAAGCATGTATTATGGCAAGATACATCATCTTTGGTAGATGATAGAGTCATATTCGTTGCTTATCCCTCGAGTTGTGAATTTTAGATTGCACAAGTCCATATGTTCATTCGTTATAGCATTTGCTATACATATGAGTCTCTAAATTCATGCATTATAACCACCACCTTTCATCAACTCTTTCTGTAATCATCACCACCATGGATTAGCGTTAAACCTATTTCTATTAATCTTGTGATGTTGTCAAATTTTCAATACTTTTACTAAAGTATAATGAAAATCGTTAGCCCTCATTCAAACTCTAACGATACGCGTGTTCTTACTTGCCTCTTTGTCATTTCCCAATCAGATTTAATATTGTGCTTCTGTTTTAGGAAAAATTTCGAAATTAGAAATTCGTTTTGACCGTTAAAAACCTGGTCTGTTAAGAATTTGCAGTCTGGCGGATATGGCGGAACCAAATTTTAGGTTCCGACCGTGTAATTTCTGGGTATTCCCAGTTTTGGCCCAGTGGACCAGGCGGAACCAAAACCAGGGTTCCGCCCGTGTATTCGTTTAGTGCCGCAAGAAATCTGCAGAATATTCTATATTTTTCTCAAATTCGCATTCTCTTCAACACCATTAGCACCATCCTCTTTAAGCATTTCAACCTCATGTCTTCCTTCTAGGCTTTGCTTAGTAGGTTCCTATCATATTATATTTACGTTTTTCTTATGATTGCATTTCTTTTTAGAAGCATACACCTCATGAGATTTTTGTTTGGTTTCATGGTTCTCTACTTTGAGTCGCTTATATCATTTATATATTCACATCTTACTTTTCCTTGTCATGAAATATATTGCACTAACTCTTTCATTGTAGGTTCACCATTAAATACGCTCGATCGTATATAGCATAATCATCTAAGGATGATGTTTGCATCGATTTTTTTTTCTTCTTTCATTATAGGTGCTTCTTGACGTAGGAGGAATATCCATCAAGCACTCTTAATGCATCTTCTATACACGTTGTTGTAGAGGACATGCTTTTCTAAAGACAAAACTTCCACTATACTAACTTTTGTTTTGTAGGTTCATATTGACGCCCTATAACAAGGGGAGCTTCCGTCAAGCATAGGAAAATTATTGTCTTATACTAACCTTTATTTTGTAGGGTTCTTCATCCTTGCATCACATACGTTAGTACCCTAGCAAGGGGGAGTATTGATCAAGGGGGAGTCAATCATACACTAACCTTTGTTTCTTTTTTAGCTTTCTTATCCTTATATCATATACGTTGGTACCCTAGCAACGGGGAGTATTGATCAAGGGGGAGCTAATCATGCACTAACCTTTTTTTTTAGCTTTCTTATTTCTTGTGTCATATACGTTGGGACTCTAGCAATGGGGAGTATTGATCAAGGGGGAGATACAATCTAGGGGAAGCATGCACGCATTTTTCTTTATTCTCATTCTTCGACGCACTTTTGTGTTTCGACAAAAAGAATGAGATAAGTCAACATAGTCCAAAATGAATTTTACTCATCATGCATTTTTCGTATAATCTTTATGTTGCACAACACTAACCTTGATGTAGGTTAAGGAACTTAATTTGATCCATGGATCTGCTAACAACCTAAGGGACGCAACAACCTTAGGAAATTACAGTTGAAGAATTAACTTCACTAGGGATGATGCAAGCTCGCCATTTTGGGGAAAAATTAAGTTAACTCCAAGGACACACCCCTTTTTGTTTCGACAAAAGGGGGAGAAGAGTGTAAACGGAGAAGGAAATGTAGAAGGTGTGTTGCGGATACAAGTAAGTAATACGGACACAAGTAACTTTTTACATTTTACGTTCTATCACGTTTACATATTTTTGTCATCATCAAAAAGGAGGAGATTGTTAGTGCAAATATTACGATATTTAATCTATACAGTCTCGTTTGTTTTGATTGATGACAAACGTATAACTTGATACATAATGTAAAATGTACAAGTTACTCGTAATCATATTTTGTCTCAACATCTCTCAACGTCTCGAGTCATCGTATGCTACAACACAGGTTCGTACATGTTTGTTATGTGGCATTATGATCAAACCCTTTAGAATGACTAAAATACTTTAGGAGTCTTTAAGTATTTTAGGTGTCAAAGTACATTTTAGGTGTTAAATAGAATAAGTGTCACATTAGGTGTCTAGATAATATTAGTAAGTTTACAATATATTAAAATGTGTCTTGTATCAACATAAGTACATAAAACATTTTTAGTAACTTACTAAATATTATATAGCTAGCTAATATATTTTTTTATACAAGTAATTTACCTTTTTAAGTTAATATATACATTTGTCTAAATATATTTTTCATAAAATGGAAAACTATATATGGAAATTATCTTTGTCAAAGATCATTTAAGATGTGTCATAGATTGTAGTTGACTTGGAAACATCTTTGGAAAATGACTTGGTCAAAGACTTTGTAAGATGTGTCATAGTCCTTGTAAGTTGACCAGGAAACATATATGTCTTGTCTTGTCAACATTTAGTTTCAAGTATATGCATATGTCTTGTCAATGTTGACTCTAATAGTAACCCATGGTTTTGGAACATGGTTTACAGAACATGGTTTTGGAAAACTTCTTTACTTGTTTTGCCTATAAATAGAAGTTCATGTTTTACTTAGGGTGTTGATGAAAAGATGAAAAAACACACACACATAGATAAGTAGGAAACCATGTAGATCACCCTTTCTATATTGATCATAATGCTTCTAACATTTATCTTTGTTGTAAGCATATCATACTTCATGATCCACCAAGAAGGTTACAAGATCTTGAAGTCACCATTCATTCAAGCATTCCAACATATGAAGATTCAAGGTTACTTGACATCCTCAATGATTGAAGACTTCTTATTCAAGAAGTTCATGTAGATTAGTCATTCATATCTGTTAGACTTTTATGTCTTGGATCATTATTGTATCATCACAATATAGATTAGATGGTTTATGCGTTTGTGCCATAAAATACAAGGTTTTTATGTTGGGCCACAAAACATAGCGGGAGTGGTTGTACCCTTGGTGAAGAACTCGACATCTAGCTTAGTGTCGGAAATATTGTATAGGCGACAATGGGAGTGGTTGTACCCTTGTAAAAGAACTCGACATCTAGCTTAGTGTCGGTAATCTTGTAAGCGAAGTGTAAGGTTTTCTCCGCCGAGAAGGGAGGTTGTTGATTTAGTGAAGTAACTCTCGAGTTGGGTACTCGAGGAGTGGAGTTGGACGGAGAGGATATCCGTGACCGAACCACTATAAATCCTCGTGTTCGGTTTACACTTTCCTTTTACTTATTGCTTTTCTATATTGTTTGCATTATGTGATTGTTTGTGTTGTGACTTGTTGTTTATGCTTGTGTGATAACTTGTCTTTAGTTTATGCTAGTCATAAACTACACTTAACATATTTCATATTAGAACAAGCTAAGAATGGATATTTGATACAACAAGTTTAAAGAGTTTTGAACGGTAACGTATTCAACCCCCCCCCCCCCTCTACGTTTTCACACACATATTTGGGGAGTCGAGGGGAAATGCTGCCGAAATTTTCTCAAATAGTAAATCAATTATACGCATTCATATATGAGACGAAACATTCAAAGAGTGGGTTAGGATTGCCTTCCATAGTTGGATTAGGTGAACAAAACGCACAACTCGTAATTGCATCATTAAAACGCACAACTTGTGAACATGTTTGATTCTATATAATTATTTGTTGCATCATTAAAACGCAGTTATGCCAATTGATAAGAGTTGGGTCTCATTATCTTGTGCTAGCCTCGATTTTTTAAAAGGTCTTAAAGCTTTTTGTGCGTATGCCAAGGACTTTGTGAATATTGATGGGAATGTACATTGTCCATGTGCTAGTTGTTATAACAATGGTTGGATAAAGTGCGAAGATTTGTTTGATCACATACACTCAAATGGTTGGGACCAAAGTTATACGAAATGGTATAATCACGGTGAACCGGATACCCGAACATTGGTACCCAACACAAATTATCCTAGGACGAGTGACATGGCTGATTTCCTTCATGATATGTGTCCGAATGAGCCAACTCAAGAAAATATTGGCGAGACAAGTAACGAGCCAACTCAAGCAACAACACTCCCTCAACGTAACGAGTTTGAAGCGTTACTTGCCACTGCTAATGACCCACTATACCTGGGCTATACATGGATGTCTTCATTGGACTTTATGGAAAAGTTTACGAACATTAAGGTCAAAGGTAAAATGAGTGACACCACATTTAACGAAACACTAAAATTTCTACGTGAATGCTTCCCGCCCGTTCTAGGATACAAAATCCCCACCGTCATACTATGAAATAAAGAAGACATATAAAACGATCGGGTTAGGATACGAATCGATACATGCTTGTGTAAATGATTGTTTTTTATATCGGGGGCTGGGTAACGAAGATTTGCAGAATTGTCCCATCTGCGATGCTAGTAGATGGAAAGACAAGAACACTCTGGGGAAGAAAGTTCCTAACAAGGTGTTGCGTTACTTTCCTATCATTCCTAGACTACAACGTTTGTACAAGTCTAAACACACTGCAAAACATATGACTTGGCATGCTTCTGGGCAGTCTATGGAGAACGGTAAGATGCAACACCCGGTTGATGGTGAAGCATGGAAGAAATTTGATATCAAGTATAAGAAAGAATTTGCTTATGAAAAAAGAAACGTGTGATTAGGGTTGGCTGCTGATGGTTTCAATCCATACGGCAACCTTAGTCAGTCTTACAGTATGTGGCCGGTAATATTAACAACATACAATATGCCTCCCTAGATATGTATGAGAGAGACTTGTCTTATGTTGACGTTGTTAATTCTGGGCCCTAAATCACCCAGGAAGGACATAGATAGAGGCCTTTGATTGAAGATCTTAAGACTTTATGGAAAGATGGGGTCATGACTACGGATGCTGTTACAGGCACTTAATTCTGTATGAAAGCAGCGCTTTTATGGACTATCAATGACTTTTCTACTCGAAGTAGTTTGTCTGGGTGGAGTGGGCAAGGTTACAGGGCATGTCCGACCTGTAATATAGACACTCCAGCTATTCGCATGTTAAGCAAAACCGCTTATGTTGGTCACAAAAGATTCTTAAAACCGAACAATAGATGGTGAAAGAACATAAGGGCATTCTATACTCCAGTAGAAGATAGACCACCTCCTAAAAAATTTACCAGTGATGACATCTTGACTCAACTTGGGAGATTGCCTATACGTATCCCGGGGAAACATCCAAGTTTTGGGGGTGCGAAGAAAAAATGTGATGATCGCGAATTGAATTGGACCAAAGTATCTATTTTCTACAAGCTACAATATTGGTCTTTTCTTACACTAAAACACAATTTAGATGTCATGCATATCGAAAAAAATGTGTGTGAAAGTGTGTTGGGTACATTGTTAATGAATGACAAATCAAAAGACACCAACAAGGTAAGACAAGACTTACAGAATTTGAAAATTCGTGATGCTTTGTAGCTCGTCAACAAAGGAAACGGGAAGTTCTCTAAGCCTCATCCCACGTACTCTTTCACTACCGAAGAAAGAAAACTTTTTTGTCAATTCATCAAAGGTACGCGTTTTATTTCAAAATTCATTTGTTCCAATTCATTTCGTGTATTCATTTCGACGACTTATTCTTATATCATGATTTTTTTTTCCAATTGATCAAAGGTGTTAAACTACCCGATGGGTTCAGATCTAACTTCAAGCATATAGTGACAGACAGTGATAACAACATAACAGGCTTGAAGGCTCATGACTGTCATATAATGATGCAGCGGTTACTTCCTGCTGGACTTCAAAATTACTTGAAGGACCAAACCACCGCAACACCAATAATCGAGCTTTGTTCATTCTTCAAACAAATATGCGCTCGAACTTTGATGGTGGATGACATGTTGAAAGCTAAAGAACAGCTCATCAATATTTTGTGCAGTTTTGAGCAAATCTATCCTCCAGCTTTTTTTGACATTATGATTCACTTGGTTATTCATCTACCCGAAGCGGCTATTCAAGGCGGGCCTATTTACATGAGGTGGATGTATCCATTTGAAAGGTACATGAAAAAGCTCAAAAATTATGTCAGAAATAAAGCTAAGCCTAAAGGATCAATAGTGGAGGGTTATATTGCTGATGAAGCATTAACTTTCTGTTCGCATTATTTTTGGGGTGTTGAGACGAGATTTAATCGTCCTGACCGGAATGAGGACGGTCCAAGCCCAACAAGTCGATTTCAAGTGTTTCGATCATCCTGTGAACTGAATGGTAAACAATCATTAATTCAGCTGAATCAGACGCAATGTAGAAAGTAGTATGGTATGTACTACACAACAGTCATGAAATCGACCCGTACATGAATGAGTACCAGAGGTACACGTTTTATTTCAAAATTTTGTTTTACGTAAGTTATTATTCGATGACTTATTCTAATATCATGAACATTTACAGGGAATTTCCTGGAAATGACATACAAGAAGGATTTCCTCGCTGGTTTGGGAACAAGGTACACTTGTTGTATGTAAAACCCTGTAAAAATAACGACTATTGCTCATCTATATCTATTATTAACTTTTTTTTTCTTAGATTCGTGAATTGAAAGTAAAGGACGACCCAAGTTGTATTTCCGAGTTGTTCGCTTTGGCTTGTGGACCATCATGTGCTGCATTCTCAGCTGACTCTTGCACAGTGAATGGTGTGAAGTTTATCGTACACGACCATGATTTACGTCGTTCAACCCAAAACAGCTTGAAGAAATTATTGAGCTTGAATATATTCCGTTCAAGGTTGTGTTGTTCAAAGTTAAATGGTTCGACACTAATAACAATGGTCGCATAAAACGTTGTACCTATAGAAACAACATTACACAAATTATGACAGATCGTGTATCGTTTGAAAGTGAACCATACATTCTTGCAACACAAGCAACACAAGTCTTTTACCTTGATTTCCCGGGTAAACGTGGTAATGTCAAGGCCGTCCAAGATTCTTATCATCGAAAGATTTGGAACCCGGATATCATCATGGTCGAAGACAATCAGGATGTTGTACATGACAACACATCATCACATGTCACACTCTCTGCTGAGTTGGATACGTTGAATTATGACACCATAAATAGAGATGTTGAGCCAGCAGAAGTTGAGGCACCACCACAACCAATTATCACTTATGTCGACGACGACGAAGATAATATTGATTATGATGACCACGTTCCTCATGATTTAGCATCTGATGGTGAAGACCACGTCGATCGTGAAGATGAAGCTGACACTAATAATGAGGGTTTTTATCTTAGTGATGAGGGAGATTGATCTCAAATTGTAATTTGTTAAATGACACTTATTTGAATGAAATTGTTATCGAGTAGTTAAATGTGTTTATTTATTTATTTATTTAATTATTTATTATTATTATTATTATTATTATTATTATTATTATTATTATTATTATTATTATTATTATTATTATTATTATTATTATTATTATTATTATTATTATTTTTATTATTATTATTATTATTTTTTGTATAAATTGTTATTTATTTCAATGTGTGTGTATATGCGTATGTGTATATGTGTTTCTTCACTAATTATATTTTCTTGTACTAGTATGTTTACAGATGGCAGATCTTGTTTCTAGGAGCCACGGTCGCGATGGAGGCAATGAGCCACCCCGTGGTCCGACGAGGATAGGCAGTGATTGTCAGAGTAAGAATTTCTAGATTATTTTAATTAAACTTGATTATTATTTGAAATTGATAACTTGTTATTTTATGTCATCATCACTTGAATTTGATTACTTGTAGGATCTAAATCCAGACCTCCCAAGCCCAATGCCAAAATTGGGAAAGGCGGGAAGTCGGTGCGTGGTCCCACAAAGAACACGCGGCTCCGCAATGAGAGGAAAGAGACTGGTCGTCCGGTATCGATCAGATTCCGGAAGAATGACAAAGGGATGTGGGAGCATGTGGGCGACCACGCGAAGTGGTTCTCCAACTTGGTCGGAGAATTGTTACGGCAATCAATTCCTATGCATTACAAATCCTGGTCGGCTGTTCCTGCTACCGCGAAGGCCCACATCGACGACCAGCTACACGTAAGTTTTTTTTATCTTTTATTTTTTTAATTATTGTGTTTGTTTATTTTAAGTTTTCTATTTATTTAAATTTGATTGTTTATTTAAATTTGAATATTTATTTTAATTATATTTTATTGCAGCATTATTTTGATCTCGGCGAGCACCTTGCCAGTGCTGATGGAGAGGATATTGTCAAGAGTATCGAATATTATCTCCAAAAGCAATACGACGACAACAAATGGCGGCACAAAAAGATAAATTTTACTGAGCAAGGTGGGGTTGAGAAGCTGGACGAGATCAAGGCAAACCGCCCGGAGAACATGTCGGAGTCGGATTGGGCAGAATGTGTAAATTTCTGGATCCACACTTAATTGTTATTGTTATTGTTATTGTTAATAATAATAATAATAATAATAATAATAATAATAATAATAATAATAATAATAATAATAATAATAATAATAATAATAATAATAATAATAATAAAAAGAAGAATAATAATAATAATTCATTTATATAACATTTTTTATTATTTATAATACGCAGGTGAAGCACTGGTCGAACCCGGATAATTTGAAGAGAGGGGAGACCAACAGGCAGAACCGGCTCGCCAATCCGACTGCCAGCCTTCATGGGTCGCATTCGTTAGCTGTTATACGCGATAACTTCGTAAGACACTTTTTAATCATTTCATTTATATATATATATATATATATATATATATATATATATATATATATATATATATATATATATAGTGTTTGGTGAGTCGTTATTGAGTTTATTTATAAACAGCTGAGAGAACCCACCGACGCTGTGAATGGTAGAGACTTGATCGCTATGTACAAACATAACCATACGAGAGACGGCGTCCGGGAGTCTACATTGTCCGAGGCTAGATATGTAAGTATAATTTATTTCCATAAAACTCACCCACATTAATGCAAATATAATAAATCACGACTTATATATTACTTTGCTTGTTTTTTTTGTAAAACAGAACCAGATGATACAGATGCGGACGGAGAGCACCTCCGTGGGGACGACCATGTCTGACCTCGATATTATGCGCCACGTGATCGGTGGCAAGCAGCGAGGTCATATTCCTGGCATAGGTCCAGTCTTACCCGGCGGTGGTCGTCAGACGATCCTCAGCGCCGCACGAGCTCGTGATCAAGCCTCCGCGTCCTCCCTGCATGAAATAGTCCAGAAGCAAACCCAGGAGATGTCCCAGCAAAGGACACTGATTGATATGTTGTTGGGGTGGGCTAAGACACAGCCAGGTTTCCCCGCTGAGCTAGCGACTCAGGCGACGACATCGGGATCCCAGGAGGCTTCACCAGGTGAGTCTACAGGTACCCAGGAGGAGGGGAGTGGGGCTAGTGGGGGGAGTGGGGGGGACTCAGGAGTAGCGTATGGGTTGATTGGGTTGATTTATATTTGTTTTGGGGTTATGGACAAATGTTTGGATAGTTTCATGGATTATTATGTCTTTATGTAGTTTATGTGTT
Organism: Artemisia argyi; assembly: GCA_030686995.1. Lineage (NCBI taxonomy): Eukaryota > Viridiplantae > Streptophyta > Magnoliopsida > Asterales > Asteraceae > Artemisia > Artemisia argyi. The sequence goes on from CM060703.1 coordinate 121,779,351, forward strand.
AGGATTCCCGCTACATTGTTCCCACGTATAGTTTTGTAGCGTATAGCGGATAGCTAGCTTATGTAGTAATCATGTCATAACGGTTTTTGAACCGTATTTTGCGAATTTGGATACAAACACATGATTTTCTTAATTTTTAACAAATTTGGATATGTATGATATTATGTTTGGTGAATTTGTGATTTGAGTGTCTTGTGGTGTTGTAATTAGATGATATACAGGTTGTGAATTTGTAGTGATCATGTAGATTTTTTCCGAAAAAATTCCGGAAAAAATCTGGATATTACCCATTTTGCAGCAATTTGCTGCAAAATGGGTTAGTCACTTTTAGCGGAGACATGTCCCCGCCAAAAGAGTGACCTATTTAATATGCAAAACACTTTCAGCGGGGACGTGTCCCCGCCGAAAGAGTGACACATTGACTAAGTAATCCACTTTCAGCGGGGACGTGTGAGAATTACTATTAAAATCAAGGATTAAGGGCTAATTACAACAACGGAAAATACTTTCAGCGGGGACATGTCCCCGCCGAAAGTAGTGCCACGCTGGCATGTTTGACCTGACCAAAATTGTCCACGCTGGCAGTGTGGGTCCCACGTGTCACCGCTCACCGCCAAAAGTTTATAGCGAAGGGCTTTGGCTGACGGACTTTCGGCGAGGACATGTCCCCGCCGAAAGTTTTGGGTGGGGAGAAGTCCCCGCTGAAAGCGAGGAAATGTCCCCGCTAAAAGCGGTGAATGTTGTAGTGAATGGTACGTCATGTCTTCCTGTTTAGGTTTTGTGTCGGTTTAGAAAAGATGCTATATAGTTAATTATGGATGATATACGATCCATGTGTGGGGTTATTTTATTCTTTGAGTTTACTGTGTACCATACATATATAAGTTGTGAAGTAATAAGGTGAAGTATTTGAGGAATGTGATATGTCAATATGTATTATCCTTCCCAAAACGTGTAAATTGAAAAGGGAAATCGTGTTTCTATTATTAATAAAGAGTAATATACGTAATTTAATAGGTACATTATTCGGTCTTATCACCTCCACATATTAAACGTGTGAAAAGTTGGGAACAAAGGGGTTTTCGATTCTAAATCATGAAAAGAAAACATGTACCTGCTTTAGGAAATTAAAAGTGAATCGTTTATTATAGCTTATGATTAGATTAGAATATTTCAATTATGTTACCTAGGATAAATTTAATAATGTATGTTTATAGTTTTAATGTCATACACTTATTAGTTAAACTTAGGTTAGTATATACTGCAATGTCTTGTATTATTATGCGTTCCTGAGTCTCGTATTATACATATTTATACCCACGATATTATATGAAATATATGAAAAATAACCTTATTATTAGGACTTTTGGTACTTAATATATGAATGAATGTGTAGGATTGAAGATTGGTGAAATGACGCGAGAAGCAACAGAAATAGATAACTTTATGAACATATAAGGAAAAGATATAGTTTGGAATAAAGCACACCGGACATAAGAGAAAAGAGTGCCACTTACGGGTATCTTTGGTCAACTATGCAACTACGAGTCAAACATGAAGTCCGTCGGTTATATTACATAAGCGCCGGTTACGCGAAGAGAAGGTCGTCGGTTTTATACCGGATGTGCAGGGTACTTCCCATGGCAGTTATCTTTTCTACATTTATGAGCTACTTCAATAATAAGGCCAATCACTTGCCTATCATAACTCACCAGGGACATGCTAGGGGAACATTTTACACTATAAATAGGAGTGAAAATCGGAGGTTAAGACACACCACAACAAAGAATCATATCTTGATCTATTAGAAGAAGTTTTGTAGTGGTTTGCACCAAAACCACTTGCTAAGGAGTTGGAGTCAGTACTACACTTGGAGAAACACCTTGGAGCACGAGAATCTTTGGTATAAACTCGTTGTTATAATGGAATTATCTGTTTACATGTTTTACTTTATCATAAGCATGGAGTAATAACTTTATGTTTATTTTAGGCACTTCTGCCAAGATTATTATAAGAATTGTATCATGAATATTGAATCTATGATGTATGTATTTGATATGTCATTGTTTAGTCTCTTATCATTAGTCTTGATTGATCATTATGATTGCTTAAAGGTCGAAAGATTCAATCATGTTGATTATATTATGAATTGTCTGTCTATAACAAATCATTGCTATGCTTGTGAGAATTGCTTAGTAAAACAAATGATGAACTTGACTATGACACGTTTAAGGGCTAGTGTCATGTCTAACGGCTTGACTAGAAGAAATGCATAGGTAATACTTCATACTTGGACCACACTTTATGCATTCTGTGTATATAGAATCAAAGGCCTAAAGGAGATTCTTTTACATAGGATAGATATACTAGTTTACATGATTAACAATCATGCTTTACTCCTATGCTTTGTCCATGTAACTTCTGTGATATTACTTCTTATGATACCCATGAGCTCAGCCTTGAATAAACATACTTTTGAATCAGTTGGGAAATACAGTACAAAAATCTTAAATCCAACAAACACGGTTTTAGTGATAAGTGACAATCATTGAAATCTAATTTTGTTAATCATAGCTATCATAAGGAATCATTACCTCTCTTGGGACGACCTGGTCTTACCTAAACCTTTACTATAAACGGGGGTTATACTTTACTCGTGTGTTTTGTGTATTAAGGAATCGATAGAACTTGTTATTATAAATTTATAGCTTTCGAAACACACCAAAGTTTTTGGCGCCGTTGCCGGGGAGGTTAATTTGATTTCTATGTTACTCTTTATTAGCTTAATACAATGTTTTATTGCAGAAATTTTAAAGAATTTGGACTATGAGAAACAAAGTACGTCGGTTTTTCAGAAAAAAAACCGCCGAATTTTTAGTACTGTTGAAGAAACAGTTAGATTTAATTTCAAAAACCCCAAAAACAAACTTGTAAAATGCTTTTTACAGATTTTGAGAACATAAGATTCATGTTTCTTTTGTTTTTACTATCTGAATTACTGCATAAGTATAAATTGCACATTAAAACAAAAAATACAAAAATATTTTGCATTTGCTTTTTAATTATTTGCTTGAGAATGTTATACTGGATTGCTCTTATAAATGAGATGATAATTGCAATATGTTTTCAACTATTATCTCAGTTTATGAATGATTATTTCTCTTATGATGAACTGATAAAACCCAGAAACACGCCAGTTTTATTCCTAAGACCGCCGTATTTATGGAAAAATTCAAATAAAACGGCTAGAAAGTCACGTAACCGCCGCACTTTTCTTAATGTACGCCGAATTTTTCTACAAAAATCTTTACAGAAGACTTGTTTCTCTTCTATGATGATAAAACAGACACATATCTTGACATACATAAGTTATATGAGACTATTGGAGTTTGAATATGTGCTTATAACTTATTTGACTAACCTATTAATGTTTCATTTGATGTTTTTGCACATTTTAGCTATTTTAGCCATGAGTCAAAACAATTCGGACTTAGGAATCATGAATGATGAGAAAGACCAAGTGGAAAACAAGAACACTTAGCAGGAGGAAATTACTTTTGAGGTTACAGTTGATAACAAGGAAGATGAACAAAGGGTTCACACTTTTAACAGAATGGAAACTGAGGAATGTTATATGAAATTTATCACTCCTTGCTTTATTGAGAACAATTATGCTCATGATGCTATGGCTGATTTGGATTATAGTAGGAGTCTAATATCCAAGGACTTGATGAAGAAACTTGGGGTGAGCATTGAGGAAAAGGAGAATGGTAGGAAGGAGATCACTAAGAGATTGCTGGTGCAGATGAATAGGGATATATTCTTTGTTGAATTTGATGTTAACCCCAGTGATAGTGAATGGGAGCATAGTGTAATCTTAGGGATAATTTTCTAGAACAAACAAATGGAATTATAAACTTTTCCAAAGGTTTGCTAACCATTCACCCTGACATTAATGTACTTGGAAAGAGTTTCTGGAGAATGAATCCTTATGCCCCTGAGATGAATGAGAAAACTAAGGTATTTTTATTTCATAGGATTGGAAATGGAAGTGAAGTTAGGGAAAAATATGTAACACCATGTTATATTGAGGGATTGTTTGTCTCAGATGGAATTATAGACCTTGACCAAGAAAAGAACTCTATTTCCCAGGAATATGTGGTTAAACTTGATTTTAAATATGAGGTTTTGAAGAATGGGGATAAGAAAATTGATAAGAAGCTGTCTATGAATCTGGTAGGAGAAACTATGGGAGATTACATTGAGAAAACCAAAAGCTATGAACTAAAGTTCTATGTTAACCCTGTTGAAGATGATGTGGAACCTGATGTGATATTAGGAAGAACATTTATGGAACACACCAGAAGCATAATTAATTACCAATATGGAAAAATCACTTTGTGGGCAGAAGTTAATGAGGAAGGAGAAGTTGGTCCTAATAAGGAAGAAATTCCAGCAACATCTGATTCTTCTCTTGACACCAAGAAGAAGCCATCTGGTTCCTACAAGCTGAGTGACATCATGTCACCAGAACATTTCACTGCCTAAAACACCAAAGTAACACCAAAAATGGAGTTGAAACAATGCTCCTTTCTTAATTTTTCATTTCTATGTTATTTTGCAAAATTTTGAATAAATTGTATCTCAATGCTTATGCTTGATGATTATACATCTGATAAGAGATGAATGAATAACCTTTGTGAATATTTATATGATTGCTATAATTGATAGTTTTTTATTTACCAATTTCTAGAAGATCATAGCATACTGTGAGAAAAATTGCAGAAATACTCGCCGACTTTTCATTAAGATCGCCGAGCTTTTAACGAGTGAAGCTTTTATAACTCAAATACATAGCATTTTTGACCTTACGCACTAAAAAGGAAAAACAGCAAAAACACACACAACAACACCGACGATTTTTTCCAACCATCTAAAAATAATTTCAAGAGATTTTTGAAGATCAGAACAAAAATTTCAAAACAATGGGGGTAAGTTATTAATCTTTCAAAAAAATTTCTTAGGGTTTTAATGTTCGAAAACTTAGGGTTTGCTATGATATTCTGAATTTTGGATGTTTTATGCTTTAATCTATGTTGCTTTACATGATTTTAGAGTTTGCCCCTTGCTTAGTTATAAAATTATGATTACTTAAGATTTAGGATTTTTTTTTGCCCTAAAATGAATAATTGTCTATGCTAGTAGAATAATGTGATTGATTAAACGTTTGGCTATGAGTTAAGAAGGGATAATACATGTTTAAAGAACTACTAGAAAGATATTTGGCAGAATTTTGACTTTGAATGCATAAATCTTTACATGTATAATGTTTAACTGCTATAAATTGCTATTATAAGGTTAATTGGATACTTGAGATTTCTTATGAGATTTAAGAAGCCTAATAAGGATAGAATTTTGATGCATAGATGAGATGAAAATGGTTTTCAAACTATGAAACAGGGCACTTGTGTGCAGAGCGTAAAAACTACCGGTCTTGAGGGCCAAGACCGCGAGACTTTTATAAAAACCGCCGAACATTTTCATAATTTGGAAAATTTTGTCACGTAATCACGGTTTAATTCCTAAAACCGCCGCTTTTCTCGAAAAATTTGGCCACAGTATAAATGAAACTTGCTTAATTTATTATATATATGATGCTTATGTTTTCTAACAACTAATGTTGCTTGTTTGTGATTGTGTGAGTAGAACATAGATGGTGAAGGAAGTTCAAACATAGCATCTAGAACCAGGGGTGCTCTTAAAACACCTAAGAAAAACCCTGAAGAACATCCAAATCTGATGTGGAAAAAAGTGGATAGAGTAGAGAAGAGGATTTTGAATAGTAAATTGAGTAGACTCTGTGATAGAGAGATACATGTACCAAGGATAGTGGACTGGCGCATAATCAAAAATTTAGAATGTTTTGAGTGGATTGAGGATATGTTGTTAGTTAGGATGGTATTTAGCACAGAGATTGTTACCTCATGGATGTGGAAGAGAGCTTTGGAGATTAGGGAGCCAATCTACAAGAAATGGTTATTGGAATTCCTAAGCAGTGTGAAGGTAGTGAAAGAGATTAGAGATGAGGGGATGGAGAGTGATCCATTCATTAGTTTTAGGCTAGGAGGAGAAAGCATGAATGTGTCTTTGATTCAGTTTGGAAGAATATTAGGATTGATTTCAGAATAGGAAGCTTGTAATGACAAATTCATATACATGAGCAGTAAAGGAGAAAGAACAAAAGGAGATTTTGATGCAACAGCTTATTGGAAAGAGATAAGTGGAAAAGATGTGAGAATATATAGAAGGAAAAAGGTCTGGAAGATTAAGAATCCTATGTTGCAAGTGTTGCATAAGCTGTTGGTGCATTCAATCCTTCACAAGTATTACCATGAACAATATGTTCTAGATGAGGATTTGTGGATTCTACATGCTTTTGACAAGAAACATCCATTGAGACACCTCAATGTCATTTGGATCATTGCTCAACACTTAGCAAATGAAGTTGCTGCTGCTGGAGGGACATGTTTGTGTTGTGGTCACATCATTACCATGATTCCTAAGAGTATGGGGTTGTTCAATAATGAAGAGATGGAGTTATTTTGTGAGCCTGTAAGATGTAAGCCAGTTGATGTGAGGAGTTTTTGGTATTTAAGAGATGAAAGTGGGAAGATAAAGAACCTGCCGGAAGTATTAGAGGTGGAGCCTCCGAATGAATGGTAAAGGAAGAAGGACAGGAGTGAAGACCGCCGGGTTTAGCTGAAAGTACGACATGGTTTGTTGTCTGATTTTATGATGTATGACCAGTCTGTTGGTCTTGGGTTTTAAAAAGAATTTCAAACATGTTTCAAAACAAATATTAATTGTTCTGTAATATTTTGGTACCTCTGTTGGTACCCACTAAAACATTTGAACACTTGCACCACCGTACCACCACCATGACACCACCAGAAACAAAAACAATCTATTATTATTATTATTATGACTAATGTAATGTGCATGGGTGCACATTACCATTTTGTGCACATTGTTTTGTTGCATGAAGTATGTGTGTGAATGATTGATGCTAAACCATCAACCAAAGTCAACCACGGATGTGGTCAAGATGGTCAAACAACTTAGAGTCAATGCTCCGCGGAATATAGTGTTTCCCCGGGTCGTTATGTCCCGACGAGGTGTGAATGGCTAACAAACGGTTTCGTGATCGGGTAAATCTGGATGGGAAAGGGGTTTTGAGTTATTTGAACTAAGGAATATACGATGAAATAGCTTAAACAAGCTATCTGAATAAGACGGGAAAGTAGGAAAAACCAGAAACGATTAAAACCTAAAAACGAGTACGTTATATTTAAATTTACGTTAACGTACGAGATAAAACGTAAAAATTGAAATCTGAACACCCCCAGGGGGTGAAAATAACTTTTTTACAAACTAAATGATAAAAGAAAATTTTTAGAAAAAGAAAATTGATTTTTACACTATTTAATTATTTAATATTAATTAAATACTAATTATTACTAATTATTAATATTTAAACAACTTAAATATAATACAATATTATTTAAACACTAGAAAAATCAAAATAAAATTTCTAAAATTATAAAATAACTAAAAATAAGTTTTAAAATTAAAAATAAGTGTTTTTGTCTTTTTGTGGATTTTCTATTAATTAATTACTAATTAATTATTAATTATCTAATTAAACTATTTTAAATTAAGAAAAATAGAAAATGAACAGTAAAAATTACAAGAAAATTTCTAAAATTATTTTACAACATATAAAAGCTAGAAAAAATATAAAAACTAGGTTTTACTAAATAGAAACTAATTATGCTATTTAAAACTTAATATTAATTAATTACTAATAAAACTAAGATTAATTCTAATAAATACCAAATGAGAAAATAAAAATCTGAGAAAATTATTGTAAATACTTTAATATATGAGGAATTTAAGAAAAATATAAAAACACCAAGTTCTTAATAAAAATATAAAAATGAAAATTAAAATTAAATTACATTAAATAGAAGCTATCACTTAAAAATTAAATTGGATTTTTGGAATTTTTCTTTTTGAAAACTGATTTACACCTAAAAACAACAAACTTTTGTAAAAACAAAAGTTTTATAACTTAAAAATAAGCTGTGGAGAGCTTAAAAGCCTTGACAGTTGACCAATGATGAAAATAAGCTAAAATGGCATTAAGTGGGACCCACAATGTTTGATTCTAGTTTAAACTAGTAAAGTGAACATGAATAAGCTGGAATAAGCAAGTGGAAACCAAATAATAAGTTAATAAGACTAAATAAGCACATCCAAAAACCTAAGGCAACTCAGAAATGGGACAGAAAGTTTGGCTTGATTCAAGTGGGGTCCACAGGCCTAGGGGTCAAACAAAAGGTCAAATCACCAACCCTGGTAGGAGGGGGTGGAAATGAACAATATTGGTGGCCTTGGGCCCACTGAGGTGGCTAGAAAACCACCACCAAGGGTGGTGTTTGGGTGGCTGTTCTGCTGCACAGGGCACACAGCAGCCCTGCAGCCCTTTTTGGAGGGTTGTGGGGCCCACACAAAAAATCCCAAAAATAAAAGGAGGTTAGGACATGAAATTTGAGCTACTAGAAAACAATGAGAAACAAGATTCAACCCATGAAAGCTAACACAAAATTCCAAACAATTGCTTAAAGTTTTGTAAAAATCTGAAATGTAACATTTTGACTTTTTGCTTAAAACTTAAAAGTTTACTTTGGCCAATTTTGGATGATCAAATCAGATTATATATACTATATTATGATATAATAAGTTGATTTTAAGCTAAACTAACAATCTAAGAGTTGATATGGTGAGTTGTGAGACCCAATTACCTTGACAGTTAACTGTCAAGGTGATTCAAAAGGTGATTTGACTTTTTCAATAATAAAACCTGGATTTTGTGACTGAAATGGACTATAATGACCTAGACTAAGTTGGCTAAACCTATTTTACCCACAAACAACAACCTGATCATAATGAACATGGCAATGCCAAACACCCCTAATGCAACTAAAAATTGAAGATTTGTGAAGGAAACTTACAATTTAACCCATGAATCTGAACTAGAACCTACCCTAATGTCCCCCAATGGACTCTAAACCAGGACCAAAACCATTTCTGCAACTGCTTCATTACTTGAGACAACCATTTTTATTTTTCTTGAATATTTTTCTTTTCTTTTCTTTCTGAAAATTTTTTTGCTTTTCTTTTGATTTAATTAACTTAAATAAACTTAAAGTAAGTTTATTAGATCAAATAAACAACACTTGAATGGAGTAACAACAAACTCAGATTTTTAGTGAAAATACGATTTTGCATAAACTTAAATGAACTTTAATTGAACTTGAATTAAATCTTCAATAAAGATGAAATTATATTACAAAGGTTCAATAAAACTTTCTGAATTAAAATTACAATTAAGAAGTGGAAATAACACTAAAGACGATTTAACTAAAAACTATACTAAACTAACTACTGCTGCTTCTTCTCTTTTTCTTCATTTTTATAGCTCCTGGAGGTCCACAAAGGCTTTCCCACATCTGTTTGTGGCCGTTGGATGACCCAAACCATTCCTGGCCTTTGATTTAAATTTGGCGGGAAAACTGAGATTGGGCAATTGGTGGGGTTTGATGGGTACATTTAATGAGGAGGGGGGAAGGTGAGGGTGTAGGTGAAATTATTAATGAAAAGGTGAAGGTTTGGTGAAAAGGAGGAGGGGGAGGGGACATGGTAGCAGGAAACAGGGGAGTGGGGGAAATGAACAGTACACCGTGGGGTGGTGTTTGACTGGGGTCAACGCCCAGGTAGTATTATAAAGGGTGGGGTATTTGGGCTCGTTTGGTGGGCTTGGGAATGTTCATGGACCAGGATTGGATTAGGGGTGGGATTGGATTAGTTTTATTTTGGGTTTAAGATAAAAAGGGTCCAAATGGTAACTAGTAAACAACAAGGACCAATAATGTAAATTACCCAAAAGTGAGGGGCTGATTTGTACAAACATCCCAAGTTATCATAAGGATAAAAATTGCCAAGTTTGAATATTACGAGGACCAAAATTTATATTTTCCAAAATAAAACACCTGGGGACCAATTTTGTAAATTTCTAAATTCCGGGGACTAAACTTGCAATTTTCACCAATCTTTCATTCCAAGGACTATTTTTGACACGTTTTTATTTTCCAAGGATAAAAATTGATTTTCCTTTCAAAAATATCCCACCAGGGACCAATTCTGCCAAAATCTGAAACTCCAGGGACCAAACTGTAAATTTCCAAAACTTTTCCAATTTTTCACCAAAGGACTAAATATGACAACTTATGATTTCAAAAGGACCTTTGGTGATAATTTTCCATATTTTGAATATCCAGGGACTAGTTTTGTAATTTTATGAAAGTTGGGGGACTGAAACTGCCAATTTTGCAAACTTTGTACGTTTTTCATCTGTTTTTGCTCATTTTGCATCTAAAACATATAAAACACGATTTTGAAATATTTTTTGTATTTTGATGCATTTCTGAGTGTTTTTGTATGTTTTGCAGTTCAGATTAGACCAAAAATGATGAGTGTTTGAGCTCTCATCAATCCCCCACACTAAACTATTGCTAGTCCCTAGCAATAACTGTTTTGAAAACTTGATGGATTTTAAACTCTTTACCAAAAGCCATCACTTCTGGAGTAGCCAGGTGTAAGAACTGTGGCACACCTGATAACCGTGTGATTTTGAGCAAACCACCAGCTGTCAACGGATTTGAGTAGTCTTTACCAAAAGCCGTTTGCTTCTGGACTAGCCAGCTCTTGATGGAATAGTCAACATCTTGGTGAGATGATTACCAATTATGGATTTTCCACTGCCTTTACCACAAGCCATAATCTTGCGGGCTAGCCAACTCATTCGCTTTATGGGATATGGGGAGTTGATTAACCATACAATTTTGGGCAAATTGCAAGCCGTAAACGGATTTGAGATGTCTTTACCAAGAGCCGTTTGCTCCTGGACTAGCCAATCCCTTTTGTCGCTAAGACAAGGCGGACTGATTACCACAAAAATTTTGAAGCACCAGTGAAAAAATTTTAAAATTTTTGAAATTTTGGCTAAAAACGGGGGTATTATATAGTAGAATGTGATAAAATTCGCTAGAATAGCGAATACCCCCCCACACTTAGCATGAACATTGTCCTCAATATTCAAAATCCCGGCTATTATGCCGTCATTTTGAACGTAAAAGGGCAACATTACAATCTAAGCGTGGAAAACACCAATTTGTATTTTCACTTCATTTGTAACCATAGCATGGGGGACTCCCCCACACTTAGGGTGAAAACCCTATATGCATGCTACTGTTTTTGTTTACCGAGTCACTAGCTTGACTCGACCACGAATTCATTTGTCCTTGGGGAAGCATGATGTGGAATAGACAATCTCCATCGGACTTTCATTCAAAATGTTTGGACAAACATATGAAGCACGTGAAAGTTCCACACCGATGAGATAAGTATCCGGCTCAAGATAATGATACATGAAAATGCCGGGATCAAATATAGTGTCCTCACTCCCGAAGGAGTGAAGAAGAGAAGAAGTCACCCTGTAGGTGAAGAAAAGGAAGAAAATCATGATGAAAATCATGAGTTGATCTTCTTCCTCGAGAGCAGGCTCCGTAGCCTGAGTTTGGATTTCAAAGGGAAAGCTCGTAAAAAACCCGGGAGGGTGGGTGGGAATTTGCAAATTCTCATAATTGAGAGCATCTCCCCCCGGGCTATCAAACTCCGGAGGAGTCATGATATGATGAGTGAGTTCACCGGAGAACTCCTCATGAAGAGAATTATTCACAAGATGTGAATCTGTGAACTCGTGTTCCGGAATAGACTCATCACAATCCTCATTCCGAATACCAAAGATTGGATTATCAGAAATCGAAGTGAATTCAGATTCGAATTCAAATAGAGGATTGGTGAGAGTAGTATTGAATGTTTCGGGAACAAAGAGATTAACATTCTCTATTGGACTGTCGGGATCAGAAGTGAGTGACGGATCATGATATAGGAGACTTTCAATTTCTCCCAGATCGGCTTGGAAATCAAGGAGACCATCATCACTTTCCAAGGAAAGTGGATCGATGTGAGCAAGTTCATCAGCGAACTCCTCAAGAAGAGGATCAACATCAGAATGAGGCAGTGGTGCCTCAACATACTCAATGTCTCCATGAGATGTACAATCATCGCTAAAATCTGAGAAAGTCTCAAATTGATCTTTAGTAAACTCAATGGGGGAAGGTAAATCACACACATGATCCAAAGTTCCCTGTGACTCTCTCGGGATTGGGACAAGGATCTCAACACTAGACTTTATGAATTCGTCCGATTCCCTTTCAGGAATAGTGTCAAGATGCTCGTCCCCCATGATCAAAGAGTGAGTGGGAACCTCGGGTGTGATAGCAGTTGTTTGAGATGGAATCTCAACTGCTGGGATATCAACTGATGAACTTGATGAGGTTTTATAAAATTCAATGTTAGCATTAAAATATTTATATATAGAAGTGATGGTCATATTCATATTGTAACTTAGTGTCGTTTGTTAAGACTAGTAATAGTTTAGTCATTGGGCATTGGACTTGGAAAGCTAATATGTTATGTGCTATGTTTCATAAGCCTTGTTATATAATTCATGTAAACCAAGTCCAAGCCCAAGTCCATAAGAAAGCCCATGAGGCCTTTCTCTCTAACTATATAAGGCACCTTACCTCTCATTTGTAAGGTGTGCTTGTGTGTGTATTGTGTGTGTTTTTAATAAAAAGTTCTCTTCATCTTATTACTCTTTTTCTCTCATATTAACTCCACACATATTGCATCAAGTCACCATCTTTCCTTCTTCTAGTGCTTATATTTGTGTTAAAGTTGATAGATCTAAGGTCCTACAAGTGGTATCAATCGCCTAACAATGATTTAGAAGTGTTTTTATCAAGTTTTTGGTTAAAAAGTTACACTTTTCATCCATTTTGTGTACTTTTTCTTCAAAAAGTTTTGATTTTTACATGTTTTGGTGTTAAAGTTGTTGTTTTTATTGAAGCTGTAGTGATTCTAAGTGTTTTGGGAAAGATTTGATCATTAGAAACAATTGGAAAAAGAGTTTTTGGTTGAAAAAATCGAATTTTTGAAGTTTTCTGGTCACCTTACGCGTAACTTGGGTGAATAGTACAAGAAACAGCTGTCTACAGTACTTCCTACGCATAACTTGTGGTCAAAACCCTTTTCCTATGCGTAACTCTGGTCAAAACCCTCTTCTTACGCATAACTTTGGTATTCTACGCGTTAGATTGAGATCCTACGCTTAACATTGGTTTTCTACGCACAAGTTGAGATTATACGCATAAGATCTTACGCCTAATATTGTTTACGCGTAAGTTTCTGAATTCTACGCATAACTTCATCAAAGGTCTTCTCTTCGTGCTACGGTGACTCAGTACTTCCCTGACTTGGATAAGTTTGTGGAATACTTCGACACGGGATATCTTTCAAGCTTGGATAAGTTTGAGAGATCAATTTGGTTGAAAAAACCTTACGCGTAACATTCTTACGCATAAACTCTAAGTTTACGCGTAACATCAAAGTCTACGCATAAACAATATTGTTTACGCATAACTTAGATCTTACGCATAACTTAAAGGTTACGCATAACATCTTACGCGTAAGATTATTCAAAGTTTACGCGTAAGATTCAAGGTTTACGCGTAAGTTTTTGACTTTTGACCACCAAACTTCAAACGGACATAACTTTTGAACCGTAACTCCGTTTTCGACGAATCAGCTGTCAAAACGACCGTGAGACCGAGAAGAAGGACACGTTGAATAATCTAAAGATTATTCAAGCCTTAGCTTCGAGGCCCAAATCCACTCCGAACGGAAGTTATTGAGGTTTTAAGGTTTTAGATCAAAATTTTCATCATAAAAACTTGCATCAACTTACACTAAACACAACTCCTACTTCGTTGGAACGATCCAAGAATCAACTTTATCAATCTACACTTCATCAATGGCTACTCAGCAAGATATTCATGCAGCCGGTGCGGAAAACCGACCTCCAATGCTTGAAAAAGGTGGATATCTCCCATGGACAAGCCGGATGCTTCGTTACATCAAAACAAAGCCTGATGGTAAATTAATGATCAACTCCATTACAAATGGTCCATTCAAGCCAAGACAAGTTCAAATTGAAGGTAATACAAATACAACACCTCCTACTCAACCATTCGTGCGTGAACAAACAGAAGCAGATTACACAGAGGAAGACAAGAAGCAGATCGCCGCAGATGATATGGCAATGCATTTAATCCAACTTGGATTACCACGGGAGATCTTTGCTGTGGTCGACAGCTGTGAAACTGCTCATGATATGTGGGAACGTGTTAGAAGGATATGTCATGGAACAGAGATTGGACAACAAGAAGTTGAGAACAAACTTCTTACTGAATGGGAGAATTTCACATCCACCAAAGGTGAACAAATTGAATCATAATACACCAGGTTTTGCACTTTGATGAATGAGTTAATCAGAAACAAGTTGACACCTCGACCAATTGCAACAAACATCAAATTCATCAATAACCTTCCAGAAGAATGGGGTCGTTATGTTACAATTGTCAATCAAACAAAGGATTTACACAAGGTGAATTATGATCAACTCTATGACTTTTTGAAGCAAAACCAAGCTGAGGCTAATGAAGTAAGGAAAGAAAGATTGGCAAAGAATCATGATCCTCTCGCATTAATTGCTACTACACCAACACCGCTACCAGTGAACACACAACAACCATCATCATCTTCCACTCACAACTACATGCAACCATCATACATTCAACAACCAACACCGGTATACCAACAACAGTTCTACCCACAACAACAACAACATGTTATTCCACAACAGCAATACCAACAATTCCAAGAACCAGAATTCACTGATAATGATGAAGCTACTGCAGCATTGACCCAAGCGTTTGCTTTTCTGTCAAAGGCATTCCAAGGACGCTATTCTACACCAACTAACAACAACCAAATGATTTCATCGAACACTCGCAACAAGCAGATTGCTCAGCCGAGTTTCAATATGGGCAACGGAGGCCAAATGATTGGAGTTTATGGGAATCAGTAAGGATATGCTACTGGAATTAACATGGGGAATCAGAATATGCTGAATGCAGGGAATCAGAATGCAGGAAATCAGTATGGTCAGTATGCAGGGAATCAGTTGGGTCAGTTTGTTGGAAATCAGATGGGTCAGAATGTTGGTAATCAGGCAATGGGTAATCAGAATAGAAATGTTGCAGCTCCAGTAGTTGGGAATTTAGGAAATGTGAATCAATGTAATCCGGTAAAGTGTTTCAACTGTCAGTGTGTAGGTCATATGGCAAGGAACTGTCCTACTAAGCCGAACAAGAAAGATCTAGCGTACTTGCAGAAAGCAGTGATGTTGGCACAAAAGGCAGAGGCAGGATTTCAGTTGAACGCAGAGGAAAATGATTTTATGGCTCTTATGGATGACATGGAAGACAGAGAGGATATCGATGCGAACTGCATGTTTATGGCAAATCTTCAGGAGGCAAAGTATGACACAGATTCTGACACACCTCCGGTCTATGACATCAATGCAGTCTCTGAGGTATCAAATTTCAACACATGTCATAATAATGATATATCTGATATGTCTCCTCATGAGGAACAGCATTCTGAGAAGCTAGCATCTAATTATGATACATACCTGGACACGCCAAGTAGTTGCAATACTCCTTCAGTAACTCCAGATGTGAATCATAATGGAGCCTTCGTTTCACAGCATGCTGAGAATGATGAGGAAACACGTGCTTTGTTTGAATCATTATTGAATAATTGTCGTATTGAAATTGAGAATGTGAAAAAGGTCAATCGCGATGTTAAGGCCGCGAATGTTAAATTGACCGCTGAGCTTGAGAGTTACAAAGAAAACGTTAAAGCTTTTGAATTTCATAACAAAAGATTGTCTGAATTAGAAACTGGTTATCAAAATTCCGTTTCAAGGGAAAAACAATTGCAACTCAAGTTTGATACACTTGATGTTAATTCTTTCAAAAAGATAAAATCTTTAAACGCGGAAATTTCTGATTTACAAAACCAACTTTCTAAACAAAAAACAGCTTATACCAATCTTGAAAAAGAAAGGGATGAGTTGAAAAAGGACTTTGCAAAGAAAGAAGACAAACTTTTGGCCGAAATCGTAGAGTCAGAACACATGATTGCACATTTAGAAGAATTAGTGGTTAAGTCGGGTCAGTCAAGTCAAACAATGAAAATGATTTCAAATCAAACTAATCCGGTTTACCATACGAAACATAAAGTGGCTCTTGGTAACAACACCCCTAGTAATCTCAAGAAAGCTCAGCAAGAACAGAATGTTTTGTACAATGGTAATGTGATTTACACTAAACATGATCCTCCCGTCGTTCGGGACTCTGTGCAAACGATAGAACATGTCGAAGAGAGCATTACTAAAATGAAACAAAAGGATTTGAAACCCATTGATTACAACAAATTGAATAAACTTTCGGGAATTACTTTTGTTCCTCAAAAAGAACCATCTGTGTTTTCCATAAAACGACCATTCTCAAAAATGTTTTCTAAGAAAGTAATTGTTTCCAAATCTCTTTCAAAAATGGAACAAATTTCTTCTAACAACACTTTTAATACAAGTGAGGCTAGAGAAATTTTGGATGATGTTAAAAAGAGAATTCAAGAACTTCAAAATATTGTTGCTTCTAAAACTATAATCGATATTAACAACTGGCATTCCAGTTTTCATATTGAGCAGAAAAAAGTTTTTGAAAACGAAATTACTATCCCACTAAATAACATCAGTGCGAGGGTAATCCATTTTGAAAAAGATTTCTTAAAAGAAACGGCCGACTTTGTCAAGGACCACAAATCCCTGATAAACGAAGCTAATGATACTCGTGAAAACATGAATGTTTTGGAAAACCTAAATGATTCTCTCTTCGAAGCTGTTATGACCACTGACATTATGTCCATCATTTTACAAACATGTTCTGTTCAAGACGATGAAAGACTGAGAGCTGAGACCTCCGAAATTGTTTCAAAATATGAAAATGCTCTTATAAAGCTTGAAAAAGAAAATGTGTCATATTTTAAACAACTTGATCGAAAAAAGGAAGAATGCAAGTATGACAAATTGTCGTATGAGCGTGCCTTAAAGAACATGAAAGAGCAAAATGATCTTTTGAGAGCTCAGCTTGTAAGTATAAAAGGGAAGGGTGTAGATACTAAGTTTGCAAAACCATCGACTTCGGAGAAACCATATGTTTCAAAAACGGTTGAAAAACCAAAAATGTCAATTTCACGGTTTGCTCCTAAAGTCGATGAGAACAAGGATTTGTCAAAACCAGTCACTCCACAACCCTTGCTTAAGAAAAAAGAAATGGAAAAGAGTGTTGAAAAACAAAAATTGGTTGTTGAAAGAAACACAAATGTGAGTGCACCTGGCTCTTCTAAGAATAGTACACCTAATGTGACTACAAAATCTGTAAAGGAATCTGTTGGTTCTAATGACATGGTCCAAAATCACCATCTAGAAGAAGCTAGGAAAAAGGCTCAACTTCGAAAAAATGGAATCTTAGGTGCCAAACCTAGTGTGATGAATTCTACAAGATTCCAAAGCACTGCTAGTAGTAGTAAACCATTACCTAGGAACTATCTACAAACTACTAGGGATTGGCTTGCATCTAAGAGTAGTGGCACAAAAAAGAATGCTAGTAACGTAGAATGCAACACAAAGAATTCCAAAGTCTCATCAAACAACAAACAATTTCTCAAGAAAGGAAAATCAAGTGTCATGACACAATCTACTAAGACACCAAATCGAAACAAACCCGTTGATAAGAAGCAAGAGGTTAAGAAACCTAATAAGTGGATATCTAAAGAATGTAGTTTTTCCAAGACTGAGACTTCCGCTGCATCTGATAAGAAAACTACATCTAGATCTTACCTTAGGTGGATTCCTACCGGGGAAGTTTTTAAAACAGTTGGTCTTAGATGGATTCCCACAGGAAAGATTTTTGCTAGTTGCACCAAGACAAATAATAGTGATAATCATCAGAATAAGGAAGTAGAAAGCATTACAACCGTTGATATTCAACACCCGCTGAGTGATGATTCATGTACTTCTAACACTGTTATTTGTGAAACCTCTTCGTCTTTGGTTGCAGGTGCTTCAACTATCTCAGAACCCAGTTCATCAAAGGGTTCAAATTCTGTAAATTCTATAAAATCATTCTTTCAATCTTCTATTTTTGATTTTCCATTTCTTTTATAAAAACAAAAACAAAATACAAAAATATAAAATTTCAAAAAATACAAAAACAATATAAAATCAAAAAATACAAAAATATTCTTCTCACGACATGTCTCTCGTATAAATCAATATTCTGTACGTTTCTAGAAATGTCATTCAACAATGATACGGATATGTACAGATGCTTGAGCGGGAGTTCTTTAAAATGTTTTTCTAAAACATGTTGTTTCTCTAAATTTTCTTCACAATGGCTTTCGTATACTTCAGCACGAAACCCGGACTTCAATGATGACTCCTGATTTAATTTTCAAATCAAGGACTCGTACGTTCAATGACGAACTCTTTTTCAAAAAGTTCGAGTCTAAACAAACGAAAAAGATTTCAAGCTTAAAATCGTTTTCAAACAGAATTCTTAAGCACTTTTTCAAGATTGATCAAAAGATTTCTCAAAATCTCTCAAAATGAGTGCTCAAGATAACTCCCTCAAAACCTTTAATTGATTTTAAAATGTGCTATCATTAAGGGGGAGTACAAAAACAAAAATGTTCCGTATTCATGCAAAATGAAATCAGTCTTTCTCTCCAAAAAGTTTTTTTTACTCAGTCGATATCAAAAATATCACGATATGCTATTTTTGAGGGGGAGAAGACATGATTAAAATGTGATCAAAGATGTTTAAAGCTTGTGACTGAATCTCGAAAAGAGCTCGACTCAGTATGTACCAATGAATTGACGAAGCTTAAAATGTCGAAAAGACTTGTCCTGGACGGGTAATAATTTCAAGCTAGTCCAACTAGTGATGTAAGCGTGTCTCGAATAGGACTTGTCTGAGTAGAGTGTACCGTATCGAGAGACTTTCTTTGGACTTGACCAGGACGGGTAATAATTTCAAGCTAGTCTAACTAGTGATGTAAGCGTGTCTCGAATCGGTCATGTTCGATGAAAGTGGATCAATTCAAAAGTGCAAACTCCTCTCGCATGTGCAAATTTCTTAAACATTCATGAGCACATGTGAAGGGGGAGTCCTTTAAAATTGCAAAACTCTCAAAGTGGTAACAACAATGTGCTTTATTATTGATGACGTATAGCCTATATTTGGGCCACAAGCCCAAATGATAGACATTACTTACACTTAAGCCCACCACGAATGGGCTACCATGACAATGGTATGGGCCGTAGTATTATTGCTTTGGGCTCATGAAGCCCAAAGGCCCAATCTAACCCATCGGGTACACGATAAGGATTATCTATTCAAGGAATAGATATCCTTACCTCGGATAAGCACCACGCGTGCGAAGAGTGAGGAGCAAGAAATACGGTTTCTTAGCCCCTATATATAGAATCACACGATTCTCATTCAAGGTATGATTTACACAATCCCTAACTCTTCAACTAAACCCTAAATCGATTACTTACTCTCACGCTGGAGTCTAATCGGGGGAGACAATCCCTCGATAAGCCTAACGGTGTTGTTTATTTTCTTAGTGCGCAGGTAACAAAGTACTAAGAAGCTAATTGATATAAGAGCAAAAGCCCAATAACCAGGTACGCCCAACTTTTGTATCAACAAGTGGCGCCATCCGTGGGACCGTACTAAGAACTAGAATGACGAAACATAAGAATTCGAGCCAGCGGACTCCGCAGTCAGAAAAACGTGACCATCAGAAGAAGAATCGACAAGATTCGACCTCTAGGCAGGTTGCTGGGACAACCAGCGCACCTGATCACCAAGAGGCAGGAACAACCCAGTGTCTTCAAGCGATGGAACTACCTATAATCTCTTCAGTGGTCCCAAGCGTTGAGGAACTCCAACGCACCCTCTTCACCACTCCTCATCAGGCTACACCCGCAGTGAACAACACTGCGCTGCCAGGCGCGCCTGAACGAAACAGGGCGCCCAACACTGAGGCAGAAATTCTTGCAACAACTGAGGACATACCCGATCTAACTTTGGGAAACTTTGTATCCCAAAATTATGAAACTCTAACCGCCCTCATGCAAGAAGAAGCAACAAGAAGAGCAAACACGAGCCTACAAGCACGACTCAATTTTGCTCTGAAACGTGAACCATCACCACCGCGTCACCCACGAGGAAGACGCGCAGAACGTACCACTATCCATGATAGGTTAGGTACAATATCTGATTCGCAGTACTCTGGAGACAGCGAAAGGCGCACCAATGTCCACTCCAGACTTGGCAGTCGAGGAATACATGATCGATTAGGGCCTCAACATTCGCCAAGCCAAGGATCTTCAAAACCTGGGAGCAGGAGGATCCAAGATAGATTGGGAAGAAGAAGATCCCCAAGCAGAGATCCCTCAGGCTCCTCTTCTGAAAGAAGCAGGCGCAAGCGCCGAAAGAGAGACTACCCTTCTTCCAGTGACTCCTCGGACAACGAGGATAAAGAAACAGGACACTGGAAGTCAAGAGGAAGACGTCGTGAGGAGGAGAATGAAGATATGTCCCTCCCATGGCGACGTCAAAAAATTGATGCGTTTACACGGCGCATCAGCGATTACTCAGACCACAAACGCAGGCGCATGCCCGCTAACGTAAAAACATATGATGGAATAGGTGATCCTGACGATCACCTAAAAATTTTCGAGTCAGCCGCAACAATCGAAAATTGGCCACAACCTGTGTGGTGCCACATGTTTAATTCCACGTTAGTAGGAAACACGCGCACATGGTTTAGCAAACTCCCACGTAGGAGCATCGGTGGATTTGAGGAATTACGGAAAGCATTCCGCCACAACTTCACCCAGCGAAATAAGTGCGCTAAAAACCCTGTGGAGCTAGCAAGAGTGAAACAGCGCCAAGGGGAATCCACCAGCGCTTTCATGGAACGTTTCAAGGATGAGTGCATACAAGTCAAAACATGTCTTGAAATTCTAAAAATTTCAGGGTTCATGAATGGGATCAATAACCCAGAACTCATCCGGAAGCTTAATGACAAAGTTCCACAATCCTTTGACGAGTTAACAAAGCGCACTAGATCCTTTATACAAGGAGAACAAGCTGCTGCGGATAGCAAAAAAGGATATTCAAACTATAGGCAACAAGAACAGCCGCGGAGACAATCCAATGATCAGAACAACCGCAGCAGGAACTACCGCAGTGTAAGAGACAACGACAAATATACTCCTCTCACTAAAACTCCGAGAGAAATATTTGTAACAGAAGGTGCGAACTTCCCAAAACTACCACCAATGCGCACGGCAGAAGCAAAGCGCCTAGGTAGTGGATACTGCGAGTACCACGGCCAAAAAGGCCATGCAACTAACGAGTGTGTTCAACTAAAACAACTAATTGAAAAATTAGTTAGAGAAGGCAGGATGGACCACCTCGTGAAAAACATTAAGGAGGGAAAAGATAAGCAGAGAAACGGGGGCAAGAAAGAACCCCCAAAAGAAAAGGCTGATACTATCTACATGATACAATCATGGCAACGCAAGATAAAGCAAAAGGTCAGCCAGAAATTCTCTCTAGAAAAAGAGATATCCTTCCCTGCCATAGCCGCGGACAACGCAGTCGTGGAGCCTCTAAACATTGAGATACATACAGGGGGACATGATATCCACCGCATGTACATTGATGGTGGAGCATCCGCGGACATCTTGTACGATCACTGTTTCAAAAGGCTGCGACCTGAAATCCAAAGTCAGTTGATACCAGCTACAATGTTATTAACAGGATTCACAGGAGAAAAGATTTGGCCCATGGGGCAGTTACGCTTATTGGTGGTCGTAGGAGATGAACAACACTCAACCGCGACATGGATAAATTTTATGGTAATAAAGTCTCCTTCACCATACAATGGTATAATTGGAAGACCGGGAATATCATCCATGCGCGCGGTACCATCCACAGCGCACGGAATGCTTAAATTCCCAGTGGAAGGAGGGGTGGTCACTCTCTATAACACAACAATACCACCAAGAGAATGCATCGCAGTAACAACTGAAGCGAAAACTATTCCAGAACAGCGCACGGAAAAAACGCCAAATTTAAAAGTCGCTATTCACCCAGATTATCCGGAACAACAAGTTTCGGTTGGAGGATCTTTATCTGACAAAGGTAAAGCAGCCGTATGCGCACTCTTGCAAAAGAACCTAGATATCTTTGCATGGGAACCAAAGCATATGACGGGAGTACCGCGCTCTATCACAGAGCATAAGTTACAAATCCGACAAGGATACCCTCCAATACGACAAAAGAAGCGCGGCCAGGCCCCAGATCGTGCAAAGGCTATTTTGGAAGAAGTACACAAGCTAGTAGATGCAGGAATCATGCGCGAAGTATACTATCATGACTGGCTTTCTAACCCAGTTATGGTAAAGAAGAGCGATGGCAGTTGGAGGATGTGCGTGGACTTCACTGACCTCAACAAAGCATGTCCGCAAGACTGCTACCCACTGCCAGAGATAGACTGGAAGGTCGAATCCTTGTGCGGATACCCCTTCA
The DNA here is from genome assembly GCA_030686995.1 of Artemisia argyi. NCBI lineage: Eukaryota > Viridiplantae > Streptophyta > Magnoliopsida > Asterales > Asteraceae > Artemisia > Artemisia argyi. The sequence goes on from CM060703.1 coordinate 121,802,177, forward strand.
AATGCTTCCTAGATGCATATAAAGGGTATCACCAGATCCAGATGGCAGTGGAAGACGAAGAAAAAACAGCTTTCCACACCAGTCAAGGGGTATACTGCTACACAAAAATGCCTTTTGGCCTGAAAAACGCTGGCGCGACATACCAACGACTGGTGGATACAGCCTTCGAAAAACAAGTAGGCCGCAACTTGGAAGTCTATGTTGACGACCTTGTCATCAAAAGCCATACAGAGGACGAATTGGTGAGCGACATCGAGGAAACATTCCGAACGTTGGGGAGGATAAACATGAAGTTGAATCCCAAGAAGTGCACCTTTGGCGCAACGGAAGGCATGTTCCTCGGATACTTGATAGAACCCGATGGAATCAAACCGTGCCCAGAGAAGACAAAGGCTGTTATTGATCTCCCCTCCCCGCGCACACTCAAAGAAGTCCAGTCACTAAATGGAAAGTTAGCAGGGCTGAATCGCTTCTTATATAAGTCAGCAGACAAGTCCCTTCCCCTCTTTAAAACACTTACGAAGTGCACAAAAAAGGGAGACTTTCGCTGGACTACCGAAGCAGAAGAAGCTTTCCAACAACTTAAACACCATCTGGCATCTCTTCCCAAACTCGTCGCACCGCGACCAGGGGAAGAACTAATCATGTACTTATCGACAACCCACGGAGCAGTTAGCGCAGTACTATTGACAGACAGAGACTCCGTCCAGACACCCATATACTTTGTAAGCAAAGCCCTAAAGAAAACAGAGGTTAACTACAGTGCTATGGAAAAGCTGGTCTTGGCTCTAGTGTTCGCATCCAAAAGGCTGCGCAGATACTTTCAAGCGCATCCAATAGCGGTAATCACTGATCAGCCAATTAAACAAGTTATCTCTAAACCTGACGCATCAGGACGCTTACAAAAATGGAGTGTACTGCTAAGTGAGTATAACATCTCGTACAGGCCGCACACTGCAATCAAAGGACAAGTCTTAGCCGATTTTATCGTGGAGAAGCCAGATAGCGACAGCCCGACCTCTGCAGCCAAAACAGACCTACAGGAACCATGGACCCTGTTCACAGATGGATCCTCATGCGCAGATGGATCAGGCGCAGGCCTTATTCTCACAAATCCAGAAGGTATGGAATTCACCTACGCGCTACGCTTTGAGTTCACAGCCACAAACAATGAGGCAGAATACGAAGCCCTACTAGCCGGACTACGCATCGCAATCCAAATGGGCGTTCGCAACCTAGAAGCAAATGTAGATGCGCGTCTAGTCGCTAACCACGTGTTAGGGGAATACGAAGCCAAGGATGATCACATGATCCAATACCTGGAAAAGACAAAATCTTTTATCAAAAACTTTGATAGGTTCACAATAAAACAGGTACCTAGAGGAGATAACAGGAAGGCGGACGCACTCAGCAAGATTGCATCCACAAGCTTCGCACACCTTTCAAAACAGGTATTGGTAGAAACCCTGAAAAACAAATCAATCTTGGATATGGAGATATCAACGGTGATAGAGGAACAAGATCCTACGTGGATGACACCTATCATCGAATTTATTAGCAAAGGAATCCTACCCCAAGATCATAAAGACGCTCGAAGAATACGGCGCACAGCGCAACGATTCGAAGTACACGACAACGTACTCTATCGACGATCTTTCTTACAGCCATGGCTTAGATGTGTTGGACCCCTCCAAGCAGACTACGTACTCCGCGAAATTCATGCTGGGTCATGTAGTATGCACTCAGGGCCACGATCCGTGGTGGCGAGCGCTCTAAGGTCAGGATACTATTGGCCAACAATGCATCGCGATGCACGCGATCTGATAAGAAAGTGCAGCAACTGCCAAGTGCATAGGCCTATTCCGCGCCGACCACAACACGAGCTAACACCAATCACCTCACCATGGCCATTTTACAAATGGGGTATTGACATCGCAGGACCTTTCCCCGTCGCAGCTGGAGGAATAAAGTTCCTCATCGTAGCCATAGACTACTTTACAAAGTGGATCGAAGCAAAAGCTGTGGTGAACATTATGGGAAACCAAGTCAAACGTTTTGTTTGGGACAATATTGTCTGTCGCTTCGGCCTACCAGGCGAGATCGTATCAGACAACGGAAAACAATTCTGTGATAACCCATTCAAAGATTGGTGCACACATTTGAACATCACACAACACTTTGCTTCAGTCAAACACCCACAAACCAATGGCCTAGTTGAGCGCGCCAATCGCAGTTTAGGCGAAGGAATTAAAGCGCGCCTTGACAGACACAAAGGAAGATGGGTAGATGAGCTCTCGCACGTCTTGTGGGCGCATCGCACGACAATCAAAACCAGTACTGGCGACACGCCATTCTCCTTAGTCTATGGAACAGAAGCCGTCATACCAGCCGAGATAGGAATGCCAACTATACGCACGGCAGAGGTCAACGTCACAACAAATGACGAGGAACGGCGCATAGACTTAGATATACTGGAAGAAAGACGCGAACCCGCAGCTATACGTGAAGCAAAGGCTAAGGCAAAAATGAAGAAGTATTATGATGCAAAAGTCAAAGACACTTCATTTAGACCAGGAGACTTTGTTTACCGCACCAATGATGCGAGCCACGCAGAAGATACAGGCAAGCTCGGACCCAAATGGGAAGGACCTTACGAGGTCACAGACGCGCTCGGCAACGGCGCATACAGGTTGCGCGATATGGAAGGTCACGACCTGGCGCGCACTTGGAACATCTGTAATCTCAAAAAAATGTTACTTTTATGTATCTTTCTAGGAATTGTATTTTCTATTTTTTCCATTTACTTGCAAGTATTAATAAAGTGTTATGGTTACTAGCTAACTCCATAACGCATTTTACTTTATTGCATATATGTCAATATTGTTTATTTTATATTTCTGCCTACATGGCATGCATGCACCACTTAAAGACCCACGAAGGCATAAAGGATGAGTTAACCTACTAATTTACTCGTTGAATAAGAGGGTTGCAAACCCATCAACATTGGATCATGTATCCTTGCTAAGCGCCTTACTCTTGAGACGTCAAAGTAAGTTTCACATGCGCACCCCACGACGGATGCGCATACACCAAGTACACCGTACAAGCTTAGCAACATAACGAGCCAAGACACTTGGTCAAAATAATAAAACTTAGCAAACAATGCAAGTATACTTAAGTCACGCACTTAAAAGACTTAGTCAAATAATAAAACTTAGCAAACAATGCAAGTATACTTAAGTCACGCACTTAAAAGACTTAGTAAATAAACAAACTTAGCAAACAATGCAAGTATATTTAAGTTACGAACTTAAAACAAAAATGTATCTTATTCCATATTAATAAAATTACAAGGAAAGATACATAAATATACAAACAGCCTATATACTATGGCGATGCTCATGACTCTCTTCTGGAGCGGCGGAACTCCCCGCTTCCTTAAGCTTACTCAAGATTATGGCATCCTGCATAGATACGGTTGGAACACTTACAGCCACGCCATCTGATCTAGGAAGGTGTGCAGCGCCAATGCCACACATCACGGCCTTGCCTTTGATGCCCTTCTTCACGGCAACCCTCTGCTCGTGACGCTCTAGCACTTCCTTCAAAGGAATTTCCTTCTCCAGAGCAAAGGGATTGAGGATGTCGCGAGGCCGCGTGAACACAGGGACTTGAAGTTGCGAGATATTAGGTTTTAGATAATAATCTAATTCCTCCTCTGCATTATCCTCAAGATGACGCTGCAAAGTCAGACCAGCCATCAGCACGTCTATGGGTTCATCCTGGTCGCGCTCCAACTTCCCTATGTGCGGCAATTCAAGGACCTTTAGCCCTGCCATCGCGTGCATCAGCTCGTCATAGGCCGTAGAGCTGTAACCAGGGATTTCCGCCAAGTCCTTCTCCAGCAACTTGGCCTCATGCAGCTCCTCCATGGCCTGCGACCGGCCGCGCGCCATTGCGCAGTGCACAACCTTCCCGAATGCTTCCACTACCTCCGCAGACTCTAAAGTGCTCAGGGCTGCCAGGCGCAGCCCATGGCTGATCAACCATCTGCATTCACAAAGAAACAATTGTGTAAGATAAACAAAAAAGCGATGACGTAATTTTAAAGATAAAGAAGCAAGGATACCTGCGCTCGGCTATAGTAGACATCAGATGGGGGTACAGCTCCTCGTCATACTCTATGCTGAGGGCGCGCAACTTCTCCTCATGCATCGAGACCGCCTTCTCAATACGCTCCTTGAACTCCTGAAGGCTAGCATAATGCTCCGCCTTCTTTTCCTCAAGATAAGACACCGACCAGGTAGTCTTCGCTTTTATCTGCTCGAGCTTCGACCTCGCATACTTCAAGTCAGCCAAAATGCTCATCTTATCTTGAGCAATCTTCTCAGCATAGGCCCTTGAGGCCCCCAGCTCCACTTGCGCATCAGCCAACTGCGCACGGAGGGTCACCAACTCCTCCTCCTTCTGGGCTAGAGCACGGCTCTCCCCAGCATACTTTCCCTTTAGCTGAGCAACAAGCTCAAATTGGTGGGCGGTAGTCGCAGCCAGCTCATCCATCAGCTGCTGCGCCTCACCACCATCAGCAGCCTCGGTATTCCCCTCCTTGTTTTTGTTCTGCGGAGAGGAAACCTCATCATCCTTCGCGCCGTCATCCCTACGCAACAAAGACAGTAAACAACAATTACAACAAGTAATTGACAAAAGAAATAATAATAATAAAAGTGCACACTTACAGAAACGGAGAAGCATCATCAACCTTCAACCGAGCGCCAGATGTAGAGGTCTCTTCCGCGTTTGACTCTGCGTCTTTGACGACGTGTCGACGCCTTTTCCTAGTACCACTAGCCCCAGCCTCGGCCTTGCGCTTGGAACTCTGTGCAACTTCCTCTCTCAGCACCTCCTCAGGCTTCAGGATCCGGAGGCTGTCAGATGACCCTGATTGCGCTTCCTCATGCGCCTCCTCTACATCAGGTACCGCCTCTACAGTGGGCGCCACCACTACCTCCGGCGCTATACTCTGGACGGGCGTCACCACAAGTGGTGGCGTATCTTCGGGGACCGTCGTGGGCAGAACAGTCAAATGCCCCGCGGTCGCCTCCAGCAAAGGCAGCTCTCCTTCTTTCAGAGGACGCACCCCTATGGTCACCTGCTTTGGCTTGTCTAACTTGACCACTGCGAATAGATCCATCTCTGCGCACATCAAATGAAGCAAGGAAAAACAAAAAGGAATAGTTATTAAAGGCGCGCAGACAAGAATAAAGGACTTACAAAGAAGGAAGTATAAGGGATGAACACCCACCCCGGCCATCCTCACTCAAGAAAGTAGGAACCTCATCTTCAGCGCCAAAATAAGCGCGGCTCAACCCCACATGAACCAAAAACTCCTCCGGATAGGGGTTAATGGCCAGTCGATTGGCATCTAAAGTTTGCGCGTCAGCAAGACTGTAGGAACTGGGTGCGGGGCGCCCATCCCTTGGTAAGGATTCCTGAGTATAAAACTCAAAGGGAGAGGGAAAACCCACGTCATCTACCCAAAAGAAGAACTCCCTCCAATTCTTGAGGGCGTCAACTTTTTCCGTATAACACTGAAGCGCCCCCTGGCGCTTCGCAAAGGAAACCCAACCATTTGACCACGTTGTGTGGTAAAAGGAGCGGAACAAGGCCACGGTTGGTTCTATCGCAAGTAAACGGCAGTTTACTTCAAAATTCGACACCTTCGCCGCACCTATACAGTGCAGCTGAGAGATGTGAAGACGATAATGATTGAGCAAATCGCTCAGAAAAATAGAAATGGGTACACGGTAATTCGCATACTCAAAAAATTTCGCGTATAGACCTATCTTCCCTTCGGGGAAGTCAGCTATGCACGCATCGACATCTGGAGCCTCCGGAAGTACATCCAAAGGCACGAAATAGTCGGAAGAAAACTGCGTAACGTCCTCAATGGACATCGCAGAGCGAAAGTCCTCCAATTGAGCAACCATTTTCATTACTGGGACGCACACAAATTACCTACGAAAAGTGAAAAAGTTTCTTTGCTAAAAATGCTCTCAAAGAAGAAGATGAATAGTGGATTAAGTGTGTGTTTTACTGTGTGGTTAAAATAAAGGGGGGCGGCACTCTTATATAGGGTGGTAAAAACCCTAATTTACATCCACGTGGAACCCACTCACAGTAAATGTGTGGCTAGAAGATCAAAAGGTACATGCACTTTTTCCCGAATCCCAAGGACTACGTGGACACCACCCCCGACTTTCGAGGCATCCATTTCAAAATTATTAGGTGCATTACACCTACAAAAAGGCGGTAAAATTTGTTCAACCCCCCGCCACGCTTACCGCTGATGGTATTAAGTCTAGTACCCACGGCTATGCGCCGCGCACACTAGACTGGGGGGACATGATGACGTATAGCCTATATTTGGGCCACAAGCCCAAATGATAGACATTACTTATACTTAAGCCCACCACGAATGGGCTACCATGACAATGGTATGGGCCGTAGTATTATTGCTTTGGGCTCATGAAGCCCAAAGGCCCAATCTAACCCATCGGGTACACGATAAGGATTATCTATTCAAGGAATAGATATCCTTACCTCGGATAAGCACCACGCGTGCGAAGAGTGAGGAGCAAGAAATACGGTTTCTTAGCCCCTGTATATAGAATCACACGATTCTCATTCAAGGTACGATTTACACAATCCCTAACTCTTCAACTAAACCCTAAATCGATTACTTACTCTCACGCCGGAGTCTAATCGGGGGAGACAATCCCTCGATAAGCCTAACGGTGTTGTTTATTTTCTTAGTGCGCAGGTAACAAAGTACTAAGAAGCTAATTGATATAAGAGCAAAACCCCAATAACCAGGTACGCCCAACTTTTGTATCAACAATTATCATAAACACTTTGAGAGATTTTCAATAAATGGTTTCATGGCAATTATAGGATAGTCATGGAGTTATAAGGTGACTAAGGTTAGGAAAAACCGTCCTATGATCCGCCAGAGCCGGAGGGATCTACCCAAGGACAATTCCAATAGATTAGAATTAGAAGTCCTTAGGTATGATTGAAAAAAGGAGAAAATGAGAAAGGAGTAAGAAGGGGTTGAAGAATTAAAAAGAAAAGTTATGAAAAAGGGTGAAAAGAAATAGCCCTCCATATGTTCAACCTTAGGGCAGACACCGGGTTCAACTCATATGCAACTGGCTATTACCAAGGTGACACCGGTATTGAAGACAAGATGTCATGGACCCAGTGACGCACTGCACTTAACCTTCTTAACCACTCAAGTTCTCTTAAAAGAGCTTGTTTCATTCTCACGGGGAACCGGCATAATCTATCGACCTGTCTCTTAGAGATGGTTGATATTGAAGAAGGAGACCTCTCCCTAATCTCCGCATAGGAAACCAAATGTGCACTTATCAAGTCTAGAGCCCCGAGATTCATCAAAAGATCTCATAGGAACACATGATATTTCTACACTGGTTGTTCATCATTAAGGACGACAGATGTAAACTTTAGAGTCCTACGCAGATCTTAGCAATCTGCCAGAACATTTATGAGAGGATTCACTTTTGTGATTCTCAGTGATTGAATGGAAATTCTTGCCAGGGTCAACATCAAGCAGCCCTGACAGCAGGTCACTTCGGTAATTCTTAATGGGTTACGCTTAGTGTTCGCGGTGGTTTCAAACGGTCTACAATCGTGGAGTGATCCCCAGCGACTCACCCAGTCATTGAGCTACTTAGTAGGTCTCGTAAGCTCTCTCGAGAGTATCTGACATGGGAACGGCCTTGGTAAGGGTTAGAAGGAGTCTTCACACTATGTTGTTGACGATCTCTAATTCTTATCTGTAAGTACCGGATGTTTTATTGCTAACTGTTTATATGCAGGGACACTTCATCTCCTTGGCGACAGATTCCACATGCTCATACATACATCTGGAAGTTAAAGAAAGCTCCATCAAAGATCTATACAACACAAAGTTCAAAGAAAGATTCTACGCCAAAAAGAAGAATCTACAAAGTATAAAGACTAAGGATCAAAGTGAAAGAAAGGGAACTACGTGCATATGAATATCAAAGTCCAAAGATGTATGAGCATGTTGGAATGGCAAACAACCACCACAGACGCAGAAGTGACGAAAGGCAGATAACTCCACATCACAAAGGAACAAAGAACGATGAAAAATCAGTTATCAAAGATCACAAAGCATGAAGGAACAAAGACTAAAGACTATTCTACAACAACACACAAAGTTAAAGACAAAGAACACGGAAGACCCACTCACGTGGAGCATCATTCGAATGACCACCCCTTAGGGGGAGATTGTTAGCATTAAAATATTTATATATAGAAGTGATGGTCATTCTCATATTGTAACTTAGTGTCGTTTGTTAAGACTAGTAATAGTTTAGTCATTGGGCATTGGACTTGGAAAGCTAATATGTTATGTGCTATGTTTCATAAGCCTTGTTATATAATTCATGTAAACCAAGTCCAAGCCCAAGTCCATAAGAAAGCCCATGAGGCCTTTCTCTCTAACTATATAAGGCACCTTACCTCTCATTTGTAAGGTGTGCTTGTGTGTGTATTGTGTGTGTTTTTTATAAAAGTTCTCTTCATCTTTATACTCTTTTTCATATAATCTAACGCCACACATACTATTCCAAGTCACCATCTTTACTTCATCTAGTTCTTATATTGGTATTAAAGTTGATATATCTATGGTCCTACATTCAAGGATATCAAGTGTATCCTCATCATCACTGTCATCAGGAATGAAACGGAACTGAGAGCTGGCTCTGGCTGCTTTTTCTTTTGCAATGGATTCCCTCACATATTTTTCATATGCATCTTGGGAATTTATTCTAGCAGCCTGCTCTTCAGCCTGCAATTCTTCCATGGATTTTTGATGAGTATGTCTTTGGGCAAAGTCGTTAACTAAACCCTTAAGCTCATCAACGATTTTCATCATATTTTGCATTTCTGGAAGAAGTGCTTGATTCATATCGTACTGTGGAGATTGGTCGTAATAAGGCGTGCCAAAATTGTCACAAGGATATGGATTCCCCGTTTGATAATCTGAACTGAAATGTGGACCTCCACAGTAATCACAACAGTAAAACTGTTGAGGCTGTGAGTCGTATGTGCTAGAGTCATAATTGTTATCGGGAAACTGCTCATAGACAAGCGTGTTTCCCGATTGATAATCAGAACTGTAGTGTGAACCACCATAGTACTCACAACAGTAAAACTGCTGAGTATCATGGTGTGGCAGCTGATGGAATAAGTCAGTCGTGTCATGGTAAGAATAGGGATCTTGGTTATAGACAGACCTGTTTCCTGACTCTACCATGCCACAACCGGGGCAATTAACACCATTATGAGAACTACCACACCACTGGCAAACCAGAAAGTGTGGATGAGAAATAGAAAGAATCAAAAGGTTTGGGAGGGTGAGGAAATGAGAATCAAAAGGGTGAGAGGGTAAAGGAGAATGTTTTTGGATTTTTGAAGTGACATTTTGTACAAATGAAAAAGAAAATGTTTTTGTGTTTTTTTTGTGTTCGTTGAAAACTGAGTTTAAAAAGTTTTCGGGAACGTTTTTGTTTTGATAAATAGAAAATATGGACAAAGGATGGATAAATGTACAATGGAACGAATTCCAAAGACACTAATCAGAAAAACCGTTTAGATACGTACACAACCTCCCCGGCAGGGGCGCCAAATTTTGATTGATGCTAAACCGTCAACCAAAGTCAACCACGGATGTGGTCAAGATGGTCAAACAACTTAGAGTCAATGTTCCGCGGTATATAGTGTTTCCCCGGGTCGTTATGTCCCGACGAGGTGTGAATGGCTAACAAACGGTTTCGTGATCGGGTGAATCTGGATGGGAAAGGGGTTTTGAGTTATTTGAACTAAGGAATATACGATGAAATAGCTTAAAGAAGCTATCTGAATAAGACGGGAAAGTAGGAAAAATCAGAAACGATTAAAACCTAAAAATGCGTACGTTATATTTAAATTTACGTTAATGTACAAGATAAAACGTAAAAATTGAAATCTGAAAACCCCCAGGGGGTGAAAATAACTTTTTTACAAACTAAATGATAAAAGAAAATTTTTAGAAAAAGAAAATTGATTTTTACACTATTTAATTATTTAATATTAATTAAATACTAATTGTTACTAATTATTAATATTTAAACAACTTAAATATAATACAATATTATTTAAACACTAGAAAAATCAAAATAAAATTTCCAAAATTATAAAATAACTAAAATTAAGTTTTAAAATTAAAAATAAGTGTTTTTGTCTTTTTGTGGATTTTCTATTAATTAATTACTAATTTATTATTAATTATCTAATTAAACTATTTTAAATTAAGAAAAATAGAAAATGAACAGTAAAAATTACAAGAAATTTTCTAAAATTATTTTACAACATATAAAAGCTAGAAAAAATATAAAAACTAGGTTTTACTAAATAGAAACTAATTATGCTATTTAAAACTTAATATTAATTAATTATTAATAAAACTAAGATTAATTCTAATAAATACCAAATGAGAAAATAAAAATATGAGAAAATTATTATAAATACTTTAATATATAAGGAATTTAAGAAGAATATAAAGACACCAAGTTCTTAATAAAAATATAAAAATGAAAATTAAAATTAAATTACTTTAAATAGAAACTATCAGTTACAAATTAAATTGGATTTTTTGAATTTTTCTTTTTGAAAACTGATTTACACCTAAAAACAACAAACTTTTGTAAAAACAAAAGTTTTATAACTTAAAAATAAGCTGTGGAGAGCTTAAAAGCCTTGACAGTTGACCACAGTTGACCAAGGATGAAAATAAGCTAAAATGGCATTAAGTGGGACCCACAATGTTTGATTCTAGTTTAAACTAGTAAAGTGAACATGAATAAGCTGGAATAAGCAAGTGAGAACCACAGAATAAGCTAATAAGACTAAATAAGCACATCCAAAAACCTAAGGCAACTCAGAAATGGGACAGAAAGTTTGGCTTGATTCAAGTGGGGTCCACAGGCCTAGGGGTCAAACAAAAGGTCAAATCACCAACCCTGGTAGGAGGGGGTGGAAATGAACAATATTGGTGACCTTGGGCCCACTGAGGTGGCTAGAAAACCACCACCAAGGGTGGTGTTTGGGTGGCTGTTCTGCTGCACAGGGCACACAGCAGCCCTGCAGCCCTTTTTGGAGGGTTGTGGGGCCCACACAAAAAATCCCAAAAATAAAAGGAGGTTAGGACATGAAATTTGAGCTACTAGACAACAATTAGAAACAATATTCAACCCATGAAAGCTAACACAAAATTCCAAACAATTGCTTGAAGTTTTGTAAAAATCTGAAATGTAACATTTTGACTTTTTGCTTAAAACTTAAAAGTTGACTTTGGCCAATTTTGGATGATCAAATCTGATTATATATACTATATTATGATATAATAAGTTGATTTTAAGCGAAACTAACAATCTAAGAGTTGATATGGTGAGTTGTGAGACCCAATTACCTTGACAGTTAACTGTCAAGGTGATTCAAAAGGTGATTTGACTTTTTCAATAATAAAACCTGGATTTTGTGACTGAAATGGACTCTAATGACCTAGACTAAGTTGGCTAAACCTATTTTACCCACAAACAACAACCTGATCATAATGAACATGGCAATGCCAAACACCCCTAATGCAACTAAAAATTGAAGATTTGTGAAAGAAACTTACAATTTAACCCATGAATCTGAACTAGAACCTACCCTAATGTCCCCCATGGGACTCTAAACCAGGACCAAAACCATTTCTGCAACTGCTTCATTATTTGAGACAACCATTTTTATTTTTCTTGAATATTTTTCTTTTCTTTTCTTTCTGAGAATTTTTTTGCTTTTCTTTTGATTTAATTAACTTAAATAAACTTAAAGTAAGTTTATTAGATCAAATAAACAACACTTGAATGGAGTAACAACAAACTCAGATTTTTAGTGAAAATACGATTTTGTATAAACTTAAATGAACTTTAATTGAACTTGAATTAAATCTTCAATAAAGATGAAATTATATTACAAAGGTTCAATAAAACTTTCTGAATTAAAATTACAATTAAGAAGTGGAAATAACACTAAAGACGATTTAACTAAAAACTATACTAAACTAACTATTGCTGCTTCTTCTCTTTTTCTTCATTTTTATAGCTCCTGGAGGTCCACAAAGACTCTCCCACATCTGTTTGTGGCCGTTGGATGACCCAAACCATTCCTGGCCTTTGATTTAAATTTGGCGGGAAAACTGAGATTGGGCAATTGGTGGGGTTTGGTGGGTACATTTAATGAGGAGGGGGGAAGGTGAGGGTGTAGGTGAAGTTATTAATGAAAAGGTGAAGGTTTGGTGAAAAGGAGGAGGGGGGAGGTGACATGGTAGCAGGAAATGGGGGAGTGGGGGAGATGAACAGTACACCGTGGGGTGGTGTTTGACTGGGGTCAACGCCCAAGTAGTATTATAAAGGGTGGGGTATTTGGGCTGGTTTGGTGGGCTTGGGAATGTTCATGGACCAGGATTGGATTAGTTTTATTTTGGGTTTAAGATAAAAAGGGTCCAAATGGTAACTAGTAAACAACAAGGACCAATAATGTAAATTACCCAAAAGTGAGGGGCTGATTTGTACAAACATCCAAAGTTATCATAAGGATAAAAATTGCCAAGTTTGAATATTACGAGGACCAAAATTTATATTTTCCAAAATAAAACACCCGGGGACCAATTTTGTAAATTTCCAAATTTCGGGGACTAAACTTGCAATTTTCACCAATCTTTCATTCCAAGGACTATTTTTGACACATTTTTATTTTCCAAGGATAAAAATTGAGTTTCCTTTCGAAAATATCCCACCAGGGACCAATTCTGCAAAAATCTGAAACTCCAGGGACCAAACTGTAAATTTCTAAAACTTTTCCAATTTTTGCACCAAAGGACTAAATATGACAACTTATGATTTCAAAAGGACCTTTGGTGATAATTTTCCATATTTTGAATATCCAGGGACTAGTTTTGTAATTTTATGAAAGTTGGGGGACTGAAACTGCCAATTTTGCAAACTTTGTACGTTTTTCATCTGTTTTTGCTCATTTTGCATCTAAAACATATAAAACACGATTTTGAAATATTTTTAGTATTTTGATGCATTTCTGAGTGTTTTTGTATGTTTTGAAGTTCAGATTAGACCAAAAATGATGAGTGTTTGAGCACTTATCAGTGAAGGAAAGAAAATTGGTCCAAAAGATGGACAAGAACTTGTAGATTTCTCGGAAAAAGCAAAGAATACCCGGGAAGTACCGTTATCCTTTATGTTTCCCGTTATACGTTGTTTTTAATTCTAAAGCATTAGGGACAATGCTTAATTTAAGTATGGGGGGAAGATAACTTGAAAAATAAAGAAAAACTTATGCTAGTATATGAAAAACTTTTAAACTGTTAATACAAAAATTTTAAAAAGCGCCGCTATTATCATAAAAACGCCGTAGTTATTAATAAACACCGACGCACATTTTAGTGATATACGCCGATTATGGGGGTATAAAATTTAATAAAATTGGAAATAACTAAAGAATTTTATAGAAAACGTATACAAAACAATCATAAGAAGTCTGAATCGGGATTAATAACATTATTTGCACATTTTATGACCATTACCACTATAAATGTGAGGATTTCGAGCCTATATCGGCATATACCTTTGATGCTTGATTTCTTTGTTTATGAGTTTGCCGATAATTTATGTGATTCTAGAACTTGTATTTGAAATCATTATGAGAACGCAGTGAGTTCACATTCGTGTGATATAAGTATTTTTATATGATAAGAGGCAAAAATTAGGAATTGCACCATATAGAAAGCCATCCGTTTTCTAATCGAAACTTAACCCATTTAGCACTCACTTTTAGTGCTATTATCCATTAGATACACCTTTCTGAGCCTTGAATTTTGGTTTTTATTTATCCATCAAGAAAACAACAAAATTATGTTGCTTAGTCGGGAATCTGAGGATTAGAGTATGTGTATGAGAAAAAGTATGGTTGTTTACCAATTACGATGAGTATGAAGAGTGTACGCTTTATGTTTGTTATAATGTGGTTGAAAAAAGAAATAAAAAAAAAGTTATGAAAAAAGAGAAAGAATAAAGAGAAGTATGATTTCCCAACTTAAGTTTCTACAACAATTATTCCATATACCTACCTTATAACCCTTAAACCAAATAAAAGACCTCTTTGATATTTATACTTGGTGCTTACGCCACGTCGGTGTAGTTTTGTTTCTTTTACAAGCATATGGTAAATCTATAAGTTATGACTGAGCTATAAGAGTGATTTACAACCAATAACTATTTTTATGAGTGCTTGAGTGAATTTGAAAATATATACACTTTCGTGAGGAACATATCATGTTATTCTTGGTTGTCTTGGATACACAACAAAATATATTTGAAACTTATACGTGACATGGTTTTGAAAGACATTTCTTATATGCTTGAGGGCAAGCATTAGTTTAAGTATGGGGGGATTTGATAAGTCTCGTATTATACATATTTATACCCCCGTTATTATATGAAATATATGGAAAATAACCTTACTATTAGGACTTTTGGTACTTAATATATGAATGAATGTGTAGGATTGAAGATTGGTGAAATGACGCGAGAAGCAATGGAAATAGATAACTTTGTGAACATATAAGGAAAAGACATAGTTTGGACTAAAGCACGCCGGACATAAGAGAAAAGAGCGCCGCTTACGGGTATCTTTGGTCGACTATGCAACTACGAGTCAAACATGAAGTACGCCGGTTATATATTACATAAGCGCCAGTTACGCGAAGAGAAGGTCGCCGGTTTTATAGCGGATGTGCGGCGTACTTCCCATGGAAGTTATCTTTTCTACATTTATGAGCTACTTCAATGATAAGGTCGATCACTTGCCTATCATAACTCACTAGGGACATGCTAGGGCAACATTTTACACTATAAATAGGAGTGCAAATCTTAGGTTTAGACACACCACAACAAATAATCATATCTTGATCTTTTAGAAGTAGTTTTGTAGTGGTTTGCACCAAAACCACTAGCTAAGGAGTTGGAGTCAGTACTACACTTGAAGAAACACCTTGGAGCATGAGAATCTTTGGTATAAACTCGTTGTTATAATGGAATTACATGTTTACATGATTTACTTTATCATAAGTATAGAGTAGTAACTTTATGTTTATTTGAGGCACTTCTGTCATGATTATTATAAGAATTGTATCATGAATATTGAATCTATGACGTATGCATTTGATATGTCATTGTTTAGTCTCTTATCATTTGTCTTGATTGATCATTGTGATTGCTTAAAGGTCGAAAGATTCAATCATGTTGATTATATTATGAATTGTCTGTCTATAACAAATCATTGCTATGCTTGTGAGAATTGCTTAGTAAAACAAATGATGACCTTGACTATGACACGTTTAAGGGCTAGTCTCATGTCTTACGGCTTGACTAGAAGAAATGCATATGTAATACTTCATACTTGGACCACACTTTATGCATTCTGTGTATATAGAATCAAAGGCCGATAGGAGATTCTTTTACATAGGGTAGATATACTAGTTTACATGATTAACCATCATGCTTTACTCCTATGCTTTGTCCATGTAACTTCTGTGATATTACTTCTTATAATTCGTATGAGCTCAGCCTTGAATAATCATACTTTTGAATCAATTGGGAAATACAATACAAATAAGGGTGAGCATCGGTCTGGGACCGGACTGGACAGACCGACAAGACTGAAGACCGAAATAAGGTAAAAACCGGGATCGAGACCGAGACCGAATGTGGTAGGTCCTGTATGGTTCGGTCCGGTCTTCGGTCAGTCCAGTCCAAATAGGCTAGATTTGGCAAGTTTTTTCGGTTTTTTGCTCGGTCCGGACCTGACCGGACCGGACCGACCGGACCGAAGACCGAATTAACCAAAAAGCCTAGACCGAAGACCGGACCGAATGTTGTCGGTCCGGTCCGGTCCAGTCGGTTTTATCGATCGGTCCAGTCCATCCGGTCCGTTTGCTCACTCCTAAATACAAAAATCTTAAATCCAACAAACACGGTTTTAGTGATAAGTGACAATAATTAGAATCTAATTTTGTTAAACATAGCTAGCATAAGGAATCATTACCTCTCTTGGGACGAACTGGTCTTGCCTAAACCTTTACTATAAACGGAGATTATACTTTCCCCGTGTGTTTTGTGTATTAAGGAATTGGTAGAACTTGTTATTATAAATTTAAAGCTTTCGAAAAACATCATGCGTCTTTCATAAAATTCAAAATTATAGGGTATTTTGGGAATTTAACGTGTTTAAAATTTTTGGGTTTTACAACTCTTCCCCTCTAAAAATAAAATTTCGTCCGAGAAATTGGGATATACAAATCAGATGAGAACTTATCGAATCACAGAAAACATGAGGGTGATAAATACGCTTAACTCTTCAGATTCTCAAGTAGTCTCGTCTTCGGTATATTCTTAACTAAAGATTTCTCATGAACAGACAAATTTCGTTCCTCAAAATTCCAAATCTCATATCATACTCATAACAGGTTAGAATAAATCAGATTCAACAGATGGAATACATACAAACACAAAACAGATTGGTTGATAAAATCAAAAGGTAGAAAGCTCTACAACGGAACCTAAGATTCCTAGCAGAAGCACAGAGGTCAACAAATGCATGTCGAGTACCCCAAACATACCAAGTCGTATATCGATGAAGGCAGATTAAGCGTATAGGTAGAATGAACCTAAAGTCTCACAAAATGCAGATAATCTCAATCAGATATCAGAAATTCTAAGGCTTCTAAGGCATTCCTCGGAATATCCTATGATCACAATAAGTGCACGTTATATGATGTGTTGGGTTTTGAGATTCTACTGCTCAGAATTTAACTAAGTGTCAAACTTCTGCTAATACGAATCTGCTGCTAAGGATAATGATTCTGCTGCTAGAATAATCAAACTGCTGATATGGAAAGTACTGCTAAAGAGTCTGCTGCTGAAGAGATAGAATTGTATACACGAGTGGATAATTATAGAATAGATTGTGTGTATATCTTATACGTTTAGAAAATTCTTATCTTGTGTAGAAAGTAATTGTAAACCTAATAGGACTCCTTGGCCTATAAAATGAGGTACCTAGGGTTAGAGTAGGTACGTATTACTTTTGTTTTCGTTTACACTTCAAGGTTGTAAAACCCTAGCATTGTCGAGTGCTCGTATTATTAATATATTGAAGTGTTGCTAGTGATTAACTGTTCTTCTTAAGTTAAGCTTTAATATTCCGCGTTATAGCTTAAGTGTTAATTCTAGTCAACTTCTATAAAGATCGTTTGCTCAACTGGGATCAACAAGTGGTATCAGAGCTTGTGATCTAGAAGTTGTAATCAAGAAGAATTTGTTCCTTACAAGTTTACTGTTCCTAATCAATTGCTGAAGATGGGTGATGACACACACATGGTGACTGCTTCAAAGGTTCCCATGCTCAATCCTGAAGAGTATGAGCTATGGAAGATGAAAATCAGACAGTACATTCACATGATTGACTTCAACATGTGGAATGTGATCGTGAATGGTGACTCTTTACCACAAAAAGGTCTTGATGGAAAAGAGATACCTATCAAATCTGCTGAAGAAAACTCAGTGAGGAAGATGGAGATCAAGGCAACAGTATTCTCTTGATGGGAATACCGAATGAATTTCAATCGGACTTTATAGCTGTGAGACTGCAAAAGCCTTGATGGAGGCTGTGGAATTCAGATTTGGAAGGAATGATGCTACTAAGAAGTCAAGGAAAAATATGTTGAAGCATCAGTTTGAGAACTCTTCTACTACAAGTGGAGAAAAGATTGATGGTACATACAACAGGCTTAATCAATTTGTTAGTCACTTAAAGCTTGTTGGTTATGTGGTTCCTCAAGAAGATGTAAACCTTAAGTTTCTTAGCAGTCTTGCACCTGAATGGAGTATGCATACAGTTGTTTGGAGGAATAAGCCTGATTTTGAAACTATGAAGTTAGAAAGCCTCTACAACAATTTGAAAGTGTATGAACCAGAGTTGACTTCTTCAACTACTTCATCTTCTGGTACTCAAAATCTTGCCTTTGTATCTTCAAAGTCTAAAGGATCTCAAGAATCCCACTCTACTGCTTATGGGGTATCTGTTGCTCCATCTGATGGATCTACTGCTAGTTCTAATGATAATAATTCCATCAGTGATGTTGCCATATGTGCATTCTTGGCTGATCTGACAACCAACATGAGATCACAGGTTCTCAATCAAGATATGGATCATATTGATCCTTATGATCTTGAAGAAATTGATCTTAAATAGCAGATGGCCATGCTGACCTTAAGGGCAAGAAAATTCTTAAAGAGGAATGGGAGAGAAGTCAAATACAGGGCTAAAGAAAATTTGGGTTTTGACAAGTCAAAGATGGAGTGCTACAATTGCAACAGGAAGGGCCACTTTTCCAGAGAATGTAGAGCTCCAAAGAAGAATGCTGAAGCTCCAAAGAAGACCTCTGAAGAATCAAAGAATACCACTACTGCATTGGTATCTTGTGATGGGTTGAGAGATTATGATTGGAGTGACATGGCTGAAGAAGAACCCAATTATTCTCTGGTAGCTCAAGTCAAGCCTAAAGTGCATAACTTTGCACTTATGGCCTATGCATCATCATCTTCTGGATCTGACTCTGAGGTATCTAATGATTCTGATCTATCTGTGTGTTCTTTTAAATCATGTGTTGACACTGTAGAAGAACTTAAGTCTAGGAATGAGAGTCTAATAAGAGAAGTTGAACACCTAAAACTTGATAACTTAGGTTACAAAGTAGGTATTCAAAATGTGGAAAGAAGATTAGAATATCTCAAACAGTGTGAGCTAGAATATGTAGATAGAATTAACCAACAGGATGTTGAGATCTATAAGAAAAACAGTGAGATTGAATTTCTCAATAATAAGTTGGAAGAAGCAGAAAAAGATAGGGATGCAGCTCTTGCTGATAAAGATAAACATATAGTAAGAGTAAATAAACAACAATTTGCTTCTGATTTGGTTAATAAATTAATTGAGAGTACTTTGATGAGAAAAGGAAGTGGAATAGGCTACAATGAAGTTGCTCCTCCAGTTAAGAATGCCTATGCTCCACCAGGAAAAGAACTGTCTTTTATTATTGAGTTAGACATGGAAAAACCTGTAGGTGAACCTAGTACAAGTGTCATAGAAACACCTAAGGTTGAAGTTAGAAAATTTCCTGAGGCTCCTACTATTGAATACTGGAATTCAGATAATGATGAGGAACAGGTTGAACTAAAACAAAGTGTGAAAAAGGAAGAAATTCCTGTAAAAATTGAACCTAAAATTGAACAGGTTATGTTTGTGAGACCTGTGTTGGGTAAGGGTATCTCTAGGAAAATGGTAGAATATAATGAGGTTCCTAGAGATCAGATGAAAAGATTTTATAATAAGCCTAGGGGTAATCAGAGAAACTTTAATATCCTAGTTTCAAGTAAGTTAGGTAATGAGTTTCAATTAAAGAAGAAGGATTGTTATAAGTGTGGTAGTTTTGAACATTTGATAAATAGTTGTAAAGACCACCAAAAGCCAGTTTGGAATCAATACTCAAGGGTAAATCATAAATATGTTTCAAAGAATACTCACCCTTATTCAAATAGAAATATGATTCCAAGGGCTGTGTTGTTAAGATCTGGTGCAACTAGATCTATTTTTGCTGCTAAATCAAATGGTGCTTTTAAAACCACAACTGGTTCTATTGTTGGCTCTGCTGCTAGTAAGCACTCTGCTGCTAGTAAGCACTCTGCTGCTAGTACAAAACTTTCTACTTCTAGGCCAAAAGTTTTAACAAATACAGTTGTAGGAAATCATTTTTATGCTGTTAAGGCCTCAGCTTGCTGGACTTGCAAACCTAAATCATTTGTTTCAAATAATGTTTCCAAAAACTGCAGTGCATCAATTGACTTAAAGAAATTTGACTATGTTGATGCACAAGGCAGATCCAAGTCAGTAATGGCTTGGGTCCCCAAGAGAATCTAATTTGTCTATTCTCATGTGCAGGGTAATCTACAGGATGAGCTAAAGGATATTGTTATAGTTGATAGTGGATGCTCTGGACACATGACAGGTGATGAGTCTCAACTAGAAGACTTTGAGCCTTTTGAAGGTGGTTATGTTGCTTTTGGGAATGATCCAAAAGGTGGAAAGATTATTGGCAGAGAAACACTAAAAACAAGGAATTTGGACTTTGAGAAGGTGTTTCTTGTGAAAGGGCTTAAGTTTAACCTCTTTAGTGTCTCACAAATGTGTGACAAAAAGAACTTTGTTCTTTTTACATACACTGAATGTATGATCCTTTCTCCTGATTTTCAGTTGCCAGATGATAAATTTATGCTATTGAAAGTCCCTAGAACTGAAAATATATACAGTAACCATATTAAGAACATTGTTCCCAAAAGAGCTTTAACTTGTCTAATTGCAAAGGCCACTATTGATGAGTCCAAATTATGGCATAGAAGACTTGGACATCTGAACTTCAAGACTATGAACAAGTTGGTGAAAGGAAATCTTGTGAGAGGGATGCCTACAAAGATGTTTGAAAATTGTGAAACTTGTGTTGCATGTCAAAAGGCTAAACAGTACAGAGTTTCATTCAAGTCCAAGACTGTGAACACAATTACTAAGCCCCTACATTTACTTCACATGGATTTATTTGGGCCTGTTTTAGTGAATAGTTTGAACAAGAAGTCATATTGCCTAGTTGTCACAGATGACTTTAGTAGGTTTACTTGGGTGTTCTTTTTAGCTACTAAAGATGAAACTCCAGAGATACTCAAGGCATTCATTACTAGAGTTGAAAACCTGCACAACCACAAGGTGAAAATAATCAGATGTGACAATGAAACTGAGTTCAAGAATAGTGTGATGAATCAATTATGTGTGGGAAAGGGTATTCAAAGACAGTATAGTATTGCGAGAACTCCACAACAGAATGGTGTTGCAGAGAGAAGAAACAGGACACTGATTGAAGCTGCAAGAACAATGTTATCTGATTCTAAATTACCTATACCTTTTTTGGCTGAAGCTGTAAATACTACATGTTTTGTGCAAAACAGAAGTAAGGTAGTTAAGCCTCACAACAAGACTCCATATGATTTATTTCATGGAAAGAAACCAATGATTGATTTTGTCAAACCATTTAGATGTCCTGTTACTATTTTGAATACTAAGAATCAGTTAGGCAAGTTTGAAGAAAAAGCAGATGAAGGATACTTTGTGGGTTACTCTGTAAACAGTAAAACTTTCAGGGTTTACAATAAGAGAACCAAACATGTAGAGGAGAATTTGCATATCAAGTTTAGTGAGAACACATCTAATGTTGAAGGGAAAGGACCAGAATGGTTGTTTAATGTTGATATTCTTACCAAGACTATGAATTATGTGCTAGTTATTGCAAGTGTAGACACTAACAAACCACAAGAAGAATTTATTTTGGTTAAGAAATTGAAGATTGGTCCAACTTTACTACCCTTTCAGAAGGATCAAAGTTCACAAGAAGATGATGTTACTCAAGAGAAACCTAAGGAAACAGAAGAAGGCATTGAGCTACCTGTTGATGTTGAAAAGGTAACCAATGAAGCACCTAAAGTGGTTGAAAATGTCTCTCCAACAAGGCCAGAAGACTCTACTGCTGACTTAGAAGATTCTACTGCTAGGCCAAAAGAAACAACTACTGCTTCAATCAATTCTGCTGCCAAGCCAATTGACTCTACTTCTTCACCAAAGTTTCCAATTGACTCTACTTCTGCTGATCCAAACTATCCTGATGATCCAAATATGCCTCCTCTAGAGAACATTTACTATGATACAGATGATGAAGCTCTTGATGGTAAATTGTTTGGAGCAGATGCATACATTAATAAAATGGAACTCAATGTTCCTGTTAGTCCTACTACTACCACAAGAGTTCACAAGAATCATCCCAAAGATCAAATTCTCAGTGATCCAACATCATCTGTTCAAACAAGAAGAATGAATAAAGAGCTGAAAGATCTACAACATCAAAGTTTCTTTGCAAGATCTCTTCATCAAAGAAACAGTCACAAAGATCTGCAAAATTGCTTGTTTGCCTGCTTTATATCTCAAATTGAACCCAAAAATACTTACAAAGCCTTACAAGAGCCAAGCTGGGTGGAAGCAATGCAAGATGAGCGTCTGCAATTCAAACTACAAGAAGTATGGACCTTGGTTGATTTACCAAATGGGCAAAGGGTGATTGGAACTAAATGGGTTTTCAGATGCAAAAGAGATGAAAGAGGGATAGTCATCAGAAACAAGGCAAGGTTAGTAGCACAAGGATACACTCAACAAGAAGGAATTGACTATGATGAAGTATTTGCACCTGTGGCAAGGATAGAGGCCATTAGATTATTCCTGGCTTATGCTTCATATAAAGATTTTGTGGTGTATCAGATGGATGTCAAAGGTGCTTTTCTATATGGGACTATTACAGAAGAAGTTTATGTGTCTCAACCACCTGGTTTTGAAGACCCTGATCATCCTGACAAAGTTTACAAGGTGAATAGAGCAATGTATGATTTACATCAAGCTCCAAGAGCTTGGTATGATACCTTGTCAACATATTTGTTAGACTCTGGGTTTAGTAGAGGAAAGATTGACAAAACTTTGTTTCTCAAAAGACACAAGGATGATATTTTGCTGGTATAAATCTATGTTGATGACATCATCTTTGGTTCTACAAACAAAGCTATGTGTGTTGAGTTTGAGAAGCTTATGAAGGATAAGTTTGCTATGAGTTCAATGGGGGAACTCACCTTCTTCTTGGGTCTGCAAGTTATACAGAAGGAAGATGGCATATTTATTAGTCAGGATAAGTATGTTAATAACATTTTGAAGAAGTTTGGATTTGAAGATGTTAATCCTGCAAAGACAACCATGGAATCCAATAAACCATTGTTGAAGGATGAAAATGGAAAAGAAGTAGATGTTCACTTGTACAGATCAATGATTGGGTCATTGATGTACCTTACCGCTTCAAGGCCTGATATTATGTTTGTTGTATGTGCCTGTGCAAGATTCCAAGTATGTCCCAAAAAATCACATCTCAATGCAGTGAAGAGAATTTTTAGGTATCTGAGGCATCAACCTAAATTGGGCCTCTAGTATCCTAAGGATTCACCTTTTGATTTGGTAGCATACTCAGATAGTGACTATGCTGGAGCTTGCTTGGATAGAAAGTCTACAACAGGAGGTTGTCAATTTCTTGGAAACAGATTGGTGTCATGGCAATGCAAGAAACAAACAGTGGTGGCAAATTCTACAACTGAAGCTGAGTATGTGGCTGCTCAAGTTGTTGTGGTCAAGTTGCTTGGATAGAAAGTCTACAACAGGAGGTTGTCAATTTCTTGGAAACAAATTGGTGTCATGGCAATGCAACAAACAAACAGTGGTGGCAAATTATACAACTAAAGCTGAGTATGTGGCTGCTTCAAGTTGTTGTGGTCAAGTGCTTTGGATTCAAAATCAACTACTGGATTATAGGTATAATTTCATGAACACCAAGATTCACATTGATAACAACAGTACACTTTGCATCATTAAAAACACTGTTTTTCATTCTAACAACAAAACATATTGAGATAAGACATCACTTTATAAGAGATTGTTATGAAAAGAAGTTAATTCAAATTGTCAAGATTCATACTGATAACAATGTTGCTGATCTACTCACAAAACATTTTGATGTGGGAAAGTTTCAATTTTTAATTGCAAGCATTGGTATGATCAATCTTAAAAAAAAAAAAAAAAAAAAAAAAAAATACACTTATCTCCTTATGTTTTTGTAATGTACTTGTAAAGTAATTGTGCTGCTGTTTAAGATGTTTTTGTTGCTTCTTATGAAGTATTTTGCTAGTTGGATTTTACTCTGCTGCTACATGCTATTCTACTGTTGAGTATCACTAGTTCATATGCAACATGCATTTGTGTGTTTTGTAGTTTCTGGACTAACATTTTGCAGGATAAGTTCAAACTGATGATTGTTGCTGTTTATACGCAAATCTAAAGACACAAGAACATAACAGTATCATTCATTCATGATTAAAGCAAAAGATTAGAAACACATTTGTCAACCACAAAAGACTACCCAAGATTACAAGAAATTGCTACATCAACAGAATACATCAAAAGAAAACTATCAAAGCCTAAATCAATGTCTAGGACATGGAAGACCTATAACCACTTCTCTTGTCTTTAGCAGAGGAGGGTTTGACCTTCTTGTTCTGGGTGGTGACCTTGGTCTTGATGATTATGGTCTTTCAGGAGTTGCAGGATGATTGTTCTGTGGTTCATCCTCATCTGATGATGTACAAAGAAAGGGAGAAACAAGTTCTCTTGGAGGTGGTTGGATTGGGATCCAGGGATTGGGATCCTCTGATGATTCTGATGAAGATGGAGACTTGGGGGACATCATACCTTTACCCCTTGATGAGTTTGGAAGTTTGATTAAGGTTCAAGAGATCCTTGAACATAGGAAGATCATGTTTTCTCTTCCTTGCTTGTTCGTTCGTCCTACGTCCATCATGAGGAGGACGGAGTGGAATGTATGGGGGAAGTAGTGTTGAATCATCAGATGAAGAATCAGAAGAGATGTTGATGATTTCGGGAGTGGATTTCATTTTGATTGTGATTTGATTTGGTGAATTGATGATTTTGGAAGATATTAGGGTTTGTGTATGATGTATTATGGAAAGATTAGTTCCCTTTTTATAATGATGAAGGCTTATACCGGGCATTCAATGATGAGGATCTTTTGACTTTTTGACCAAGATTTAATTTTGACTAGTCAACTCTGCTGCTAGTTGTTTTAATTTGCTGCTAGTTCTGCTGATATCAAGGTTGTACTGCTATGGTTGAAAGTGTGAGGGTGGTTGTGTAACTTCTATAAACAAGTTTAAAACCTAATTGAAACTCGCAATTGGTTTTTCCGCGCTCTAAATTGAAGTTTTCCCAAACCCTAACATTCTATTATTCTCAAAGTCAAAAATCCCCAATTCCTCAAAACCCTAATTCATGGAATCAACACTTACCTGGACTGAAAGTCACAATAATGTTGCCTTATTGGATGAAAAGATGGTTCATGAAGGTTTCACAGATATGGTTAATTTATTGAATGCTACTTCTCTTTGGTATGCATTAACTGTGAATCCTACTATATATATTTCCTACATCAAACAGTTTTGGCTTACTGCTAAAGTCAAAAACTAGGAATGGGGAAAACATATTAAGGCCATGGTAGATGGTCAACAAGTGCTTGTCACTGAATCTTCTATAAGAGAACTTCTTCTCTTAGATGATGAAACAGAGACTAAGTGTCTTGCTCACTCTGCCATTTTTGAGGGTTTAAATGATTTAGGAAATGAGGGCCAACATTCTGGTTTAAAATTTCAAAAAGGGCTTCTCTGTTCTCAATATAAATTTTTGGTTCATAATCTTCTTCATTGTTTGAGTCCCAAAACATCTGGGTGGAATGAGTTCAGTGCTACCATAGCATATTCTATGATATGCTTGAGCAAAGGAGACCCATTTAATTTTTCAAACATGATTTTGGAGGGGATGGTTAAAAGTATCAAAGAGTCTGGATCATACTTACTTTACCCAAGATTTATTCAACTCTTTGTGGAAAACCAAATTTCAAAAGTAAGAACACATAAAGCCACTTATGCATCTCCTAAGTTGGTTCCAAAAATGTTTACTTTCTTACTTAAAAATGGAAAAGGATTTTTAGGCACACTTACACCACTTACACCTCATATGGTGCAAATTCTGCAAAATATTCAGGGTGAAGGATCAGGAACTCCCACTGATTCCCATCACACACCCAATTATACTGCATCTGTCACACAACCTAAAATACTCTACACCCATAGGAAATCCAACAAGAACACTGAGCAACCTCAGGCTAGTGTTAGGATGTCTGTACCAGATGAGTCTGTCCTAGGTGATGGAGGGGACATGTTGGTAAGGGCTGTCACTACTACTACTAGCTTAGCAGCAAAGCAGGACAGTGATAACATAAGTAAGACCCAAACCAAGGCAACATCTAGTGAGGAGGATTCTGATGAATCTGAATCCAATGATGGAAACCCTAGCCACATGGCAAATACAGGGGGCTCAGATGTTCAAACTAGGTTTGATATTGGGTTTAAGTCCCAAGATTCACCTCTCGGACCAGGTTACATAGGTCGAAGTGATGAGGACAAATCAGTGACTAATGAATTGATGGATGATACTGTACAACATGACAATGTCAATGATTCACCTATCGGACCAGGTCACACAGGTCGAAGTGATGAGACTAGTATGCAACTCATTAAGAAATTGATGGCTACTTGTACCAACCTGGAGCTTAAGTGTGATAATTTGGAGGATAAGATTCTTGGTCTTCAAACAATTTCTGACGCTCAAGCTAAAAAGATCAAAAGGTTACAGAGGAAGATAAAGACTTTAAGAAAATCAAGATCTTCAACCTCCTTCAAAAGATTGAAGAAAGTGGGCACATCTCAGGTGGTTAGTTCTCCTGAACACTCTGGTCCTTTGGAAGAGGATGCTTCCAAATAAGGGAGGAATAAAGAGGAGAATGTGGCAATAGGTTCAGGGGAGGCAAATTTGATGAGAAGTGATGATGCTCAAGATGTGGATACTAGTGTGGTTTTAGGGGAGTTTCAAATGAATGATGATATGGAGGTGGAAAGTCCTCAAGATATGGATGGTTTTGTGGTTACAGACAAACAGGGGAATGAAGCTGTTGTGGAAGAATTGGTTTGTGTTCAAGAAAATGTGGTGGAGAAACTCAAGACTTTGGGGCCTCAACAATTAGTAAAGGCAACAGGGTTGATGGGTGAAGCTTTGAAAACCTTGGGTGATTTTGTGGCTAAAGATGTGGATACTGCTGCTATTACTGACAAGACAAGTGACTCTGCTGCTGCACATAACTCTGCTGCTCAGGATTCTGTTGATCCTGCTGCTAGTGAGAAACTCATTTTTGCTGATGCACAAGGTTCTACTGTTGGATCTAGTGACAAAGCTGCTGTTGAGGCAATGGTATTGTTAAATAAGTAGACAACAGATGTTCTACCTAAATCACCATCTCAACCAACAACACAACCAAGTCAATCACGATCACAACAACCAACATCCATAATAACATCTCCATTACCAAGAATACCTAAAAAAGGAGTAGTAATCATCTACTGATAAGGGAAAGGGAAGGTGATTGAAGAACAGATGATAATGTTTAAAGGAATAGATTACTCTCAGATTCCTTTTCATTATTGGCCTAAAGAGTTACAAATTGAGCATGATGTAGCTTTTACAAGAAAGGAACAAGAACAAATTGATATTGAAGATCAACAAATGCTGCAACAAGAAAAAGAAAGGGCTGATAAGGAAACTGAAGATTTGAAGAGATATGAGGAATGGGTTAATGAGAAGATAAGAATGGATGCTGATATTGAATTATCCAAGCTGGTTAAAATTGAAGAGCAAGAGACTCCAGAATTTGATGTTAAAGCTTGGACGCAAGAATTCACAGCAAAGAAGAGGAAAGAAGCTGCTGCTGAAAGAAGGAAAAAGAAAATTCTCAGGGGACCAACTCCACTTCAACAGAGAAGAGAGCAAGAAAGATACTTTAAGAATATGAAGGGCTGGAGATTGGTACAATTGAAAGACAAATCAGATCAAGAAGTGTTTAATTTGTATCAACAAGCTAAAAGGGAAATGGATACCTTCTATCCTATGGGTTGTGCAGAAGATGAAGAACAAATTGCTCAAATGAATAATAAGTTGGTACCTGAAAAAGCTATTGAGGCAGAGCAAGTAAAAGAGGCAGAGACTATAATTCCTCCTAGTCAAAGTGTTAAACGAAAAAGCGTTGGTCACAAGACCTTTATTAGGAAGAAGAAAAAGATTACTGATGAAAGCAGTAGTGACTTAGAAAAGGCAGAAGAAGTTGCAGAAGAAAAGGAGCAAGAGAAAACTCTGGCTACTTGGTCTAAACTAGAAGAACCAGGGGTTATTAAGGTAAAGCCTTTAGCTGCAAAATATCTTATCATCTCATATACTTTTAAGATAAGAGGTGGAAGTGAAGGATATTCGGAATTCATGAGGTCAAATCATGAAGTTCAAGGTTTTATTTGACTTTCACAGATGTTTGATAAGATGGATAGAGATGATGTGATTGCTATATGGAGATTATATAAAGAGAAGTATGATGGAAAGCAAATGAATACTGCTCTTGATATAAATCTTGCATTTGAAAGTATAATGCATCGCAGCTTGAAGATTATGTTTGACCCTCAGCCAGATTATAGTGAATGGAATGAAATTGGATTCAGCAAGGTACATAAATGGTATTTATATCAATCTTGTGGGGTTCATGAGGTAAGAGTTGGTGCAGTTACTCTATTTTTGTTGGTTGAGAAGGATTGTCCGAGTTTGAATAAGCGTAAGGAAGTACTTAGACAGATGATTAGACCTGGATTTCTCTCAAATGTCAACAACATTATATGTCTGATCACCAAGCTTACAAATTGACACAAAAGTATAAAAAGATCTTGGATCCAACTATCAGAAAAAGCTTTCAAAGAAATTAGAAGATGTAAGTGTTTGGAAGCATCCTCCTGGTGATTATTTAAGCTTTGAAGAAACTTAATCATTTAGAAATAAATATTAAGTTTAGGGGAGGATTGTTGGGTTTTGAGATTCTGCTGCCTAGAATTTAACTAAGTGTCAAACTGCTGCTAATACGAATATGCTGCTAAGGATAATGATTCTGCTGCTAGAATAATCAAACTGCTGCTATGTGAAAGTACTGCTAAAGAGTCTGCTGCTGAAGAGATAGAATTGTATACACAAGTGGATAATTATAGAATAGATTGTGTGTATATCTTATACGTTTAGAATATTCTTATCTTGTGTAGAAAGTAATTGTAAACCTAATAGGACTCCTTGGCCTATAAAAGGAGGTACCTAGGGTTAGAGTAGGTACGTATTACTTTTGTTTTCGTTTACACTTCAAGGTTGTAAAACCCTAGCATTGTCGAGTGCTCGTATTATTAATATATTGAAGTGTTGATAGTGATTAATTGTTCTTCTTAAGTTAAGCTTTAATATTCCGTGTTATAGCTTAAGTGTTAATTCAAGTCAACTTCTACAAAGATCGTTTACTCAACTGGGATCAACATGATGTAAGTATTATCACATTGGCTAGACGTCATAATACTAGCATCATATAAATATGCCCTCATGATGACCATACTTTATCTCAATTCGTGAAATAAACAACTTATTTTACCCACCTAACCGTCCTTTTACCTCCTAGGGTAGGTCTTAATCAATCATCATTACGAATTCAGAAACATAGAAACAGATCGCATAAATAACGTAATAGAACCTGATAAGTATCGCCAAATAAAATACGTCGTCAAAAGCATCAGGCCTTCCACAATTCGTCAAAATTCTCATAACAAAACCATCATTCAACATTTGCAGAACAGATACAAAACAGAATTACTAACAAAGAACTTAAGTCATTCAAAGGATCTTATCATCAAGTAACAGAGAATTAAATGGGTAAAGCATAAATGAATATCGTCATCAATAACTTTGTTAGTTCACCATTTTGTAAACACAAGCATAATAATGATAGAAATGAGATGAGAAAAAGAGATTGGGTGATTATATGATAAAGAGAAATATAAGTGCAAGAGTTTCCTTAAGAAATCAAATAACCAACCAAGTTTACATGAGACCTAAGGTTACTATATATAGGGAAGGAGCTAGGGCAACACTCCCTCTCCTTCCTTTCATGAAAATCGTGTGGGCTTCAAGCCCATGGACTATTTAACTTAAGCCTAGTAAACTTGTAACTTAAACAAATTGTAAGTAAATAATAACTAAAGCAACCTATTATTACAAATGACCGAAACTTGATAAAATAGTGAAAACTATGAACCCAACAATCTCCCCCTAAGGGTCGGTCATCATGGTTGCTTGACGTCTTCATCTTTGTCGTTGACTTGTGACATGTAAAATTCTAGACGTCTTTAAAAATGATTTGAATGATAATGGATGTACTTTGCTCTTTGTCTTTGTTCTTTGGTGATGATGTAGTGATTGTGTTATGAAATAATCTGCCGTTCGTCACTCCTGCGTCTGTGGTGGTTGTCCCCCATTCCAACATACTCATACATCTTTGGACTTAGACTTTCACGTACAAGAAGTTCCTTTTCATACATTGAGATCTTTGTCTTTATACTTTGTAGATTCTTCTTATTGGTGTAGAATCTTTCTTTGAACTTTGTGTTGCTAAGATCTTTGGGGGAGATTTCTTTGACTTCAAGATGTATGTATGAGCATGTTGGAATCTACCATCATGGAAGTGAGGTACCTGCGAGTAAACAATTAGCAATAAATAACCGGTACTTACAAATAAGGAATTAGAGCTCATCAATAGCATATTGTGAAGACTCCTTCTAATCCTTATCCAGGCCGTTCCCATATCAGATACTCCCGAAGGAGCTTACTAGACCTACTAAGTAGCTCAATGACTGGGTGAGTCGCTGGGGATCACTCCACGACTGTAGACCGTAATGAAACCACCGCAAACACTAAGCGTAACCCTTGTGAGGTTACCGAAGTGACCTGCTGTCAGGGCTGTTTGATGTTGACCCTGGCAGGATTTCCGTTCAATCATCGAGAAATACTTACGTGATCCTCTCATAAACGTTCTCGGCAGATTGCTAAGATCTGCAAAGGACTCGATAGTTTACAACTGATGCCCATTGATGTAGAACACCAGTTGTAGAAATACTAAGTGTTCCTAAGAGATCTTTGATGTATCTCAAGGCTCTAGACTCTATCAGTGCACACCTAGGTTTCCTATGCGGAGACTAGGGAGGGGTCTCCTGCTTCAATATCAACCGTCTCTAAGAGATAGGTCGATAGGTTATGTTGGTTCCCCGTGAGAATGAAACAAATTCTTTTAAGAGAACTTGAGTGGTTAAGAAGGTTTAGTGCATTGCGTCACTGGGTCCATGACGACTTAATCTTCAATACCGGTGTTGTCTTTTGCAACAGCCAGTAGCATACGTATTGAACCTAGTGTCTGCCCTAAGGTTGAATCATATGGAGGGCTATTTCTTTTCACCCTTTTCTTTACTTTTCTTTTTAATTCTTCAACTCCTTCTTTCCCTTTCATTCTTTTCTCCTTTTTTTCCGTATCATACCTAAGGACTTCTAATTCTAACTATGGGAGATGTCCTTGGGTAGATCCCTCCGGCTCTGGCGGATCATAGGACGGATATTCCTATCTTAATCACCTTATAACTCCGACAGTAGCCAAGAAACCTTTGATTGAAAATCTCTCAAAGTGTTTGTGTTAATCAAATATTTTGTTTAACACTTTGAGAGTTTTGTGTACACTTTTGAAGGGCTCCCCCTGCACATGTGCTCATAAGTGTTTAATAAATTTGCACATGCGGGAGGAGCAAGCACTTTTGAATTGATCCACTTTTCGTGAACAAGACCGATTCGAGACACGCTTACATCACTAGTTAAATTAGCTTGAAGTTATTACCCGGCCTGATCATGTTCACAGAAAGTTTCTCGAGACGGTACATTTCTACTAAGACATATCCTTTTCGAGACACGCTTACGTGGTTAGTTAAAGAGATGCATTGTCAGCTTTTAGGTGACAACTAGCTCTAATAACTAACTTGATGTTATTACCCGTCGAGGATAAGTCCTGGGTGAATCTGATTCTAGCTCGCACAAGATACAACTTTCAGCTTTCACTTCATATATTTTAATCACTTTTTCATTTTCTCCCCCTAAAAAATAGCATATAAAATGATGTTTTTGACAAACTTTTAGATTAAAATATGCCTTTTGAGTCTTACGGGGAGATTCACAAAGAACTTTTGATTTTGAGCAAAGTATTTTGTTTTGACAAGTGCTCCCCCTCAACAAGTGATTAGGTCTTATTGAGGTGAAATACTTGTCCTTTTGAGCAGAATTATGAAAAATCATAAATGTTTGATTAATTCTACTCAAAAGTAAGAAGCCTTCGCTCCTTATATTTAGGATTGAGGCACTGATGCGTACCTCAGGGTCCTTTCTTTACAAGTTCGGGTTGTGCACTGTAATGTGTACACAAGCCATTGTGAAAATAATTCAATCAAATGAAACAATTGATATTGAAAAGAATAACCAAATGTACCAAGTTAATCTTCGTCAGGAAGTGGAGCATCAAAGTCAGTGAACTTGGGTTCTGGTCTTTCGAAGAGTCTGATAGGAAATGATGGTCTAACACCGATATAGCTTTCCAATCGTCTGATCTGTTCCCGTCGAAATAACCTTTCTTCAATCCTTAAGACAAAGTTGCGAACTTGTCTTCTTGTGCTGGATTTCCATCTAGGTTGTTCCCCCTTAGCTATCTTTCGGCGATCATCATTCAACCTTTTGACAAGCCCATCACGAACAGATTTGAGTGTGACATCACAGAATTTGTGTACCTCATCGAACCTCATGAAACTATGTAGCTTTTTGCTGTTGATGTAGGTGAAACCAAAAGGTTCTTGGTTGAGAGTAAACTGTGGTGTTTGATAGATACCATCAAAGTAGAATTGCGGCTTTGTCAAATTGATCTTCTGTTGGTAACTTTCCACTCCAAGCTGAAGATCTTCCACTCTTTCTTGAACAATCAATCGTCGGATGTAAAGAAGTAGTGATGCCATGAAGTTGTACTGTACATCTCTATCGAATCCACGCATTCTTCTTTGAACCTTTTCGAGATACATGTCTTCGATGTCATTGAGATTAAGGTCGGGAAATTCTGCTTCGGAGAACTTGTACTTCTTTTCATCTTGTCGTTTAACAACAATTTCACGCATGAATATGTAGTTAAACCGTTTCGACTGTTGAATCTCCAAGATAGCAATGATCTTAGATTTATGCTTCACATTTTCCAATGATGTCTCTCCTAATCTGCTGGTATAACCGAGACGACGACGTTCTGGCCAGTGTTGAATTCCATGTAGAGCATCTCTATCATAAGCTACGATGGAGTTGTTGAAAATACGAGTGGTTTCTTCAATGGCAGGAATTTCGTATCTTGCGGCAGGTACTGAGATTGTGAGTGAGGAAGCATATTTCTTCTTGGATGTCTCCTGGGTGAGCTGGATGTTACGAAGATCTTTGTTGAAGAAGAAGCTGTAAGGTATCTTAGGTTTGTCTAGAAATCCTTTCAAAGGTAATGGTTTGGTCCAGTTAGTGAAGTAAGGTTTTTCATGATTCTTGGAACTGAGATCGATATTCACTTCAGGATTTAGCCAGTCAAAGTCGGCAGACATTGCACTAGCTATATTCTGCATATGATATTCGTATTCCACTTTGTTTCCAGATCTTTTCTTGAGGAATTCTTGTGCATCCCTATTGATTCTTCTGAGCTCCGCCTTTGTGAGTTTTTTGATCTGAAGATCCTTCATTATGACTTGGGTAAACTGTAGAGTATTACCAAGAAGGGGTTCTTCTTCTTCGAGAGGAGGTTGAGCTTGAACCATTTCTGTCAGCCAATCATTCTGAGGAGTGTCATCATTGTCGAGCCATGAATGACGTCTTTTCTTCTTTGATTTCTTGGACTTAGATGTATCATCTTTGTCTTTAGCCTTGGATGGTGATGATGGTCCAGCATGAGAATCATGAATAGGTGAAGCACGGTAATCGGTGTCGGGTTGACCCTGGTAGTCATCAGTAGGTTCCATTAACGTTTCTTCCTCTTCAGTTTGACCTTGACCGGTAGCTGAGGGGTGTTGTTGATTTCCAGGAGGAGTGGAGTTCTTTTGTGGTTGTAGAGAAGATGAGGGACCGGTTCCAGACTTAGGTTTCTTGCCTTTTGAGTTTGGGTCAGGATCATCATCTTTTCTTGACCTTTTCAGAGTTCCAGCTGCATCTTTGCATGACTCTTTGGTTATGTAAGCCGCCATAGCCTCATAAAGTGCTTTTTCTTCAGCAGTCTGTGTGATTTTGGAGGCAACATTGTCGAAGAGTTTGGCAAGCATTTCATTGAAGGATAATTCAAGGACGGTTGGAGCAACAGTAGAAGCTTTTGCAGTGTGAAGCGTGAATGGTGTAGTTGACAACATTTTTCTGGTGACACTTCTGATTCTGTGATCCAAGTTGTCCTTGATAGGTTCAAGAAGTTTTGCTACTTCAGGAGTGATCATCTCAACTAGATTTTCAGAGAGAAAATCATGTGTGGTAGTCCTGATAAATCCTGTGTAATCAGAGTTCAAGAACTTATCGATCAGCTGCTTTGACTCCTGAAAGTCTTCAACTTGTTGGGTAAGACTGATAACGATGTTGGTAAGTTTGTTGACTTGCTCCTGAAGATCAACTGGTTGTTTCGATTCATTGATTGAATGTTGTTTTGATGCGGTTTCTGAAGGTGTGGGAGATGAGTGCTCAGGTGATGATTCGGACGACGACTCATTGTGAGAGTTTGAAGAAGAAGCAGGAGGAGTCGGATCCTTTGGTAGAGAGTCTTGAGGAGGTGGAGGTTTTGCTGAGGAAGTCTGCTGAGAAGATGGCTTAAGAAATGTGTTGGTGTCGAACGCGTTCTTCTCTTCATTTTCTTTTCTACGACGTTGCTCTGCTTCCTCTGCTTCTCGTGCAAGAAACTCTGGAGTAATGAGATATTCATGTTCCTTATCCGTAGCTATGTTCTCTTGTCCGCCAACATTCTCCTCTATATTTGCAGTCTCTGTCATATTGACATCTCCTGTTTTGTCTGTATCTTTAACGGTGTCATCAGGCTGTGGAGCTGATTCTAACGTAGTGGATACAACGGGAGGAATCATGCTGCTAGTAGCTCCTTCATGTTCCGACTGATCGATAGGTGGTGGAGTTAAAGGTTGAGACATAAGTCGGCTTTCAAGAGTTGCTTTCCTTTGTTCTTTCCGAAGTCGCTTTTCTTCAGCTCGAGTGTCGACAACTATACTTTTCAGTTTGCGTTTATCGACCAAAGGTTCAATGATTGGTTCGTCTTCATCATCATTAGGCTCATTAATAGTGATCCCTTTCCTTTTCCTTGTCTCTTCTTCATAAGTTTCAAGACTTTGTTGTATTGCAATCTCAGTTGCGGGCAATCTTTCTTCAGGTGCTCTTACTCTCAGTTCATAATCTGGTTCTTCTTCTTCAGATTCCGTGTCGAATTCGGATTCGGTGTCAGAAGGTGGAGGTGTTGGTTCATCATGAAGAGTGTATTCAGGAGTTACCTTCTTCTTTGGCTTGGTAGCAGGTTTGGGTTTGGATGTAGGTTTAGGTTTGGTGGAAGTCTTGTGTCCAAGGCCTTCCACATAATAAACACGACTTATTTCAATGTTCCCACTGACATAGTCACCATATCCCATGATTAAAGCGTAATGATCATTCCCGAATCTGACAGTACCAATGAACTTTGAGACAAAGTTGTGTAACAGTTTGAGATTGCCTGTCATATGTCGGGTGCATCCGCTATCAACAATCCAGAGAACGATCTGTACCACCTGTATCACAAGAAGAAGACACAGATGGAATAGAAGTAAGGGTAGAACCCAAAGACAGTGCGGGTTCCTGTTGGTTAGAAACACATGTATTCAACAATTTAGGAATCCATTTAAAGTCTGGTTTGTATTGTAACCAACGTTGCCAGTTCCAACTAGTTTTTGCTTTCTTAATGTTAAATGCACTAGTAGTTGGCTCATTCCTAGATTTGTTCTCGGCACCTATGGGGGTAACTTCAACTTCATTAGAAACCGTAGAAGACGGCTTTCCTAAGTTAGACTTAGAGGCTGTAGTGGGCCTAGTAGGAATACGTGTTCTACGTTTCTTATGACGATTGAGAAGAGAATTAGCTAAACATTTTGTATGATCACCAGATGATACGCTTTTACGACAAAACACACAAGATGCATTAATATTCAAAACATTCAAAGGTTCATCATTCGTTACATTTAGATTTGGATTACAATTTGCCAGATTAGAATCTAAATCTGATGCAACATGAATTTTATTCAAATTCCTAAGTTGATCTTCTACTTCTTGAGCTTCTAGTTGTCCTCTCTTACGTTGCAAGATCCTATTCTTCTTTTTACTTTTTCGCTTGGGTTTGCTAACGCTATTAGTGGAGACTAGTCCTGTAGAAGTGGAGGTATCAACATTAGTGTTTTGAATGACATTTTCTTTAGCAGTTTTGATTAATTGATACATTCCTGGTGCTATCACCGTGGTGTCAACCATCTTTCCTTTTTGAATTAGCTTAATTTTCTCTTTCAAATCAATGATGATGTGATTTTTATCCTGGATTTCAGACTCAAGTAAACCATTGCAGTATTTGATGTCATCGCGGTTTTGTTGCCATTCAGCGTTTTCAATTTTTAAATCCGCAAGTTCTTTCTCGTATCGAAGACACAGACTTTTTAAAGACTCGTTGTTTTTGCAAAGCTGACAAGAGTTTGAAACATTTTGACTTTGAAACTTTAATTCCCTTTCAATACTTTTAGCTTGATACCATTCAAGCCTTTGTTTGAGTTGACAAATTTCTTTTGAAAATTGTTTTGTCACATCATCATTTTTAATTCTCAGCTTATCATTTTCCACTTTGAGTGTCTCAATTTCCTCATTCAACAGATTATTATCAACACAATGATCATTCTTAAGCATAGAAGTACCAGATTTATAAAGATCATTCATGATAACAGACAAAATATCAGCATTGAGAACTTGTTCCAAGAGTCGATCAGCATCATTTGTTAAAACTCTATTTCTTTGCTTTTGAACCAAAATCTCATTTTCAGTTGAGTTGAAAATGTTTATCATATTTTTTACCTCGTTTTGAAGTTCCTGATCCCAACATGTAGCACAAAGACGGAGATGTTTGACAATTGGCAGCATTTGTTTTTGAAAAATATCTCTTTTTTCTCGCTCGTAAGCGGATTGAAAAGTTTCAATTTTTATTTCAGAATTGCGTTCAATTGTTTCCTCCAAAATTTCGATGTCTTCCATAAAAGTTTTGAAATAATTTAAGACACGACATTTTTTGGGTAAAGGTGTAAGTTCACCGGATGATGGTAAAGGACCATTTATTTGTGCTACAGTTTGGACAGGGGCCGCATTGGAGGATGAAACAAATGACTCAGTGACATACCATGATTTCTCAGGTAATTCTTTTTGAGTAACAAAAGATTTGTAAATAGAAGGAGCTTTTGAATAATCATATGGTGTCCAATTTTG
The DNA here is from genome assembly GCA_030686995.1 of Artemisia argyi. Taxonomy (NCBI): domain Eukaryota; kingdom Viridiplantae; phylum Streptophyta; class Magnoliopsida; order Asterales; family Asteraceae; genus Artemisia; species Artemisia argyi. Next base: position 121,839,668 of record CM060703.1, read on the forward strand.
AACATAACTCATTTTTGATCGACTCTCGTCTTCAAGTTCTTCTTCTTCCTCAGTATAAAAAACAACAGCACGCACAATCGTATTATCAAGCAAATGGTCCATTCTGTAAATTTTAGGAATTTCTTTGAAAGCCGTGTGAAGAAACATTGAATTGTAATCACCAAGTGCAAAACCTTTATCGGGTCTCGGTTTTAAAGTAAATTTCTGAATTGTTGTGACAGAGTTCCCGTGTTTGTAAACAATGTTACGAAATTCTTTGAGTTGTTTTTCAAGATCAACAATATCACCGAGTAAATCGTCAATATACTTCCTTTTTCGTATTTTATGTTCACAAAACTCTTTTTTACAATTGGACAATTCCGTTTCCGTTTTTGAAAGGTCTCTTTGAAGACGTTCAACTTGCATTTTCAATTCACACTTTTCACTTTCGAATTTCGAAATCAATTTTCCGTTTGACTCAATTAAATCTTGCATTTTGCGTTGAAGATCTTGTTCTTTGTTGTAAGAATCTTGAAAAGCTTTTTCAAAACTTTTTGTATGTTTAATCTTTTCTTGCTGATTTGAAAGTTGTATTTTATAACACTCAATATCTCTTGCAAGTGCTGCATTTGTTTCTTTTAAAACTTTGTTTTTCTTGTTGCATTTTGCAATTAGCAACGGTTGATCATTCAGTTGTTTAGATAACATTATGAGGTCAGGGTCTGGATCAAATGATGGTTCATGTTGTTCGAAATGATCATGTTTATCATTCTCAATAGGATCATCAAATGAAACATCCGTGTCATCATCAAATATGACAATTGTGCTTATTTGTTCATCTGATTGAGAAGATGAAGATGATTTAGATGGAACAACTTGCGCCATATCTGATTCAGAAGCAGAGGGTGAGGCTATTTCATGTATGAGGCATGCTTTTTGGTCATGTACCTGAGACAAGCCGTCAGTGTCATACACTGGACCTGAATCATTAAACTGAAGTTCCTGCATGTTGGCCATAAGCATCACAGCTGCATTAGCTTCCAGATCTTCCATGTCATCATCATTGGTCACATTTGCCATGAAGTTGTTGTCTTGTTCAGGGAAATGTCCATCTTTTTCATCTTGAAGAGCCATGAGTAATGCCTGCTTGTGAAACTTACTACCCCGAGTTCTCGGTTTGGGACATGCTGTCGCTATATGACCTTGTTCATTACAATTGTAGCACCACACTGCATTCCCTGAGTTGGAGTTCCTTGTAGCAACTGGTTCAGACCTTTGCTGAGAAGACCCTGAGTTGTTCCTGAACCCTGTATTGTTACTAAACCTCTGACCATTCCCAAAATTTCCTGAAGAGCTTCCTGAACCAGGTCGACCATAGCTACGATTCTGAATTTCCACTCTTCCATCATTGACAACAGCTTGATTCCTTGTGTTAGAAGATGAACGTTGACGGTTGTTTGTCTTGTTGGAGAAATTGCTAAAAGCACGAGCAATAAGAGCAAGTCCCTGATTCAACGTATTAAAGTCATCATCGTCATCGTCATTGGAATTTGAGTAGTACACTGTATCATTGTTGTTTAATGGAACAAGTTGAGTAGAAGGATTCTGTGGAGATGAATCATAAGGGACCATTTGGTTCGAGGTAGAAGACTGTGGATAACTGAAGTAATTCTGCTCTTGAACATATGCATGATTTGACATTGGTGGTGGAGCATAGGAAGATTGAGCTACGAGAGCCAAAGAATTTGGTGTTGGTGTTGGTGTGTACCCTCCTCGTAGAGCTCTATCTTTTTCCACTTCAGGTTCATGGTGTTTCAGAAAATCATACAACAAACCATATGGAGCATCATAAAGATTTTTGGTTTGACGTACAAATGTCACATATTTATGCCAATCTGGACCAAGACTACCGACGAATTTGGAGTTCACTGCTATCCTTGGTACTGTGATTTTGTGACGTTCTAGATCATTGACCACATTTGTGAAACGATGATAGTAGGATTCAAGTGACTCTCCGGGTTCAATTGTGATGTCTGTGTATTCCATGTAGAGTTTGGATTCCATATCATCTTTGTTCAATTGAGTGCCTTCCATAAGGAGATGAACATGTTCCCACATAGCTTTGGCTGTTTTCTGAGCATCGACATTGCGATAAATTGGATTAGGTATTCCTTGAAGTATATAAGCCATTGCATACTCATCAGCTTCACGATGTAGTTTCTGTTCTTCAGTGAGTGCAGATTCTGGAAGAGGTCTATCACCAGGAGGACGTGGAGGATCAGCAGTTGGATCACCAGCTTCAAATCTTGTTGGCCACTCAAATGGTCCTTCAAGTATCACTTGCTTCAAGAATTTCCCATGAGGTTTCTTTAGTTCAAGAAATCGTAAGAATCGACTTGACCATTGAACATAGTTCCCAGGTGTGAGCATTGGAGGTGTTTCAAGTGATCCTGCCTCATGTCGGGATTGTTGAGTTGTAATAACTTCACACATTCTTTCAAACCAGTGAGGTAGTTTGGAGGAGACCTGAGTGTTCTGTTGTGACATCCGATATGATTGTTGTTGAGGAATGATTTGATGTTGTTGCATCATGAGATGATAATGTAGTGGATTAAACGGTTGTTGGTGAACGTGTGATTGGGAAGTTTGTTGATACGGTTGTTGCTGATGGTATTGTTGTTGCTGATACTGTTGATGTTGCTGTTGCTGAGAATGAGGGAAGTAGTAATTAGGTGGTTGAGACATCTTAGAACACTTGTGTAATAATGGATCTTGTAGAAAGTATAGAATTAGCCAAGTATCGAAAAACTTTGCTCAACTTCGGATTGCGAAAGCTTGGTCAATCAGGGATTGCGAAACTTTGTAGAATACCAATGATTGCGATACTTCTGAATTCCAATGATTTCGAAAATTGGGATTGCGAAAGTTTTCAGGTTTTCGAAAATACTAAGATTTTGCGAAACAAATCAAGTTCGCGAAACTTTAGGGATTTCAAAACTTAAGAAATTTTCGAGAAACTGAGTGATGATTTCGAAACTTATACAAGTTTGCGAAAGAAGTGTGATTTCGAAAAAAATGTTTTCGAAAAACACAAAGGCTACGATCCCAGTTTTCGAAATTGTACAATTTCAAAAACTTTACCAAACGTCGAAGTACTTATCTTTCTTATACAAGAAGAAAAATACTGAGTCCACAAAACGAAGTCGATGTAGAGCACTTAGAGTAGATCTCGAAATAGGGACAAATAAAATTCTCGATAACCTTGGCTAGTAGTATTTTCAAAGAAAGCTAACCTAAAACGCGTTTTTTCTTAAAGATTCTTGTACTTTTAAGTATAAAATGAAGATTTCTTGAAGAAAGTTGAAAACTTGATAAACTTTATAAAAAACAAAAATGTTTTCGAAAACAAGTACAAGAAACCCTGTTGGGATCAAACTTTTGTATTTAGTCAAGTCTCGGTCATTACATTTTGTAATAGGTTGCTTTAGTATTTATTTCATTTAGTTTATGTTACAAGGCTTATGTGTTAAAGCCCTATGGGCCTTAAAGCCCACGAATTAAGAGATAAGGAAGGAAGGGAGTGTTGCCCTAACTCCTTCCTTATAAATAGAGAGCTTATGTAAACATTTCATTTGTTGGTTATTTGATTGTCTTAAGGAAACTCTTGCACTTTCACCTTTCATATTGTCTCATAATCAACCAATCTCTTTTCTCATCTTATTTCTTTCTAAATCATACTTGTGTTTACAAAGTGGTGACCTAACAAGTGGTATCATTCACCAAATAGAGATTGAAGTGTGTTTCTTGGCTTGTACGTGGGTATTTGGAGCTTATTCTTCATCTTTTTTGCATTTCTCTTGGTTTCTTTCACTCAAATCTTGAAGCTTGGATAAGTTTGAAGGTTGATATAGTGATTTGAAGCTTAGTTTTTGCATAAAGTTGTGATTTTTAAGGTTTTTTAAGGTTTTATAGCTTCTTTGATATTGGAAAACTAGTTTTTGGTAGCAAAATCTTCAATAGTTAGTGTTTTCTAAGTATTGGTGAAGTTATTTGATCAAAAGTACCTTATTTTTAAGCATTTTTCTTCAAAAATTTTGGATTTTTTCAAGTTTCTGACCTGTTTACGCATAACTCTAGTGAACAGTACGACTCAAAAGCTGTGAATAGTACCTTTTGTCCTTTCTACGCGTAAATTTTGGCCTAAAACCCTTTTCTTACGCGTAACTAAGGTCAAAACCCTTTTCTTACGCGTAACTGTGGTCAAAACCCTGTTTCTACGCGTTACTTGGAAGTCTACGCCTTAAAAACCTACGAGTAAAGTCATTTTCTACGCGTAAGTGTGAATTCCTACGCACAAGACAGATCCTACGGCTTAACTTTACGCATAAGTACTATCTTACGCGTAAGTTACAGATTCTACGCTTAACCTTCTACAAAGATCTTCTCCTTGTGTTCCGGTGACTCAGTACTTCCCTAGCTTGGATAAGTTAGTGGATTACTTTGACTTAGGATATCTTTTAAGCTTGGATAAGTTTGGAAGATTTGTTTGGTTGTTTAAACCTTACGCATAAGTCTAAACTTACGCATAAGCCTAAGCTTACGCGTAAAGAGGAAACTTACGCCTAAACTATTTGTTTACGCCTAAACCTACTCTTTACGCATAACCTAACAGTTTACGCGTAAGATTATAGTTACGCGTAAGAATTGAACTTACCCCAAGGATTTTGGAACTTGCTCAAAGGAACGTGCATTTCAATCTTCTACAACGATCCATTTCTACACAAGTGTTCTAAGATGTCTCAACCACCTAATCACTACTTCCCTCATACTCAGCAACATCAACATCAGCAGTATCAGTAACATCAACATCAGCAGTATCAGCAACAACAATACCTTCCGCACCAAATGTATCAACAACCTTCTCAAAAACAAACATACAATCCACTACATCATTACCTAATGATGCAACAACATCAGATCATTCCTCAACAACAACCATATCAAGTGCCGCAACAAAACACCCAGTTTTCCTCCAAACAACCTCACTGGTTTGACAGAATGTGTGAAGTTATTACAACTCAACAATCCCGACATGAGGCAGGATCACTTGAAACACCTCCAATGCTAACACCTTGGAACTATGTTCAATGGTCAAGTCGATTCTTACGATTCCTTGAATTAAAGAAACCTCATGGGAAATTCTTGAAGCAAGTGATACTTGAAGGACCATTTGAGTGGCCAACAAGATTTGAAGCTGGTGATCCAACTGCTGATCCTCCACGTCCTCCTGGTGATCGACCTCTTCCAGAATCTCAACTCACAGAAGAACAGAAATTACATCGTGAAGCTGATGAGTATGCAATGGCTTATATACTTCAAGGAATACCAAATCCAATTTATCGAAGTGTTGATGCTCAGAAAACAGCCAAAGCTATGTGGGAACATGTTCATCTCCTTATGGAAGGCTCTCAATTGAACAAAGATGATATGGAATCCAAACTCTACATGGAATACACTGACATCACAATTGAACCAAGAGAGTCCCTTGAATCCTACTATCATCGTTTCACAAATGTGGTGAATGATCTGGAACGTCACAAAATCACAGTACCAAGGATCGCGGTGAACTCCAAATTTGTTGGTAGTCTTGGCCCTGATTGACATAAATATGTGACATTTGTTCGTCAAACGAAGAATCTTCATGATGCTCCATATGGTTTGTTGTATGATTTTCTGAAACACCATGAACCTGAAGTGGAAAAAGATAGAGCTTTACGAGGAGGATACACACCAACACCAACACCAAATTCTTTGGCTCTCGTAGCTCAATCTCCATATGCTCCACCACCAATGTCAAATCATGCATACGTTCAAGAGCAAAACTACTTCAGTTATCCACAATCTTCCACCTCGAACCAAATGGTCCCTTATGATTCATCTCCACAAGATTCTTCTACTCAACTTGTTCCGTCAAACAACAATGATGCTGTGTACTACTCCAACTCCAATGATGATGACGATGATGACTTTAATACGTTGAATCAGGGACTTGCTCTTATTGCTCGTGCTTTCAGCAAATTCTCCAACAAATCAAACAACCGTCAACGTTCATCTTCTAACACAAGGAATCAAGCTGTTGTTAATGATGGAAGAGTGGAAATTCAGAATCGTAGCTATGGTCGATATGGTTCAGGAAGCTCTTCAGGAAATTATGGGAATGGTCAGAGGTTTAGTAACAATGGAGGGTTCAGGAACAACTCAGGATCTTTTCAGCAAAGGTCTGAACCAGTTGCAACTAGAAACTCCAACTCAGGGAATGCAGTATGGTGCTATAACTGCAATGAACAAGGTCATATTGCTACAGCATGTCCCAAACCGAGAACTCGGGGTAGTAAGTTTCACAAGCAGGCATTACTCATGGCTCTTCAAGATGAAAAAGATGGACATTTCCCTGAACAGGACAACAACTTCATGGCAAATGTGAACAATGATGATGACATGGAAGATCTGGAAGCCAATGCTACTGTGATGCTTATGGCCAACATGCAGGAACTCCAGCTTAATGATTCAGGTCCAGTGTATGACACTGACGGCTTGTCTCAGGTACATGAACAAAAAGCATGCCTAATACATGAAATAGCCTCACCTTCTGCTTCTGAATCAGATATGGCGCAAGCTGTTCCATCTAAATCATCTTCATCCTCTCAAAAAGATGAACAAATAAGCAAAGTTGTCATATTCGATGATGACACAGTTGCTTCATTTGATGATCCTATTGAGAATGATAAACATGATAATTTAGAACAACATGAACCATCATTTGATCCAGACCCTGACCTCATATTGTTATCTAAACAACTGGATGCTCAACAATTGCAAATCATTAAATGCAACGAGAAAAATAAAGTTTTAAAAGAAAAAAATGCGTCACTTGCACGAGACATTGAATGCTATAAAATTCAACTTTCAAATCAGGAAGACAAAATTAAACATGCAAAAAGTTTTGAAAAAGCTTTTCAAGATTCTTACAATAAAGAACAAGATCTTCAACGCAAAATGCAAGATTTAATTGAGTCAAACGGGAAGTTGATTTCGAAACTCGAAAGTGAAAAATGTGAATTGAAAATGAAAGTTGAACGTCTTCAAACAGTTCTTTCAAAAACAGAAATAGAATTGTCAAATTGCAAAAAGGAGTTTTGTGAACATAAAACACGAAAAAGGAAGTATATAGATGACTTACTTGGTGATATTGTTGATCTTGAAAAACAACTCAAAGAATTTTGTCACATTGTTTACAAACACGGGAACTCTGTCACAACAATTCAGAAATTTACTTTAAAACCGAGACCCAATAAAGGATTTGCACTTTGTGATTTCAAATCAATGTTTCTTCACACAGCATTTAAAGAAAATCCCAAGATTTACAGTATTGATCATATGTTTGATAATACAATTGTGCGTGCTGTTGTTTTTGATACTGAGGAAGAAGAAGAACTTGAAGACGAGAGTCGATCAAAAATGAGTTATGTTCAACATTGGACACCATATGACTACTCAAAAGCTCCACCTCTTTCTAAATCTTTTGTTACTCAAAAGGACTTACCTGAGAAATCATGGTTTATCGAAGAGTCATATGTTTCATCTCATAATGTGGCCCCTGTCCAAACTGTAGCACAAATAAATGGTCCTTTACCATCATCCGGTGAACTTACACCTTTACCGAAAACTTGTCGTGTCTTAAATTATTTCAAAACCTTTATGGAAGACATCGAAATTTTGGAGGAAACAATTGAACGTAATTCTGAAATAAAAATTGAAACTTTTCAATCCGCTTACGAGCGAGAAAAGAGAGATATTTTTCAAAAACAAATGAAGCCAATTGTTCAACACCTCCATCTATGTGCTACACGTTGGGATCAGGAGCTTCAAAAGGAGGTTAAAAATATGATAAACGTTTTCAATGCAACTGAAAATGACATTTTGGTTCAAAAGCAAAGAAATAGAGTGTTAAAAAATGATGCTGATTGACTCTTGGAACAAGTTCTCAATGCTGATATTTTGTCTGTTATCATGAATGATCTCTATAAATCTGGTACTTCTATGCTTATGGATGATCTTTGTGTTGATAATAACTTGTTGAATGAGGAAATTGAGACACTTAAACAGGAAAATGATAAGTTGAGAATTAAAAATGATGATGTGACAAAACAATTTTCAAAAGAAATTTTTCAACTCAATCAAAGGCTTGAATGGTGTCAAGCTAAAAGTCTTGAAAGGGAATTGAAGTTTCAAAGTCAAAATGTTTCAAACTCTTGTCAGATTTGCAAAAACAACGAGTCTTTAAAAGGTCTGTGTCTCCGATACGAGAAAGAAATTGCGGATTTAAAAATTGAAAACGCCGAATGGCAACAAAATCGTGATGACATCAAATATTGCAATGGTTTACTTGAGTCTGAAATTCATGACAAAAATCACATCATCATTGATTTGAAAGAGAAAATCAAGCTAATTCAAAAAGGAAAGTTTGTTGACACCACGGTCATAGCACCAGGAATGTATCATGTAGACAAAACTGATAAAGGAAAGGTTGTTCAAAACACTAATGTTGATAACTCCACTTCTACAGGACTAGTCTCCACTACTAGCGTTAGCTGACCCAAGCGAAAAAGTAAAAAGAAGAATAGGATCTCGCAACGTAAGAGAGGACACCTAGAAGCTGAAGAAGTAGAAGACCAACTTAGGAACTTGAATAAAACTCATGTTGCATCAGATTTAGATTCTAATCTGGCAAATTGTAATCAAAATCTAAATGTAACGAATGATGAACCTTTGAATGTTTTGAATATTAATGCATCTTGTGTGTTTTGTCGTAAAAGCGTATCATCTGGTGATCATACAAAATGTTTAGCTAATTCTCTTCTCAATCGTCATAAGAAACGTAGGACACGCATTCCTTCTAGGCCCATTATTGCCTCTAAGTCTAACTTAGGAAAGCCATCTTCTACGGTCTCTAATGATGTTGAAGTTACCCCCATAGGTGCCGAGAACAAATCTAGGAATCAGCCACCTACTAGTGCATATAACATTAAGAAAGCAAGAACTAGTTGGAATTGGCAACGTTGGTTACAACACAAACCAGACTTTAAATGGATTCCCAAATTGTTGAATACCTGTGCTTCTAACCAACAGGAACCCACACATTCTTTGGGTTCCACCCTTACTTCTGTTCCATCTGTGTCTTCTTCTTGTGATGCAGGTAGTACAGATTGTTCTCTGGATTGTTGATAGCGGATGCACCCGACATATGACAGGCAATCTCAAACTGTTACACAACTTTGTCTCAAAGTTTATTGGTACTGTCAGATTCGGGAATGATCATTACGCTCTAATCATGGGATATGGTGACTATATCAGCGGGAACATCGAAATCAGCCGTGTTTACTATGTGGAAGGCCTTGGACACAACCTTTTCTCTGTTGGTCAATTCTGTGATGGGGATATAGAAGTTGCATTTCGTGAGAAAACTTGCTTTGTTCGTGACTTCCAAGGAAACGATATTATGTCTGGCTTACGTGGCTCCAATCTTTATACTATATCAATGTCAGATATGATTGCTACATCTCCGATATGTCTTCTCTCCAAAGCAGAATCGACTAAATCTTGGTTATGGCACAAACGTCTTTCGCACTTGAATTTCAAAACAATGACTGACCTTGCTCGTCACAAACTTGTTGATGGATTTCCAAGATTCCGCTTTACCAAAGATCACTTATGCCCAGCCTGTGAACAAGGAAAAAGTACTCGAGCTTATTTTCCTTCAAAACCTGAGCAAAGTACGAATCATGTTTTACAACTGCTTCATATGGATTTGTGTGGACCGATGCGTGTTCAAAGTATCAACGGTAAACGCTACATACTAGTAATTGTGGATGACTTCTCCAGATGGACTTGGGTTTATTTCTTACGAAGTAAAGATCGGGCTCCTTCGATGATCATCACCTTTCTCACTAAAATTCAAGTTCAGTTACGCAATACGGTACGAATAGTCAGAACTGACAATGGAACTGAATTTAAGAATCAGACACTTCGGTCATATTTTGAGAAAGTGGAAATTGAACATCAAACATCTATTCCTAGAAGCCCATAACAGAATGGAGTTGTTGAAAGACGCAACAGGACGTTAGTGGAAGCTGCTAGAACTATGTTGATTAATGCTCAATTACCAGATTACTTATGGGCGGAAGCTGTTTCAACCGCATGTTATACCCAAAACCGTTCCATGATAACAAGACGCCATCGCAAAACACCTTATCAAATTGTTCACAAAAGAAAACCGAATATCGATTACTTTCATGTATTTGGAGCACTTTGTTATCCGAAAAATGATCGTGATGATTTAGGTAAACTTAAAGCAAAGGCTGACATAGGAGTGTTCGTTGGATACTGTGAAAATTCTAAAGGTTTTCGAATCTGGAATCGTCGAACAAGAGAAATTCAAGAAACCATTCACGCTAATTTTGATGAACTCACACAAATGGCTTCTGAGCAACACAGCTTAGGACCCGAATTCAACCGTCTTAACTCTCCGGAATCTTCGACTGATCCATTGCCACTCAACCGCAAAGAATTGGAAACCTTGTTTGCTCCACTATTTGATGATACAATTGTATACCGTTCTACTGAGGTCTCGCCTAATTCCGCTGCTCAACCTGACAATATTCCAGTACCAGACTCACCTCAACAAACTTCTACAAGTGTTGATAGAAACGGTCCTCCAATTGCATCACCATCTACAGTAGAACAAACTGTTTCTAACTCCCACCATTCAGCTGAAGCTCCCACACCACAATCAGTTCCCCAACCAGCAGAGCAAGATCCTGATGCGTTCTTTAATCCGTTTGCACCGGCTCCTATTGTTCCTGACATAGCTGAGTCGTCAACACGCAATTTGGATCCTGCTAACATGCGAGATACCTATCAACTATACCCTTCCACACATAAATGGACTCGAGACCATCCACTAGTTCATATTATTGGCCATCCAGATGCACCTATTATGACAAGACAACGACTTCACACGGATGGAGAAACTTGTATCTATGCACTCACAGTTTGTCACGAAGAACCTAAGAACATTAAAGATGCAATGACTTATGACAACTGGATTGAATCTATGCAAGAGGAATTTCAGCAATTCATAAGATTAGAAGTCTGGGAATTAGTTGAAAGACCTGACGGAGTCTTTGTCATCGGGTTAAAATGGATTTGGAAGAATAAGCTTGATGCTGAAGGAACTGTCATACGTAACTAATCACGCCTGGTAGCGAAAGGATACTCTCAACTGGAAGGACTTGATTTTGCTGAATCCTTTGCTCCAGTGGCTAGACATGAAGCGGTTCGGATCTTTTTGGCCTATGCTGCACACAGGAACATGGTTGTTTACCAAATGGATGTGAAAACCGCATTTCTTAATGGAGAACTCCGTGAAGAAGTTTATGTTAGTCAACCTGAAGGCTTCGTTGATCCTGAGCGTCCTAATCACGTTTACCGACTCAAAAAGGCACTCTACGGACTCAAGCAAGCCCCACGGGCGTCTTATGACAAACTGTCCACTTTCTTGCTGGCCAATAAATTTTCAAAAGGATCAGTGGATCCAACACTATTTACAAAAACCTACGGGGAGGACTTACTTGTTGTTCAAATATATGTCGATGACATCATTTTTGCCTCAACAAAAAGAAGTTACTCTAATGATTTTGCAAAATTAATGAAAGATAATTTTGAAATGTCCATGATTGGTGAACTTTCGTTCTTTCTAGGACTACAAGTTCATCAATCACCCCGTGGAATTTTTATAAATCAGTCCAAATATGCTCTTGAAATTTTAAAGAAACATGGGATGATGAGTTGTGATACTTATAATACACCGATGGGCTATACCACAAAACTAGATGCTGACTTACATGGGACTCCCGTTGACCCTACCAAATACCGCAGTATGATTGGGTCCCTCATGTATCTCACAGCTAGTAGACCTGATATAGTATTTGCTGTCTACATGTGCTCTCGTTATCAGTCCAAACCAACTGAAAAACACCTCAGTGAGGTCAAGAGAATCCTTCGATACATAAAGGGAACCATTAACTTGGGAATCTGGTATCTGAAGGATTCTGGCTTTGAACTAATTGCTTTTTCAGATGCTGACCATGCAGGATGTTTAGATACACGCAAAAGCACATCTGGTGGATTACAATTTCTCGGAGACAAACTTGTGTCATGGCAATCAAAGAAGCAGGACTGCACATCACTGTCGTCAACAGAATCTGAATATGTAGCCATGTCCGCCTGTTGTGCTCAAGTCATTTGGATGAGATCACAACTTAAGGATTATGGCTACCTATTCAACAAGATTCCCATCTACTGTGATTCCAAAAGTGCAATTGCTATCTCCTGCAACACCGTACATCATTGCAAATCCAAACACATTGATCTCCGATATCACTTCATCAAAGAGCATGTGGAAAAGGGTACCGTTGAACTTTATTTTGTTGGGACTGAGTACCAATTGGCGGACTTACTTACCAAATCCTTAGCACCATCAAGGTTTGCTAGTCTAGTTCACCAAATTGGTATGCGATGTTTGACTCCAGAGGATCTGGAAAAGTTTTTAAAATACAATTGATAGTCAAACATCAAAACTATCTTTGTAAATATTTTTTTTCAAAAACAAAATACAAAAATATAAAACCAATCAAAAACTCAAAAAGATTTTTCATTTAAAAAAAAATGCAAGTATAAACCACCTCTTTCAACACTATTTTATAAAAATGTCTTCAATTATCTAAAACAAGTGTTGCGGGGGAGGAAAAGTAATGTTTTTCAAATTTCTCAAAAATATTTTGTTTCTTTATACTTGCATTTTACCAAAAAGATATACATTTTTTTAATAAGTGTTGATTCATAAGTGTTTAGGGTTACTCTCCTTGTCCTATAAAATTAATTTTTTCAGTATTTTACTATGATCTAAGGTCGAGGGGGAGTAGCACAAGTTGTTCTTATCATGTCTTGGTGAAATTAATGAGTGTTATATGTGATAATGTGTTTAGGCATTAGTAGTAAATGTTTTATTAGGTTAAGGGATCAATTGTGTCATTACTTGTAACTTGTTTTACACTCGGTCAAAACACACCTTGACCATGTATTTACTCTACCTGCTAAAGTAATAACTTTTTTCACCAACCAATATCAACGATCCTCGATCATTCATCTAATCCATGAATCAATCTTCGAATCTGTAAGTGTCAAAAGTTGTTGATCATGTTTTTAAACAAGGGTTTTAATTTTCTTTACAATCCAACGGTTAAAATTATCATAATCGATTATTTAGTCTTAGGATTGTGCGTAGATTTTAAACCCAGAAATTTGTTATGTTATGATTGATTTAATTGTTGGGATATGGTCTATGGTTGATTATTAACATGTTTTCACACTCTAATTGCACCGAGAAACACTTAATCGATTGATTGGCACTTAGGGTTCATACGTATGATTTAGGGGTTCTTGAGTTTGAGCATTAGGATTGAAATTGGTGATGGGGTTAGTGTTCTTGTATGTCTAGGATCATTTGTATATGGTTTAATTGCATCTTAATCGTGTTTAGTTCTTGAATCAAAGGTTTAGGGTTCGTATGACACTAGCAGATTTAATCTTGAGATTCTGTGGATGATTTGTGTTAATAATTGAACCATATGATCCTTATGTTGTTAGAAACATTTGCCCCATGCTTAGACATACCCAGATTCATGTTTGATTGTGATTGTGATTGAATGTTCATACGGGTTTACGCGTATCTTAGTAATATACATGTTTACGCATAAAAAGTGCTTATTAAGTGTGTTAGAATGTTTATTGATCAGTGGTAGTGTGATTTTAATTTCAGGAATCAAACAACACTTAAAACGAGAGGTGATTTTTCTGAAAAAGGCAACTTTACGCGTTAATTGGTCATCCTACGCGTAAGATTGAATCTTACGCGTAAGATTCGACACGTGGACAAACTGTGTCTTGGATAAGACATAGTTTACGCATAAATGTAACTCTTACGCATAAGTTCTGACCTTACGCATAAGTTCTGAACTTACGTATAAGTCATTACCTACGCATAAGTTACACTTTACGCTTAAGGGTAATCCTACGCGTAACTTCAATTTCTACGCCTAAGATTTATCTTACGCATAAAATTGATCTTACGCATAAGATTCACCTTACGCGTAATATTCTAACTTACGCGTAGCTTTTGCACTTACGCATAATTTCTTCTCTTACGCCTAAGTCAGGTTACGCGTAAAGTTACCCACTTACGCGTAAACTTGTCAAAATCCAAATTTTTTCTAAGTGTTGGGAAATTTTCCAAAGTGTAACTTCTTGTAATGATAAACTTATGTTGTAACTGAATTGTTTTAAGTTTCTACCTAGAAATATAACTCAAGTTTGTCATATAACAAAAGTTTTCACAACACACAAACCCCCACTGATCAATGTATAACATGCAAATCTATAAGTATATATCATAATTGAATGTCTTTGCTAACACAGTCAACAATTGCCATGTTTGTGTTTGTTTATGATCTATTCAGATGGCAGAACACAACGACATTCCATACGGACCTGAACCCGAACCTAAGCTTTCTTGGGAAGAGACATTCCCAGAAGACTACAACAGGAAGATTGGAAAGAACAACCTCCGTATCAACTTCAACAAGATGACCTGCAACGAGTCCTCTTGTATTGTGGCTATAGATGCTCTTCTTTACCACCCGAATAAGCTATTGTTCACCAAGTCTGCCTCGGTTTCCTGCTTCTACATCCACCAATTCTGGCATACACTACAGCTAGATCTTGGGGAGGCTTCTTTCACCTGTACACTTCATAACCGTCAAGTCTCTGTGGACATTGATGTGCTCAGGAATGTACTTGGGTTACCAGAACTCGGCCCAAATGAAGAGTATGATTCAGTCCCCACTGAAGAAGAGTTGATAATATGGTTAAGGGATATTGGGTATGACGAATCAGAAGAGGTTATCACCAGACATTCTAGGGTCAACATTAGATATCTTACACAACCATGGAGAACCCTATACATTCTGATTGCCAAGTCCTTATCTGGCAGAGATACAGGCCACGAACACCCAAAGCTCCAACACCTCAAGCTCTTCTGGGGTGTGGCTAATGTGAAGAAAGTTGATTATGCCAGCATCATTTGGGAAGACATAGTATGGCACATTCAACACAAGACAACCTTCATTCCGTTTGTCCGATTCACAAAACTGCTCATCGAAAGCTTCCTTCGTGAGTACGATGATATCCCACAGAGACTCGATGACCAAGAAAAGAACACGTTCAGAAATGAACATACTCTCAGAGTCATCAAGAGAATGGACACCAGCACACGTAAGCAGGGAAAGAAACTTCCCGATTGTCTCCTAAATGCCAAATTCAAGGCTTGCAAGAACTACAAGTATTATGAGCAAGCTCTTGAAGCTGAAAAAGTTGGATTCTTTGACGAAGTTCTTCTACCCTCCTTCATGCAAAAGAAGGGTAAGAAAGGCCCTAAGACTGGAAGCTCCGGCAGTTCCACTCAGTCTAAGAAGAAAAAGGGTACTCTTAAGAGAAGAAGGATTCCCACCGAGAAGCCTGCATCTACTACAGAACCTGGGTGGTTTCCCTCACCACAATCCTCTCCTAAACCATCTGACTCTGAGCAAACCGAATCCGACGAAGGTCCAGTATACAGGGAAGCCTTTGCTAACATCGACAAGGATGTCAACCTTGATGACATAGATGACAAAGACTTGACCTTCGATGATTGGAATAATGACATTGATGAGTTTGCTGACAATGCCGTATATCCATCATACCTCACTCAAAGACCATTCACTAAAGCTCAGACTATTTTGGAAGAAGAAATGATCAGGAGAAAGAAGATGAAAGAACAAGTGACCGCTGAACATGAGACTGGAGGCCCTTCAGTCGAAGAAGAAAATGAAAGGGCTCTCAATCTGGGTCTCCTCCATAGCCGTATTGATGCATTCAGTGCTGATTTACCTCCACCTCCAGTGTTCTCTCAGACCACCGAAGCTGGCGGATCAAGCAGCATTCCTGAGCCTACCACAGGGATCACCACAGACTTAGTTGCTTATGACAATCCCTCAGTATCTCCCACCGACATTGAAATGACAATGGGAGAGGGAGAAGAGGAAGATCCCATGGACACTGATGCTCCACGATTAATGACTGTAGAAGAAATGGAGCTCAGAGAAAGAGCTCAGGAAGAGGAGTTGAAGAAGAAACAGGAAGCTGAAGAGGCTAGGCTTGAAGAGATTGCCCAAGCTAAACTTGAAGAAACTATCCGAATGGAAGAGAGCAGGAAAGCAGAAGAGGCAGCCAAGCTGGCTGAAGAAAAGTTAAAGAACGAAGAAGAAGCCAGGCTTGCTGAAGAACTAAGGCTTAAGGCCGAAGCTGAGAAACGGGCTGAAGAACAAAGGGTGATAGAAGAAGCAGCAGCCAAAGATAAGAAAGTTGAACAACCCGAACCTAAGAAAGGAGATGACAAAGACTCTACCACCATCATTGAATCATCACAGTCATCTCCTCCTGCATCTGAATCAACACATGACAAATCAATCAAGAAACCGAGCACTAAAGCCTCTGCTGCAGCAAAGTTACTCAAGTCAGCTTTTAAGAGAGTACATGAGAAGAAGAGAAACAAACTGGAAGATCAGGTTGCAACACTTGTAACCCAAGTTGCTGAACTGACGAAGCTGAACTCGAACGTCCAAGAGCTACAAGACAAAGTTGATACTTTCTTAGCTAAAGACGTTCAAGAGAACTTGGAAGCCACTCTAGCAGCTCAAGCACAAGAATACATGGCACAACACTTAGTTGCTGAGTTGAAAGATCTGCTGGCACCCATGAGAGATGAACTCACCAAGTTCGCAGAGCAAGCAGTCAAGAAAGTAATCCGATCAACAACCTTTACTCTTCGTGCCGACAAGTCTACTGCTCCTCTACCAGGGCTATCTCTGGATGATTTGGAAGCTCAACTCTTAGAAAAGCTGGCAAACAAGTTCACCTTGAATCCTGCAGAAGCTAAAGTCCTGGAAGCACTGAAAGACAAGATGAACAAAGAGACTTGCAGCACAGAGGCCGATAAGCTGAAACGTCAAAGAGATGATGAAGACAGGGATCCGAATTCTCAGGCAAAGAAAAAAAAACAAGCCGAAGGACCCTCATCTCATACACCGGTCATCCCCCCAACCACATCAACTTCCTCACAACAACCGAAGGCATCAGGTTCTGCTCCCAAGGCACACGACCACTTCGAATACACTGGTGGTGACGACATACCTCAACCCGATGAAGTTCCAGAACCGTCTCCTAAGAAGAAGAAGAAAGATAAGAAAGGAAAGCATCATCAACCCAAACCAGACACCTCATCTAAAGGCACCGAACCAAAGAAACCTAAAACAGTCCTTAGCTGGCTAGATTAAGACAATAGTGCTGAATACTCCTGGTTTGAGAAGATGATCAATTCGCAACCACCACTGGAAGACAATCATGAACCTCAAGATGGTCGAACGGTGGAATATGCTCAAATGATTCAGCAAAGGTTTAAGATGAAAAAGATGAATAAGAAAGAGCTGCGAAGAATCAAGAATGATGCTTTCAATCTTCTGAAAGATAGGTCTGCTAACTCAATCGAGCTTGAATACCATCTGGAAAATATTGCTCGAGCTATGTCAAGCAATATTGACTGGATCAATCTTGAATCATATGTCGATCCGGTCACAAAGAAAACCGCACCTTACATTACTGACTGGTCCAAACCACTACCGATGATTGGGAAGCCTAAGGAACCAAAGATCCCATACAAGTTCTTCTACAACACAGACTTGGAATTTCTGAAACTTGGCAGCAAGATTGAGAAGAAGTACGTTACCTCACTCGCCTTTCTCCCTGCAGCTCGATATCTCAACAATGCCATCGAAGAAGAAGCTTCAGCATTATTCGTTGACAAAATTGTTGAATATGACCGGAATGCTCTTTACGGCATACATCATTGGCCAAACAACCGGGCACAGTACTATCGAAGCAGCAGACTTAATCAGACGATGGGTGATGTAGCAAGTGATCAGAAGATAGTCTCCATTCAATTCATCTCGACTGTCACTTTCTTTGGGTACCCCTTCCTCAGCAAAATCACACTTAAAAGACTTGATGAAAAGGAGTACGATATTTCCGAGTCTGACTTTCCACGACTACGTCTCAACGACATCGAAGACATGTACCTGCTCAAAGTTCAAGGAAAACTCTGTGGCTTGCCTAAAGAGATGCAGCCTGCCTTTATCCAAGCTCTTCTAATCTTCATCAGGCAGATTGTCATAAGAGAAAGAGTTGAAGATCTTCAATTGGGAGTAGAAAGTTATCAGAAGAAGCTCAATCTCACCAAACCAAACCTGTTTGACATCCCCGACCTTCAACATCTACCTCAATACTCCCTGATCAGACATCCATTTGGGTTCACCTACCGCAGTATTAACGGTCGCAACTGCTTTATGGGTTATGAAGAGATTCGTAAATTCTATGATGAAACCCTGAAGTTCGTCAGAGATGGGATCAAAGGCAGAATCAATGACATAGAACTGGGGAAATCCAAAAGGTGGAACACCAATGAAGCCAGGGATGCTCGCAGATTCATCTTAAGGATTGAGAACAGATTGAAGCGCAGGGATCAGTTTCGAAGGTTGGAAAGTTATGTGGGAGGCAGACAGAAGTTTCCGGTGTTGACATTTCAGAGACCTGATTGGTAGATCATTGTAAGAATTTGATTTGATTTGTCAATTATTTACTTCATAATGGTTTGTGTACGCATTACAGTGCACAACCCGAACTTGTAAAGAAAGGACCCTGAGGTACACATCAGTGCCTCAATCCTAAATATAAGGAGCGAAGTCTTCTTACTTTTGAGTAGAATTAATCAAACATTTATGGTTTTTCATAATTCTGCTCAAAAGGACAAGTATTTCACCTCAATAAGACCTAATCACTTGTTGAGGGGGAGCACTTGTCAAAACAAAATACTTTGTTAAAAATCAAAAGTTCTTGGTGAATCTCCCCATAAGACTCAAAAAGCATATTTTAATCAAAAGTTTAACAAAAACAACATCTCATATGCTATTTTTGAGGGGGAGAAAATGTAAAAGTGATTAAAATATATGAAGTGAAAGCTGAAAGTTGTATCTTGTGCGAGCTAGACTCAGATTCACCCAGGAATTGACGAGACAATTAAAGTTAGTTAAATCGAAAAGACTTATCCTCGACGGGTAATAACATCAAGTTAGTTACTAGAGCTAGTTGTCACCTAAAAGCTGACAATGTATCTCTTTAACTAACCACGTAAGCGTGTCTCGAAAAGGATTAGTCTTAGTAGAAATGTACCGTCTCGAGAAACTTTCTGTGGACTTGACCAGGTCGGGTAACAACTTCAAGCTAGTTTAACTAGTGATGTAAGCGTGTCTCGAATCGGTCTTGTTCACTGAAAGTGGATCAATTCAAAAGTACTTGCTCCTCCCGCATGTGCAAATTTATTAAACACTTATGAGCACATGTGCAGGGGGAGCCCTTCAAAAGTGTACACAAAACTCTCAAAGTGTTAACCAAAATATTTGATTATCACAAACACTTTGAGAGATTTTCAATTAAAGGTTTCTTGGCTACTGTCGGAGTTATAAGGTGAATAAGATAGGAATATCCGTCCAATGATCCGCCAGAGCCGGAGGGATCTACCCAAGGACATCTCCCATAGTTAGAATTAGAAGTCCTTAGGTATGATACGAAAAAAAAAGGAGAAAAGAATGAAAGGGAAAGAAGGAGTTGAAGAATTAAAAAGAAAAGTAAAGAAAAGGGTGAAAAGAAATAGCCCTCCATATGATTCAACCTTAGGGCAGACACCGGGTTCAATACGTATGCTACTGGCTGTTGCAATAGTCAACACCGGTATTGAAGATTAAGTCGTCATGGACCCAGTGATGCAATGCACTAAACCTTCTTAACCACTCAAGTTCTCTTAAAAGAGCTTGTTTCATTCTCACGGGGAACCTGTGTAATCTATCGACCTATCTCTTAGAGACGGTTGATATTGAAGAAGGAGACCCCTCCCTAGTCTCCGCATAGGAAACCTAAGTGTACACTTATAGAGTCTAGAGCCTCGAGATACATCAAAGATCTCCTAGGAACACTTAGTATTTCTACAACTGGTGTTCTACATCAATGGACACTAGCTGTAAATTATCGAGTCCTTCGCAGATCTTAGCAATCTGCCGAGAACGTTTATGAGAGGATTACTTATGTATTTCTCAATGATTGAACGAAAATCCTGCCAGGGTCAACATCAAACAGCCCTGACAGCAGGTCACTTCGGTAACCTCACAAGGGTTACGCTTAGTGTTTGCGGTGGTTTCATAGCGATCTACAGTCGTGGAGTGATCCCCAGCGACTCACCCAGTCATTGAGCTACTTAGTAGGTCTCGTAAGCTCCTTCGGGAGTATCTGATATGGGAACGGCCTGGATAAGGATTAGAAGGAGTCTTCACATTATGCTGTTGATGAGCTCTAATTTCTTATCTGTAAGTACCGGTTGTTTTATTGCTAACTGTTTACTCGCAGGTACCTCACTTCCATGATGGTAGATTCCAACATGCTCATACATACATCTTGAAGCAAAAGATAGCTCCCCCAAAGATCTTAACAACACAAAGTTCCAAGAAAGATTCTACGACAATAAGAAGAATCTACAAAGTATAAAGACAAAGATCTCAATGTATCAAAAGGAACTTCTTGCACGTGAAAGTCTAAATCCAAAGATGTATGAGTATGTTGGAATGGCGGACAACCACCACAGACGCAGGAGTGATGAACGGCAGATTACTTCATAACACCATCACTACATCATCACCAAAGAACAAAGACAAAGAGCAAAGTATATTCATTATCATTCAACCATTTTGAAGATGTCTAGAGTTTTACATGTCACAAGTCAACGACAAAGATGAAGACGTCAAGCAACCGTGATGACCGACCCTTAGGGGGAGATTGTTGGGATCATACTTTTGTATTTAGTCAAGTCTCGGTCATTACATTTTGTAATAGGTTGCTTTAGTATTTATTTCATTTAGTTTATGTTACAAGGCTTATGTGTTAAAGCCCTATGGGCCTTAAACCCACGAATTAAGAGATAAGGAAGGAAGGGAGTGTTGCCCTAACTCCTTCCTTATAAATAGAGAGCTTATGTAAACACTTCATTTGTTGGTTATTTGATTGTCTTAAGGAAACTCTTGCACTTTCACCTTTCATATTGTCTCATAATCAACCAATCTCTTTTCTCATCTTATTTCTTTCTAAATCATACTTGTGTTTACAAAATGGTGACCTAACAAACCCAATTCGAATTTTTGTGATAAAAGTTTGGAACTTTTTGATTGTTATGACTTGTAGAACAAGTTTGTAAGCAAAGATGTGCTAAAAACCAAGAAACAAGCAAGAAAGTGCCAAATTTTAACAAAAAATTTGATTGAAAAAAGAAAAGAAAAAAACGTTAAAGATTAAAAATTCAATGAAAAAACTATAACTACACCTTCTTCCGGCGAATGATACCACTTGTTAGGTCACCATTTTGTAAACACAAGCATAATAATGATAGAAATGAGATGAGAAAAAGAGATTGGGTGATTATATGATAAAGAGAAATATAAGTGCAAGAGTTTCCTTAAGAAATCAAATAACCAACCAAGTTTACATGAGACCTAAGGTTACTATATATAGGGAAGGAGCTAGGGCAACACTCCCTCTCCTTCCTTTCATGAAAATCGTGTGGGCTTCAAGCCCATGGACTATTTAACTTAAGCCTAGTAAACTTGTAACTTAAACAAATTGTAAGTAAATAATAACTAAAGCAACCTATTATTACAAATGACCGAAACTTGATAAAATAGTGAAAATTATGAACCCAACAAACTTCATCCTTCACATAATCAACTCATCCGAACACAAATGTCTGCTTCAAAATTCGTCCATTCAAATACAAAATTTCAAAATTTCTACCAAGTCAGAGTAGTCTGTCTACGCTTGTCCATCTGATCATACGGTAAAATGTAATTTTAAACTCGAGTCTGGTTCCTCAAGCCTTCGACACTCTTCTTACTATTGTTGTGTAGTAACGGGAGTCTCTGACACGATCACTGTGCCCCATTCCATCTGCAAGTCCGCTTCTCCTATCAATTCATCTTAGTACAACTAAAATGAATAGAGAAACAAGATTGCGTGTTTTCGACAGGTCTTCTATCACAGCTCCAGGTTTTAAGGTAAATATCGCCATTGTCGACTCTAGGTTATGAGTTGAATAGCTAGTCTCCTACTGTCTGGTTGTCTTAATGCCTGAACTGTAATTTCCACGTATTGCATGAGGTATAATCGAGTCCCATCTCAGTTTCTCTCTTCTTCCTATATGCCTCTTCCACGGTAACGCCTGTCGCGAACATCTTCTACTAATCTTCTACAAGGTTTCTAACTCTGATAACGGTCTTCCATCTTGGTCCTCCCTGTGGAAACTCTATCTTCACAGGATACATGGTACTGTTGTCTACTACGACCTCTGAACACCAATCCAATTTTCTATTCCAGGACAAAGGGTGATTCTAACTTAATACGAACATGGTCTTCATGTTTCTCTTTTGTCTCTAAACACAACATAATGTCATACTATGACAATTTGTCCAAACATTCGCGAAAACATAAATTCCATCAGATGCAACTTATTAGCCAATACAATTGGCATCATTAAGGCTCATAATGATTATAACGAATACAAAGGCATCTTCAGGAGTCATCTTAGGGGAAACTTCACACCTCTTCACATCCTCTACCTTCTTCTTCACGAATAAAACTGAAATACTTCATAGAGATTACCCTTATTTGGTCAACCCACTTGAGAAGTTATTGTGGTTGCTTCTTCGGTCCTTCAAGTCTAAATGAGGCAATCAGATACAGAGTTTCATAGGTAGACCAAATCAATCATTGATACACGGAAATGGATAAAGATTACGGATAGTGATACGGTTAAATTCACGATAGTCGATACGCAACTGCATACTTCCCTCTTTCTTCTTCATACCAACAGGAGCATCCAAAGAGAAACACTGAGGTGAACAAAATCATATTCCATTAGCTCCTTCAGTCTCTCAACTTCTATGGCACCATGGCTTCATCACTAAGATCGGTTCAATGCCAACTCTACTTCCTAAGTAGGAGGAAAACACCAAGAGGTTCATCAGAGAACATTGGAAAATGTTCGTACAACAAAATACTTCCAATGCCAGAGCTTTCCAAGTGTGGATGCTAATAGGTGTCAGAAAAAACTTTAAAATCACATGAGGTCGGAGTCTGCACTTCCATATTGCATTAATCTTACAGATTTAAGTGGTGAGAGCCATCGTAACAAAAGTTGGGTGAAGCAGATTATTAAAGGTCACAAATCAGATACGGAAGCCTATGGCAACTTATGAGGAGTATGCCAATCCATAATCAAAAGACCTCAAAATCAGATATATAAAAAATAAACGGATTTGTAGAACGTATACGGTCGTCAAACATATAGATAGTTCATATATCAGAGTCCATTACATGGTTCATCAAGAGTGTTGAGATAGATAAGCGAACAGTTCAAGGTGTTGGAATCTTGTTTGGCTTCTTAGCAGAAGTGATAGATAGGGTGTGCATCGTCGGTAATACAAACATCGTATAATTGTCAAAAGTGAGATGTTTGGGATATCAGTCGTCAGCATCATCATGCTCAGTTAAACAAATCCATACTGACATAATATTAACATCATATCCTTCCAAAGGAACTGATTGGCAGGTAAGGTTCATCATTCGTAGGGAGGGAATCAAATCTTCCTATATTCCAGAGTTCTCATAGGAGTAGTAATGAATTATGTAGAGTCAAATAGTATCTGTCACACCCCCAAAATCGGGTCCAGCGGAAGCATACGTGTAGCTGGGGTGTAACTCAATTGGTATTACAACACAATTTCAAAAATGGTTTTCACTTCAATCTTTTAGAATAAAATAGTTAAGTCAAAAATATTGTATTTACATTCTTAAAAGTAGCGTGGAAGTAGGCCCTTGAAATAGTTTAAAACGGTCCCCATATAAATAATCAGAGTCTTCTATGACCATGCCATGCCCTCCCAAAACCTCCAGTAGCGTGCCATTAGTTAAAACCTGAAAATACATGCTAAAGTGTCAACACGAGGTTGGTGAGTTCATAGAGTTTGTTTAACAAATAATGCCTATAGAGAAAAGAACGCCCAGCAAAGGCATCGTAAATCTACTCAGTTCCAAGTCTCGCCATAAGAGACTTGTAACCTGTGTGTTTACAACCCACTGCCAAAAGTAATATGTTTACGTGAACAAAAGTAATACTGATATCCAAATTCCCAGACAAATATAGCAAAATGGCTATATAAATAATTCAGTCAATGAGGTTATATAAACAATGCTGACAATGTCGTCAGATAAATAATGCTGACAATGTCGCCAGAGAACTAATACTGACAATGTCGCCAGAGAACTAATACTGACAATGTCGCCAGAGAACTAATACTGACAATATCGCCAGAGAACTAATAAGTACTAATGTCGCCAGAGAACTAATAAGTACTAATGTCGCCAGAGAACTAATAAGTACTAATGTCGCCAGAGAACTAATAAGTACTAATGTTGCCAGAGAACTAATAAGTACTAATGTCGCCAGAGAACTAATAAGTACTAATGTCGCCAGAGAACTAATAAGTACTAATGTTTAAGAGACAAGTCACATGAAAAACAAGAAATCAAGCATACCAATGAAATGTAGGTAATTAACCAGGTAAAGCAAGGAATGCATTTAAGTAAAACGAGCATGTAATCTCCCCCAAAGAGTTTGCAAAATAATTAAAAAGTAGGGGCTATGACTCACCTGGTGCGATAGCTACGATGATAAGAATGGATACAGTGAAATGAGGCACGATCTCTAACCGCAACCTAATATGAGTAATAACGATCTACCTTAGATCATGACGTGATGAAATGAATGCACGTGCACATGATGCCTATACCACTCGTAACTTGGAAATACTAGTTATTGTCAAAGTAAAATAGTTTCCATACTTAGGAAAATAAGTCCAAATATAGAAGTATATAACTTGTCGTAGTATATCGTATAAAAATGTTAGTGTTATATTCCTCGTCTTGAAAACCTTATAATAGTGTCTAGTAGTCGCGTAATAAACCTTGAGTCGTACGTACTTCGTTAGTTAAAATAAACTCCTTGAATAAGAATTCTAGAAAATAAATCATTTAGTACGTAGTTATATTATTTTCTAGTAGTAACTATATATATATATATATATATATATATATATATATATATATATATATATATATATATATATATATATATATAGTTTTGATGATTTTAAAACGTGTATAACTTGGTCGTTTTAAGTTCATTTTCCTCGTTCTTTATATCCACGGATTCGTTTTAGTATATACTAATATATTTTTGATAGCTCGGCTCCTCTAGGTTACGTTTAACGCCTCTATTTGCCCGTCGAAAACTGTCAAACAGCATGCAATTTTTCAGAAAATAGTTTTCGTCGTTAAATTCGGAAAATCATATCTCCTTCGTTATTAACTCGTTTTAATCCGTTCTTTCGCCCACGGCTTCGTTTTTGAAAGTATTTTCTAAATCTTTGGTCAAAAATTAACCACCATCTACTGATTTTCCCACGAATTAAAAATAGGGACAGTAGGTCAATATGTAGTTTCAAAAACTATTTTCCTAATTTCAAACTTGTTTCAACTTCAACCAAACCACTTTCAATCACCACAAAACTAGTCTAATCCTACCATACACCTTCTTAGGGTGTCATGGGTTCCTAAACATCACAAACCAAGTGGATCTAACAAGGATCTAACTATATTCACTTTCTAGGGCTTAAAAGTTAAATATATACAAAAATGGAGTGGTATAAGTTAATATATGCATGAGTTCTTGTAAGAAAAATATATAACCATAGTAATAACTTGTAAAAATTATCAAATGAGTTTGACAACTTACTTGAAGGATTAGTGGATTAGTGGAGATGAAAAACTTGAAAAACCTTGTGTTTAAACTTCAAAACCCTAACAAGAAGTACTAAATAACCTTGATTATCACTTGATCTTGGAAAAATTGATGTTTCTTCTTGTTGTTTTTGTTTGAGCCGAACCATATAGAGAAAGAAAGGAAGAGAGAAAGTCTTGTGTTAGATCTTGAAAAATGAGGTAAAATGACTAGTTTAGGTGATATATATTATTGTGTAGACAAGATCCACAATTTGGGGAAGGATGCATAGGGGGGGGGGGGGGCAATTTGGGAAAAGGGTGGAAGAAATGTGAAGACTTTTGAGATTTTGTAAGGAAAGTGAAGACTTTTGTGTAGCTTAGGTAGATATTACTTGTTTTAGGTGATACCGGGTACCGGGTTAACTAAAAATAAATGTTAAAGAGGTGAAATAAAATACGACAAAGTTGTAGGAGTTGTAAAATATTATTCCTGATGAGAATCGGGTGTCAAAATAATTATCTTGTTGAAATAACGCAAACCGACGGAGTTATAAGCTCCGACCGTAAAATGTAGCAATTGATTGGAAAACACCGGGTAAATTAATATTATAATTTTTATATTATTAAAATGAATATAAAAATATATTTTGGATCATAGTCGGGAGTGTCGGACGTATTAGTCACATTATTGGTCGTTTGTTAACGTTTATTTAGAAATAATTAAACGTAAAAGTTAATTATACGAAAAGTACTAATTTAAATATCCTACGAGTGGAATAGTATGCAAGTGACATAATGATGATACGTAGACTATTTCTAGTCTGTATGAGATGTCCCAAATGATAATGCATGAATTTGCTCCTGAACCAATACGGTTACGCGAATTTGAATATTCGTAAACAAATTTTACGATGACATGAGTAATGCACGTGAATAGTGGTTTTCTCTCGGAAATGAATAGTGTCAAGTGAATAGTAAAATTTCTAAATGTTTCTCGGAATGTCAAATTGACCTCAAAAATGATGAATAGTAAAACGATGAATAGTAAATGATGAATAGTAACCGGTGAATAGTAAATTGTCGAGGTTTGGAAAATGACCGGAAATTACGAGTTGTGACAGTCTTCCCTTCTAACAGGAACTTCGTCCCGAAGTTCAGTTTGTGTTGGTCTCTAGAGTGGTATTGGTGAAAAGATGATAGTATTTGAGAATTCCAGCGAACTTTCACGATAGGAGTTCGACTCTGTTTCAATCGTTTGACCTAACAGTCCATGATTTCTATTGGTTCTCTTACCAAGTTTACGTTTGTCTCAGGGTTGGATTCCCTTCCAAATGGGATTACGAGTGACTAATCTGAAGATCATTTCCTGGGATTTGAATAGGTGAAACATGGTTGTGTAATCCGGTTGTTCTCTAACAAGGCTCAAGTCTGACGGCCACTAGGCCTATTCCGTCTGAAATTTTGAATGGTCCAGTGTACATCGAGTTTAACTTCCCGGATTTTTCTAAATGGTATCGTTCCTTTCCTAGGCCGAACTTTTAACGTGACCCTACCACCAACTTGAAATTCTAAGGGTTTACAACTTATCGACTTGTAACTGATTCTTGATTTGCAGGAAATTCCTGGTTATTTCATGAGTACTTACAGGAATAGTGGTTTTGGCTTTTTCCGCGTTCGGTCCATCAATAGATGATCAGTGCTTCTTGAGGTTTACAATGTGATATTGGTAATATATGCTGCTGAACTCTGCCAGAATTCAAATTTGTATGTCAGCTGGTCGATTCAAAATGAATCTTAAATGGTTCAATATACTAGAGGTTCAATCTCTTGTGTTACCAAAATTGTATCATGCCTCTCCAAGGCAAAGCTTTCAACTTAGTTCGTTCTCTCACGTGAATCTGGTTAGTTTGCTGTTCAAGGATACCCAATCCGTATGGTGTGCGTCATGTACCAACCTAACCTCTATCAGTTTCTCGTTTCTTGTAACGGGTTCTTGACTTGTGAAATTTCTTTTGTTGTTCCATAATTTAGTCCTAGACCGGTGAATTTAACTTTCCGATTTCGGTCTATAAATGGGTAATTGGTACTTCGACCATAAAGTGCCTCAAATGGTGTAGTCTCTACGCTCGTACGATAACGATCGTTGCAAACGAATCTGATTTATGATAAAAGGTTAGTCCAACCATTGCTAGAGTCAATCACTTATGCTCTGAACATAACTTTCCTATGTTTGAATCGTTCTCTCGTTCTGACCATCGGTCTGAGGATAGTAGGCGGTGTTTACATCTAAATGGGGTTACGAAGGAAGTCTTAAAATGATAGCTAGAAGTCTGAGGTGATTCGATCACCTTTATCAGGAATAATTGAAACGGTACAATAAATCTTGTGACTAATTCTACCACGTTACGTCTTTCGAACACGGCGTTATACTAAGAAGATAGAATATGGGTAACAATGTTTGATTCTTTGTGTTTTGGTCTAATGGATTGCTAAGACACGTGTCATTCTTTGCCTACTGTGCTTGGTCTCCATTACTGACGTTTGTAATCGTTCTATGGTGTTCCTCCTAATTTCCTTCATCACATATTCCAATATTCCTTATTGTCAAGTCACAAAGCTCTAAATGCATAAGCATGTATGTCTGCACAAAGGAATAGGTGTCTAACACGTTCGAATAAAGTCTATTGGTGAGGACATGTTCAATTTATAGTCTCGGTTAAAAGGTTGGATTTATCTCTATGGTGTTGCTTAGTGAGCACTCGTATCGAAACTAATCCTTATAATTTAGTTAAGCCAATACTTTCCAGATGATGGAATTTTTGGTGATTAGGCCAGTGATATTGGTTCGAATAGTTTTGTGATATCTTGGAATTTCTGTTGAGTTTTGAATGGTCTTACTGTACCGAGGGATCCTCCTCATAGAAGGTATGGAAAGTCTTTCCTAGGGAGATCATAGATAATATCCACTTATCAATATAGGGAGTAGTGAGGGATGAGTGACATCGGAATTTATAGAGTGTTAGCTAATTCCTTATATATACATATGGGGATGGGGAAAGGAAATGATAGTGATGGTGAGAAGGGAAGAGACTGTGACAACTGCAGCATAATGAGATTGTGATATCAGAAAATACTGTGATGCAAGTGTATTGTGCATAAATATGAAAGTTCATGAAATAAAATGACTAGTTGACAAGCTTCCAATCGGTGGTTCACGAAGTGATGAAAAGTAGGAATGTTATGACAACGAGAGTATACACACACGTAAATGAAGCATTTGGAAAATGAGTTGAGAATTTATTCCGGACAAAATTTTATTATAACCATTCTCAGTGTTGCAAAATTCATCTCTGAGTCAGACATAGGTGGTCAGCCTATATCTCACTATCCCGGGTTGAATATAGATGACCAGTCTATATCCCACCGAGGTTCCATGAATTTTGAAATACTCAGCTCAGTTATACTAAGACTATGTCCTTCACAAATACCAAGAGGTTCAGAAAGACAAAAGCAAGTGACCAAACTCGAGGTCGAATGCTGAAACTATGCATGGAAAACATAATGCGGTGACATATACGATACGTGAACATGCTCATATGAAAGACAATTATAGTAATCAACCATCATAAATGAATACAGTATATCAGATAATGAGACACAAATCTCATCACCTAAGTCAGCAACAAACCACAAATGAGGCTTCAGCTTGGCAGGCAGGCACGTGACGGTCATAGGGTTAAGTTTTTCGTAAAAGTAGCTATAGTCTAGGTTTTAAAAACACTTAGTTCGCTATAGCCAGAGCTCTGATACCAATCTATCACACCCCCAAAATCGGGTCCAGCGGAAGCATACGTGTAGCTGGGGTGTAACTCAATTGGTATTACAACACAATTTCAAAAATGGTTTTCACTTCAATCTTTTAGAATAAAATAGTTAAGTCAAAAATATTGTATTTACATTGTTAAAAGTAGCGTGGAAGTAGGCCCTTGAAATAGTTTAAAACGGTCCCCATATAAATAATCAGAGTCTTCTATGACCATGCCATGCCCTCCCAAAACCTCCAGTAGCGTGCCATTAGTTAAAACCTGAAAATACATGCTAAAGTGTCAACACGAGGTTGGTGAGTTCATAGAGTTTGTTTAACAAATAATGCCTATAGAGAAAAGATCGCCCAGCAAAGGCATCGTAAATCCACTCAGTTCCAAGTCCCGCCATAAGAGACTTGTAACCTGTGTGTTTACAACCCACTGCCAAAAGTAATATGTTTACGTGAACAAAAGTAATACTGATATCCAAATTCCCAGACAAATATAGCAAAACGGCTATATAAATAATTCAGTCAATGAGGTTATATAAACAATGCTGACAATGTCGTCAGATAAATAATGCTGACAATGTCGCCAGAGAACTAATACTGACAATGTCGCCAGAGAACTAATACTGACAATGTCGCCAGAGAACTAATACTGACAATGTCGCCAGAGAACTAATAAGTACTAATGTCGCCAGAGAACTAATAAGTACTAATGTCGCCAGAGAACTAATAAGTACTAATGTCGCCAGAGAACTAATAAGTACTAATGTCGCCAGAGAACTAATAAGTACTAATGTCGCCAGAGAACTAATAAGTACTAATGTTGCCAGAGAACTAATAAGTACTAATGTCGCCAGAGAACTAATAAGTACTAATGTCGCCAGAGAACTAATAAGTACTAATGTTGCCAGAGAACTAATAAGTACTAATGTTTAAGAGACAAGTCACATGAAAAACAAGAAATCAAGCATACCAATGAAATGTAGGTAATTAACCAGGTAAAGCAAGGAATGCATTTAAGTAAAACGAGCATGTAATCTCCCCCAAAGAGTTTGCAAAATAATTAAAAAGTAGGGGCTATGACTCACCTGGTGCGATAGCTACGATGACAAGAATGGATACACTGAAATGAGGCACGATCTCTAACCGTAACCTAATATGAGTAATAACGATCTACCTTAGATCATGACGTGATGAAATGAATGCACGTGCACATGATGCCTATACCACTCGTAACTTGGAAATACTAGTTATTGTCAAAGTAAAATAGTTTTCATACTTAGGAAAATAAGTCCAAATATAGAAGTATATAACTTGTCGTAGTATATATGAAAATGTTAGTGTTATATTCCTCGTCTTGAAAACCTTATAATAGTGTCTAGTAGTCGCGTAATAAACCTTGAGTCGTACGTACTTCGTTAGTTAAAATAAACTCCTTGAATAAGAATTCTAGAAAATAAATCATTTAGTACGTAGTTATATTATTTTCTAGTAGTAACTAAATATATATATATATAGTTTTGACGATTTTAAAACGTGTATAACTTGGTCGTTTTAAGTTCATTTTCCTCGTTCTTTATATCCACGGATTCGTTTTAGTATATACTAATATATTTTTGATAGCTCGGCTCCTCTAGGTTACGTTTAACGTCTCTATTTGCCCGTCGAAAACTGTCAAACAGCATGCAGTTTTTCAGAATATATACACACACACACACACATTATAGATAAGAGGAGGCATTTGAAGAATATGTCACCTCATTGCCCAGTCAATGCCCAGTAATTCATTATCAGCCATGTCATCAGCCATGTCATCACATTGTCGATTTTTTTAAATTTATTTTATTTGTATTTCCATGTCATCACATTTTTGCAATGTGGGTAATTTTTTTTAATTAATTTTATACTTTTAATGTGCTAAAATTCGGATTGTAACATGCAGGTAATTTTTTCAATTAATTTTATACTTTTGATGTGCTAAAATTCGGATTGTAAAAATGTAGTGCATAGGAATCGAACTTAGGATGAGAGGCATAAATAAACAATACCTCAACCATTGGACCATTCTAATGGTTGTGATAAAATTTGCAAGTCATAATTGATATTGCATTCTCAAGGTTGTCAAATAGAGATCATGGTTTAATTAAAACCCACGTATATTTTTTTTGCAGAAACCCTAATCATAAAAATTCTCTCCATGAAGAAAACTCCATCATTAAATGTTTAGGTCTCTTTCCATTCTATTATTCCATTAAACTCATTAATATGAAAATTTGTGAATGTTTGTTTCAGTGATCACTGATCCATGTGATGGAGTATTCATCCCAGATTCAAAGAAACCAGTATGTTTAAAACATATTATCTATTTGAAAAACTACATTATCATACGAATAATGAGCCATGTGTTTATCATACGAATATGAAAATAGTACGTTCTAACCTAATTTTTTTTATATAATTTGTTCCACATTATTGAAGGTGCTTGTGTAGGATTGTTTTGAAGATTTTGTGTATAACTACAAAAATACAAATTGATATGGTCATTAGTTCTTTGAACACATGTTGTAATGATTCTTATACCTTGAAAATCAATTGTGGTTGATTTTATCAAACGGATTTTTTGGTTAGTTTTATTTAGTTTCAATGTGAATATACATGTGCATACTACTGTAATAAATTTTTTTGGTTCCAGGGAGTACCTCTATCAGGAACAAAGTGGCGCATCATGGATAAATCAGATGTTCTCAATTGCAAGGCGAAAAGTAAGATGTTATCATGATTTTTATTTGTATTGCTTAATCAGTTATGAATAGTTAGCGTGTGATAACATAGGTGTTGTCGAAGACACATTAAAAGTTATAGTTTGCAGGTTAGTATCTCTAGCTACTTTGCCCAATACTTATTTACCCACAAGTTAGGGAAAAGTAGTTTTGAACACATTAAAAGTTATAGAATGCAGGTTAGTATCTCTAGCTACTTTGTACACTTATTTACCCAAAATTCGGGGAAAAGTAGCTTTGAACTAATTTGTGGTTCAGTTTATATTCACATGGAACAAAACAAGAAGTTATCTATGCGTTAGGCGAAGCTAGACAAAGCAAAGAAAGAAGGATTTGTATCATAACATCTCAAGGAAACTAAAGGCACATATGAAAAAAAGAAGCTTCTGGCTGTTAGGAATCCTTACAGGATTTGGTTGCAGACATAACAGAGATGCAATCCGTAAGGAATGGATGCCTACTATTAGAATTCTCTTTCCTTTTGTGAGTTTCATCCTAACTCGTACTATTTTAGTGTTAACTTTTTTTTTGAGATTTATTCTACTGAGTTCATTGAGTACCAATGAGCTCAAATCTCTAGAAATTTAAGGCAGCTTCTATGTAAGTCCAAAGTTCAGTGTGATTATTTGAGGCGTGTTTCGCGTAATACTTTAAAGTTTTCGAGTGTTGTTCCCTTAACAGTCTTTCGTATGAATGATAATGAGTCAATAGGAACTTTGTAGTTTATAATTTTTTTTGGGTGCTGGAAGAATAAGATCACTCATGGATTTAAAGATTGATGTAAGTTTTGCTCAAAATGATTGCTATACACATCAGTCATTAAGAGACTTTTTGGAAATATCATACTAACCAAATATATTTCAGCTTAGGTCAGCCAAGCTTAGGAGTCATGTTAAGTGTTTTCAATCGGTAACATACTTTGGTAGACACAATATTTCATCCCTGATTCATCTACTAGCCATGAGTGGTTCTGCTAAATCCAGATGCTATTCCTTGGTGATAGTGACTAAACTCCTCAGTTTGCATCTAAGAATATAATTTATACATATTACAAATGTTAGTATTGTATTTTTTTTCTGTTAGCGAAGGGATATGGAAAATTGGTTAGTACTTGACTAGGTTTACATGAGATAAGGTCGTCTATTATGTTAGTGATACACATGATAGAGGCTCATCGCATACCACTAGCATTAAAGCTGTACCTATTGTTTTCAATATTCTTATATCTCACATTTTTGTAATGAGTTATACTTGTGCCCAACCTCAATGGACTGAAGTTTCAGTTAAAAGGTCACATGTCATGCATTACCCGTGTTGTTTGCCTAAACAGTTTTGAGAAAGGACTAATTGTTGGAAAAATTTATGGCTAAGATTTCTTTTACACATATCTTCTCTATCTCACAACTATACAGCACAAAAGTGTAGGTGAGTGAGCATAAATAAAACTAATGATTATTTTATGTCGCAACTATTTTTACTTGCACATGACTCAGCATTTTTGTGCAGTGGCCAAGTTTTGCAGAAACGTGGAGTTATCTAGATTGGTTGAGCAAGCAGTGTTTACAAACCATTGCAAAATTTCTGAATTCAATTGTTACATGCTAGTATATGCAGGACATGTTATTGTGGGATCTTGAAATGAACAAGATAGTCGTTCCATTGCGTTAGGCTGCAGGTGTGGGACTTTCATGATTAGTATGTGCATAGATGCAATCATTGACTATATGGCATACAATTATGACTATTTGGAGATATCCTAGGTTTTCTAATTATTACTCTTCGAGAAACCTTTAAGCATTACAGAGCAGGTAAAAAGATATTTGTCGACTGGTTGAAGATGATTGAAACCAGGGAGGGTGTGGACTGCGCGGTTGGTGAAGCACTTGCTTTTGCAACATCGTTGGTGGAAGGAAATCACGTAAGGTTGAGTGGTCAAAATGTCGAAAAAGGTACTGGTGTCATACGCATTCTGTAATTCATGACCAAGAAACGGGTGAGCGTTATTGCCCTTTGGACCACGTTGTGATGAATCAACATGAAGAAATGTTTACAGTGAGCAACAGGTTAGTTTTTATGAATTATAGTCTTTATAATTCCACCGTAGATACCCAGATGTTATCCACAACACCCCATCCTATTACTACTTGAATCCAAATATCCCAGAGAACGAGCAATATCAATCAGAGTAAAAATAATTGATTACAAAGTATCTAAATACAAATCTTATATACTCTAATGATTGACGTTACCTATATATGTCTATTTCAGCTACATAGAAACAGCTACCTTAAAAACCCCACTACAAGTGACCCGGTACCGCATCAAAGACAAAGAGCAGGAAAAAAAATAGATACAGTATCCATTAAAAGTACTTCTCTAACAGAACACAGACACTTACATGGTAAGTCAAAACAAACATTTCAACAAAAGCATCAAATTGCCTCCTTTCGTTTTGCAATAATATGTTGCATGATTTAGTCAGGAGCCTAGAAAGTGCTAATCCACACGAAATACCAGCAGAACTCCAAGTAACCACAAGGAAAAGCCACATTTTCTAATTTCACTTTAACTAATTATCAAAAAAAAAAGCACACCCGGCTTTCTCATCATATAATTTTAGAAAGTGCTAACCCACACGAAGTGGTGTTGATGCATTGCATCCTTTGTACGATTGTGGACTTCAGGAAAATGCCCAGGTACTAACTTATTAGTTATCATATAATTTTAGTTTAAGTATAGCAGCTTGTCATATTAAGATAGCAAAAGACGACAGTAGTTCCATAATGTATGTCGTAAAAGACTTTGAAGACAATCAAGATTACATCATATAACGGAATGAATCACAGTTGGATATCCGTTGTTTGTGCCATTCATTTGAATTTATAGGTTATTTGTGTAGGCATGCCATTGTGGTTCTTCAAATGTCGGGTGTTTTCACTATCCCAGTCAAATATGTACTAATTGTGTTTGTTTATTTTCTCAATGATTCACAAAATGTTGGTTCATGGGCCGCTCAGTTTATTCATGAAGCTGGAAGAAAAGTTGTAGCACTGAGTGATACGGGAGCTATAAAGAATAGCAAAGGACTTGACAACCCCAGCCTTCTTTCATCTGTTTCTGGACTGCATCAGCAAGCACACATTGATTTTGGGATAAGGTATTGTTTCATTTGTTAAGCTGAGAATATATTTGATGTGAAGGAGCTAGGCTGATCATTTCAGCAGATGCCAACTTTTCAAATAGCATATTGATGAACGCATTGAGATGTATTTTAGCAACAGCCATTGGAAATCTTTCAAATCTTTAGTTCTTTGATGAATATTTTCAGATGAAGCAAAGGGGTTGACTGACTTTGTGCCAATACTGTGTAAAATTCCAATTTCATCAAATAATTCAGTTAGTCGTGGAAGAACTTGATAAGCATTCCATCTGCAAGTAAGTTTTATTTCTAAGAGAATCATAACTTACCAAACCCGACATATGTTTCTCTATGAGTTATAGTAAAGTTGGAGCACATATATCAAGATTTGAATACATGTGATTATGACATTATAAGTTGTTATTTTACTGTTTAAACCAATTTAAACTATGGGTTGTTATATATTTTTCAGTTATGTAATTTATAATTTATTTTCGTGTAAGCAATTTTTGATCGGTTGTTCGTCTTTCAGTTATATAATTTATTATTAAAGATTGTCGATGTGATATTTGTGTATACTTTTGATTATATTTGCTGATAAAGTCGCTAGAAATAAACATCCGACTACTTAATTGCTTTATGATTGGTGGCTAAAAAGTTTAAATTCATATTAGTATTACCTAAATTCTTTATGTAATGTACCTCTGCACTACATACTACTTATTAGAAACTAAAATTTTGGTGTTAGGCTTATCTAGAAATTTACTTGCTTTGCCTATTCTATGCTAGAAGCCATAAACATTAATGTATTTTCAACATATGTGTGGGCAGGCAGATGTATGGGGTGATGGAGTTGTGCCATAAGTATCGACTCATCTCGAGGGTGCTTTAAAAATTAGTTTTGAGGGAGTGCACTCACCTGTTGGTTGAGATGCGAAACAAGAACTTGGTATGGTTCACCGACCATTGTTGAGAAATTGGTACATATTTCGCCCACATAACAAAAGCAAGTATAAAGGTTAGTTTGACCTCAATTTTGTTCAAATTATACCATAGGTATGATGAGATGGTACGTGTGTCAATTACCAAAGCACATAATCACTAAATTAGTATCATAAAAATTGATCTACATTACTTTGCTAATTTTATCTCTTAAGCAGAGTTTGTTTATATCTTTTATCATATGCATATACAAACTCTTCTACAAAGTCAGACGCGGGCTCACTCATGTACCCGTTTACTACTTTAATGCATGTATTTCCTTTCTAAGTTATCTGAATTTTTAATTTTTTTACATATCATCTCCTGATCTCTACAGGTGTGCAGTTGAGACCAGGTCATGTATAAGTGAATCCATCAAACAGGCATGTCTTTCCTATCATTAAATTTTGTGCTTATGTCTTCGTAATTAGCCGGCATTTATTCCCTTTTTGTATTAATAAAATGATTCTGCACAGGATCTTGATCAACAAGGTAATAAAGTGATAACCAATGTGTCTATACAAATGCGCACCAGTTCTGCACATTCTGAGACCCTAATAGTTTGTCTGAGTATAAAACAACTGGTCAAAATAATGTACCAACCCAAGTTCCAGAAAGTTGCACATTTATTTAGGTTACGTATCCTTGACATTATTCAAATATCTTGATTTTTCTTTGTTAGAGTTGAGGTTGATAATGAATCCTGTGAGCATGCTACTGTCATAGAGGAACCAAAACTAAGTATATACTAACAACCTCAAAATATAGACCCAAGTAATGTATTAATGATTTTATAGAGCCATTCGGATTCGCTTTGGTTGAGGTTATGTTTTGTTATCTTAATATATTTTGTTTCATTAAACATACTCATGGGCTATCAATGGTATCCTAAAACGATAAAGGTCTTGTGCCACATTAAATATTGTTTCATGAGTTACAATTAATAAGAAAATAGCATGGTTGTCACGTTTATAGCATGCTTGATTTTATAGAAGGAGAGGGATTTTCCAAAGAATTATATAAGTATTACGGCTGCTTTTGTCATCACATGCTGTTATGACTTCTGATTCAATTGCCTCTATAGTTACGGCTTTGAATAACAGCAGCTCTCCATGCCACGTGACTTGATTTTCTGATAACTATAACCTGAACCAGTGGATATGGAATCATTCAAGCTCAACCGTTTGTCGAATGGGGCCGAAGAGAATGAGAGTAGAAGCACTCCTTTTTTTTATAATTAGCAGATTAGATATCTTTTGTGAACTAAAAATGGTCCAAATGAAACAGATTAGACCAAGTAAAGTTTATGTGGTCGACAATATTTACACCAACTGTAAATATCTTTTGTAACTACTATTAGTGTGCAACATAATTCTTTTGTTTATATAGGAACATAAGTCCGCAGTTTCTAAGCAACAGAATTTAGATGGACTCGGTGATGTGATAAAAGCTGAGGTCAAGAGTGAGTCGGTATCAGCTCCTTTTCCAACTGAGAAAGAGTATGTTGAAGGGGAGGAAATTAGGTCATTCGAAGAATCGGAAGAGTGTTGAGACTAAGGTGTTATGTTGTCTGAGGATGCTGATAACCAAGCTGAGGGGAACACGGAATCTGGATAAGTGGAGTTGAACGCTGACGAGACGAAGGAGAAGGGTGAAACAGAAGATGGACTTCAGGAATCTCAATCAGTGGTTATGGACGATGTTCAAGATGATAACACAACAGAAGAAACCAACCAATGATGATGAAGTACTATTGGAGGTGGAAGTTGACATTAAGCATGTCACTAATGAGAACACAGCTTCAACATATGAAGTCGAGATGAAAGTGTCGAAAATGGTGATATGCCAGTTGAGAAGGATTTTTTATTCACTTTCTAATCATAATGACTCGACTGTAGTAGAGAAAATGGTTGAATCTATAGATCATCTCATCTGGGTACAGAGAATAGATTTGCTGAATGTGGTACTGGGGTTGAAGGTGTTGATGTCCGTGACAATGACGAATAAGAAACTCAAGTTGGGATGCCGTTGTTGAATCTATAGGTCATCTGATGACAATGAATAGATCAGTGGACGATATCAGTTCCTGGAAGTGAAGAAAAAGAAGCGGAAGTTAAAGATGCTTCTGTTGACCCATTATCAAAATTACCCATTTCAAACCAAATCCGTGTAGACTCATTTCCTTAAAAATCATTATGTATTTATATTTGCTAAATTCTTTTCTTTTACTGGCAAAACTTGAAATGAAAGGAGGACAGGAGGTAGATGCAAGTTTAAATGATAGTCATATTTAAGACCGTTATTACAATCTTGATACATGATAATGTACATGTTAAAGGGTGTTTAGTGTACATGTTAAAGGGTGTTTAGACAAGCACACTAATCAAACTATTGCTACATGAAGTTAATAACCTGATACACATGTAATGCACATGTCACATGCTTAATGCATCTCAGTTTAAGGAGTACTTACCAGTGTCTTCACCGCCTACTAAAGTGACACTATACTTTAATGAGGATGGGATATCTACTACCATCCTTTATCTTCAAGAGATCTTTCCAGGTACTTCTTCTTGCATCACAAGTATCAGTTCACATTAGTCCTTTCATGCAACAATCATAATGACACCTTTTTAGTTCAACATTAGCAAAATTTTAGGTTGCAAGGATGCAAGTGTAACATATGTCTGTACTGAAAATTGGAGATTATAAAGCGTTTACATATTGAAAAATGTGGACATGTTAACCCTAGATTCAAATAAGGTATTTCATGTCAAACTTCCCTTTTGTTTATTATTGTCATTAATTTGAGTCAACGATATTGATAATAAGTCAACTTGAATACTTTTCCGATTCACTTTTTTGAAGTGTAGTTTAGGCCGTTATAGTTGAAAACTTGCAACTTCATTGTCATTTTTATGTGAATCGAGTTATTAAATGTTATAATTGGTTATTGTTTAAGCTGTATTAGAGAACATTTTACTATAAATCACGAATGCATCTCAAATGATAAGCTTAAAAAGGATCCTAATGTTATATTTACTCTCTTATTATCGATGGGAGACTTTGACTTACGCTTTGGAGGAAGATTTGAAGTATCAGCTTTTGAATTTGGTCGTTGATTGCACTTGTGAATATTTGATGCAGTCCCACATACATAATGCATCTATGTTTGAACATATTTGGATAGTTGATCACTTGAAATGCCTTGGAATTGCACACTACATTCATCTTAGCTGAAAATTTTGTTGATTGGTACATGAATAATATAGCTTTATGATTAAGGTTTAAAGGTATTGGAGCAAAAAAGGATTTGGGTATGCTGGACACACTAATGTACCAGATTTTGACAGCACTGCTGTGGGCTTGCATATTTAATGAATGAATGGTTATAAATTTTCTCCTGGTTAGTTCCATTAATCATTTTTATGCTTCGCTAATTTTCATTATTATTATATAAATAATTGAAATTTTTGTACTTTCTTCATGTTATCTAGGACAGACACACATACAGAAACTATGATGATCATGTTCAATCTATATCGAGCAACTCAAATATATTCTCCAGGCGAAGAAATCTTCTGTAAGTCCAAAAGAAAGATCAATAAACCAAGTTTTGGACAAATGGATCATCAAAGAACTTGCTTGGTGACTGGTGAGCTAAATAACCATCTCTAATCACAAGTAAAAAACTACTTAAGTAGTTGTTTGAATTTATGTCTGTTATAAAACGGTTTTGCATCAGTTAATGTGAAAAAAAATTCTGCAATTTATTCGAGTAAAGTGATTAACCAAACCATATGATGCAATATCTCTTATGAACCATTTGAGTTTGTATTATTACAATAGGCAAGATGGGCGATTAGGGGTGAATTAAGTATGGGTCAAAATGGGTCCAAACCGAAACAACTCATGTTTTAGCACGGGTCGGCTCACAAGCATATGTTTGTAAATTAAATTTGGCCCTAGCACTTTCTGTCAATTTTCAAATCTTCTTATAGCTGCAATGATGCTTCAGTCATAAATTATGACTACAATTTAAGTATTGTCGAAAATAATAATTTAACTATTTGAATGTTACGATTTAGGAGGTGTTAGTCATTAAGATAGACTTTGAGTTACTATGAACTCGACATTTTCTTCCTTTATCTAATTTATTTCAATAGTTTTTGACTCATTTATGCTCTAAACACCGATGACATTCCTAATACCAATATTACATGTAATTTTGTTTTTCAAAAGGATTGGTTAGAAGCTTTCTCTTATAAGTGGTGATAATTGTAATTGTTTTTGTTGGATCTATGTTTGTTGCATAACTTTTTTACACTCGGAGGTTCTTTAGAAAGTAACTACAACCATCTTAAAGATCGAGGGGATGCTGGGAATGCTGGTGATCACTATAGCCCGTTCGACCGACGGTTCACAAAACTGCCCATAAGCTATTTCTAATTTTTTTTAGTGATACAAATTTAATCTTATAGAGCTCTAATCTTGGAATTATGTTTATTAAATGACACGAGCCGTCATTGATAGAATTGGATTCTCCAATTAATTATGAAAAATACATCGATCATGTTATTTGTTTATTGACATTGTTATTTTATCTTATTATTTTAGAACGATAACCAACTACATCACAATACATATACACCACAACTCTATCTCACTAGGTTCATCTCACATGTTTACAACATGACCTAAAAACACACTTATTTGGTATGGGACATTATCACATAACATGGAGTACTGATGCACAAAGCCTCTTATATACAAACACTATTACTAACACTTTATCTAACGAATAATCTTCCCATTTTAAAGAATGTATATAGAAAAACAATAATTTTCATGCAATGAAGAATGTTAAATACACTGTATACACATACAAAGTGAAAAAGGGGAAAAAAAGGAAAAAAAAAAAGGATTCATTATTTAAGCATCCCGTCAACATAATCCTAAAACATATACAATAGTAACTATCTTAAAATTTATAATATCTAAGAATATAATGAATCAGCTGGCTTCCTAAACTATAAGTCAATACAATGTCGTGTTTACAGTTTGGATCATCATTTAACGCACAATTTATAAACAAATAAAGGTAAAATAAAAAAAATACACACATACTTTGATGTATAATACATAATCTACTTTTAAATCACAATAAACAAGTTATGAATTGTATATATACATTATTTTCCGTGACCTAATACTATCCAAAGTATAATTACAAGTCATGCCCGCCTATCGGGCGGGCTTTGAAGACTAGTATGTATATATATATATATATATATATATATATATATATATATATATATATATATATATATATATATATATATATATATATATATATATAAACGAAACAAATGATAAGGAACAAAGAATATAGTATGGTATGTTGGGAATAATATCATAAGGTATAAACAAAGTGAAAGAATAAAGTGTAAGGTATAGGGCAGTAATCCACCACGAGCCCAGACAGATCATATCATATCATAACCAATGTAACCATATATCTTCATAATCATATAGAGGGGAGACTTCTCAGATAATCAGACAATATGAGGGGTGTCCTTAGTAAATGGAGTGATCAACTCCCCGAAATGTGAAAGGCGTGTATCGCACATAAGCACCAGTCACCAGACATATATCATAATCATATGACAGATAATGCACTAAACAGAAACAGATCTAGGATGCATCTATACGCCTTCGCATAAATCATAGTGGCCGTAACAAATCATATCATAAAGGGCGCATATCATATAACAGAAAGGGGATGCTGTGGAACATCACTCAACCACACTAGAGTCATGCCATTGGTGCATCAATGACACGGCCATGTTACCTTCATGGCTAGGAAAAATGTCGGAATGCATATCAAAGGTTCATAATCATAGGTTCATATCATAATCAGTGTGTCATATCAAAAGGTTCATATCACATGGTTCATATCAAATGTTTCAGAATGTATATCAAAGGTTCATAATCATAGGTTCATATCAGAGGTTCATCATAAAGGTTCATATCAGAGAAGCATATCAATGGGATCATAGCAAAGGTTTAGAAAAAAGGGAATCATAGCAACGGTATCATATCAGAAACTATCAGATCAAAGGTGTCACTGGTACAAAAAGTGTTATTGGTCACGCCAAAAATGTGTGACGATATGCATATAGTCACGCATGTTTTTTTCGTCATGTGTGACAAAAGGTCCCGCCACCGTAGGTGGCATATGGTCACATTGTTGAGTTCGTGGCCTTTTCCATCGAAAAAGAGTGACCAAAACCCCGAATATGTGTGGAAAATTAGGTACAAGTTTTGTTGGATTAGTCATTATCAGTGACCGTAAACACCTTATAGTCACACGAATGTTTTTTGAGAGTGACTATTGTTCTTCCTTTGGCCACATAAATATATAATATATGTGACATTTGAGATGATATATTCAAGTAAATGTGTATTTTGTGTGACTTTTGATAATCCAATGGCGACATGAATATAGAATAAATGTGACGTTTGTGATGATTTAGTCACACAATGGGTGTTATTTTTTTGGAGTGAGTCACATACAATTTAACACAAAGTGGCCAAAAGTGTGAATAAGTGTGACCACATGCTGTTTAAAGTGAAGAAATGTGTATTTTGTGTGACTATTGATCATCCAATGGCCACATGAAGTTTATGTTTGCGTTGCCTTTTGTAATATGTAGTCACACAAAGCATGTTTGTTTTGGGTATTTAGTCACATATCATTAAGCAAACAGTGGCCAAAAGTGTGAATAAGTGTGACCATATGCTGTTTAAAGTGAAGAAATATGTATTTTGTGTGACTATTGATCATCCAATGGCCACATGAAGTTTATGTTTGTGTGGCCTTTTGTAATATTTAGTCACACAAAGCATGTTTGTTTTGGGTATTTAGTCACATACCATTAAGCAAACAGTGGCGAAAAGTGTGAATAAGTGTGACCATATGCTGTTTAAAGTG
This sequence comes from Artemisia argyi, assembly GCA_030686995.1. Taxonomy (NCBI): domain Eukaryota; kingdom Viridiplantae; phylum Streptophyta; class Magnoliopsida; order Asterales; family Asteraceae; genus Artemisia; species Artemisia argyi. The sequence continues at coordinate 121,883,557 of CM060703.1, forward strand.
AAGAAATGTGTATTTTGTGTGACTATTGATCATCCAATGGCCACGTGAAGTTTATGTTTGTGTGGCCTTTTGTAATTTTTAGTCACATAAAGCATGTTTCTTTTGGGTAGTTAGTCACATACAATTAAGCAAACAGTGGCCAAAAGTGTTAATAAGTGTGACCATAAGCTGTTTAAAATGAAGAAATGTGTATTTTGTGTGACTATTGATCATCCAATGGCCACATGAAGTTTATGTTTGCGTGGTCTTTTGTAATATTTAGTCACACAAACCATGTTTTTTTTTGGGTATTTAGTCACATACAATTAAGCAAACAGTGGCCAAAATCGTTAATAAGTGTGACCAGAAGCTGTTTAAAATGAAGAAAATGTGTATTTTGTGTGACTATTGATAATCCAATGGCCACATGAATTTTATGTTTGTGTGGCCTTTTGTAATATTTAGTCACACAACGCATATTTTTTTTGGGTATTTAGTCACATACAATTAAGCAAACAGTGGCCAAAAGTGTTAATAAGTGTGACCATATGCTGTTTAAAATGCAGACATGTGTGTTCTGTGTGACTAATGTTAATCCAATGGTCACATGAATTGTTAATTTGGTAATATTTAGTCACACATCGAATTAAAGAAAAGAGTGACCAATGATGTTAGTATTGCTAGTACTTAGTTACTACTGCTGGATCAGAGTTACTACTGCTGGATCAGAGAAATAAAACTGCTAGAATATAAATAAAACAGAATTAAAAACAAAAAGCAATTTCAAATTCCATACAATTCGAATATATATAAATGAACAAAATATATATAGAATTGTAATGTCGCGTGTAATGAAATTGTCAACTACTATAAGTTAAAACCTTTTGAATCTTCCCCGAACCCCTAGCTTGCTTTTGCACTTCTGCACTAGAGACATCACTTTTGTGCTTCGGTTGTAGTTTTGGTCCAGGAATCGGTTCACTAACTTTTGGTTTCGTAGTTGGTGGTGTAACCTGTAGTAAACAAAAGACGCTTGTATCAAACATTGAATTTAATATGAAGAATTATATATATATGTAGGTTGAAAAAACACATGTATGTACCTCCTCATGATCAGCAAGAATAACTTGTTCCTTTGGCCATGCAAAGAAACAATTCAAGCCTTCCATAACTGTTTTTAACCCAAGATTCCCTATGTCCGGTATGCATGCTGCATCCACTAACGATTTATCAATTGAGACTTTGTAGCAATCATTCGGGAGTGGTTTGTTAGGTATCATTTGTTTTCCTGGAATGTTGTGTATGCGACTCAAAGCAACAATATTTGATTTCTGTACATTCCACAGTTTGCAATTGATTGTATAAAAAAAAGAATTTTTGCATATGTATATATCAGAAATTATTTAAACAAAATTAAGAATAACAAGAAGAAACATGTTGAAATACATACTTGTGCTTGTGTTATTGGAGACACATTATCCTGCGATAGGGAAGCTGGAGACCCGTTTCGTCGTGACTTACCCGTTTTCTTAGGTACGACTTTTGTAACAGGTTCCTATACGTATATATAAAACACGGTACATTATTTTAAAAATAAAATACGAAGAAACATGTTGCATGAAATACTTACTTTTGGTAGTTCTTTTGTTGGAGATTCATCTCCTTGCGATTGGGAATCTGCAGACCCGTTTTGTCGTGTCTTTGGTGTTTTCTTAACATTGTTAACACGTTCCTATATGTATATATAAAACACGGTACATTAGTCATGTAGGTAAAATTAAAAAATCAAAGGGGGATAATGTTTTACTCCTTACCATTGTTTCCATTACCGGTTCCAAAGTTTCAATCCCAGCTGTAGGCTTCTTCTGAATTATCACATCTTTATCACGTACACCAACACTGGAGTGAGTTCTGTCAACCACCTGATGATCATTAGTGCTGATATCTATATTATCAACGGCCATTGGAGTCGTCACCTGCAATATAATTAAATTATATTAAGAAATACATTGGTGTTAGCATTAGAAAATGAAATTGTTAACAACATAAAAAATGGCTTACATCTGAGTCTAATGGAAATTGAGATGGCATATCCAACTTAATCCCTTTTGAACTCAAAATACTCAGCATTTTAGAAACCATTCCTTTTGTATATGCCATCTCAGCGGACAATTGCTTGACCTGGTCATCTTTTTGTGACATCTCGGTGGACAGTTTCTTGAGCATTAGATCTTTTTTTTACACTCGCTTCTCTCATTATCAAGTTGAGTTTGAAGTAACTCAATTCTTTCGTCAGTTTCTTTTCTGGTTCGAGGAAGATTAAAATACCTCTTATATGTAACTCCATTTCCTACTCCTCTTGCATAACCTCCCTTTTTTTTACCAAACACAACTGTCATGGCATCAGTGCCATCATCAACAGCCAAGGTTCCTTCCTTGATCATTTCATCAGCTTCTCTCTGCAAAAAAATTTGGGAATTGTTGGTATTAAAAGTTAGTACTGCTAGTATACAAGTTAGTACGGCTAGTACAAAGTTAATGCTGCTGGTATATAAGCATAATAATAGAATTTGCAGTCAAATTTACAAGTTTATCTGCCACCGAACTAATCTCAGCATCTAGAGATTCTCTGTCTTTGTTTTTCCTTCCTTTGACCCACAATACACCACACGGCGGTTCAACATCAGCTTCAATTTCTTTTTTTTCGATCTAATGGACATCAAGTGCATACACATATATGTAAAGTTAAACCAAGATAATCGATTCTGATCACTTAGTAAAACAAACAGTATGTATAACCTTACCATTTTCTCTTTAACATAAACATATCCACCTCGTCCCATTTTATGCTGATAAATATTTTTGGAACGCGACAGTTTAGCTTTATCTGATTTCTCCTAAAAAACACAAAATCATAAGGCATTTAGATATGCGGTAATGCTGCAAACTAAAAATTATGAAATGACATATAAACTAAATAAAGATGACTAATTAGAACCTTGTATTCATTGGTGGTCTTGTAGGTTACAAACTCAACCCATTGTTCTTGTGTCACAATTGTACTATACTTTTCCGGACTTTCATTCATTTTCTCAGATGTATCTAGGTTGGGCAATATGTATTTTTCCCTGAGTTTCATTCTGAAATTCCTTAGTAGTTGACCAAGACGATTCATTACCACCTTTTTGAATGTCACGTCAACATCAAAATATCACTTCAAAGATTAACACAATGTTTTTAATTAGTTGTAGATAATTGATAAATTAAACTTATATACTGGGTTAAAAATTAGTATATATGTACCGTGATTTCATCCCATAATTTTTGTCTTGATTCTTTATCCACCTTCTTCCAGGATAGAACCTTCAAACCTATGTGCTCACGAACCGCATCTCCTAAAAAACTCGCAAACAGTGCTCTGTTTAACCCTGTAATCCTATTCAACGCATCGATGGTTACCTTGTGCTTTACTTGACCAGGATGGCCATAACGAAGGCGAAACTTAACTAACCTGGTTATGCCCCTATTAGATATTTTTCTATTTAATTGGTTGTCGTCATTTTCTTCATCAGATGAAGCATATGTTTCGTCCGCATACTATATTGTGTTAACATCAGCTTCATTATCTGGAAGCAAAATATCAGTATCAATGTCTTCAACCATATCCATGACGACTCTTGAGCAACAATGTGTACAAGAAAATGATTCTAGCTTGGAGAGTAATGGTGATTGAAGATTTGATTTTTGTGTTTTGGTTGCAGTGTTTAGTTTTATTAGGAGACAAAACAGAGTATTTTCATGAATATGGGCTCTTATTTATGTTAAATGCCAAATAATTAGGTGATTTAAAAATTTTGGATCGAAATTTTGGCCCCAAATTCTTGTAAATTATTTTCAAAAAATTTCGCTTATGAACACAAAATACTTTTCTTTTCTCCAAGATCATGAGTACTATTGAGTCAGGCGGCTTCTTCGATCAGAAAATCGAGGAGAGTAATTAAAAGTTAAAATAGTAATCATAGATGATGATAAATACTAAGTATTAATATTGTTGTTGTTTTACCCTTTAAGTCTTTCTTTTACAATTTCACCTTAAGTTTTCTATCTTGTGTTATATAATACTTTTAGATGGATGGATTGTGTCTTAATTTAAATGTATTTTCATCAAATATTATACAACACAAATACAAATATTTAAGGTCAAAGTTATAAAAGAAAGACTTAAAAAGTTTCTAACAAATCGGTTATAATTTTATTCGGGTCATAGAACATGCATAAAAAACGCGTAAAAACAAACAGAAATGGGTAAAAACATATGGAAACGGATGAAAATGGACTAAACGTGTAAATCGTGTTGTTGGACTAGTTCGGTCTCATTAAATCGGTTATAATTTTATTCGGGTCATATCACATGCATAAAAAACGTGTAAAAACAAACAAAAATGGGTAAAAACGTATGAAAACGGATGAAAAGAGACTAAACGTGTAAATCGTGTTGTTGGATTAGTTCGGTCTCATTAAATCAGTTATAATTTTATTCGGGTCATATAACATGCATAAAAAACGTGTAAAAACAAACAGATATGGGTAAAAACGTATGAAAACGGATGAAAAGAGACTAAACGTGTAAATAGTGTTGTTGGATTAGTTCGGTCTCATTAAATCGGTTATAATTTTATTCGGGTCATATCACATGCATAAAAAACATGTAAAAACAAACAGAAATGGGTAAAAGCATATGGAAACGGATGAAAAGGCCGGGACTAAACGTGTAAATCGGGTTGTTGGATTAGTTCGGTCTCATTAAATTGGTTATAATTTTATTCCGGTCATATCACATGCATAAAAAACGTGTAAAAACAAACAGAAATAGGTAAAAACGTATGGAAACGGATGAAAAGGGACTAAACGTGTAAATAGTGTTGTTGGATTAGTTCGGTCTCATTAAATCGGTTATAATTTTATTCGGGTCATATCACATGTATAAAAAACGTGTAAAAACAAACAGAAATGGGTAAAAACGTATAGAAACGGATTAAAATGCCGGGACTAAACGTGTAAATCGTGTTGTTGGATTAGTTCGATCTCATTAAATCGGTTATAATTTTATTCGAGTCATATCCCATGCATAAAAAACGTGTAAAAACAAACAGAATGGGTAAAAACGTATGGAAACGGATGAAAATGGACTAAACGTGTAAATCGTGTTGTTGGATTAGTTCGGTCTCATTAAATCGGTTATAATTTTATTCGGGTCATAACACATGCATAAAAAACGAGTAAAAACAAACAGAAATGGGTAAAAACGTATGGAACGGATGAAAAGGGACTAAACTTGTAAATCGTGTTGTTGGATTAGTTCGGTCTCATTTAATCGGTTATAATTTTATTCGGGTCATAACACGTGCATAAAAAATGTGTAAAAACAAACAGAAATGGGTAAAAACGTATGGAAACGGATGAAAAGGGACTAAACGTGTAAATCGTGTTGTTGGATTAGTTCGGTCTCATTAAATCGGTTATAATTTTATTCGGGTCATATCACATGCATAAAAAACGTGTAAAAGTGAACATAAATAGGTAAAAACGTATGGAAACGGATGAAAAGGGACTAAACGTGTAAATCGTATTGTTGGATTAGTTCGGTCTCATTAAATCGGTTATAATTTTATTCGGGTCATATCACATGCATAAAAAACGTGTAAAAACAAACAGAAATGGGTAAAAACCTATGGAAACGGATGAAAAGGCCGGGACTAAACGTGTAAATCGTGTTGTTGGATTAGTTCGGTCTCATTAAATCGGTTATAATTTTATTCGGGTCATATCACATGCATAAAAAACGTGTAAAAACAAACAGAAATGGGTAAAAATGTATGAAAACGGATGAAAATGTAACACCCCCAAAATACCGCAGCGGAAGACTGTGTCATTGGGATGCTACTTCAGGGCACAAAGTACAAGATATAGAAAACGACCTCTAAATGAGACGTTTTTGAAAAGTTACCATTCGAATAGATAAAAGTCATAGTTTACAAAACAAAGATCCCAAAGTAGAATATTACATAAGTTTTTAAAGGGTATCGAATGGTAAACGATAAAAGTGAAAGTCTCCAAAAGCATGCCCTAAGACTCTCAGCTCCACATACCTGCTATCGCCCTTCTAACCTGAGATAAACATGCTTAAAGTGTCAACACAAAGGTTGGTGAGTTCATAGAGTTTGTCTTAATACAGTTGAAAAGCCTATAAAGAATGTTCACACAGCAAAGGCATCGTAAATCCACTCAGTTACAAGTCCCGCCATAAGAGACTTGTAACCTGTGTGTTCACAACCCACTGCTACAATATAATATGATTAAGATATGTATAAGTTCATAACAACAGTTAAGCAATTAGTAGTGAGTCTACACTTCATCTCCGAAGACCTCACTTAAGTATGTTGCTCACAAGGAAGGTAGTGGCATTGGTTCCACTTCATCTCCGAAACCCAATACATGTGTTATCCAAGGAGACTTTATGTTGCTCAGAAGGAAGGTAGTAGCATTGGTTATACTTCATCTCCGAAACCCAATGCATGTATTATCCCAAAGAGACTTACAAGTTTAAGTATAACGCCATCAAGTATAATGCAATCAAGTATAATGTTTCCAAGTATAAATGTTATGTGAATTTGTACAAGTAAGCAAGTAGTAGCATGTATCTCCCCCAAAGAGTTAAAACAAGTATAAAAGAGTAGGGGCTATGACTCACCTCGAAGTAATAGTACAATGCTACGGAATGATAAGGACAACAAGGAACGAAATCAACCGCGACCTATGATGAATGAATATGATCTAATTTAGATCACAAATTGATGTTATGAATGTCCATGCTCATGATCCTATACCACTCTACTCTTTGGAAAAACACTTGTGTTATCAAAATATATATTCCAAAAATTTGGAAAAATATTGCTATTAGAAAATAAAATAAGCTAGTTGTAATATATATATATACTTATATATATATCGTATGTTTCCATGTTAGTGTTGAAATCCTCGGGTTGTAATCCTTGAAATATCGCCTTGAAATGATGAAAATATACTTGTAATAACTAATACTTCATTAGTTATAAAACTTGGTACTTGGTATTATTTCTAGCTTATAAAAGTACTACGTAGTTTTAGTGTCAATTTTTCTAAAAGCTGTCAAAATAAAAATGGGTTTTGCCGATATTCAAACGTGAATATCTTTGTCGTTATATGTCCGTTTTACTTGTTCTTTATATCCACGGTTACGTCTTAGTATGTAGTAATATATTTTGGAAAGCTCGGCTCCTCCGGGTTACGTCTAAAGCCTCTTTTTGACCGACGAAAAACGTCCAACAGCAACTATTTTTCAGAAAAATACTTTTCGTCAACAATCTTGCAAAAATCATAACTTCTTCGTTATTAACTCTTTTTAATCCGTTCTTTCGCCTACGGATTCGTTTTTGAAAGTATTTTCTAAAAATTTTGCCAAAGTTTCCTTGGTGTTTACTGATTTTCCAGAAAATAACAAAATGGGACAGCATGTTTAATAACTTGTTAGAAATCCATTTCAAAGGTTCAAAACTAGTTCCAACCTCAACCAAAACTCTTGCAAACTTCACAAAACTAATCTAATCCTACCATACACCTTCTTAGGGTGCCATGGGTTCCTAATGACTAGAAATCAAGTTAATTTAACAAGGAAACACCTAAATCACAATCTAGGGTTTGTATGTTTCAAAAATCTTCAAAAATAAAGTGGTATAACTAGTATGAGCATGAAATTAAGCATGAATACTATGAGATATAAGTGTTAATTAGATGAAAACATGAAAATAATTTTGAATACTCACTTTGAAATTCTAGGTGATAAGATGATAAGAAACCTTGGATTACTTGTGTTTTTCTTGTATGATTCTTGATTAGGCAAGTAAAATGAACAACTTTGGTGCTTTAACTTTTCAAAAACCTTCACTTGTTCTTGGATTTTAATTAGGGTCGTGGGTTTGGGGAGGAAAGGAAGAAGAAAAAGTGCAAGTTTTGATTCCAAATTATAAGTGTGTAATGTGATTTTTGTTTGTAGATATTTACTAGTTAAATATACTTAGGTTTTTATAAAATGAAAGCACATGGTTAATTTAGTCAAGTGGTCTAGGAGGGGGGTTGTGTGTGGCTGGTTTTTAATGTGAAAAGGAGAGGAGAAATCGGTTTTGACTTGCTTAGGATAAGTTAGTGTAGTATTAGTTGTAGTTTTGGTGTAAGTATTAGTTATAATCGGGTACAGGGTTTGCTAGAAATAAATATTAACGAAGTTGACCGGGACTTAATAAAGTCATAAAAATGTTAAAATTATGTTGGGTACAATTACTGAGTGATCGGGTGATTATTGTTTAGTTTTCACGAAAACCGTCGTTATATTCATAAGCGTACGTTATAAATAAAATAAATTTCCAAAATACTGGGTAACTGAATGTTATAACTTTTATGATGTTAAAATGGATATAAAAATATGTCGGGACCATTGTGGGAATGTTTAGATATATTCGTCATGTATAAACCGGGTGTTAACGTTTACTATAAATACTTATACGTAAAAACGTTAAATGTATCAAATATATAAATTTGAAAATCCTGAGAGTGGTATAACATGAAAATGCTGTTATGATGATATGCAGACTGTCTCCAGTCCGTATGCAGTGTCCTTAGCACTAATGAAATGAATTCGCACCTAAACCAAACCGGTTTACGCGAATTTGAATACCCGTAAACTAAATTTACGATGAAATGAGTAATGCAAGTGAATAGTGAAAACGTTTCCGGAATGAATAGTGTTCAGTGAATAGTAAATTTCCCAAATGTTTCTCAGAATTTCAAAATGACCTCGAAAATGATGAATAGTGTTTTGATGAATAGTGATTTATGAATAGTGTTTTTCCAAAGTTCGGGAAAAGACCTGAAATGACCTGAAATGGTGAGTTGTGACAGAAAAGGCCGGGACTAAACGTGTAAATCGTGTTGTTGGATTAGTTCGGTCTCATTAAATCGGTTATAATTTTATTCGGGTCATATCACATGCATAAAAAACGTGTAAAAGTGAACAGAAATAGGTAAAAACGTATGGAAACGGATGAAAAGGGACTAAACGTGTAAATCGTATTGTTGGATTAGTTCGGTCTCATTAAATCGGTTATAATTTTATTCGGGTCATATCACATGCATAAAAAACGTGTAAAAACAAACAGAAATGGGTAAAAACCTATGGAAACGGATGAAAAGGCCGGGACTAAACGTGTAAATCGTGTTGTTGGATTAGTTCGGTCTCATTAAATCGGTTATAATTTTATTCGGGTCATATCACATGCATAAAAAACGTGTAAAAGTGAACAGAAATAGGTAAAAACGTATGGAAACGGATGAAAAGGGACTAAACGTGTAAATCGTATTGTTGGATTAGTTCGGTCTCATTAAATCGGTTATAATTTTATTCGGGTCATATCACATGCATAAAAAACGTGTAAAAACAAACAGAAATGGGTAAAAACCTATGGAAACGGATGAAAAGGCCGGGACTAAACGTGTAAATCGTGTTGTTGGATTAGTTCGGTCTCATTAAATCGGTTATAATTTTATTCGGGTCATATCACATGCATAAAAAACGTGTAAAAACAAACAGAAATGGGTAAAAACGTATGAAAACGGATGAAAAGGCCGGGACTAAACGTGTAAATCGTGTTGTTGGATTAGTTCGGTCTCATTAAATCGGTTATAATTTTATTCGGGTCATATCACACGCATAAAAAACGTGTAAAAACAAACAGAAATGGGTAAAAACATATGGAACAGATGAAAAGGGACTAAACGTGTAAATCGTGTTGTTGGATTAGTTCGGTCTCATTAAATGGGTTATAATTTTATTCGGGTCATATCACATGCATAAAAAACATGTAAAAACAAACAGAAATGGGTAAAAACGTATGGAAACGGATGAAAAGGGACTAAACGTGTAAATCGTGTTGTTGGATTTGTTCGGTCTCATTAAATGGGTTATAATTTTATTCGGGTCATATCACATGCATAAAAAACATGTAAAAACAAACAGAAATGGGTAAAAACGTATGGAAACGGATGAAAAGGGACTAAACGTATAAATCGTGTTGTTGGATTAGTTCGGTCTCATTAAATCGGTTATAATTTTATTCGGGTCTACCACAACCAGCCACCACCATCAGCAGCAACCACCACTACCATTAGCCACTACCACCACCAGCCACCACCACCACCACCACCACCACTACCACCACCACAACCACCAACCACCACTACAACCAGCCACCACCACCAGCAGCAACCTCCACCACCATTAGCCACTACCACCACCAGCCACCACCAGCACCAGCCACCACCACCACCAGCCACCACCACCACCACCACCACTACCACCACCACCACCACCACCAACCACCAACCACCACCACCACCACAACCAGCCATCACCACCAGCAGCAACTACCACCACCATTAGCCACTATCACCACCAGCCACCACCACCACCAGCCACCACCACCACTACCACACCACCCGCCATTACCACCACTACCACTAGCACATCACCACCACCACTACCACCACCACTACCACACCACCACCACCACTACCAGCCACCACCACCAACATTAGCCACTATCACCACCAGCCACCACCACCACCAGCCACCACCACTACCACCACCACCTCCACAACCACCAACCACCACCACCACCACCACCACCACCAGCAACCACCACCACTATTAGCCACTACCACCACCAGCCGCCACCACAACCAGCCACCACCACCACCACCACCACTACCATACCACCCGCCACCACCATAACCAGCAACCACCACCACCACCAGCCACCACCACCACCACCACTACCACCACCACCACCACCACTACCACCACCACCACCACCACAACCATCACCACCACCACCAGCGAAAACCAGCCACCACCACCACCACCACTACCACCACCACCACCACCACCACAACCACCAACCACCACCACCACCACCACCATCTTTTTTTTAGTCATCTTTATCATAAGTATTAAATGTAGTGATCATTTAAAATATAGTTATTCATATATCAGAATCTTTTTAACATGTTATATATATTTTGAATTTGATGTTGTATCAAATAAAGCACAAATTACCTTTAATTACTAGAGTGTCATAATTTGGACTAAATTATACATTAATTAAGACTTACATATTAAAAACTTAAATAGTGATTTGATTGATATGCATGAGAACATGAACAGACTGCATGGGAAGACTCAATACTTTGAATTAGTACTCTGTAATTACTTTTTGCAATGATTTAGTTTACACAGCCACATATATTAGATTGAAGTGTAGATTATTAATTTATTACTGTATCTATAAGTTTCATCCCTAGCCACATAAATCATCATCAAAAAACACAATTTCTTACTTAACCTTTATCAAATCATCATCTAAAAACATGTCTGGATCTCCTAATCTCGATGAACTGAAAGATTTGTGTAGGTCTGATAAAATTCACAAATGTCTCAAGTTCCTATTCAGTCAAGAAATTCCTCTAAATGAAGTAATGATCCAGTGTTTGGGTAAGAAGCGTGATGAGCTGCGGATAAGTGTTGATAAGCGCACCGAGAGAATGGCTGAGGTTTTAGATCTTACCTTTGATGAAGAAGAAGTTGCTGCTGATGGTTATGAGTCCCTTGAGGAGGTTCAAGTGATGGAGCGCCGTTTGCTGGAGTCCCTTTCGGCCATTTTGGTTGATCTTCGTGCTCTGGTATCCAAGAAGGAGGAAGCCATTGCCGATATGGATTATTATGATCAGAGCTCTAGTTGAATGGTTGTTTAAGTAGGGTCTTTTTGGTTGGGTTTGGTGGTTCCTTAGCTTGTTATATTTTTGGTTGTTTTTAAGGAACAGCTGGTACATGTAATCACCCTCCTTAATCTTTAATAGTAATAAATATGATTTAGGTTTTTAAGTATGTCATAATCTTGTGTTTTTATTTTAAGAGCTTGATTGTTTTATCATCATTACAGGCATCCATATAAGAGCTTGATTGTTTTATCAAAATGAAATCAAGCAATAAGTAATCAAAATAAATGCTCTATACAAGAGCTAGCTTGATTGTTTTATCATCATTACAGGCATCCATTTGGGTGTTTATCAAGTCATTCATGTATTAGTTTTTTAATTGTATGCTAATAAGATTTTTAAGTTGATTAGGTTACGATTTTTTGTGTGGTTCGGATAGATTATTAAGGGTTGCTTGATTCTTATTGTCTGCTATAGATGTTATAGAGTGTTTGGAATGGATTATTAAGGGGATGGATTATTAAGGGATGCTTGAAATTGATGTATGGATATGTTTGCAAGTTAATTAGATTATTTATGTTTAAGTAGCTTGTTTAGTTAGTACTCAGGTCAATCATGTTACATTGTGGCTAGTCTTCGTTGGCGACTAATGTATTTATAGTTCTGTCAAGAATTATAATCATTCATCCCTGGCAAATGCTTGTCCCAATGGATCATGATTGGCTAGAAGATGTTGTGAAGGTTCAGGCCAGTCTGCATATAAAACTTTCACCCCACTTTTGGGAGAAATTGATGCTACTAGTAATGTTGAAGAAATGGCTAAGGTGGTACAACAAGACCAAGTTTCTACTGCTGTAGAGGTTTGGATTGTATGTTATTCTTTGTATCTGATCTTGGGAATGCCCATATCAGCAATTGTTAATGTTGTAAAAAAAGGTTTTGGTAAGTAATATAATTCACCTTTTGTGAGATTACAACTGCTGTAGAGATTTGGATTGGATGTTCTTTGTATCTGATCTTGGGAATGCCCATATCAGTTTCTACACTTTTTTTTCCTTCCTAAAATAGTGAATTTTATTAATTAAGGAACCAGCAACTTACAAAGATTATACAAGCAATCAAATTGAACATACTCATTTGACTGATACAATATAACAGATACATTCTACACAATCATTCACGAATCACGAAACTAGCTGATTTAATATCCACCATTCTTCTAGACTTAGCAACTACATGCTAACATCTAGGCAACCATGGAGAAATATCCCTTATTGGCTACATTTCTACTAAACAAACGCCCTTCCTAATTCAATCCTAGTCAGTTTCTATAGTTTAGTTGTTTAGATTTTGTAACAAAATGAAAAAATAGTTTATAAGAGGAATATAAAAATAGTCTATAAGAGAAATATAAAATACCTGTGGCTCCCTTTTTTGGTATGTCCTCCCCAAAATTTTTGAAAAGCCCTCTATATTTTTTTCACCAAATTTCGAATTCTCCCTCCACCCATTTCCATCTCCACCCACGTTTCTCACATTTCTCACCAATCACCATGCACAACCACCAATCAACAATCACCAATAACCCATCACCAATCACCAATCACCAATATATCACCAATTAATCACCAGTCACATCACAGCCACCATTCACCAGTCACCATCCATCATATCACTTGTCGGTCCGGCCATCAACAACGGAGGGAGGTTCATTTAGATATAAATTAGGTACTTTTTTGAATTAGGAATTCATTATGTTGGAATTTTAACTTATTATTCATTTTCATTGTATATTTTATTTGTTAAGGATTTGTTGGTTTCTTGTTTCTTTGGTAATGTTAACTTATCGTGTTTTTGGCTGAATCGTTTAATTAACCAACAACACAATAAAGATAACGTGTTGTAATTTACAAATTTTTCTTAATACACGTTTTCATATTTGACATTTGAAGCTTAATTAGATTGATGCCCAATACATTCATTCCATTGTGTTGTTGTAATTCTTATTGTAAACCTATCTTATTAATTAGCTAGACACTTGTGACTTGACATTGGAACTTCATCAATCTAAATCTTCATATATGATTATATTGGTTTAACTTGTAACTTGTAGGATATATACGTTATCATTTGACCTCAACAATAATAGCATGGACAAGTCTTGGATGACAACTTGTAGGACCAACAAAGAATATATTGATGGAGTAGCAGCGTTTATTAAGTATGCACTACACAACTTTCAGAAGATAAAGAACATCGACCCACGAGTTAATATACAACAGCTTAAGATGCCATGTCCGTGTACCACATGTTTAAACAAAATAGAGCAAACAGTGGATGACGTAGAGTACCATTTATTCTACTACGGGATTAATCTTAGATACAGAAAATGGGATAAACATGGAGAAAAGGATGAGCAAGCAACAACAGCCCTGATACGTGGGAATCGCACCAGGCTTTACCTCTCAAGGGATCTTGAGAAGCTTACAACCCCCACCAGGCAGTGTACCTGATCGCTGTAGTATAGTATAGTGACAAGTACCGGGGGGATTGATCGTTCAGCTAGGAATAGTGTCGCTAGGATTAGAAAACCTAAATACTAGTTCTAAAGGTGAGGGATGATTATTTTTTGTATTTTTATATTTTTTAGAAAGCAAAGTAAAATCTCGGGTTTGAAGGATTTGGGCAGAATTAGTTGCTAGTCAACTAACCCAATACTAAGATGCAATCAAAATAAAATACTAAAAATGAAAATAAAACTAAATTATACTAAAGTTGTGAGCAATAAGTGGAGAAAATGTGTTTACTTAGATTTCACTACTCCCTAGAAATCTTTTACACGTTAATTACTTGTTATAGTTGCGTGGATGACGGATTGTATTCCTTAATACCATTCATGGGGTGGCGCACTTACTTCCCCAATCCTATGAGTGCCTACTTCACTCCTATGTCGAGCCGTTAAAAACTCCTAACATGGGATCATTAGAAATTACTCATGCAGTAAATACAACCAATAAAACCTAGTGCACATCGGTTCATGTTTCTTAAGACGTTCAAGCATGTTACCAATTGGAGATCTGCCAGTTTCCTTAAGCCTAACATCGAAATCATTCATCCAATACAACCATAAACAAGTAATCAACAAATAATTAACATCTAGGTTTCATTAGATCTAAGCAAACACAAGATAGATCTAGCCTAGCATGATGGAATTAAGACAAGAACAAGATATAGACAACCAACACATAGACATATTGATTGAATTAAAAGAACACTTATCTTAATTACACATGTAAGGGATCAGGGGCAAAGAACCCTTGAAAAACCTGTAAAATTCATCTTAAGTTCGGATCTAGGGTTTCTCCAAAACTCCTCTCTTTTTAATGTGAAAATTAGAAAACTATATATAGGAAATAGGGTCTGACGGCGTCAAGACAAATCTTGTGACGCCGTCATCTCGCCGCCAAAATACTTCTCGGACTGCCTTGATCTACTTTTGACGCCGTCATGTGTTAGCATTTTGCAGGCCGTCATGCATTTTACTCTTGACGCCCTACCTTGTGACGCAGTCAAATCTGTACTGGGTCGTCATGGAAAGTCATGGAATTTACTCTAGACGCCGTCAGAAATTCCTTCTTGACGCCGTCACCTACTGTTCCCAGCTTGGAAAATTGAGACTTTTCCGTTTTCTTCACTTTTATGCTCCAAAAACGTCCAAAATGCCTTCTTTTCCAGATTTCACTCCCAAAGTACCTAAAATCACAAAAGGAACGATTTAGGGCAATATTTGATCAAATAAATTCAATTTCGGGCTTAAATGACCCCCTAAAAGTGGCTCATTTTTTGCCTCATCATATACCCTTACACTTGAGATTTGCTTGTCCTCAAGCAAATGCGTTTTTATTCTAGTCAAAATACAAGCTAGGGGTCATTTAACACTAATATAAAAGTAATTACAACAAATAATTGTTCCACTAAAGACCAATAGACAAGCACGGAGGTCATACACAAGCACCTCACAAATAGTGTTTAGATACTCAGATCTCTCGGGTGTAATAAAGTATAAATTACAATATGGAAACGAAAGATATCTCTCACTACCTGTCATAGCAAAATTGATCACCATAGGCTTGGGAAAGGATCAAACCTCCACCACATGGCGTAAGCACCTAGGATAAACTATCAAAGAGGTCTTTTAAAGGGTTGTAACGTTAGGTGTAGGGATATGAAATACACGGTTTTGTTGGATAAAGGCAGTCTTTACTGGTGGCGAGTTAATAATCTTAGTTAATTACATGTACAATGTGGCGTTGCTAAGCCAAGACTAGACTCGACTTAAGCTAATAAATGAAAAATAACAAAAACATAAAATAAAAAGGGATGGTAGTCCGTATGTTTTTTCTCTTTTTTTTATTTTATTTATTTTTTTTTTTTCGTTTTTTTTTTTTTTTTTTTTTTCTTTTTTTTTCGTTTTTTTTTTTTTTTTTTTTTTTTTTTTCGTTTTTATTTTTTATTTTTTTATTTTTTATTTTTTTGTGCATACACTCTTACCCTACCATCCAAAATAATACATCATAGGGGATGAGAATTCCCCTTACACTTGAATCTTTACATACTTTACAATAAACTAATCTAATGACTCGAATTAAGAAAATCAAAACACTTGGAGCACTTTTAAGATTAACGTACATATGGGGTAATAAATGATGTTCTTCCCCATTACTCCATAAATAAGTACTTTACCCATGAGTCCCAATCGTCCCAAAACAATATGTACAAGGATATGACTCGACTTAGCAACCATGTAATCAATTAGATAGTTAACTTAGGGTTTAACAAATAACAATAATGCACTAAAAATGAGCGCATACACGGAAGGCTAAGGCGATTTGGGTGTACATTTAAGTGGGGTGTAACAAATTCTTCCTTTAAGTAAGATGCTTAAAGTTAGAAATGAAAAGATAGGCTCGGAGGGGTGTACTAGGGGTTTCGTGTACTAAAAATGAGTACAACGCTAAGGGTGTGGGAAAAATTAGTTGACTTAAGTAGTCAAGTAATATGACTTAAGTGGTCAAGAAATTATAATACGGGTTTAACACAAGGGTGATCCTAATGCCTCTTATCATGTAGTAAATCCTACCACACGAATGTAGTCTCACTAGCGGTCTCGGGATGCATCGCTAACGCAAGTTCTAGAATCTAAATGCTACCGGTACACTCATAAGCACTAATAGTAAATGTTTTTCCTATCAAATATAAAGGCGAACCTCACATATTTGGGTGGAAAATTTTTCTGAATATACGGTTATGTGCTAGTCATGCAATCTCCTATCCATGAGACGCTTGCTATGGCTAAAGTTTCACTCCTAAATATTGTAAAAAATTTTAAATTTGGCACTAAAATTGCACTAACAAGTATTTCTCATAGTTTTATTACACATCTACTATTAAATAAAACAAACTCAAGCGAAAGTGTAGATGTAAGGTATCATCATTTTACCCTCCCCTTACACTTAAGATGAACATTGTCCCCAATGTTCAAGTAAAGAATGTAAAAGTAAAATAGTAAAACAAATGAAATCAAATACTCCCCTGATTCGCTAGGTATGGATAATAAGGTGGCCAGGTTAAATCTTCCTCCAAGAAAATGAACAATCAAAGCTTCCCTTCCAGAATATAAATCATCTTCTTGTCATACATAACCTGTAAATCTTGAGAAAATAGACAAGACAACCTCGCATAAAATCGGCGGCATCCTATATAAGTTATTAAATCCTAGAAAGCAAAGATATAATGCTTGTGGAATGAAGTTTGCAGATTTCCTGGAGATTATAAAACTTAATAATTCACAAAAAATCTTAAGACTCCGTTAGAAAAACAAAACCGGTAAAATTTCCAGATTTTTTTACCCGTGACGCCGTCAAGAGTTAACTCGTGATGCCGTCAGGATTGACTTGTAGAAATTCTTATGTTAAGTTTCCGGAAAATTTCTGGAAAAACTTGGTTCTACTTCCTGGAAAATCCTGCAAAACTTCATTATGACTCAATACAAGCATTTGACTCTAACAAATACGAATATACATGTTCATTTAATATTGTGGAGAATCATGATCGGCTTGTTTCTTAAAAACATATTTGGGGTTTCCCCTTACACTTATCTTTTGCAAAAATACCTTTAGGTGGAGTTAAGACTAGGCCAAAACAACAAAGTAAACTATTTCCACATTTTAATTGAGAAACATGATCTACCAACAATAAAAATAAAGCATGCATACAGAAGCAAATAACAAACAAACAAATAAAATCACACAAAGCATGGGTTGCCTCCCAAGAAGCGCTTTTCTTTATTTACGAGTCTTGTAGCTAGACTCAAGGTCATGGGTTACCGTGTGACCTCATCATTGGTTTCACTTTCCGATTGTAAGTATTCTTTGTAGAAACCAATTACCTTTTTCTCAATTGCACCCATCATCATTTGGGAAAATTCCTTATCGATTTTATACCTTGGTCCTAGGGCCAAGCAATCTTTGTAATAAAGACTCCTTTTTTCCCATACATAATCCATGCCCTTTTTCTTATCCTCTTCATTGATGTTCTCAAAAGCACCAACGTTATCCTTATCAAACCGGGATATAAAGCGAAATTCTTTCATCCTATTAGGCATCCTATAAGTGATACTATCGGTGCTACTTGCAAATCGGATCGTTCCTTCTACCTCATCATATTCCAACTTAGACTCCTCAACAAACGGTTTGCCAAACACAACATTGGATAATCGACAATCAACGACATTAGCAAGATCTTCCACAATCATAAAGTCGGTGACAAAAGTGATATTACCAACAAAGACATGTAGACCTTTGACTCTCCCGACAAAGTTACAAACTCCACCGGGGTATTTGGGATCTTTTCTAGGTTCAAGTCTTGTTTTCACTATATCATTATAAACAGTTGAGGACATAATGTTGATTGGAGATTTAAAGTCAATGTAAGCATTGCTTATGTGCCTATACCCAATCATACATGGTATCTTACCATTCTTAGGATCGCCTCTATTTATCTTAGGTTCAATTATAGTGAAAGGAGATCGCGGGTTATCAATAAGATTATTATAATATGCAATCTCCTCCTTAGTGGGGTATAGATTAAAATGGTCATTAAGCTTCGGATCTATTTCCCCCTCTTCAAGTCCCTCAATAACATTCACAAAGTCATTAGGCCCTAGGTCCTCATTTGAATACAAGGCGGTTGCTAGGTCACTAAATGCATGTTCGAGCTCAACCTTAATTAACCTATTAAGCTCCCTAAGTTCCCTAATCTCACTCTCGATTTGTTCACGTAACATGGCCACTTCTCTAGGGGAAAGGGGTGGATTCGCGTTTTCCATATTGGTCAACGGAATAGTCAATGAATTTTAATTTACTAACAAAGGCACAAAGAAATAAGATAGACTAAAGAAACCTAAAAATAAAAATAAAATCTTACTAGAAAGGAATCTAGGAAGTAGACCTAATAAAAAGAAATCCTAACCTAGACAATAACTATTCCCCGGGCTGCGGCGCCAAAAACTTGATACGTGGGAATCGCACCAGGCTTTACCTCTCAAGGGATCTTGAGAAGCTTACAACCCCCACCAGGCAGTGTACCTGATCGTTGTAGTATAGTATAGTGACAAGTACCGGGGGATTGATCGTTCAGCTAGGAATAGTGTCGCTAGGATTAGAAAACCAAAATACTAGTTCTAAAGGTGAGGGATGATTATTTTTTGTATTTTTATATTTTTTAGAAAGCAAAGTAAAATCTCGGGTTTGAAGGATTTGGGCGGAATAAGTTGTTAGTCAACTAACCCAATACTAAGATGCAATCAAAATAAAATACAAAAAATGAAAATAAAACTAAATTATACTAAAGTTGTGAGCAATAAGTGGAGAAAATGTGTTTACTTAGATTTCACTACTCCCTAGACATCTTTTACACGTTAATTACTTGTTATAGTTGCGTGGATGACGGATTGTATTCCTTAATACCATTCATGGGGTGGCACACTTACTTCCCCAATCCTAAGAGTGCCTACTTCACTCCTATGTCGAGCCGTTAAAAACTCCTAACATGGGATCATTAGAAGTTACTCATGCAGTAAATACAACCAATAAAACCTAGTGCACATCGGTTCATGTTTCTTAAGACGTTCAAGCATGTTACCAATTGGAGGTCTTCTAGTTTTCTTAAGCCTAACATCGAAATCATTCATCCAATACAACCATAAACAAGTAATCAACACATAATTAACATCTAGGTTTCATTATATCTAAGCAAACACAAGATAGATCTAGCCTAGCATGATGGAATTAAGACAAGAACAAGATATAGACAACCAACACATAGACATATTGATTGAATTAAAAGAACACTTATCTTAATTACACATGAAAGGGATCAAGGGCAAAGAACCCTTGAAAAACCTGTAAAATTAGTCTTAAGTTCGGACCTAGGGTTTCTCCAAAACTCCTCTGTTTTTAATGTGAAAATTAGAAAACTATATATAGGAAATAGGGTCTGACGGCGTCAAGACAAATCTTGTGACGCCGTCATCTCGCCGCCAAAATACTTCTCGGACTGCCTTGATCTACTTTTGACGCCGTCATGTGTTAGCATTTTGCAGGCCGTCATGCATTTTACTCTTGACGCCCAACCTTGTGACGCCGTCAAATCTGTACTGGGTCGTCATGGAATTTACTCTTGACGCCGTCAGAAATTCTTTCTTGACGCCGTCACCTACTATTCCCAGCTTGGAAAATTGAGACTTTGCCGTTTTCTTCACTTTTATGCTCCAAAAACGTCCAAAATGCCTTCTTTTCCAGATTTCACTCCCAAAGTACCTAAAATCACAAAAGGAGCGATTTAGGGCAATATTTGATCAAATAAATTCAATTCCGGACTTAAAAGACCCCCTAAAAGTGGTTCATTTTTCGCCTCACCAAGCCCAAATACCTGATAATGCAGAAACAGAGTTTGTTGACGACACGGATTTCGACATGGAGTCACATTCAGAAATTCCAACAGATGGCCGAACAACAGTAGAAATGATTAATGCTACGAAAGAAAATTTTGATGAGGATGACCTTGCCAAGTTTCAAAATCTATCATTAGACGCGGAGAAGCCACTTTATAAAGGATGTCCTGACTTCACAAAGTTGTCGGCAATAGTGAAACTACTCAACTTGAAGGGTAACTATGGAGCTTCTGATAAGTTCTTTACTGAATTACTAGGATTGATAAAAAAAAATGCTACCTGCTGGTAACGAAATGGTTGAAAAAACTTATCAGGCCAAAAAACTAATGATAATGATGGGATCAGGATACGAAAAGATACATGTATGTAGCAACAACTGCATTCTTTACTGGAAGACTAACAAGGAGTTGACTGTTTGTCCAACTTGTGGGATATCAAGATGGAAGGTGGATAATAAGACACGTAAAGTGTAAGAAAACATTCCAGCAAAAGTCATGTGGTACTTTCCAATTATACCAAGACTGCAACGACTCTTTAAGTTAGAGAGTATTTCAGAAGATCTAAGATGGCACGCCACAAGGAGGGTAACAGATGGTGTTTTACGTCACCCTGCAGATTCACATGCATGGCATACCATAGATGAAAAATTCCCTAACTTTGCTCAAGATCCGAGAAATCTACGGCTAGGAATATCGGCTGATGGGGTTGACGTCAACTCAGGAACTAGGCATCACAGTGTATGGCCAGTTTTATCTGTCATATACAACCTTCCTCCATGGTTGTGTATGAAAAGAAAGTTTATCATGCTTTCGGTATTGATATCGGGATACCCGGGAAATGATATCGATGTATTTTTAGAACCGTTGGTTAATGATCTGCATACCTTATTCGAGGATGGGGTTGATACATATGATGCTTGTACAAAAGAAATGTTTAAACTGCGTGTCGCTGTGTTATGAACGATAAATGATTACCCTGCACTTGGTACATTATGTGGCTGCCTATACAGTGGATTCAAAGGTTGTGTTGTATGTAGGAAAGATACACAATGTGTTAGACTTTTCGCCTCATCCAAGCAAAGTTATGCTGGACACAGACGATATCTACCATACAACCATGTGTTCAGAAAGCAAAAGGCGGCGTTTAATAGAAAAGAAGATTTCCAGCTTGCTCCAACTCCATTGACTGGGGAACAAATATACAACGAGGTACAACTAATTGAAAATAAGTGGGGAAAAGGAAAACGAACAAACAATAACACCTCGAATAACCAAGAAGATATGAGAGGCAGTGGTGGGAAGATTACAACGCAGATAAGGAAAAGAACAGAAGCAGAGGGTAGTGCAAGCCAAGTAAATGAACCATATTGGAAAAAATTCAACATTTGGTATCAAAAGCTAAGGTATTGGAGACATAATGTTGTTCCGCATTGTATTGACTTCATGCATGTAGAAAAGAATGTTGCTAAGAGTCTAGTCGGAACTTTGCCGAATGTTCCTAGAAAGACAAAAGATGGAATGAATGCTCGATGGGATCTGGAAGAGTTGGGGATAAAAAAAGAGTTGTTTGCTAGGAAATAAGCAGACAAAACAACACTACCTCCAGCAGGTTACACATTAACGAATGCTGAAAAAGACATCTTTTGTGAAACGTTAAGCAACATCAGGGTACCACAAGGCTATTGTTCAAATTTCTCTAGTTTGGTCAGCCAAAATGATAAGAAGCTCATTGGCCTTAAATCGCATGACTATCACATGCTAATGCAAGAGTTTTTGCCCATTGCTATACGTTCAATCATGCACCCTGATGAGTGTATAAATACTCATCATTTTTACCTAATCTGAGCTGCCAAAACATCTAAAAACACTCAAATATGCATCATAATACTGAAAATATCCCAAGAATGTGTTTTATATGTTTCAGATGCAAAATAATAAAAAATAGATGAAAAATGAACAAAGTTTGCATAATTGGCAGTTTCAGTCCCTCAACTTTCAAAAGTTGTCAAATCTAGTCCCTGGTTATTCTAAAAACTTGAAAAAGTCACCAAAGGTCCTTTTAAATAAAAAAATTACACATTTAGTCCTTTGGTGCAAAGTTTCACAAAATTGCAAGTTTAGTCCCTGAACTTTGAAAAATGACAAAAATGGTCCCTGGGATATTAAAACTTTGAGAAAAACAAATTTTGTCCTTATACTTCTCATATATGGCAGGTTGGTCCTTGATTGCAAAGTTTGGTGAAATTACAGGTTTGGTCCCTGAAGTTTGAAATATTGGCAGATTTGGTCCTTGGGAAAATTAAAATGGAAAAATCATCTAAGGTCCTCATAATATTCTCACTGGGCAGAAAAGACCCCATGAAATATTTTGGAAGAATGTCAACTCATACCCTTCAACTTTCGGAATATTAGAAAAATGGTCCTTGTGATAATTTAAACCAAACCGGACCCTAAGTTAATATTTCAAAACCAAATCCAATCCAAAAACAAACCAAGCCCACTCCCTTACACCCCTGGCCCAATCCCAAGCCCAAATGTTGACAAAAATAATGTCTAAAAACATTGTAAGCATATTAACAATGTCTTTATGTTTTGATAATTACAAAGCATAAACTCATTAATCTAAAACTTATGACGTAAACAAGTTTTTAGTGCTTAATATTTATCTTTGCATCCATATCACTTAAGGTATGAATAAACAAAGTGTTTATTGCATTTCATGATCAAAGAAAATTTTTCTAATCACTAAATTTTTTATAAAATGTATTAAACATTCTATATCTTTTACAAAATTACTTTTGGAATTAAAAGAATATGTTTAATTCATTATAAATATATGATTTCAAATTTCCAACCAAAAATGGAAAATTTTATCCAGAAAAATTTTCCCCACTAGAAGACAAGAAAATCCAACGTTCTGAAAGGGCGGCCCCCTTAATTCCTTAGGCGGCCCCCTTAATCATTAAGGGGACCGGCCACACTCCATAACTGTAATTTTCTCCCCTATAAATACTGGTTCATCCCACAGAATTTTCTCACCTTTTGCACTCCTAAACTTTCTGTTCTAGATCCACATTTCTATTCTCTTAATCCTTTGATCATAAATACATAATTCTTTGTTTCAAAGTGATTCAAACATCATCCTCTCAAGTGCAAGAGAAGAATACTTCTATCCCCCAAGACAAGAAGTATTACAACTTGTTATGACCTCCACATCCAAGTCGTTGGTGCATCATCAAGATTATTTACATTATTCTTTGTGAAGATTGTTGTGAATATTTGATTGTAGATATTTGTGCTAGGTGTATAGATTGTGTGATTAGTTAGTTGTTTGGTGTGAAGAAGAAAAGTTAAGAATTAGATTGTAGTGAAGAAGCTAGGTGTGAAGTTGTTAGTTGTGAAGAAAATTGGTGTGAAGAATATAGGCGTGGAGTAGTTAGTTGTGAAGTAGATTGGTTTGAAGAAGTTGTGTAGAAGTTGTGACTTAGTTGTGAAGAAGTTGTGGTGTGTAAATTGGTGTGTAAATTGGTATGTAAGGTTTTCTCCGCCATAAGGGAGCTTGTTGTTATAGTGAATAAAACTCTCGAGTTAGGTGCTCGGGGAGTGGAGTAGGGCAAGGAAGGTGTCCTTGTAGCCGAACCACTATAAATCTCTTGTCTCGCGGTTCGATCTTTCCATCTCTTATTTATTTCTTTACTTATCATTGTTATATCTTACTTATTGATAGTTGTTTATATTGTGCAAGACTTGAGATCATATATTATCGAATCTAAATTTTAAAAACTAAGAAAACACCAAAACTAATTTTATAACAAATTAAAAAGACGTAAAACTATTCAACCCCCCCTTCTAGTTTTCCACAATTGGTATCAAGAGCCACGTCGAGCAAGATTTTTAAAATATATTGTATTTTAAAACTTGTAACGATCTATGGAATCTGAAAAATATTTAGAAGGGCAATCTATGCAAAGGCCACCCCTATTTGAAAGTGATGGATTTTTATATTGGAAAAATAGATTCGAAACGTATGTGAAATCAAAAGATCTTGATCTTTGGCATATTATTACCTTTGGTGATTTTCCCCCTATTCAATATAATGTTGAAACTAAAATGGATGAAATTGTATCTTTTGAAAAACAAAATGATGATTTGAAAAAGAAACTAGCAAAAAATAATGAGGCTAAAATGGTCATTTATAATGCGTTACCACGCAAAGAATATGAAATAATTTTTATGTGTAAAACCGCCAAAGAAATTTGGAATTCTTTACTAATTACTCACCAAGGTAATAGCCAAGTCAAAGATAATAAAATAGATCTTCTTGTACAACAATATGAACAATTTACGATTCCGGAAGAGGAATCAATTGATAATGCTTTTGCTAAATTTAACACTATTATCACAAGTTTAAAAGCACTTGATGAGACATTTTCTAGTAAAAATTGTGTTAGGAAATTTCTTAGGGCATTGCATCCGAAATGGCGAGCTAAGGTCACGGCATTTGAAGAATCAAAGAACTTGATGACGTTATCACTAGATGAACTAATTGGCAACTTGAAGGTTCATGAAGAAATTATAAGAAGAGATTCGGAAACGGTCAAAGTTAAGAAAGAACAAACCAAATCCATTGCTCTAAAAGCCAAAAAGGAACCTAGTGATGATGATGATTCAAGTGACGAAAGTGAAGACGAAGAATATGCAATGGCCGTAAGAGAATTCAAGAAATTCTTCAAGAGACGAGGAAGATTCACTAGATCATCACGAGACGAAAGAAAACCATCCCAAAGAAATAGAAGTGACAACTACGGGAAAAGAAAGTTCTTTAGATGTGGAAGTCCAAATCATCTCATTGGCGAATGTCTAAAGCCGCCGGGTTATGAAAATCAAGGCACATTTGTTAGTGGAACATGGAGTGATAGTGACAAAGAAGAAGTTGAGAAGCCAAGAGACGAAAAGTGTTTTATGGCAAAAGAAACCGGCGAAATATGTTTAGGAATTGACTTGGAGCCTGACGAATGGATCAAAGATAGCGGATGCTCGAGACACATGACGGGGAACCGCAAGCTATTCTCTACATACAAGGCATACAATGGAGGTAACGTTATTTTCGGGAGTGACTTACGTGGAAAAATCATTGGCAAAGGTACGATTTCTCAAGACTCACTTACTATTGAAAATGTAGAGCATGTAGATAATTTAACATATAATTTGCTTAGTATAGGACAAATATGTGATAATAAATGTAGAGTCACATTTACCGAAGAGGATAGCGAAATAGTTAAGAATGGAAAATTATAGGTAGAGGAATTAGGAAAGGGGGCATATATGTCATGAAACTAGGAAACAAGCCTGAGGATAGGATATGCCTAACGACCCTAGATGAAAACTCTACATTGTGGCATAGGAGATTAGGACATGCTAACATGCAACAAATACAATCTTTGGCCTCTAAGGAATTAGTTAGAAATTTGCCTAATCTAAAATATGACAAGCATTTTTGTGATGCATGTAAAATTGGAAAACAAGCTCATGCTAGTCACAAAGCTAAGAATATAGTATCCACTACTAGGTGCCTAGAATTATTACATATGGATCTTTTCGGTCCATCCGCTGTGCGGAGCTATGGAGGAAACAAATATACCTTAGTAATAGTAGATGACTACTCACGATACACGTGGACTAGTTTTTTAAGTGACAAAACCCAAGCCTTTGAAAAATTCGAAATATTTAGTAAAATGATTCAAAATAAATTAGGATGCACAATAGTTGCCATTACGACGGACCATTGTAGGGAATTTGATAACGAAGTACAATTCGGAAATATTGTGAGTTAAATGGAATATCTCACAATTTCTCCGCTCCTCGTACTCCTCAATCAAATGGCGTAGTAGAAAGAAAAAATAGGTCACTACAAGAAATTAGTAGAACAATGTTAAATGAACAATCCATCCCACAAAAATTTTGGTGTCACGCCGTAGATACATCGACTTATATTTTAAATAGGGTATCAATTAGGAGAATTCTAGGAAAAACTCCTTATGAGTTACTAAGAGGTAGAAAACCAAACTTAAGCTACTTTAGGGTATTTGGAAGTAAATATTATATTCTAAACACTAAGGATTACCTCACTAAGTTTAATCCAAGATCATATGAAGGAATATTTTTAGGATACTCACAAAATAGTAAAGCATATATAATACTTAACAAACACTCCATGAAAGTGGAAGAATCACTAAATGTAACATTTGATGAAACACCACCACCTCCTAAAACATTACCTTTAGAAGATGATCACTTAGTCGAAGATGAATCTATTGAGGTTAGTAAAACAAAACCCATAGGAAATGATAATGAAGACAGTCACTTAGGAAATAACGAAATTGTTAATGTTAAAGAATCTAGATCACATCCATTAGATAATATAATAGGACATCTTAACCAAAGAACCCTTAGGTCACAAGCCCAAGATAAAAACAATTTCTTTTGTTTCCTCTCAGCAATAGAACCTAAGAATATTAATGAGGCATTAAAAGATGAAAGTTGGGTTATAGCTATGCAAGAAGAATTAAATCAATTTAAGGCAAATGATGTTTGGGAATTAGTCCCAAATCCCATGAATATGACCATCATAGGAACTAAATGGGTATATAGAAATAAGTTAGATGAGAATGGAATAGTTACTAGGAATAAAGCTAGGTTAGTTGCCCAAGGTTATAATCAAAAAGAAGGAATTGATTATGACGAAACTTATGCCCCCGTAGCTAGACTAGAATCGATTAGGATATTACTTGCCTATGCATGCGCCCTAGATTTTAAGTTATTTCAAATGGACGTGAAAAGTGCATTCCTTAACGGTTTTATCAATGAGGAGGTATATGTGGCACAACCTCCAGGATTTATTGACTTCGCAAAACCTGATTATGTTTATAAGTTAAAGAAAGCTTTGTATGGACTCAAACAAGCTCCCAAAGCTTGGTATGATCGATTAAAAGCTTTTCTTATTAAACATGATTATTCCATGGGAATGGTAGATAACACTCTTTTCACTAAAAGGAAAGACCCAAATCTCATCATTGTCCAAATATATGTTGATGACATTATATTTGGATCGACTTGTCAAGACATGTGTGATGAATTTTCCAAAATCATGCATGATGAGTTTGAGATGAGTATGATGGGTGAACTTAACTTCTTCCTAGGATTACAAATAAAACAATTAGAAGATGGAATATTTTTTAACCAATCTAAGTACATTAAGGAAATGCTTAAGAAATTTGGCCTAGAAGACTCATAACCCATGAAAACTCCCATGTCTACGGAAGTAAAGCTCACAAAGGATGATGAAGGTGAGTCCGTAGATAACACCAAGTATAGAGGAATGATAGGTAGTTTACTATACTTGACGGCAAGTAGACCCGATATCATGTTTAGTGTCTGCCTTTGTGCCCGTTTTTAAGAGGATCCCAAAACCTCTCACCTAGAAGCGGTTAAGCGTATCTTCCGATACATTAAAGGCACTATACACTTAGGATTATGGTATCCTAAGGGATCCGGCATAGAAACCATCGTCTATGCGGATTCGGATCATGCGGGAGACTATGTTGATAGAAAAAGCACTAGCGGTATTTGCACGTTTATGGGATGTTATCTAACATCTTGGTTTTCGAAGAAGCAAACCGCTCTTGCTATTTCTACCACCGAAGCCGAATATGTAAGCGCTGGAAAGGCATGTCAACAAGCACTATGGATATAACAAGCTCTTATAGACTATGGCATTAGGTTAGAAAACGTTCCCATTATGTGTGATAACAAAGGTGCGATAGATTTAAGTAAAAATATGGTGCAACATTCTAGGACTAAACATATAGAAATACGCCACCACTTTCTTAGGGATAATGTACAAAAAGGAAACATATCTATAGAAAAAGTTGCATCGGAAGATAACATTGTGGATATATTCACAAAACCCCTTAAGCGTGAATTATTCAACCACTTGCGTTTAGGATTAGGAATGATGGAACAAGTTGACTAAATTATATTGAACTAAAACAAATTTATACTTGCATAAAATTTACTCTTCGTCCACTTCTTCACTTCTGAGTCTAGGAATCCATTTTGCACAAAATTAATGATTGGGAAACCTCACTTTCATTTGCATATACTCTCTTGTAAAACCCAATCAAAATTTCTTGAAAACTATTCTCACATCTAGGAATTACATGAAAATTTTTTTCCTTGCATTGTTGACAAACGCTAAAAACTTTTTCCTAATTCATGCATAAACTCTCACATAAATTGTCAAAATATATAATCTAATATATATTTTTGACATTCATGAATTGAGCAAAAATTGAATCAAGGAGATCTTTTGGATTGTTTCTTAGGATCGTTATCTCTCTTTGCATTTAGGAGTCGAAACAATCACAACTCCACATTTGTTGCATATAGACACACACTAGGACTAATTTACTAATAATGTTGTCATCTGGATCCATCACTAGTTTTCCACTCACTAGTTAACTTTGCCTTTGATCTAAGATAGGTGCCTTAGGAAGTTTAAGTGCTCTTGCCCTTACTTGTCTCCTTTTGCTTATTATGTGTTGCTTATTTGCTCTTTTACTTATGTGTTTTGCATGCATGCTATATCTTGATTAGATTAGATGCTATATTGCCTAAAGGAATTGAACTTGCTTGAATTCTAATCCAAACACACAACTTTCTGCAAATTTTCTGCCAAAAACCCAATTCTGGCAATCTGGAAATCACCAGATGGGCGGCCCCCTTAATTTTGTAAGGCGGCCCCCTTAATCATTAAGGGGACCGGCCATCTGATGGTCGGGATTATAGAATCTTTTCTGCTTTTTAGCACATTTCAACCTACATTTCCCATTTTTCACCAACACAATTTGTCCTAATCTCCCAAACAAACTTTTTCCATCCATAAACACACAAATCTTAAACTATAAATACCCCTAATCCTCAAAAATCTTCATTCATCCCTTCATGACTTCTCCAAACAAACCAAAACCAAAAGCCTCAAGGCTTGCAAGAATGACGGAAAAACCCGTTTGGCGAAGAAAAAGCCTTCGTAACAAATCCATCATAACCAATGAAGTTGGAAATCACTCAACACCTCCAACCACATACTTCCCAAACTTTACACCAAATTTACAAGGACATTCATTTGATCCTCTTTACAAACCATACAACATTGGCCAAACTTCTTCCTTCATGCCAAACCACTCATCTCATCCACCAACCATTTATAATGATCCATATAAGTTTGATCAACCATCCAACTACAATTCCAACTACACAAACCCAATTCATCCATATCAACACAATGACTCTCTCCGCATTGCCACGGAAAAGCAAAGGTTCCGTGATGAAATATCCCAAATCCATGATCTTAGTGATCTCAATGCCATGCATCTTGCACAACGCAACAAAGGGCAACTTCCATCATCACCCTACAACAATTGCCTACCCCACTCTCTCAACTTGGATCAAGTTACAAACCACACTCACTATTGCCCTTGTTGCATCTTCTTTCAAAAAAAATCCTATACTTGAGTGAAGATATTTCTTGGATTGAATATCTCCTCACTCGTCCTCATCCCATACCACCGTTAACACGATACAACATCGTTAGATCCACCTCTTCCGCTCCATACCCCACTCCATATCCCTCTCCATCTAACAACGAAGCTTTATGCTTATGTTCTCCTTCAAGCAAATAAAACAATCAACCATGGATTGCAAGCAAGTCCAAGTGCTCTCTTAGGCAATATAGGACTATGTCTTTTCTTTTGTTTTATTGTAATCAATATGCCTTAAGCATATTGAATGTTGTAATGCTAATCATTTCTATGATGCTTGAATGAATCTCTTTTTATTTGCATAATTATTGCTTTGCATATATATGTGTCTTGTTCTCCTCACATATTTTTGGAGCCAAGATTTCCATAGCTCGTTTACTTGGTGCCCTCAAATAAGGGGGAGCATACATCAAGGGGGAGCTCTCTCCCCGTTTAACTTGTTTTATGAAGTTTAAACGGCCAAACCTTTTTGATTTTACAAAAAGGGGGAGAAGAGAATGTTAAACTCTAATAATACTTGTCTAAAAATTATTTTTTTAGACCTAATGAGTTTAAGGTTTTGTAATCATCAAAAAGGGGGAGATTGTTGACATAAATAATGTCTAAAAACATTGTTAGCATATTAACAATGTCTCTATGTTTTGATAATTACAAAGCATAAACTCATTAATCTAAAACTTATGACGTAAACAAGTTTTTAGTGCTTAATATTTATCTTTGAATCCATATCACTTAAGGTATGAATAAACAAAGTGTTTATTGCATTTCATGATCAAAGGAAATTTTTCTAATCACTAGAATTTTTATAAAATGTATTAAACATTATATATCTTTTACAAAATTACTTTTGGAATTAAAAGAATATGTTTAATTCATTATAAATATATGATTTCAAATTTCCAACCAAAAATGGCAAATTTTATCCAGAAAAATTTTCCCCACTAGAAGACAAGAAAATCCAACATTCTGAAGGGACGGCCCCCTTAATTCCTTAGGCGGCCCCCTTAATCATTAAGGGGACCGGCCCCTAATTAAGGGGACCGGCCACGCTCGAGAACAGTAATTTTCTCCCCTATAAATACTGGTTCATCCCACAGAATTTTCTCACCTTTTGCACTCCTAAACTTTCTGTTCTAGATCCACATTTCTATTCTCTTAATCCTTTGATCATAAATACATAATTCTTTGTTTCAAAGTGATTCAAACATCATCCTCTCAAGTGCAAGAGAAGAATACTTCTATCCCCCAAGACAAGAAGTATTACAACTTGTTGTGACCTCCACATCCAAGTTGTTGGTGCATCATCAAGATTATTTACATAATTCTTTGTGAAGATTGTTGTGAATATTTGATTGTAGATAGTTGTGCTAGGTATATAGATTGTGTGATTAGTTTGTTGTTTGGTGTGAAGAAGAAAAGTTAAGAATTAGATTGTAGTGAAGAAGCTAGGTGTGAAGTTGTTAGTTGTGAAGAAAATTGGTGTGAAGAAGATAGGTGTGGAGTAGTTAGTTGTGAAGTAGATTGGTTTGAAGAAGTTGTGTAGAAGTTGTGACTTAGTTGTGAAGAAGTTGTGGTGTGTAAGGTTTTCTCCGCCATAATGGAGCTTGTTGTTATAGTGAAGAAAACTCTCGAGTTAGGTGCTCGGGGAGTGGAGTAGGGCAAGGAAGGTGTCCTTGTAGCCGAACCACTATAAATCTCTTGTCTCGCGGTTCGATCTTTCCATCTCTTATTTATTTCTTTACTTATCATTGCTATATCTTACTTATTGATAGTTGTTTATATTGTGCAAGACTTGAGATCATATATTATCGAATCTAAATTTTAAAAACTAATAAAACACCAAAACTAATTTTATAACAAATTAAAAAGACGTAAAACTATTCAACCCCCCCCCCCTTCTAATTTTCCACACCAAACAATAAACCCACCCTGGTATAATAATACCAGGGTCAAACTCGGTCAATCACCTCCCCACACCCTCTGCACCTCAAATTACCTCAGAATTTAATGCCACCACCCCCCCTTGCCTATAACAGTCCAAACCAAATTTCCCACCAAAAACGAAATCAAAGACCAGGATAGATTCAGAAGATTCAAAGGCCAAGATTAGATGGGATT
This sequence comes from Artemisia argyi, assembly GCA_030686995.1. Lineage (NCBI taxonomy): Eukaryota > Viridiplantae > Streptophyta > Magnoliopsida > Asterales > Asteraceae > Artemisia > Artemisia argyi. The sequence goes on from CM060703.1 coordinate 121,916,130, forward strand.
TGCTCAGAATGCTTTGAGGAACCCTAATCCTCTGATGTAAATAGAAGAGAAGCAAGAGAGAAGGAGTTAGTTAGATTTTTAGTTTAATTGTAATCGTAATAGTTGTAACTTGTTATTTCAATCAATTTCCAAGCTTCTAAGCATTGTATCAGTTAATCCTAGTGTAACTTCAATCATTTTCATAATAAATTTCAGGTTTTAGTTTCTCTCTCAGTATTGCAAATTTCAAGTTTATTTCAAAGTTTTTAATAATCTGTATTGTTGTTATTATTGGGACTGATGGACTCTTAGGCTAATATAAGTTCCTAGATAGCTTATAAAAGCTATTAGTAACATCAAAACTCAGTTAGTTAGAAGAAAATTTAAAAACATAAAAAGTCAACAAAAGTCAACATTGTAGGTTTCTTGGTGAAAGCAATTGGAGCACAGTGAATCTTGGATGGATGTGGTTTAGTATTCCATGGGGAGTGTTAGGATTGGTTTCATGGTCCTTGGTTCATGCTGATTAGCAGGAATGCAATTTGTAAGGCTTTAAACTCATTTCTTGATTTCACTGTAGCTTTGCTTATTTCCTTGCTTATTCAGCTTCTTTGTGCTTATTTAGTATTAAATAGTGATATTATTGCATAAAATCAGTATCTTGTTCTTTGGTATTTGTAGTTGCTTTAGTTTCTAAATTTGACAGTTAAATTAGCATAGTTGTTAATCTTGTTCATTTTTTGTTATTTCCTGTGGTTAAGTGTTCATTTAAGCTTCATATATCATAAAAAGTTGTTTTGAACCTGTTTCATAAGCCCCAACACCTAGTTGCTTCATAAATCATAAAACAGTCAAGGTTAAAGGTGTGTTTGGATCAGCGTGATCCAAGGTGTTGTGGTGTTCATTTGTTGTTGTTTCTTGTTTACACCAGTCACATAGGTCCATACTAACTCAGAACAACAACAAAAACCAGGGTTTATTCAGAAAAAAGTCAAAATCAAACATCAATAGGTCTTAATAACCCTCTGTGTTGGATTAAGTGTGGTTTGTACCCCAAATCCATTCACTCATGAGTTGTATACCTTAAACTAGTCTTAACTTAGCTTAACTAATCATTTTATGCCAGAAAATCAATTTAGAGTTTCATTTTGGTCAACTTAGCTTAATATTTATAAAACTCAAAATTGCATACTTAGGTAGAAAACCAAATATTCAAGGATTTTTCTAGAATTTTGTGAATTTATTCAGGCCTTCAAACTTTCAGAGGTTAAAGTCTATCACCTAAGCTTCAAGAATCTAGGTTCAGCTTATTTGTGGCATTTTTATTGTAGCTTATACATTAGCTTATTTTGACCTGCAGGGCAAACACATGCCCTGTGCACAGGTTTTGACCAAAATTCCCAAGGCCTTAGCTACTTCATTAGTGGGACCCATCCTTAGCTTTTTGGCTTTTTGGAAAGCCAAACAACTCATCTTGATAGATCAAGGCTTATTTCACCAATTAGAGCTTATTTGATAGGGCTGCATGTGCCTTTAAGTTTGATCATTTTCTGAGTATACACTGAGTACTCAGTGTGAGCCCCCAACTTCCAAACCTTACACAGTCCTCAATAATAAGCCATAAGCGTAGCTTATTGGATTATTTCAAAGCTGAACAGTCCACCTTCAAGGTTCAGGACTTATTTTGGACCCCCCCCCCCTTCACTTCTGTGGACCCCACAGAGGTTAAAAGTTCATGTATTTGGCCTGTTTTGGCCTTGTTGAGTGATAAGTGCTTATTTGCTCATAAATAACTTATCTAGAGTGCTTATCTGTTCATTTTGGCTTATTTCAAGTTTATAATCATCTATGTGTGCTTAATTGGTTATTTCCTAGCTTTTTCAAGTTTGGTTTAAGTCCTAATAAACTTAAAGGCCAACTGTTTGATCAAAGGGGGTGCACATATCTTATTTTTAAGCTATTCAAAAAGTGATTTCACAAAAAGTTCTTGTTTTTAGCTCATTTTCATCTGTCAAAAAAAAATAAAAAATAAAAAATAAAATAAAAAGAAAAAAAAAACAAATATAAAATTAGTGATAGCTTCTATTTAATAGATTTTATCTTTTTAATTTTTCATTTCAGCTTATTTATAAGCACTTCATCATTTTTATAATTTTCTTAATTTCCTGTCACCTTTAAGTGTTTGTAATAATTTTCTTAGATTTTTCTTTTTAGGTTTGATAATTATTAGAATTAAAAATAGTTTAATTGATTAATTAGATAATATTAGTAATTAAATAGTTTTATTAAATTTTATTTAATAATAGTAGATTTTTATATTTTTCCTAGGTTTTATAAATTAGTTAAGACTTTTAGAAAATAGTTTCTTAAGTTTTACTGATCATTTCCAAATTTTCTTATTTAATTTAGTTAAATTAGATTTAAATTAATTAATAAGTAATTAATTAGTAAAATAGTTTAATATAATTTTTAGAAACTTTTTATAATTTTTTAGGATTCTTGTGATGGTTAATTAGTTTTATAAATTTTTCCATAATTTTCTAAGTCATTTAGGTATTATTAGTAATTTAAATTAATTTAAATAGTTTAATTAATATAATTTGTTTTTAATTAATATAAAAAGACAAAAATATTTCTTTTTAATTTTTATACTTTCTTCAAATTCATTTTAAGGTTCAGAAAATAGTTTTGCAAGTTTTTAGTTTAATTTGTAATCTTTATCATTTTTTTAGTTAATTTAAACTAGATTTAAATTACTTATTAAATAGTTTTAATTAATTAAGTAATATTTAAATATTAAAATAATCATTTAAATGTTTTCATTTTCATTTTAAATTTTCTTTTTATTTTAAGTTTGAAAAGTTTTCACTTGCACCCCCTGTAGTTTTTAATTTGTTAAAACCACTTTTATCTGTCTGTAATCTGATTTCCCAATTTGTGCTTTGTGATTATATCTGTATCTCTGTTATTGTTTATATTAATCCAAATTGTTCAAATACCAAGCAAGCAGTAGTATAATCATTCCCCAATCATCTTGGTTACTGTCCTCAGTGCCACTTATTCCCATAAACATTCAAAATACAATTTCAATCTCGTTGGGACTTAACGACCCGGGGATTTCCCTGTACTTCCACGGATTATAAACACTTTACTTTTCTCTCCCAGGTGGGCCTATCAACTGCACCCGGTTGACTGGTTGGTTTGGGAGGAGTCAAAATTTGGCGCCGCTGCCGGGGAGGTTGTTGCGTATTTCAAAACATTTTAGGTTTAGTGGTTTTCAAAACCCCTCCTGTACAAATATCACCACTGTGTAAATTTTTGTGAAAATCAAAATCATATCTAAAAAAGTTCATTAACACTTTTCCTGAAGTGTTAAAAAAAAACCAAAAAAATCATAAACAACAAAACAGACTGTGAAGTTAAATTACTTCGTTTACTTTAAGATTACAACCTGAAACAGTTGGTATAAGGTAAGTTCTGACATTAAATTGTGAACTGAAGAGGGATCCATTCATTCCCTCCCGCCAGCCTGCGAGTAATCTTAAAGGAACGATTTCAGTTAATGAATCAGTTCCAAAAATATTGTCCATGTTTTTTCACCCATACACGAAATGCCAAAAAAAAATTTGTTAATAAATACATAAAATCTTACCACCGTAAAACAAGGCAGAACACCTACCAACTGGGGGTGTGAACATAATAAGTTCTCAAACTTAAGATAAAAACTTACCATTGTATCCCTAAGGGTGGTGTACCTTTTATAAAGAAGCCATTCACTTGCGATTATTGGATTTAAGTTCACTGTGTTTTGCCTCGATCTTGTTTTGAAAATTAATTTTTGTGCATGCGCACTCGTTCACAAACAAAGAATAAAAAACAAAAAAACGTGCCCGAGTTACGTACTGTTGAAGAAGAACACTCACTAAAAATGGACGACGATCCCCCAATCCCTCCCAAGGAGGATGTAGTTCCTGACACCCGAACAATAGAGGAACTATGTCAACCTACCATGCACGGGAGAGGTGGACCCATTGCACCACTCACAATTGGAGCCACGGATTTTGGACTAAAACACAACATGATCCAACAGATCCAGAATTCGTGTCAGTTCCACGGTTTGCCGGATGACGATGCTAACAAGCATCTCGATAAATTTTTAACCGTCACCCAGAGCATGAAACAAAATGCCGTCACCGAAGACGGCCTACGTTTATACCTGTTCCCCTATTCTCTTACTCATCATGCAACTGCTTGGTTCGATCGACTTCCTAAGAATTCGATCCATACCTTTGATGAGATGGTTACTAAGTTCTTGGCTAAATATTTTCCACCATCCATGGTTACAAAGCTGAGAAACGATATTAGTAACTTCAGACAGCTTCCCGAAGAGTCCTTATTTGAGGCATGGGAACGCTACAAACTTGCTATTGATCGGTGTCCTAATCATAACATGCTTCTTGTCACCATTATTGATACCTTTTATAATGGTTTGACACTTCGTCATCGTGACACCATTAATGCTGCTGCTGGGGGCACCTTTATGAAAAGGACCCCTGAAGAGTGCTATGGCTTAATTGAAAACATGACTGCCCATCATAACTTTTAGGACTCCTCTGCAGAGAGGAATGACTCATGTAAGTCAGTTACTCCGGCAAGTAATGAAATAGCTGCTCTTACCAAAAAGTTTGATGATTTGTCTGTTGCGGTTCTCCGAATTCACCAGACAAGTCACAATCAGCAGAATAAAACTATCAGTTGTGAAACATGTGGTGGTCCACACCCATATCATGAGTGCCCAGCCTCCGGTGGCTTCACTCAATAGAACGTATTCGCAGCCCAAGGTTCCTACAATACGGGAGGTAATTCCTACCAACCGCAAGGGGACCGAAATCTGTTGAGCTATCGTTCCAATAACTACATTGGACCACCAGGGTTTAATCAACCCCAGAACCAAAATGGTCAAAACAGAAACCAGAACTTTAACCAGAATCAAAACCAGAACCGAATGAACCAAGGTTTTAACAACCAATGGAATTTCAACTCTGGTCAACACCAGGTTCAAAATAATCCAAACCAAGGAAATTATATCCGAAATCAAGGTCAGAACAATTACCATCAGGGTAATTTTCAACAACAAAACCACTTCCAGGGTAATAACAACCAGTAACATGGGAATTTCCAGAACAATCGGGCTCAAAATTTTCCAAATCAAAATCAAGCCATTGTTCCAACTGGACCATCATCCGATGAGTTATTAAAACAGTTTATGAAATCCCAAGATGAACTGAACAAAATGCTGGTTAGTCAGATCTCTGAATTGAAGAAGTCTTTAAATGATCGACCCTCGGGCTCAGGTACTACTTTACCTAGCAACACGATCGCTAATCCGAGGGGCGATGCAAAGGCGATCACCACAAGAAGTGGAGTTTCTTATAAAGGACCCACAGCTCCGTCTGCCACTTCTCCTGTCCAGGTAGAGGAATGTGATACTGACGATACTACGGATACGGTACTTCCTACTAATAACAGAGGTACCACTGACATCCCTCCTCCAGTTGTCCCGGTCCCGACTCCCCCTAAAAGAGTCGTGTTTGAAACTCCCGAAGGTCCTGTTTAAATCCCAAAAGCCAACCCAAAACCATCAATTCCATATCCCTCACGATTGCAAGATCAGAAGCTCCGTGAAAAAGCTAATCATCAGATGGAAAAATTTTTCCAAATTTTCCAAGAACTACACTTTGATATTAGTTTCGCGGATGCTCTTATATTAATGCCCAAATTTGCATCGACAATCAAAAACTTACTGGGAAATAAAGAGAAGCACTTTGAAATGGCACGAACTCCACTCAACGAAAACTGCTCTGCAGTTCTGTTGAAACAGCTTCCCGAGAAGCTAGGAGACCTCGGGAAATTTCAAATACCATGTATTTTCCTGGGGATGGTTGAGTGCTTTGCCTTGGCCGATCTTGGTGCAAGCATCAACCTAATGCCCTATTCAGTTTGTAAAAAGCTTTCTCTTCAGGCACTTACCCCCACATGCATGACTCTCGAGCTTGCAGACCGTTCAATTTCACGTCCCCTCGGTATTGCCGAGGACGTGTTTGTAAGAGTGGGAAAGTTCCATTTTCCGGCTGACTTTGTCATTGTTGATTTCGATGCAGATCCAAGAGTTCCTCTCATTCTTGGGAGGGGATTCTTAAGGACGGGTCGTGCATTAATCGATGTTTTCGATGAGGAAATCACATTACGAGTTGGCAATGAAGCGATAACGTTCAACCTTGATCAAACCTCGAGATACTCCTCGAATTATGATGCGGAATCGGTCAACCGAATTGATGTCACTGACATTGCATCCGAGGAGTGTGCTCAGGAAATCCTTGGATTCGCTGATAGTTCTCCGAGTGGAAATCCCACTCCATTTTCTCACCCCATAATCGCTAATTCTTCTCCTTCCCTCACTCCGTTTGAGGTAAGTGATTTCGTCCTTGAGGAATTAGAGGCCTTTCTCAAAAGTGATTCAGTTCCCGAAGGAATTGATAACCAAGAGATTGACCGGGAGAGGGATATCTTTCTCTTTGAGAAATTATTGAACAAAGATCCGTCTCCCATTCCTGATCTACCTCCACAACTTCATAACGCGGAAGTCAAATATGTTGAGAAAAATGATGATTTCCCCGAGGTCGAACTTAAGGACCTGCCTCCTCATCTAGAATATGCATTCTTGGAAGGTAACGATAAGTTACCAGTCATTATTGCAAAAGACTTAAAGGATGAGGAGAAAACCGCGCTGCTTAAGGTTTTAAAGTCCCCAAGCAATCAATTGCTTGGAAGCTCTCAGACATAAAGGGTATTAACCCGGATTTTTGTACACACAAAATCCTAATGGAAGAGGACTTTAAACCTGCCGTGCAGCATCAAAGAAGGGTAAATCCAAAAATCCACGAAGTTATCAAGGAAGAAGTTATCAAACTTCTCGATGCGGGATTGATTTACCCTATATCAGACAGTCCTTGGGTTAGCCCAATACATTGTGTTCCAAAAAAGGGTGGCATCACGGTTGTCACTAATGAGGATAACGAGTTGATACCAACTCGGTTGGTTATAGGGTGGCGAGTATGTATCGATTACAGAAAGCTTAACGAAGCCACCCGCAAGGACCATTTTCATCTGCCCTTTATGGATCAAATGCTCGAAAGACTAGCGGGGAATGAGTATTATTGCTTCCTCGACGGCTTCTCGGGTTACTTCCAGATTCCCATTGATCCTAAGGATCAAGAGAAGACTACCTTCACATGCCCTTACGGGACGTTTGCCTATCGTCGCATGCCTTTTGGGTTACGCAACGCTCCGGGCACTTTCCAGAGATGCATGATGGCTATTTTCCACGACATGATCGGGAAAACCATGGAGGTATTCATGGATGACTTCTCAGTCATCGGGAATTCTTTCGACTCGTGCCTCTCCCATTTAGAAAAGATGCTTCAACGTTGTGAAGACACTAATCTTTGTCTAAACTGGGAGAAGAGCCATTTTATGGTTAAGGAGGGCATTGTCCTCGGCCATAAAATTTCAAAAAGTGGGATTGAGGTCGATAAGGCCAAAATTGATGTTATTGCTAAACTGCCTCATCCCACCACTGTTAAAGGAATAAGGAGTTTCCTTGGCCATGCCGGGTTTTATCGGAGATTCATTTAGGATTTCTCCAAAATAGCCCGACCACTGACTCATCTTCTTGAAAAGGAAGCTCCTTTCATCTTTTCCCCCGAGTGCATCGAAGCTTTTTCTACTTTAAAGAAAAGGCTCACCGAGGCACCGATCCTTGTTGCCCCCGACTGGGACTTACCCTTCGAACTTATGTGCGTTGCTAGTGACTTCGCTATTGGTGCAGTTCTGGGGCAACGCAAAACAAAACATTTTCAGCCAATACACTACGCAAGTAAGACCATGAGTGAAGCCCAAACGCACTATACCACCACAGAAAAAGAATTATTAGCTGTGGTATATGCCTTTGAGAAATTTAGGTATTACTTAATCCTAACCAAATGCGTGGTGTATACGGACCATTCGGCTTTGAAATACCTGTTCACTAAACAGGACGCAAAGCCAAGACTGCTCCGTTGGGTCCTGCTCCTTCAGGAATTCGATATACTCATACGAGACAAAAAAGGAACAGAGAACCTTGCTGCTGATCACTTGTCCCGGTTAGAGAATCCTCATCAGGATATTCTCGAGAGAAAAGAAATTAATGAAACTTTTCCTCTGGAGACTCTCAATCTAATCTCCACCCGGGATGATGCCACTACCCCATGGTTTGCCGACTTTGCAAATTACCATGCGGGAAATTTCGTTGTGAAAGGGATGTCGTCCCAACAGAAAAGAAAATTCTTTAAAGATGTGAAACATTACTTCTGGGACGACCACTACTTGTTCAAAATCTGTGCGGATCAAGTCATCCGACGGTGTGTCCATGGCCAAGAAGCCATGGAAATTCTTAAAGCTTGTCATGATGGACCCACGGGGGGACATCATAACCCAAACTACACCGCCAAAAAGGTGTTTGATTCGGGATTCTTTTGGCCCACAATCTACAAAGACGCCCATGAACTTATCAAAACCTGTGAGGCTTGCCAGCGTCATGGGAATATTTCCAAAAAGAATGAGATGCCACAAAATGCCATCCAAGTCTGTGAAATATTTGATATGTGGGGCCGTTCCCGCCTTCACGAGGGAATAAATACATACTCGTGGCTGTCGACTATCTGTCAAAATGGGTTGAGGCAAAAGCCTTACCCACAAATGATGCCCGAGTAGTCGTTAAATTTCTGAAATCTCTCTTTGCCAGATTCGGAACTCCTCATGCCATTATTGGTGATCGTGGCACACACTTCTGCAATGAACAATTTGCAAAAGTGATGTTGAAATATGGTGTAACTCACCGTCTTTCAACTGTATACCACCCACAAACAAGTGGGCAGGTGGAGGACTCGAATCGGGGTATTAAGAGAATTCTGGAGAGGATGGTTGGAGAAAACCGTGCCTCTTGGTCGGATAAGCTGGATGATGCATTATGGGCTTTCCGCAGTGCTTACAAAACACCCATCGGGTGTACTCCATATAGGCTAGTGTACGGGAAGGCATGTCATCTTCCGATCGAATTAGAACATAAGGCCTACTGGGCCTTGAAACATGCAAATTTCGACCTTCACACAGTGGGTGATCACCGCAAGGTTCAACTAAATGAATTAAATGAACTTCGTGATCAAGCTTATGAGAATTTCTTGATTTACAAGGAAAAAACCAAGAAGATACACGACTCTAAAATAAAAAACCGTGTTTTCAACATCGGTGACAGAGTCCTTCTCTTCAATTCACGATTGAAGATATTCTCAGGAAAGCTTAAAACCCGTTGGTCTGGGCCATTCACTGTCACAAAAGTATTTCCATACGGAACTGTTGAATTATCTCAACCTGACGGTTCCAACTTTAAAGTGAATGGCCATCGGTTAAAGCACTACTTTGGAGGGTATGTACCACAAACGGTTGTCCCAGATCTCCAAACTTTCCCCACGAACCAATGAATTCGGGAATCGAGTCAAGCTAGCGACTCGATGAACAAAAATAGTAGCAACAACATGGGTTTTCACCCATGTCTCTGACTTCTTTCTACTTTCTAACACCCTAGTGTGGGGGAGTGGCCGTCCCCTGCAGCTATTTGAAATGTATATATCCAAAAAAAAAATGTGTGTGATTGTATGTAAATATGAATAAAGTGAAAAATGAAAAATGATATTTCCACAGTTAGCTTATAATATTATCTTTTTATGTTCAAAGAGTCGGCATAATAGCCGGGACTTTGAATATTGAGGACAATATTCAATTCTAAGTGTGGGGGGGAAATTCTAGCGAATTTTATCATATTATATCCTCTAGTACCCCTATTTTTGGCCCAAAATTTTCAAAAATTTTTCACTTTATTTCAAAATTTTTGTGGTAATCAGTCCGCCATGTCTAAACGACAAAAGGATTGGCTAATCCAGGAGCAAACGGCTCTTGGTAAAGATATCTCAAATCCGTTGATGGCTTGTAATTTGCCCAAAATTGTATGGTAAATCAACTCGCCATATCCCAAAAAGTGAATGAGTTGGCTAGCCCTGCAAGATTATGGCTTGTGGTAAAGGCCATGGAAAAACCATAATTGGTAATCAGCTCACCAAGATGTTGACTATTCCATCAAGAGTTGGCTAGTCCAGAAGCAAACGGCTTTTGGTAAAGACAAATCAAATCCGTTGACAGCTGGTGGTTTGCTCAAAATCACATGGTTATCAGGTGGACCATAGTTCTTACTTGAATCGATACATCTGGCTACTCCAGAAGTGATGGCTTTTGGTAAAGAGTTTCAAATCCATTAAGTTTTTCTCAAAAGATTGCTAGGGACTAGCAATGTTTTAGTGTGGGGGATTGATGAGTGTATAAATACTCATCATTTTTACCAAATCTGAGCTGCCAAAACATCTAAAAACACTCAAATATGCATCATAATACTGAAAATATCCCAATAATGTGTTTTATATGTTTCCGATGCAAAATAATCAAAAACAGATGAAAAATGAACAAAGTTTGCATAATTGGCAGTTTCAGTCCCTCAACTTTCAAAATTTGTCAAATCTAGTCCCTGGTTATTCTAAAAACTTGAAAAAGTCACCAAAGGTCCTTTTAAATCAAAAAGTTACACATTTAGTCCTTTGGTGCAAAGTTTCACAAAATTGCAAGTTTAGTCTCTGAACTTTGAAAAATGACAAAAATGGTCCCTGGGATATTGAAACTTTGAGAAAAACAAATTTTGTCCTTATACTTCTCATATATGGCAGGATTGGTCCTTGATTGCAAAGTTTGGTGAAATTACAGATTTGGTCCCTAAAGTTTGAAATATTGGCAGATTTGGTCCTTGGGAAAATTAAAATGGAAAAATCATCTAAGGTCCTCATAATATTCTCACTTGGCAGAAAAGACCCCCATGAAATATTTTGGAAGAATGTCAACTCACACCCTTCAACTGTCGGAATATTACAAAAATGGTCCTTGTGATAATTTAAACCAAACCGGACCCTAAGTTATTATTTCAAAACCAAATCCAATCCAAAAACAAACCAAGCCCACTCCCTTACACCCCTGGCCCAATCCCAAGCCCAAACAATAAACCCACCCTGGTATAATAATATCAGGGTCAAACTCGGTCAAACACCCCCTTTTCCCTCTCCCTCACTCACCGTAGCCAAAACCACCAATACCACCTGGTTTTTCACCCCACCACCACCACTTACTATCTCATCATCACCTCCCCACACCCTCTGCACCTTAAATCACCTCAGCATTTAATGCCACCACCCCCACCCCTTGCCTATAACAGTCCAAACCAAATTTCCCGCCAAAAACGAAATCAAAGGCCAGGATTGATTCAGAAGATACAAAGGCCAAGATTAGATGGGATTTGCTCAGAATGCTTTGAGGAACCCTAATCCTCTACTATAAATAGAAGAGAAGCAAGAGAGAAGGAGTTAGTTAGATTTTTAGTTTAATTGTAATCGTAATAGTTGTAACTTGTTATTTCAATCAATTTCCAAGCTTCTAAGCATTGTATCAGTTAATCCTAGTGTAACTTCAATCATTTTCAAAATAAATTTCAGGTTTTAGTTTCTCTCTCAGTATTGCAAATTTCAAGTTTATTTCAAAGTTTTTAATAATCTGTATTGTTGTTATTATTGGGACTGATGGACTCTTAGGCTAATATAAGTTCCTAGATAGCTTATAAAAGCTATTAGTAACATCAAAACTCAGTTAGTTACAAGAAAATTTAAAAACATAAAAAGTCAACAAAAGTCAACATTGTAGGTTTCTTGGTGAAAGCAATTGGAGCACAGTGAATCTTGGATGGCTGTGGTTTAGTACTCCATAGGGAGTGTTAGGATTGGTTTCATGGTCCTTGGTTCATGGTGATTAGCAGGAATGCAATTTGTAAGGCTTTAAACTCATTTCTTGATTTCACTATAGCTTTGCTTATTTCCTTGCTTATTCAGCTTCTTTGTGCTTATTTAGTATTAAATAGTGATATTATTGCATAAAATCAGTATCTTGTTCTTTGGTATTTGTAGTTGCTTTAGTTTCTAAATTTGACAGTTAAATTAGCATAGTTGTTAATCTTGTTCATTTGTTGTTATTTCATGTGGTTAAGTGTTCATTTAAGCTTCATATATCATAAAAAGTTGTTTTGAACCTGTTTCATAAGCCCCAACACCTAGTTGATTCATAAATCATAAAATAGTCAAGGTTAAAGGTGTGTTTGGATCAGTGTGATCCAAGGTGTTGTGGTGTTCATTTGTTGTTGTTTCTTCTGTACACCAGTCACATAGATCCATACTAACTCAGAACAACAACAAAAACCAGGGTTTATTAAAAAAAAAAAGTCAAAATCAAACATCAATAGGTCTTAATAACCCTCTATGTTGGATTAAGTGTGGTTTGTACCCCAAATCCATTCACTCATGAGTGGTATAGCTTAAACTAGTCTTAACTTAGCTTAACTAATCATTTTAAGCCAGAAAACCAATTTAGAGTTTCATTTTGGTCAACTTAGCTTAATATTTATAAAAGTCAAATTGCATACTTAGGTAGAAAACCAAATATTCAAGGATTTTTCTAGAATTTTGTGAATTTATTCAGGCCTTCAAACTTTCAGAGGTTAAAGTCTATCACCTAAGCTTCAAGAATCTAGGTTCAGCTTATTTGTGGGATTTTTATTGTAGCTTATACATTAGCTTATTTTGACCTGCAGGGCAAACACATGCCCTGTGCACAAGTTTTGACCAAAATTCCCAAGGCCTTAGCTACTTCATTAGTGGGACCCATCCTTAGCTTTTTGGCTTTTTGGAAAGCCAAACAACTCATCTTGATAGATCAAGGCTTATTTCACCAATTAGAGCTTATTTGATAGGGCTGTATGTGCCTTTAAGTTTGATCATTTTCTGAGTATACACTGAGTACTCAATGTGAGCCCCCAACTTCCAAGCCTTACACAGACCTCAATAATAAGCCATAAGCCTAGCTTATTGGCTTATTTCAAAGCTGAACAGTCCACCTTCAAGGTTCAGGACTTATTTTGGACCCCCCCCCCTTCACTTCTGTGGACCCCACAGAGGTCAAAAGTTCATGTATTTGGCCTGTTTTGGCCTTGTAGAGTGATAAGTGCTTATTTGCTCGTAAATAGCTTATCTAGAGTGCTTATCTGTTCATTTTGGCTTATTTCAAGTTTATAATCATCTGTGTGTGCTTAATTGGTTATTTCCTAGCTTTTTCAAATTTGGCTTAAGTCCTAATAAGCTTAAAGGCCAACTGTTTGATCAAAGGGGGTGCACATAGCTTATTTTTAAGCTATTCAAAAAGTCATTTCACAAAAAGTTCTTGTTTTTAGCTCATTTTCATCTGTCAAAAAGAAAAACCAAAAAGAAAAAAAAAAAAACCAAATATAAAATTAGTGATAGCTTCTATTTAATAGATTTTATCTTTTTAATTTTTCATTTCAGCTTATTTATAAGCACTTCATCATTTTTTTAATTTTCCTAATTTCCTGTCACCTTTAAGTATTTGTAATAATTTTCTTAGATTTTTCTTTTTAGGTTTGATAATTATTAGAATTAAAAATAATTTAATTGATAAATTAGGTAATATTAGTAATTAAATAGTTTTCTTTAATTTTAATTAATAACAGTAGGTTTTTATATCTTTCCTAGGTTCTATAAATTAGTTAAGACTTTTAGAAAATAGTTTCTTAAGTTTTACTGATCATTTCCTAATTTTCTTATTTAATTTAGTTAAATTAGATTTAAATTAATTAATTAGTAAAATAGTCTAAATATAATTTTTAGAAACTTTTTATAATTTTTTAGGATTCCTATGATGGTTAATTAGTTTTACAAAATTTTCCGTAATTTTATAAGTCATTTAGGTATTATTAGTAATTTAAATTATTTTAAATAGTTTAATTAATATAATTAGTTTTTAATTAATAGAAAACTCATAAAAAGACAAAAATATTTCTTTTTAATTTTCATACTTTCTTCAAGTTCATTTTAAGGTTCAGAAAATATTTTTGCAAGTTTTTAGTTTAATTTTTAATCTTTATCATTTTTTTAGTTAATTTAAACTAGATTTAAATTACTTATTAAATAGTTTTAATTAATTAAGTAATATTTAAATATTAAAATAATCATTTAAATAATTTCATTTTCATTTTAAATTTTCTTTTTATTTTAAGTTTGAAAAGTTTTCACTTACACCCCCTGTAGTTTGTAATTTGTTAAAACCACTTTTCTCTGTCTGTAATCTGATTTCCCAATTTGTGCTTTATGATTATATCTGTATCTCTGTTATTGTTTATATTAATCCAAATTGTTCAAATACCAAGCAAGCAGTAGTATAATCATTCCCCAATCATCTGGGTTACTGTCCTCAGTGCCACTTATTCCCATAAACGTTCAAAATACAATTTCAATCTCGTTGGGACTTAACGACCTGGGGATTTCCCTGTACTTCCACGGATTATAAACACTTGAATTTTCTCTCCCAGGTGGGCCTATCAACTGCACCCGGTTGACTGGTTGGTTTGGGAGGAGTCACACCCACCCACACGATTTGCTATTATAAGGTTTTGCTTTTTCTTTAAAGCTATATGTAGGAAAGAAATCATCTTGCAAGAACTAGATATGATGCAACAAGAACTTGTTGTGACACTGTGCCTTCTCGAGAAGTTCTTTCCTCTCTCATTTTTTGATATTATGATACACTTGACAGTGCACCTAACTAGGGAGGTAAAATTATGTGGTCCCGTATGCTTTCGGTGGATGTATCCCTTTGAAAGATATATGAAGGTTATTAAAGGACATGTGCGAAACAGAAATAGACCAGAGGGATGCATTGCTGAGGAGACTATCGCGGAAGAAACAATAGAGTTTTTTAGCGAGTATCATAAAACCATGAAAACTATTGGTATCCCACCTGATAACATGTAACCAATGAAAATGAGGATGGAAAGCCATTGACGGCCGGCAAAACAAATGCACTTACCAGAGATGTATTTTAGAAAGCACATTTGTATGTAATACATAATACAGATGAAATTGTGCCGTATATCGAGTATGTGTTACTAACACATGTCTATTTCGTTGCTTAAAATGTTGTATCAAATATAATAATTGAATACATTGTTTTATTTCAGCCGACACAAGCGATTTTTGAAAACAAAATACCCGGGTAGAAAAATGGCATTGCTGGAGAATGAGCACACTAAATCTTTTGCTAAGTGGTTACACGAAGAGGTAATTACTCATATGTTGTTTATACTACTTGTTTGTTTGTTGCTAAATATAAGTGAGTTGTTCCTGCAATTTAAAGGTAATATATACTTGTAATGAAATTCAGGTTGAGAGAGAGTTAGCGATATCCAAAGATAGTGTATCAGAAACTGTGAGGTGGATATCATTTGGACCACGCGCCAACGTAGTGAAATACGAGTCATATAACATCAATGGGTATACATTTCGTACAAAAAGTAATGATGGCATAGTTTACCAGAACAGTGGGGTTAGTGTTGAGGCAGCAGATCTTCACATATCCAAAAGAAGTTGCAACCACAAGAAAAGCATTTTATAATGGGATTTTACAAGAGATATGGGTACTAGATTACCGTTTCAGGCAAATTCCTCTTTTCAAATGTGATTGGGTTAATTCAAAACATGGTAGGGTCAAACGCGATACTCTTGGTTACACATTGGTAGACCTGAATAATTTAGGCCACAAGAATGATCCGTTCATATTAGCCCCACAAGCATGAAAAGTGTTTTATGTGAAAGACCAGGCAGATAAAAAATTGTCTATTGTCTTTAAAACACCTACCAAGAATTACAAAGATACGTATGACGATGTCGATGAGGAATTTAGTACAGTCATTCACGAGCAAAATGATAACATATTGCCGCGAATAAATCCACAAGCAAAAGATGCCTACTATCGAACCGACTGCGAAGGTATTGTTATACGAAAATCAAAGTGAAGCACGTGTCATTCTCAAGCTGTAACACTCTGTTTAGGGATTTATTTTTTTCTGCAGAACCTATTTAAGCTTTTGTTTTGATGCAAATACTCTTTTAAAGGATTTATGTTGTTGTTGTTGTGTTAATTGTTTAGTTCGTACTTGCGAATACTCTTTTAAAGGATTCCAGATTATACAAAACTATAACTTCTGGCAGCATAAACTGTGTACTAGCAGTATTAACTATGTATTAGCAGTAGTAAACACCCTGCATATTTTTGTTACAGTTGTCTTGTATATGCAGTTTTCATGTATGTGGTTATGCCTTTATATAGTGCAGAGTTGAAAAAAAACAGTGTTTGGTATGAAAGATTCTCAATTTCAGGCACAATTTGTTGAAAAAACAGTGGTTGAAAAACTAGTCAATATGCAGTCATGACTAATAGACTGAACTCAATTAAGTGAATATCAAATTACATAAGTTATCAGAAATGTGTGACCATATTTATCGAATTGTGACTACGCTTAAGTAATGTGTGGCAAAATATGACTATGATTTAGTCACACAAAAACTCAATGTGACTAATATCAAGGTTAATGATAACTCATGACTTCACACTTTGCTATAAATAATAGTCACATGAATATTTCACAATGTGACTATTTTGAATGTATTGGTCACATAAAATACCCTTATAATGTGGCCATAAACATCATTTAGATACACATTTGTGATATGGTGTGACTATTGTAAAGCCTATAGTTACATGATCGTGCTTCAATTAAGTGTGACTATACACATTAGGATTTGGCAAGCAAACACACACTAAACTTTAGACACACTTATTAACTTATGTGACCATATGTATCGAATTTTCGTTACACTTAATCATGTTTTTATGGTTTAGTGTGACCATATATGACATTTGGTCACACTCGTCAACTGTGTGATATATATTTGTCACTATTAAATGCATATCGTGACTAACGCTTCAAACTTACTTTTCTGTTGTCACACATTTCAAACGCTATGTGGCTAAATATTCAGCAAAGAATAGCAGTCACGTTTAAATAATGTGTGACAAACTTGACTATATAATTTAGCCACATACACAATTACCTCATGTGACCATATATCTATTTTGGTCACACTTTTAAATTGTGTGACATATATTTGTCAGATATGTATATCTATAGTGTGACTAATGTTTCGAGCTCATTTGTATCTGTCACACGTCTCGAATTAAAAGTGACTAAATAATCCAAAAAAAAAATTCCAGTTACCTCTAGTTACATAAATATTCAAATGTGTGACAATAGAATTCTGAAATGGTCACACAAGTCAGATCAAGTGTGGCTGTTCATTTTATTCTGGTACATTTAGTCACGTATAAATGTTACAGTGTGACATTTCAAAATCGACCATGCGTGACCAATAGAACTTTTTGTACTAGTGTGTATAAGAAGTCATGAGAAACCTTAAGAGAAAGGTCAGAATATCTGTACCTTAGACCGCAAGTGCACACATAACAGAAACATAAAGATCGGAAGCCAACTCCTTCTTCAGCGAATCTACACGAATTCACGATCGTCTTACTATCAATAACTTATTTTAAATTATATTACTCGTTTTAGTCGGCTTTCCATTTTTAGTAACTTCTCATAATTAGCAAGTCTCCCGTTTTTGCCAGATTAGCCATAAATGATTACGATTAACATTTAATTAAGTTAAATAGGTCAAAATGATTAAGATTGTAGACTAGGGTTAATTATGACAATTTATGATATTTTAAGGTTTAAATTGTGAAGATATCAAAGTTTAGGGTCTATTATGTAAATTATCAAAATTTAATATTAAAAATGTCAAATAAATTATTTAAAGGTTTATACTATAATTTTATATTAAAAGGATAATTTTAGACACCGTAGTTCATAATTTATTTATATGTGACATGACATCAATTTATACCACGACGACCCAAAATATGTTCAAACACTCACGAGCATACCCACACGACTCCAAAATGACATCGGGACACACACCCTTTACGACTTAACCCAAGTAAGAAGCCAACATCCCCTTTCTCGTATATATATTTAACAAACCAAAGAAAAACCAAAATGACCAAACATTTAACAAACCAAGCCACGACTCTTGACTCACCACAATTACCTCTTAACGCCCCAAAACAATTATTTGAAAACACATTTAACCGATTCTTGTTCACAACGTATGTCCCGTATAGCTATAGAACCTGTGGAAAACTAGAAGGGGGGTTGAATAGTTTACCGTTTAAAATCTTTTTAACTTGTTAAGTTAGCTTTGAAACTTTTCGTTTGATCAAAGATATATACACAAACACAATATATAACATGCAAGTAAATGAAAGAAATGATCAAACCACAACACGAGTATTTATCGTGGTTCGGCTACAATGACTCTTTTTCCTTACCCTACGTCCATGCCCCGAGTATCCAACTCGAGAGTTTCTTTCACTAGTCAACAAGCTCCTTTCACCGGCGGAGAAAACCTTACACGTCGCTTATACTTTTACCGACACTAAGCTAGATGTCGAGTTCTTTACCAAGGGTACAACCACTCCCGTTAGTTCTTTTACAAGGGTACAACTACTCCCGATACACTTTGTATTTTGAGGACTAAAATACTAACCGATCACTACTGAAAATACACAATCAAATGAAGTGTAAACTACACAAGTCTACACAATGCTAAGCTAACAAGTCTTGCAACGTTGTGTTGAATACTTGTTACTTTTAATGAGCTCGTGAATCTCTTTGCTACAAAAAGAAACTTCACATATGAAATGTTAAAGGGTTAGATGAAAGAATGAATGTGTGTGTGTAAAATATGATGTAGAGTGATAAGCCAAAATTCAACTTGTGGCTTCGTATTTATAGCAAAACCTTCTGCAGGTCTAGCGGATCAGGAGGAACCCTCATATGGGTTCCGCCCGTGTACCCCCAGGGTACCGCCGGGCTTGCAGTTGGTTTTGCAATAAATCTTGCAAACCAAACAAAGTCACATCACATTACACCTTGCAAACCAAACAATGTCACATCTCATAATATCAAGTCAAACACTAAACTTGCAAGCAACCACTTAGTAAGTCAAACACATTTCTTTCCATAAATGTATAATGACAAAACTTGCCATAAATGTGATGTGACAATTCTATTTTAAGAAATAAAAAGTGTTGTGTTTTATGAAATGTAAAATGTAGCAAAAGTCTAGTTTATGCAAGTCTTTAAAACTAAGATTATGTTTTACTTAGAAACTAAAGTTTACATTTTGTCGTTAACAAAACTTAGCGAAGATCGTAAAATATAAATAACGTTTTTAGGCGATATTTTGTATTAACAATCTCCCCCTTTTTGTTGATGACAAAACATAAACTTTGTTTTTAGGTAACTCACAAAATCTTGGTTTTTAAGACTTAAAAAAAAATATATTAAACTTGTTTAACTTAAGTGATGAAAATCATATTAAGTTTTGAAGGTTTAATATATTTCTCCCCCTTTTTGTCGAAACAAAAAGTAGAGTAGCGAAGCGGAAAAATGCACTTGCTCCCCCTTGCTTGTTACTCCCCCTAAAAGGAGTGCCAAGATGGGAAATATGGATTTTGGATCCTACAAAAAATATGGTTAGTTGGTGATATATATAGTCAAGCTTGTAGTTACCACACACATTGCAACCACAATGACGACACAAAAATGATCAACCAACAATGCAGGAAAGTAAGTAGAAAGAAATAGCATTCCAAGTAAAATTTTGACTTATAAAAGTCAAAGGACAAGAAATGGGAAATATTCTTCTACTTCTAAAAACTTTAAAAAAAATAACCAAGAAAGAAAAATAAAAGCCTATTTTCCTAAATTAGGGCAAACGGCCTCCAAATGATTGTCTAGGATTTGTTTGGGTGGGAAAGAGCATCCAAACATTCTATGACAAGTTGGAATGCAAACCGGGTTTCATCTTGGAGTTGGTGAAGCAACGTTTTGATGCTTGCACCCATTTGCTCACAATTTGAGCAAACATGGGGATGAGTGGGTGGAAATGGGTTAGTTTTGGTTTCTTGGTTTGAGGGTTGGTTGGTTTTTGGTTCTTGGGTGGATGATGGGTTTGGTATTGAGTCAAGCAAGGTGGTTTGAAATTCCATTGCTTGATTTTGGTTCTCAACCATGTGTTGTATATACTCATATGAAGTAAAGAAAGACTCAAAGGTTTGAGATTGAGAGTGTGGTGGAGTTGGGTGATCATGGTTTTCAAAGTTTGGTTCTCCATAAAGAGGACCATGGATGTCATGGTAGATGGGGTGAAACAACAATGGTTTGGGTTGATGGTACACTTGTTGTGGTGGTTGAGTGTGGTTAAAAAGCTCATTTTGGTCAAGAATTGACCTTGGTGATTCATTTGCAAAAGGTGGTGGTTGTGTAGGTCTTGGTGGAAGATCATTTAGATCTTGGAAAAAAGGGTTTGGTGATGTAGGAGGAGACCCAAATAACTCCATAGGTTCCATTTTGGGTAATGGTGATGGTGATGAAGTTTTGGATGGTTGGGTTGGAGCACTTGGTGGAGTTGGGTCAATGGGTGATTTAGTAGGTGGTGGAGTGAGCTCATTGGGTTCATTGGGTGATGGTGATGGAGATGCAAGGTTCAAAAAGCGTTCATTTTTTATAGGTGAAGTGAATTCATCCGAAGATGAGGAGCTTAGGTTGATGGGTTAATTAGACCATAGTGTTTTAACACTTATCCGGGCGGTTTTCCGGATGGGTCGTGATGGTTGAGAGGTGATTGTTGACTTAGTCATGGTGAAAAATGGTTTAGAAGTTTCAGAAATTGTGATGAAGAGGGTGTGATTTGATAGTGTTTAGGATGGCTTAATTTATAGTGTTGAAGGATTGTGGAAAGGAGTGTTTGGATTTGATGTTAGTCCATACAAAAATGGAGGTTCCTAATGATTTGGAAAACTAATTGTGGGTTGTCTTATCATGGAAGTCAATCCAATGAAAATGGTGAAGTGAGAAGACAAGTTTTGCACTAAATGCTTAGTGGTTTTGGTAGATTTGTTGGAGTATAAATCTCAGGGATTTCAAGGAACCTTTAAAAGGGTTCCTTCCTTTATGTGTGAAGGGTCCTTGAGGTTGTTATGGCTATTTTTGAATTTTGGCGGGAAATGGTTTTGGTTAAGTTTATGGAAGGAGAAGTACCCTATTATGCTAAACACATTGCAGGAAATGGGTCTCTATCTAAAAGGATTGGATTTTGGTGTTTGGATGTTCAAATGTTGAAAACAAAAACAAAAATTCTGCAGGCTACTGGCGGAACCCTCAGAATACACTGGCGGAACCCATTTGAGGGTACCGCCTGGTCCGTTGGGCCATTTCTGGGATTCCCAGAAAATACACTGGCGGAACCCAATTTTGGGTACCGCCAGATCCGCCAGAGCTCAAAAATTAGGCAGTCCGCGTTTTTGACCCGCGAGACGATTTTCAAAATTTTCGAAAACTCCTAAAATCAAAAAGATAAGGCATTTCTGGTTAGGCAATGCAAAAAATAGACACGTAAACATACATTTCATAGGACTTTGACCTTGAGGTCGAGAATTTCACTATACTTAGTGAAAATATCATAAGCTTGAAAATTTGACAACTTGTCAAAAGTTGTCTTCCTGCATCAAAGTTAGATAAAACATGTTCCAAATAGTATCCAACATTGTACCAACCTACAAGTACATCACAAGTATTGTTTAAACAGCCAAATTAGTTCAAATAGCACCTAGTGCCAAAAACTCCTACACACTCGCACTCATTGACGGTCAATCTTGTTCTTGAGCTTTCCAAGGAATCTTCCAAGATTCTTAAACATCCCCTTTGTTTGCTTGAACTCCGCCGACTCATTAGGAATATCCGGTAGTTGGGATAGGTATTCGAGAGGTGGGAGCCTAGAGTTTGGCAAATTGTCATCTTCACTCATTGAGGAAGATGATGATGAGGTAGGAGGATGAGGACGTTTTCCTTGGGCTTTGTAGACTCTCTTATCACTAAGTGGAACAAAGGTGTGTAGAATGAGAGTGTAGTCAAGACGAAGACCATTTGGAGTTGGTGGAATGGGTGAGATGAACCTAAAGAGACGGGTCAAGAGCATTCCATACGGCATAGCCGTTGTGCCATGCACGGGAATGTCGGCCATTCTCTTGGCCATGTAGTAGGCAAGGTTGAAAGGTTGTCTAACGAACAAGGAGTAGAGCATGTAGCAAAGGCAAAGGTTGATATGATCTCGGTTTCCTATTATGCTAATGACATTGGCTCTAAGGACTTCCTCCCATTTCTTGAATTGGGGCTTCAGTTCATTCATTTCCATTCCATATGGGTCCTTATCGACCTCATTTCCCGAACGGGTTCTCCTAGTGTTGGTGGTCCTAACAAAGAGGTGGTCACGGAGTACATCTTTTGACACAAGAGGTGTGTCATAAGGATGGATACGGTCTTGGAGGTTGTCAAGAGTTGAAAGGGAGTGCAAGTCGGAATAGATGCAAGTGCCACGGTTTGGGACACCTAGGATTTGAGCAAACTCTTCAAGAGTGAAGGAGTATTGATAACCACTAACCCTAAAGTTGATAGACATTTGACCATAATCATCCGTGGAGAGGACGGAGGATGCATAGAACTCTAGAATAAATCTAGGACAAATAGGCTCGTCGATATTCAAAAGACACTCAAAGTTGATTGTGGCAAATTCGGCGTAAAGGTTTGTGCCTTCTAGGAAAGACGGGTCAATGGTTCTACCCTCATGGACATAGTGTTTTTCTAAGGCTTTGAAAACATTGACTTGGTTTGGGGTAAGGCCTTTGGTTTTGTGGTGTTTTGGTAGGTACTTAATGGTGTCCTTGTGGTCGTAGTGGGTTAGTGGAGGCATGATGATTCCTAGAACAACAAAATTTCACATTTTAGTTTAAGTAAACTACTATTATAATGTGGATGTTCTAGTGTGTGCCTATATGAAAACAATGTGGAGGTGCGGTTATCTTGACTCATTTTGATGCTTCAAAATCGTTTTATAATGCAAGTTTTGTTATAAAACAAAAGATAACCCAAACGCTCCTAATTCAATGTAGCTTCGTTTGAATGTACCCGAAAATACATATTGGTTATGTATTCCTTTTAGCATTCAAGAGACATTATGCAAGTGATGTTTTAAACATAACGTTTTGATTTTGTATTCTCAATGTGAGACGAAAAATATATTTGTCCTACTTGTGAGAAATTTTTGGAAGAATTTGACATGGGGTGTTTTAGCAAACATGTTTATACTAAGTAAGAATGCAATTCCTAACTATGGGAAACATGATTAGTTTTGTTAAACACCTAATCTTATGCATGAGTTTCTCAAGTTAATGCATAACCCCAAGTTTTTATTTTTGTGCAAAAAATAGAATTCCTAGACTCAGATCAGGATTGTAATCAAGTTTAGAATACTTACAATGATGATTGATTAGCAATGTAAATGAAAGGAAGACCAAGAATTCGTAGGTGTGAATGGATGGTAAAGTGAATAGTAGCAGTTTGGAGGTGGTGGTATGAGATAATGGGTGTTTGGTTTAATATAAACAAAAAAATGGTTCTGCAGGTCGGCGGACACGGCGGACCCCTGAAATGGGTTCCATCCGTTGTGTCTGAGGGTTCCGCCGACCCTTCTGAGAAAAAGACTTATGGATTTGTTTTGATTTTTGTGATTTTTTTCTAAAGTCCAGAACTACAATGTAGGTTCCATGAGTCCTAAGCCTAGCCTAAGAAGGTTAAAAGGTTCACGTTTAAGGGGTTTTGTGAGAATGTCGGCTATGTTGTCTTCGGAAGAAACTTTCTCAATTGAGATATTTCCTTTTTGAACATTGTCACGAAGGAAATGATGACGGATTTCAATATGTTTGGTACGAGCATGTTGAACCGGGTTTTTGCTAAGATCAATGGCACCTTTGTTGTCACAAAGAATTGTGATGTCGTTGAGTTGAATTCCGTAGTCGACAAGAGCTTGCTTCATCCAAAGAGCTTGTTGACATGCCTTTCCGGCCGAAACGTACTCAGCTTCCGTTGTTGAGATAGCAAGATCCGTTTGCTTCTTAGAGAACCATGAGGTGAGACAATGTCCAACAAAAGTACAAATACCACTTGTACTTTTTCTATCGACATAGTCACCGGCATGATCCGAGTCGGCATACACTATGGTGTCTATTCCCGTTCCTTTGGGATACCATAAACCTAAATGTGTAGTGCCCTTAATATACCTAAAAATCCTTTTAACGGCTTCGAGATGGGTAGTCTTAGGATCTTCTTGAAAACGAGCACATAGACAAACACTAAACATAATGTCGGGTCTACTAGCCGTTAGGTAAAGTAGACTACCAATCATACCTCTATATTTAGTGCTATCTACGGATTCACTTTCCTCATCCTTGGTGAGTTTAGTTTCTGTGGACATGGGTGTTTTGATTGGTTTCGAATCTTCTAATCCAAATTTCGTAAGCATGTCCTTAATATATTTAGATTGGTTAAAGAAGATACCATCTTCTAGTTGTTTAATTTGGAGTCCTAGGAAAAAGTTGAGTTCTCCCATCATACTCATTTCAAACTCGTCATGCATGATTTTTGAGAAATCCACACATAATTCTTGACAAGTTGATCCGAATATAATGTCATCAACATAGATTTGGACTATGATAATATGTGAATCTTTCTTCTTAGTGAAGAGAGTATTATCAACTAAGCCCATGGTATATTTATGGTCAACTAGGAAGGTTTTAAGTCGATCATACCATGCTTTTGGAGCTTGCTTAAGTCCGTAAAGAGCCCTTTTAAGTTTGTAAACATGATTTGGTTTTTCAAAATCGATGAAGCCCGGTGGTTGAGCAACATACACTTCTTCATTTATGACTCCGTTTAGAAATGCACTTTTGACGTCCATTTGAAAGAGTTTGAAATTATGTGCACATGCATATGCAAGTAAGATTCTAATTGACTCGAGCCTAGCAACCGGAGCAAAAGTTTCATCGTAGTCAATGCCTTCTTGTTGGTTATATCCTTGTGCAACTAGCCTAGCTTTGTTTCTAGACACAATTCCATTTTCATCCATTTTATTATGAAATACCCATTTTGTTCCAATTATAGTTTGACTCTTTGGTTGAGGAACTAATGTCCATTCATCATTCCTAACAAATTGGTTTAACTCTTCTTGCATTGCAATTACCCAAGACTCATCTTTAATGGCTTCATTAATATTTTTAGGTTCAATGGTTGACACGAAACAAAAGTAGTTGCTTTCATTTTGAACTTTTGACCTTAGTGTTCTTTCGTTAATGTTACCAATGACACCATCTAATGGATGACTTTTAGATTCTTTGACATTGACAAGTTCTTTGTTTAATAGTTCATCTTCCTCGTCATCACTTAAAATTTCTTGATTTTCAATTGCTTGGCTTTCAACTAAGTCATCATCTACCAAAGGTGATGTCTTAGAGGGAGGTGGACTCTCGTCAAATGTTACGTTCAACGATTCCTCGACTCTTAAGGTTTCTTTGTTCAAAACAATGTATGCTTTACTATTTTGTGAATATCCAAGAAATACACCTTCATAAGACTTTGGGTCAAACTTGGTGAGATAATCCTTGGTGTTAAGAATGAAACATTTACTCTCAAACACTCTAAAGTATCCTAATGTAGGCTTTTTACCTTTATATAGTTCATAAGGAGTTTTATTCAAAAATGGTCTAATTAGGACTCGATTTAAAATGTACGTTGATGTGTCAACGGCATTACACCAAAACTTTTGTGGAATGTTTTGTTCATTAAGCATTGTTCTACTCATCTCTTGCAATGTCCGGTTTTTACGTTCTACTACACCATTAGATTGAGGAGTACGTGGAGCCGAAAAGTTGTGAGTTATACCATTAATATCACAAAAGTTTCCAAATTGAAATTCATTATCAAATTCACGACCGTGATCCGTTCTAATAGACACAATATTAGACCCTACTTGATTTTGAATTTTCTTACTCAGAATTTCAAATTTATCAAAAGCTTCATTTTTACTTTTCAAAAATTTTGTCCAAGTATATCTTGAGTAATCATCAACTATGACCAAAGTGTAGAAGTTACCTCCATAACTTTGTATAGCGGATGGACCAAATAAATCCATATGCAAAAGTTCGAGACACCTAGATGTAGAAACCAAGTTTTTAGCCTTATGGCTATTATGGACTTGTTTACCGACTTTGTAAGCATCCAAAAGTGTTGGTCATATTTCAACTTAGGTAGGTTTCGAACTAAGTCTTTGGAGGAGAGGTTTTGAATTAGTCTCATATTAGCGTGTCCTAAACGTCTATGCCATAAAGTTGAAGATTCATCTAATGAGGTAAGACAAAGTTTGTCTCTAGATGTTGGATCCATCTTCATAACATATACGTTGTTCTTAAGGACACCTTTGGCTATGGTTATACCATCTTTAAGTATTTTACTTTCGTTTTCACTAAAAAGAACATTATACTTATTACGACAAAGTTGACTAATACTAAGGAGATTAAAACCTAAGTTATCAACATGAGCTACATCATCAATAAAAAGGGAGTCATGAGAGATTGTACCTTTTCCGATGATTTTGCTCTTAGCATTACTACTAAATGTAACATTACCTCCGTCACATTTGTGATAAGAAGTGAAGAGGCTTTTGTTACCCGTCATGTGCCTTGAACAACCGCTATCTTTAATCCATTCATCCGGTTCCAAACAAACTTTGAGGCACACCTATTTTATGAAAAACACTCAAACATTTGGTCCCCAATTTCTCATGGGTACATTTTGGTTAAGCATACCATTAACTTGTTCCAAGTATAAAAATAGAGTATAAGGGTTCCATGGCATGTAATTTGAAGTTTGGTAATGTCTAGGAGTGTTTTGGTTCCAAACATGTTGGTAGTTTGGTCGAGCGTTGAAGTTGCTCTTTTGAAAGGGGCGTTTGGGAATTGGAGTCTTAGGTCTTGGTTGAGTAGTCTTAGCTCTAAATTCATTTTTACTAAGTCCTACTCCAGTTTTAAACACAGGTTTTGTTCCATTTTTGTATGTAACTTTAACAAATTTTGAATGATCCGATGTGGATGGAGTTACTGCTGTAGCAAACCTGGCGGAACCTTCGGGTCAAACGGGCGGAACCCTGGATTGGGTTCCGTCTGATTCACAGGCTGCTGTAGCAATTTTGTTTGTTTCTTGTGCAATCTTTTCTTGTTTCGTTTGACCCTTTGACATGATTTGCAAGATGTGTCAATACCTTTACTCTTTTCTAATCTCTTAGCCTTTTCTTTTAACTCATAAACTTCATTTTCTAAAAACTCCTTTTTAGTTTTCAAAAATTTATTTTTGTTTATGATTTTTAAGCTCAATTCACAAAGTTTGTTATATTCTTTTTGTAAAGTGTCATCATCAATAGAGGAGTAAGATGAGTCGGAGAATACCTCATTTAAGTTGTGATCCATGAGAGCAATATCATCATTCTTTGGCTCATCGTCATCTCCTTTATAGTCACTCTAAGCACCACCCACAAAAGCTTGTTGAGGTTTGCTCTTGGGTGGTTTTGGACATTCTCCTACAAGATGACTTGTGTCTCCACACCTATAGCATTTTCTTTCAACCTTTCCTTTCCTATCATCATGATCTTTTCGAAAAGTTTTCTTGTCATCTTTAGGTTGCCTTACAAACTTTCCTCTTCTACGAAATAACTTCTTGAAGTCTCTAACGGCCATAGCATATTCCTCATCATCACTATCCGAAGTAGATTCTTCATCATCACTTGATTGGACTCTAGCTTTCAAGGCAATGGACTTAACTTTTTCTTTCTTGCCTCTAACTAGTTCCGAATCTTTTTCCATTACCATTTCATGAACTTTGAGGTTTCCAATTTACTCATCAAGTGACATGCTTGAAAGATCTTTGGATTCTTCAATTGCCGTCACTTTTGCTCTCCACTTCGGATGGAGTGCTCTCAGAAATTTCCTGACAAAGTTCTTACTACAAAAAGATTCATCAAGTGCTTTAAGTGAAGTAATAACAGTATTAAACCTAGCAAAAGCATTATCAATAATCTCATCTTCGGAAATAACAAATTGTTCATATTGTTGAACAAGAAGATCAATTTTGTTATCTTTAACTTTTGATTTTCCTTGATGAGTGACAATTAGAGATTGCCAAATATCTTTGGCGGTTTTACACAAAAAGACTCTCTCATATTCTTTCTTAGGCAAAGCGTTGTAAAGCATCATTTTAGCTTCATTATTTTTACCAATTAATTTCTTTTGATCATCATCTTTAATGTTAGTAACTACGTTATCACCATCAATGATTATATACCACAAATCTATATCTTTAGATTTCACGTAAGTTTCAAAACGGTTTTTCCAATATATAAAATCATTTGCTTCAAAGAGTGGTGGTCTTTGCATAGATTGCCCTTCTTTGTAATTTTCAAAATCCATGGATCGTTTCAAGTTTTAAAACACAATATATTTTAAAAGCTTGAGTAACGTAGCTCTTGATGCCAATTGTGGAAAACTAGAAAGGGGGTTGAATAGTTTACCGTTTAAAATCTTTTTAACTTGTTAAGTTAGCTTTGAAACTTTTCATTTGATCAAAGATATATACACAAACACAATATACATGCAAGTAAATGAAAGAAACGATCAAACCACAACACGAGTATTTATCGTGGTTCGGCTACAAGGACTCTTTTTCCTTGCCCTACGTCCACGCCCCGAGTATACAACTCGAGAGTTTCTTTCACTAGTCAACAAGCTCCTTTCACCGGCGGAGAAAACCTTACACGTCGCTTATACTTTTACCGCCACTAAGCTAGATGTCGAGTTCTTTACCAAGGGTACAACCACTCCCGTTAGTTCTTTTACAAGGGTACAACTACTCCCGATACACTTTGTATTTTGAGGACTAAAATACTAACCGATCACTACTGAAAATACACAATCAAATGAAGTGTAAACTACACAAGTCTACACAATGCTAAGCTAACAAGTCTTGCAACGTTGTGTTGAATACTTTTTACTTTTAATGAGCTCGTGAATCTCTTTGCTACAAAAAGAAACTTCACATATGAAATATTAAAGGGTTAGATAAAAGAATGAATGTGTGTGTGTGTAAAATATGATGTAGAGTGATAAGCCAAAATTCAACTTGTGGCTTGGTATTTATAGCAAAACCTTCTGCAGGTCTGGCGGATCAGGAGGAACCCTCAGATGGATTCCGCCCGTGTACCCCAGGGTACCGCCGGGCTTGCAGTTGGTTTTGCAATAAATCTTGCAAACCAAACAAAGTCACATCTCATTACACCTTGCAAACCAAACAATGTCACATCTCATAATATCAAGTCAAACACTAAACTTGCAAGCAACCACTTAGTAAGTCAAACACATTTCTTTCCATAAATGTATAATGACAAAACTTGCCATAAATGAAATGTGACAATTCTATTTTAAGAAATAAAAAGTGTTGTGTTTTATGAAATGTAAAATGTAGCAAAAGTCTAGTTTATGCAAGTCTTTAAAACTAAGATTATGTTTTACTTAGAAACTAAAGTTTACATTTTGTCGTTAACAAAACTTAGCGAAAATCGTAAAATATAAATAACGTTTTTAGGCGATATTTTGTATTAACAGAACCATTTCATGTTAATACCCTGATATGTTATAAAATCCTCCAATTAACATTTCCCATGCACACCTCACGCTCCAAATTCCAAAATAATATAAGACACAAAGATTAAAATTCTGGTTTCATGCATGTAATCTCAAGTCCCATATCAGTATATTTCATGCACGCCCTTCCTTTATTTCATGCAAAAAGTTCTATCATCATTTCATGCATATAATGTATTCATAGTATAATCCATATCAGTGGTGACATGTTTATGTGATTTATGCGAGATTCGATTCGAAACATGCATGTAAAACATTTTCATTTATTCAGTTATTAACCCAGGTCACAAAGCCGAAACGGAAACCCCTCTTGTTATCATGCCAAACAAAATCACAAAACCCTCATCAAATTCACACATCCATGATACACTTAATATGACGATGACGAGACGCAAGGACTGCATGAAATCAATACAAAACAACTCTAATCCTATATATACATGTGCTTGGCCCTTCTTATTCATTTGGGTTCATATTACAGATTATCCACATATCGTACAATTGTATATTACATGCTCGTCATTTACAGGTTCTTAGGCTCGATTTAGGTAATATAAAAGTCGTCACCCAGGTTGGAAAAAGGACACAACCAGACCACACATCATGAGACGACACAGGTCGTTACACATTAGTTTTAATCCACAATAGCCCGTGATTTCATGCGGCTCCATTTTATGATTTTATGCGGTTTTCAAATCGTTATCTCATGTTTATATATAAAAGTCGATTTATTTAAATCTTCAGGTGACATGAATAGGTATGTGACATCGATCAAACTAAGAAAGAATCAAGGGACAACGTGTAGGGTACCTCGCGTGATCGACCAGGAAGTAAACGAGTAACCAAGGCAACACCAAGCCGAATTTAGACAACCACACCTTCCCTTGTGCACCACGATCAGTCGATCACCCTCGCGATCACGCCTCGATTGACCTCCTCCTTCGAACCAAACCAGGACTCGCGAACCTTGCATTGTCATGACACTACACCGATCACGAACCGATCGAACTAAACCGAACAGGTATTCAAATCACGTACAACTTCTACGTGAACCGTTCCGAACTCGATAGACACTCGGTTTTATTTGTGGAGGCTGTTTGAATGATGGACGTAGACATCTCCAAAACTCATGAAATCACACGTCTCATAATTCATACGAACATGATAGAAGATTAGGGTTTTGTTCAACTGGTTTTAAAAGGTATAGCTAGCGTGTTTCCTGAATGTACGTGTGAGATATCATTGTATCTGTGGTACACACTACTAGAATCGGGACATTTAGACACGGAAATCTGTTAGCCACGACCGAATTCGTGACTAAAAGTCCACAAAATGACAAAATAGTTGATTTTCACCGTTTTCCTTTAAAACTTACTTTTAGTCACGACGAAATCGTGGCTAAAAGTTATAAACCCTTGACTTTGACTTTCAACGTGAAGAATTTGGTCAAAAAAATTTACTTTTTCTTTTAGTCACGACCCATGTCGTCACTATAAGTTCATGCTATTTTTTACTAGCTTGTTTGACTTGGAAAAACACTTTTAGCCACGGACGAGTCGTGACTAAAAGTTATTAAGCTTCACTTTAATTTTCAACGAAGATAATTTGGTCAAAATACTAACCATTAACCTTTAGTCACGACCCAAGTCGTAACTATAAGTCTTTACTGTTTTTTTTTTAATTATTTTTCAGAATTTATCTAAATATTAATAAAAATATTTGTGACTTTTAGCCACGATAGTTGTCGTGACTAAAAGTTTTAACATTATTATATAAAAACAATTTAATTCTGAAAGATTTTAAAAATATTGAAAACTTTTAGCCACGATTTGGAGCGTGACTAAAAGATTTGCAATTGTTTTTGGGAAATTGAAGTTTGCCTCCAAAATTTTGGCCCAAAAATTAAAAATAAAAAAAGTGTTCCCGCCCAACCTATAGTGACGACCTGTCGTGGCTAAAAGTTTAATATAGTAATTATGTTCTAATTTATATATAAAGTTGTATTAGAAAATCGAGCTAAATTCGTCTAATGTTGTTGCACTACGTTACGCGGTGTTAAACAAACAAAGGAGTAAAAACATACTAATTACATTACAAACCGATAAACATTCAAACATTAAAACATACGAATTACATTACAAATCGTTAAACGTTCAAACATTAAAACATACGAGCCGGGATGATATGGTTATACACGAGATGTTAAACGAACGAGCCGAGATGATATGCATGGTTATACACGATATGTTAAACGAACGAGCCGAGATGATATGGTTATACACGAGATGTAAAACGAACGAGCCGAGATGATATAGTTATAAGTTTAAAAGTTTAGTATAGTAATATAGTAATTATGTTCTAATTTATATATAAAGTTATATTAGAAAATCGAGCTAAATTCGTCTAATGTTGTTGCACTACGTTACGCGGTATTAAACAAACAAAGGAGTAAAAACATACTAATTACATTACAAACCGATAAACGTTCAAACATTAAAACATACGAATTACATTACAAATCGTTAAACGTTCAAACATTAAAACATACGAGCCAGGATGATATGGTTATACACGAGATGTTAAACGAATGAGCCGAGATGATATGCATGGTTATACACGATATATTAAACGAACGAGCCGAGATGATATGGTTATACACAAGATGTAAAACGAACGAGCCGAGATGATATGGTTATACACGGGATGTTAAACGAACGAGTCGAGATGATATGGTTAAACACGAGATGTTAAACGAACGAGCCGAGATGATATGCATGGTTATACACGAGATGTTAAACGAACGAGCCGAGATGATATGCATGGTTATACATGAAATATTAAACGAACGAGCCGAGATGATATGGTTATACACGAGATGTTAAACGAACGAGCCGAGATGATATGGTTGTACACGAGATGTTAAACGAACAAGCCGAGATGATATGCATGGTTATACACGAGATGTTAAACGTATGAGCCGAGTTGATATGGTTATACACGATATGTTAAATGGCTGAGTCGAGTAATTATGGATATGCATAACATTTCCCACCAAAACTTCCCACCAAACACTTCCTGCCAAAACATCTCGACTCATACGTTTAACATCTCATGTATAACACTGTCATCTCGACTCATCCGTGTAACATCTCATGTATAACGATATCATCTCGAGTCATCCATTTAACATCTCATGTAGAACGATATCATATTGACTCCTCCGTTTAGCATCTCATGTATAACGATATCATCTCGACTCATCCATTTAACATCTCATGTAGAACGATATCATATTGACTCCTCCGTTTAGCATCTCATGTATAACGATATCATCTCGACTCATCTGTTTAAGATGTTATTTATATCCATATCATCTCGACTTATACGTTTAACATGTCATGTATAACGATAGCATCTCGGCTCGTCCGTTTAACATCTAATGTATACCAATATTATCTCGACTTGTCCGTTTAACATCTCATGTATAACGATATTATCTCGACTCGTCCGTTTAACATCTTATGTATATCGATATTATTTTGACTTGTCCGTTTAGCATCTCATGTAAACCATATCATATGGACTCATCTGTTTAACATGTTATTTATATCCATATCATCTCGACTTATACGTTTAACATCTCATGTATAACGATATCATCTTGACTCATCTGTTTAACATCTCATGTGTAACCATATCATCTCGACTTATCCATTTAACATGGTATGTATATCCATATAATTTATTTTTTGATAATCTAGTTATTTAAGATATAGATAAACTTAAAATAAATATTAACAATATTTTTAATTAATTGTTGGTGATTTTACATCACAAATATGATTTAAGTATAATGGATTGACTTAGTTGACCAATGTGTAATCATGATAAATGTTCAACAAGTCGGGGTTGTGCTGAGTGCACACTTGTATTACGTTATTGTGATTATCGCCCCGAATCACGGGGGTCCGGGGGCAGCGACCCCGGGTAGCGTGTTCCAGGGGCGGCAGCCCCTGGTAGCAGGGTCCAAGGGACGGGAAAACTTTTTATTTGGTATAAAGTGATATGTTAAAAACGCACTTAAAAATAAAATTCCCGTTATTTTGGACATATATTTTGCTTGTTAATTTAACTAATTTGACGGTTAGAATAACTGCATAGCAGTGGTAACCGTTTTTCGGTTTTAGTTGGTCATATTCCATTCTCTGTTTTGGTTCTGGTTCATAATATCAAAACATATTCATAGTTCGTAAAATCTGAGTTTTATCCGATTAAAGATTTCGATAGAACCATCGAAATACTTCGATTTGAAAGTGTTTACACGACTCTCAGATTAATGTGATCCAAATAACTCTAACAATTTTAATTTAGTTTTAATAAGTATGGTACCTTTAGCCACGACTATAGTCGTTGCTAAAAGTGTTTTCCCTCTCAAAAATTTCGTGAAAAGTCAAGTTTTCCCTCAAAAATTTTGATGAAATACATTTAGCCACGAGAGGGTCGTGACTAAAGGTCTTGGTATTTAATAAAACCTTTTATCTACTCCACACTTTACTCTTTTATCTCATTAATTTACCACAAAAAATTAGTTCGACCCAGCTCCACCACTCCTATCACCACAGAAGACCACCACAGCTACATTCACAACTCCCGTCACCACCATCTTCGCCGACAACTCACAGCTCACGACTAGTTATTAAAGGTTGTTTTGATTTTGTGAAATTAGTTTATGTTATTTTGTGAAATTAGTTAAACTCACCACGAAGGGGCTATTAAACCCAGCCAATGCCAACAAAATAATTGTTGACCAACAATTGTTCTTTATTTAACATAGTGACCCGTTTAAATGTGTTATCTTTTGATATGTTTTTACTTATTTAACTTATGTGAGAAGTAAATCATTAGTTGTGAAAAATCCATCCTTTACTGTTGAAGGTGTTATCTCTTGATATGTTTTTTTGTTTGAAGTATGAAATTAGTTTATGTTATTTCTTGATATAATTTTTTTTTTTATGTTATCTTTATTCTAGTGATGACTGTGATTGATATGAAATTGTCATTTGTAAAAAGCATATTGTTGTTATAATGTTCATTATCGCTATCATGTTAATTTTTGTTATTATATTGTATTTTTAGTTTCCTGATTTGTATGCATTATGTCCAGTTATTATGAAATGTGTACTATTTTGTAGATGTCAATCGAAGTAATCGCGGGGATGCGGGTGGTGATGATCGTCCTCGAGGCCGTTCTAGGGCACCAACCGGAGGCAGCCAAGGTAAAGGATCAATTTTTAGATGCTTTGATTCTTTTGAATTAAACTTGATTTTACTTCTATCATTTTTACAATTATACTTAAACTTGATTGCTTGTCTTATTAATCTTTTTGCTTGAACTTATAGGCTCGGGCGGGGGTAAACGTGGACGTGGTAAAACCACGTTAGCCGCATTTAGAAAGATGTGGGAAGATAACGGTAAGAAACTTCTTCCCATCGAGCTTAAATATCAAAAACAGTTACTAGTTAAGGGAGTGTTTGGGCTATGTTCATTTTTTTGAGTCAAAACAATTTTTGGTCATTTTGGTTAATTAGATCTGTCATAAGTTAGTGTAATTGGTTGTTTATAGTCTAAATTGAGCAGGTTAGGAAAGTTTATAAGCTTCTATATCAATTTTAAAAGTTTTGTGGTCTTAGTCCTTTTTAAACAGTCAAATAGGCAAATCATAGCTTAGGGTCATATTAGTAGGTAAAAGTTGTGTCACAAGAGTCTATTTAGTGTATTTTGACTATTAAAATTGGTGTCTAAAGTATTGCATAGCCTGAGTCTGTTTTGCAATTTCTGAGTCACAAAGTCAAAAACCAAACAGTTGCTGATCTAGGGTCATATCTAGTGCTAATTTGAGTTTTAAAATCCATCTACATTGCTTTTTCTAGTTGTCTAGTTGGTAATCTAAATCTATCATAAGCCTTTGTAGTCTTGCTTGGTCATTTTTTAGTCTCAAAAATCCTTGGTTGCATAACTTCTGTCTGCTATTGTGTAATTGTGTATCTGATATTTTTGATTGTTATGATATATTTGTTTCATGTGTTAACAGCGAAAAATAGGCAAAGATGGTAATCCCGACGAATATCCGAGCCGAATAGATGACTTTGGTCTAATGCATAAGAAAAAAAAACCGGTGCCTACGTGAACGAGGCTACTGCTACCAAGCACGTAAGTTACAACACATTATTTACATTTTTCATTTTTTTTAACGTGAACATGGGTGTTTGGCACTGTAAGGAAAATGCAAGTACAGTAGCTATGTAACAAAAATTTCCGTTGTGCTATTTGTTTTATCGGTATAATGAAGTAACGAAGTTACTAAGTGCTATTTGTTTTTATCGGTATAATGAAGTAGCTATGTTATACTTACTCGTTATCATGTCTTTAAGCAACCACTGCACATGCATATATTCTTTTGTAATCTTTATTTATTTTTATTTTTTTCTGCAACTACACAGAAAGAACTCGAAGACGCCAAAAAGAGCACCCAAGAGAGCGGGGAGAATGTGCCCGAAATTGAAATAATGGCAAAGGTTTTAGGAACACGGAGTGGGTACACCCGTTCGGTGGGGCGAAAGCTTAAAGGGGTTTCAAGTTCCTCTTCGGCTACATCTTCGTCTTACTATAGTGCTTCAAAGACATATACACAAGAGGAAGTGAATAAGCTATTCGTCGAGGAACGTAAAAGTATGAAAAATACTATGAAAAAAACTATTCGTAAACAAGTTGCAGCCTCCTTTAACAAGAAACTTGAAAACATGTTGACACAATTGGCCGACAAAGGTATAAGTTTGGATAAAGTATCTGTGGTTGGCAAAGAGGATGAAGAAAATGAAGAAAGCGATGACGAAGGAATGGAGGATGTAGATGATGAGATGGAGAATGAAGATGAAGGAACAGATGAAGACGATCAAGATGAGTAGGTGTTATGTTTTCGCAAAATAATTTAAGTTATAACTATTGTCTTTTGGTACTATGAATCATGTTGAAACGATTTAGGATTCTATGAATCATGTTGAAACGAATTAGGATTTGTTGAGACTGTTTATGTTAATATGAATTATGTTGATATTTGGGATTGTTTGTAAGTTACGGACCGAGAATGGCATCCGGGAAAAGCTGGGAAAACTGCAGGTTTGCTGAAACAGCAGCTGCATTAATACAGAAAAAAACACTGTTTTTAGCTACGACAGGTCGTGACTAAAAGTGGAACATAGTTTTATGTTTGGGCTTTTAGACACGAGTGTGTCGTGTCTAAAAGATTACACACAAACTACCAGCATACTTATAGCCACGAGACGTCGTGGTTAAAAGTTTAACGTTATTTCAATACTTCTCTTTTTGTCACGGCCTGGTCGTGGCAAAAAGTTTTCCAATTAAATATTAATATATATTTAGTCACGGTTGTCGTGACAAAAAGTTTTAATAATATTTTAATTGGTTTTTTTATTATATTTTTTCAAACTGTACAGTGACGCCTGATCGTGACTAAAAGTAGTTGACTTTTATGGCTAAAAGGGTCGTGACTAAAGGTATGAGCCAGACGTGACAAAAAAGTCTTTAGCCACGGGCCTATTGCCACGATCATTTAGTCACGAAATTTCGTGACAATAAGTTTATAGCCACGACAAATTGACTATTAGACACGATTTTGGGTCGTGACTAAAAGCGTCGATTCTTGTTGTGACAATTGTGAGACGAAGGCATGATGTAAATCAAAAGGGATATATATAGATCTTTTCCCCTAACGCGTGAATCAAAAATGGTAGGTCATGTCTTCCTGTTTATGTTTTGTGTCGGTTTAGAAAAGATGCTATATAGTTAATTATGGATGATATACGATCCATGTGTGGGGTTATTTTATTCTGAGAGTTTACTGTGTACCATATATAAGTTGTGAAGTAATAAGGTGAAGTATTTGAGGAATGTGATAAGTCAATATCTATTATCCTTCCCAAAACGTGTAAATTCATAAGGGAAATCGTGTTTCTATTGGTAAAATATTATAAAGCTTTATAAATTAATTTTTTCATGTCACATCAATAAGTTTGAGACCTTTTGAGTTAATAAACCTATTTCTACTATGCCATAAACATCTTAAAGCTTTATAATTGTTTCTCACAACACATGCATTAAATGTCTTGAGATTATGAAGAGGTCTAACATCTAGGACCTTTTCATGCCACATGTGTATGAAATAAAACTCCACTATGGCTAATATAAAACATAAACCTTTTCAAGTTTTTTGGACATATTCTTAGACCTCTCATAGTGGATGCCCTTAAGCAAGAGTAATATATGTAATGTAATTTAATAGGTACATTATTCGGTCTTATCACCTCCACATGTTAAACGTGTGAAAAGTTGGGAA
The DNA here is from genome assembly GCA_030686995.1 of Artemisia argyi. NCBI lineage: Eukaryota > Viridiplantae > Streptophyta > Magnoliopsida > Asterales > Asteraceae > Artemisia > Artemisia argyi. The sequence continues at coordinate 121,954,370 of CM060703.1, forward strand.
CAAAAGGGGTTTTCGATTCTAACTCATTATACAAACATACATTTATCAGGATTCTTAGCTACAGTACCTTTTTGCTACAGTGTTTTGTGAGAGGTGCTACAGTTGAATGTATAGTGAAATTAATATTTTAATGTGCGGTATAAACCGGATATTCTCGATTTTTCTTCGTCTCTCTCAGTAACACACATCAACCGAAAAAAACACACACACAAAGACTTTCCACAACCCACAAAACACACATATACACAAATGATCAGCTCAAACATACCCGATCTCAAATCTAACTCAAATGAAAAGAAACAAAAAAACACTGATACAATCATCTGGGAAAAAAATTGATACAGTCATTCAAGCGTTGGTTACATCATTTTTTTTAAGGTTTGAAACCCTGATTTCGAGCTTCAATTAGGGTAGTGTTAAACAAACTAAATAGGCTGCCGCATAATTAAAGGTATCATTTTTTATGTTTCTAAAAAGGGTTGAAATTGTTTTGTCTTTTATTTAATAAGGTGGTTTTTAGTCTCTGATTTATGTTTACTTTGGTTAAAGGATGTATTTTTTGTGTCACTGATGTTGGATTTCTTATGTTAATTTTGTCTGTGATGGGTTTCAGGAAAGCATATGATTTATGATGCTGTGCTGGAAGCTTGAAAGATTCATACCAAATGCAAAAATCAGGAGGTAATTAGGGGTTTTGGTTTTTATGTTTTGATTAGCTGAAAAAGGCCTTTTTTAAAGCCACTGATTTGGTGAGTTCTTAAGAGCTTGCATTCGTGTTTAGGCTATATTATCAGTTTTCACAATTATGGTAGAATTCATTGTTCTTTTTTGGTTTTTATTATGTATGATTATTGATAATAACATTCTTTTTGGATGCCGCTATTGAACTATAAAGAATGCTTTGGTCGATATGGAAAAGTAATAAAGGTTTTCCTTTATCGGATGGTTCGATGGGTATTAAATTGAGGCTATGACTCACTTTGTAAGCGTTTGAAGGTGGTGAAGACGATTTTGTAAGTTTATCGTTAAAAGGATGTTAAAGAATTCATCCTTTTTTTACCTATGGATTTTTACCTGATTATTGGTTAACTATCTGTAGGGAAGCAATGATTCCTTTGGGATGATAACAATTGTAGCCATGGCCTTCCACCTTCCTACACTGGTAAATATTCTTGCTCTCCTATTTATCGGAAAATAGATTTTTGCTTAAAATCGAAATGGGTCATTAATTATGAGTGTAGATGTTGCTAAATAAAGTGGTTTGTGGTGGATTGAATGATGCCAATGACGTGTTTCATGAAATTTTAAGGGTTTAAGAAATAAGGAATATGGAAGTAAAATATTATTTGTTATTGTTAGCTGAAAGGTAAGGAATTGCTTAAAGGACATTAATTTTGGTTTGTTTCTTCATAAATCATCAAATTATGATAATGTTTTGTTTTATGATTATTTTGTTATCTTTTGATGCATGGGAATTGCACCAGGCTTTACCTCTCGAGGGATCTCGAGAAGCTTACAACCCCCACCACGTAGTTTACCTGATCGTTGTAGTATAGTATAGTGACAAGTATCGGGGGATTGATCGTTCAACTCAGGAATAGTGTCGCTAGGATTAAAAAGCCTAAAAACTAGGTCTAGAGGTGAGGGATGATTCTTTTTGTATTTTTTATATTTTATAAAAGCAAGTAAAAATCTAGGGTTTTGGAGGAGTGGCGGAATTAGTTGCTAGTCAACTAACCTAATGAGTAAAGATGCAATCAAAATAAAATAATAAAAAAGAAAATAAACTAAATTAAACTAGTGGTGTGAGCAATATATGGGAGAATTGTGTTTACTTAGATTTCATTACTCCCTAGATATCTTTTACAGGTTAATTACTTGTTATAGTTGCGTGGATGACGGGTTATATTCCTTAATACCAATCATGGGGTGGCGTACTTACTTCCTCAATTCTATAAGCTCCTACTTCACTCCTATGTCGAGCCGGCTAAGAAGTTCCTAACACGGGATCACTAGAATTCGCTCATGCATTAAATACAATCATAAAAACCTAGTACACATCGGTTCATATTTCTTAAGACGTTCAAGCAAGTTACACAATGGAGATCTGCCAGTTTTCTTAAGCCTAACATTGAAATCATTCATCCATTACAACTATAAACAAGCAATCAACCTATAATCAATATCTAGATTTCATTACATCAAAGCAAACACGTAAAAGATCTAGCCTAGCATGTTAAAATCAAGACAAGCATAAGATATATTCAAACAACACATAGACATATTGAATGAATTGAAAGGAAACTTATCTCAATTGAACATGAAGGGTTTCAAGGGGTGAAAACCCTTGAAAATACTGTTACAAACGACCTAGGGTTTATTAGGTTCGGCCCTACAATTCTCCACACAAGTTCCTCTCTTAATGAATGAAAAATAGAAAAGTATATATAGATTTTGTGAGGTGACGGCGTCAAGAGGAAAAATCTGACGCCGTCATCTCACCGCCAATAAAGGTCTCGGACTGCCTAGATCCATATCTGACGCCGTCATGTGTAATCTTTTTCCAGGCCGTCACCAAATTTACTCTTGACGCCCTACTTCTGACGCCGTCACGTTTTCTCTGGGCCGTCATCCATTTTGCTCCTGACGCCGTCACAAAATTCTTCTTGACGCCGTCAGGTACTGTTCCCAGCAAGGAAAATTAAGTCTTTGCCGTTTTCTTCACTTTTATGCTCCAAAAACATCCAAAATGCTTCCTTTTCCAGAATTCACTCCCAAAGTACCTAAAATCACAAAAGGAACGATTTAGGGCAATATTTGATCAAATAAATTCCAATTCCGGCTTAAATGACCCCCTAAAAATGGTTCATTTTTCGCCTCATCATATACCCTTACACTTAAGATTTGCTTGTCCTCAAGCAAATGCGCTTTTATTCTAGTTAAAATACAAGTTAGGGGTCATTTAACACTAATATAAAAGTAATTACAACAAATAATCGTTCCACTAAAGACCAAAGACAAGAACGGAGGTCATACACTAGCACCTCACAAATAGTGTTTAGATACTCACATCTCTCGGGTGTAATAAAGTATATATCACAATATGGAAATGGAAAACATCTCTCACTACCTGTCATAGCAAAATAGATTACCATAGGCTTGGGAAAGGATCAAACCTTCACCACATGGCGTAAGCACCTAGGATAAACTATCAAAGAGGTCTTTTAAAGGGTTGTAACATTAGGTGTAGGGATATGGAATACACGTTTTTCTTGGATATAGGCAATCTTTACTGGTGGCGAGTTAATAATCTTGGTTAATTACATGTACAATGTGGCGTTGCTAAGCCAAGACTAGACTCGACTTAAGCTAATAAATGAAAAATAACAAAAACATAAAATAAACATAGAATGAAACGGGATGGTAGTCCGTATGTTTTTTCTCTCTATTTTTTATTTATTTATTTATTTATTTATTTATTTTTTTTGCATACACTTTTACCCTACCATCCAAAATAATACATCATAGGGAATGTACATTTCCCTTACACTTGAATCTTTACATACTTTACAATAAACTAATCTAATTACTCGAATTAAGATAATCAAAACACTTGGAGTACTTTTAAGATTAACGCACATGTGGGGGTAATAATATGATGTTCTTCCCCATTACTCCATAACATAAGTACTTTACCCATGAGTCTCAATCGTCCCAAAATAATATGTACAAGGATATGATTCGTCTTAGCAACCATGTAATCAATTAGATAATTAACTAAGGGTTTAAACAAATAACAATAATGCACTAAAGATAAGTGCATACACGGAAGGCTAAGGCGATTTGGTTGTACATTTAAGTGGGGTGTAACAAATTCTTCCTTTAAGTAAGATGCTTAAAGTTAGAAACGAAAAGATATGTAACAATTCGCATTTTCAGATTACTATTCATTTCTACTATTCACTTTTTACTATTCACTTTCACTATTCACTCCCAAAATTTTTATTTCATATTCTCGTAAGTTAAACTATTTTAATGATAATCCGAGAATTTGACACTCGTCGGATCATTTCTACAAAAATCACGAAACCGTGTCCGAGATTTACTTTTAGGTTTAAACGTCATTCCAGCATCCCGATATGTCCATAAAACACTATAAACAATAGAAATATAATTTTCTCTCATTTTACGAAAATTCCAAAAGTTTTGGAATTTTACGTTTTCCAGTTCAGCGTTTTACGCGAATTACGCGTTTTAGACCCGCGTTTCCATTTTTAGCAGCGTTTAAGCAACCATATAGAACTTGTCACTCATTAAATATGCTAAGTTAGGTTATATTAATAAGTTATAACATATTTATAAGTTTCATATTTTTAGGATACCCGATTTTAAGTTTCATGACTTAACGACTTACCGTTAGCGATTACCGGGACCAAAACTCACTCCGTAAGTCAAGATAAGTATCCAAGTCATGCAAGACTTATCCAAAACAACTAAACCTCCTCATTTCTAGCCTATTACACCTTTTGTATGACTCATAGGATAGAACATGCTTAGATTTATCACAAGTGTAAGTTTACTTAACCTAAAAGACTTCTAAAACCTTACAACTCTTAACCTCCTCACTACACCTTCCTAACACCTTCCTAACCTCCTTAAGGCACTATAAATACCCTCCTCATCCTCTCCTAATCGTTCACCACACATAACACACTTAAATCACACAACCTTTCATCTTTGATTTCCAAGTTCCAAGTTACACATAAGAGTTGAAGGCCTAGTTATTCTCTACATGAAACTAGTGTTTATTTGGTGATTCCATGGATGAATGTCACAACTCGTAATTTCCGGTCATTTTCCAAACCTCGACAATTTACTATTCACAAGTTACTATTCATCATTTACTATTCATCGATCACTATTCATCGTTTTCGAGGTCAATTTGACATTCCGAGAAACATTCAGAAATTTTACTATTCACTTGACACTATTCATTTCTGAGAGAAAACCACTATTCACGTGCATTACTCATGTCATCGTAAATTTAGTTTACGAGTATTCAAATTCGCGTAACCGTATTGGTTCAGGAGCGAATTCATGCATTATTATCAGGGACACTTCATACAGACTAGAAATAGTCCGCGTATCATCATTATATCACTTGCATACTATTCCACTCGTAGGATAATTAAATTAGTACTTTTGGTATAATTAACTTTACGTATAATTATTTCTATATAAACGTTAACAAACGATCAATAATGTGACTAACACGTCCGACACTCCCGACTATGATCCTAATATATTTTTATATTCATTTTAATAATATATAAATTATATTATTAATTTACCCGGTATTTTGGAAATTTATTTAATTTATATCGTACGCCTAATTTATTTACGACGGTTTTCGTAGAAATTAAACAATAATTATCTAAACACCCAATATTTATACCCGACATATTTTTACAATTTTTATAACTTTATTATGTCCCGGTTAACTCCGTTAAAATTTATTTTTAGTTAACTCGGTACCCGGTAATACCTAAGACACACAATATATAACTAAATCATACACCAAAAGTCAAGTTTTTGCAAAACTCTTCCACCCTTTGACAATTGCCGCCCCCCCCCCCCCCCCCCCCCCTCTTTGATTTCCCTAAATTGTGGATCTTGTCTTGTACCATTTTCTTATAATGCATATAACTTATACAATTCATCTCATTTCATCCAAAAACAACAAGTAAACTTTTCTTTCTTTTCTCTCTTTGGGTTGGTGCTCGGCCAAGAACACAACAACAACAAGAATCCATAACTTTTCCAAGATCAAGTGTTAATCTAGTTCCTTTTGTTGTCCTTGTTTGGGTTTTGTGAAAAAAACTCAAGGTTTCTTAGGTTTTTCTCATCCAAGCTCATTAATCTTTCTAAGTAAGTTGTCAAACTCTTTTCCATAATTTCTTCATGTTATTTTTATGATCATATGATTTCTATACAAGATCTTGTGCATTTGTTAGCTTATACCACTTCATTTTATAAACTATTAACTTATAAACCCTAGAAATGTTTATTTTGGATTTCCTTGTTAGATCCACTAGATTGATGATGTTTAGGAACCCATGACACCCTAAGAAGGTGCATGGTAGGATTAGACTAGTTTTGTGGTGCTTGAAAGTGGTTTGATTGAAGTTAGAACTAGTTTGGAGACTTGAAAATGGTTTTTGAAACTACATATTGAACTACTGTCCCTATTTTTAGTTCGTGGGAAAATCAGTTGATGGTGGTTAAATTTTGACCAAAGATTTAGAAAATACTTTCAAAAACGAAACTTTAGGCGAAAGAACGGATTAAAACGAGTTTATAACGAAGGAGATATGATTTTTGTAAATTTAACGACGAAAACTATTTTTCTAAAAACTGCATGCTGTTTGGCAGTTTTCGACGGGTAAATAGAGGCATTAAATGTAATCTAGAGGAACCGAGCTATCGAAAATATATTACTACATACTAAAACAAATCCGTGAATATAAAGAACGAGGAAAATGAACCTAAAACGACCAAGTTATGCCCGTTTTAACATCGTCAAAACTATATATATATATATATATATATATATATATATATATATATATATATATATATATATATATATAGTCACTACTAGAAAATAATAACTTACGCACTAAATGGTATATTTTCTAGAACTGTTACTAAGGACTATATTCTTAACAAATGAATACGTATGACCCAAAAGAATATTTATACGACTTAACGACGTTATTTTAAGGTTTTCGATACGAGGAATATAACGCTAACATTTTCATACGATATACTACGACAAGTTATATACTTCTATATTTGGACTTATTTTCCTAAGTATGGAAACTATTTTACTTTGACAATAACTAGTATTTCCAAGTTACGAGTGGTATAGGCATCATGTGCATGTGCATTCATTTCATCACGGCATGATCTAAATTAGATCACAATTATTCATTTAGGTTGCGGCTAGTGTTCGCGCCTCATTGTCCCGATTACTTTACCATCGTTGTGCCATCTTTGTACTATCACTCCAGGTGAGTTCTCATAGCCCCGTTTTTAGTACTTATTTGATTTTAAATCCCACGGGGGAGAATACATTGCACAATTATTTTTGTACATGCCCAAGTATTAAATTCCATACATTGCTTAAGTTGTTAGTACTATCACTTCAAGTCCCCTTATTATCATGGACCGTTAATTATATTGCCAAGCGAGAGTGAGTGGATAGATCTATCGAGGGTGACTCCTCCATTCGTGTTTGGGTTGCTCCATAAGGAAAACGAATGCATTTCATGTCTGAATATTTAGAGTGCCTGATAAACACTCCTTTGGGGCCAATTTTAGTACGTCGAGCTTCGGTGCCATGAGCTTAAGAGACAATGTAGCACTTTTGACATTTTAGTACTTTACTTTATACTTGTGGCTATTGTACATACGATTTAACTTATAAACCTATGATTATTCACCAATTTTATGTTGACCGTTTTTCGCAATGTATTTCTCAGGTTATTAAGGTAGCTCATGTTGCATACATTTGGACCTTCATGGAGTCGCGGAGTCGACGCGTCTCACCATATTTTCTGCACTTATGAAACGTTTGATCTTGTTGAACTTATTTTAACTATATTGGCAAACTCTTTTGGGACCTAAGCTTTGTAAACTCTGAATGTTTTAATGATCAAACGCTGTATTTTCTAAACGACACTTTAGGTCGTTCAATATAACTGTAACTATGGTGCTATGACAGTCACCCCCAGGTATTCCATTCCGCTGCTAAAAACAGGTATTTTGGGGGTGTGACAGATTGGCATCAGAGCTAAGGTTATAGCGAACTAGGATGTATCTTGGACCCTAGACTATAACCACATCATCATAGCATCTCATCATTTCATCATAGGTGCATATCCACTATACATGTTGCTTTACGTACACACTGTATGAGTTATTCATACCCATACTCATATATATATGATTATATTGACCTGGTTCACAAGTGACATGTCTTCAGATACCCACGCTGTTATCCTTTCGTCGGATTCCGACATTGAAGATGCCTTGTCATCTTCCACTACCATTATACCACCAGCTGTACTTACACCACCATTAGCACTATTGATTTGTCATAGGAGCAAGGTTCTCATTCAGCCTATACATAGAATGCCGTTTGGTAGAGTATTCAGACTAAATTTTAATGGACTTACTAGGATGCTTATTGCAAGGGAGATAGTATGTTTTCTTTCCTTCACTAGTAGGGCGCTTACTACTCAGATACTACCGCCACCATCAATCGCTTATTACACTATTGGTCGTCCATAGTGCATACTTCAGCTTTACCTCTTAGATGTCGCGAGATTGCGTGAAAGATGGTAGTATTCCATTCACTCTTATCATCATTATCTCCTAACTCATCACTCGGATTTCATCGTCATCAATGTTATTCTCATCCTTTAGAATACCACTATTGTCAGTTCCTTTTTCCATTTCCACTTGCCAGGAATTAGATAACACCTTGTGGATAATACCAAGATTACAGACTCAACAGGAACATCTGCAGGTTCCTCAAGAATTGCTTAGAATCTACACTATCTAGGACTTGATCGATGCACAATTTCAGACATCACTTCAGGACTATCTCGACCTTATGATGCCATAAACCTGATTTCACCTAAAAGGACTACAGGAAATCTTTAGACTAGACTTATATCCTTACTAGCTTTTACTATTATCCTAGCCACGAGAGGTGTGGCATTATTCGAAAAAACTTGTGGTATTTTGATTGTTGTACAACGGAATCACCAAGTGTTGACTCTACCATATGGATATGGTTGTGCTATCTTTGATATTGGTCCATATAGACCGAAACCTTCATGTATTATATTCATGTGTTATGAATAGGATGATCCTTATTACCTATAGATTCTCATGGACTCTTATGATTTTATGGAAATAGATTTAAGCAAACCTCTCCAAGCATGACGCAAGCCGCTGTTGGACAATTCATTGCCAGGAACATAACTACCACCCTCACCAAGGAACTTACTCACGTGGAATTTATGGGTTGTAATCCCTCCTCCTTTAGCGGAAATATAGACACAATGGAATTTCTCAAATGGTTCGAAGAATTAGAAACAATCTTTCAATGTGGCGACTGCCGTAAGGAAGACAAAGTTAAGTTCGCCACTTGCACTTTTCAGGAGCATGCCCAGAAATGGTGGACTAAGTATGTCCAGGTAGTAGGAGTTGATGCTGCTTACTCACACTCTTGGGAGAAACTAAAAAGGATGATGAGTTTGAAGTTCTGTGTGAAAAGCGAATTACAAGCAATCGAACAGGAAACACTAAACCTTACCATGGTAGGAGATGATGTTGTTAAGTATACTGCTTCTTTTTATGATTCCGCTCGACTAGGCTCTGCAATAGATGAACCAGAAAGCAAGAAACTTGAAAGGTACATCAGAGGACTTTCTCCTGAAATTCGTATGTTGGTCAACTCATTGGAACCTGATACCATGCCTAAAGCTATCAGGATGGCGATCGAAGCAAAGGAACGCATAGCTCACCCCAAGATCTTAGGAAGAAAAAGTGACAATAAAAGGAAGTGGAACAACAACCGAGGTGAGAATGCCACACAAGGACCACACAAGAGACAAGGAGTTGCTAAACCTAATGCTACAGGTCTAAAGGAAAAGAATAATTACCTTGGTATTTTACCTAAGTGTGAAGAGTGCCAACATCATCATAACCCAGGACGTTGCCCGGAACCATGTGGCAACTGTAAGAAGGTTACCCACAAAACCAGTGACTGCAGGTTTCCAATTGTGGGTGATGATCAGAAACCATCCATTACATGCTTTGACTGCGGTGTAGTGGGACACTTCAAGAGTGAATGCCCAGAGTTGGGAAGCCAGAATTGGAAGAAGAAGTTTATGTTTTAAAACCATAGTTGGAGCCCTCTAGGGTTGTACTTTTCTTTTGGTACTTTCCATAAGTACGTTGGTGTAACCTAGTAGTATTAACCACTTTCCTATCTAATGTAATGACTATCTTTTGTTACCTTCTGTGATAACCATAACTTTCATTTACTTCATTTTCTATCCCAATCGTTCAATCTTTAAATCGTTTCGCAACATTATACCATTGTCTTATTTAGGGAATAGACCGATTTCGTATTTGACGGATTAGTAGATTATTACCATTCCATAGTATTTACCCATGTATCCAATAAACCATTCAACGAGTTTTATTTCAAACTATTTTACTACCTTATGGGGAAATTGTTTTTACCGAATTTCTAAAATAAGTCGTTTTGTTACCGTACTATAAACTGATTTTTCCGATATTACGCCAAATATTTACTATTATTACGCGGAACAATTTTTATATTACTTTGAAAGGAAATATTTAGTATACCATTTTAATAACAATGCGTTGACACCATCTAAAGCTTTTGAAAAAAATAATATTATTTTGACTAAATCAAGCATCGCATCATTAGTCCTCAACTATACATAGCCTGATCACCTATGTATACTTCGGGAAGGATTATGCCATGAAGGAAATAGTTACTTTTTAAAGTATTGCTAATAACAATCTTCATTTAAAAGCGTTTTAAACAAGTAAACTCTTTTTATAAATATCTTTTTCTGACAAACTTTCCCTGGATACTTACCCCACCTGTCACCCACTTTGTCATTAAATTGGACTTTCCATTGACTTCTTTAGGAGAGACTTCCCATATCAAGTACTAGGAGGATTACTCGATACAAGAAAAACAATAAAAGGGTTGCGGAACTACTAACCTAGACTAGAAGTATACACCAAGACAATTTATAACTCAACAAAAATTCTAAGATGCCACTAGACCATCCGAACCCCCATCTCTGACCTAGTTGTCCAATTTATTTATTCAAAGGTACTAGCAAGACTGAGCTACAGGATCGAACACATTGTGAAGGTACGCTAAGCAACACCATGGGAATAAACCAAGCCTCCTAACCAATACTGTAGAGCGATTTGATTAAACATGACCTCATCCATACGCAAACTTCCCTGTAATGAGTTTTCACCGAGGATAATTGATTTGAGTTAAGGATATCGATATAGATTCCCTTAAGGCATTGTGTTCTCAAGAAATTATAGATAACCTCACCTATACATCAAGAGAGGCATCAGGCCCAAGCATATCTCCCCAGCTACATGTGAAGACAATACGGAAATTCATCGACATAGTATCAATTGAAACCCTCATATTGCCAACATGATGACAATTTCAACGATAAAACCATCTCAAGACTTAAGCTGGTTGAATACCTAGGCTTGTAGTTTTACCAGATACCCACCAATAGGCACCATCCAATATCAGGAAACGAACATTAGACATCTATGCATTATGCGAACATTACCTATCCTATTATTTTATCCTTGTTAGTATTTTCACTTTTAAGTAAAGTCGATTTAAAAATTTGTGTTTATACAAATCACATATCTCGTAGAAAATAATTTTTGAATTGCCTATTTTGAACAAATACGATCCTTTTAATCAATATTTAGCTAAACCATTGTACAATGGGAAATATATAAACATCAAACTTTGGTAAACAGTCCTATTCACAACATGTTTGAAAACCGCGTCACATTTCCTAACTATTGAATTTTGAATCTTCAAGAAAGATATTATTTAGTAAACCATTTGCTCCCTTTTCTAAATTCGTTTATTCAGAAAAAGATTTCGACCAAAAACTCAAAAATCGCGAGATAAATTTTGAAAACCAATCACCATGCTACGTCGCTTATGCATTTAGGGCTTTGTGATTTGACAATAAGGAATATTGGAATATGTGTTGAAGGAAATTAGGAGGAACACCATAGAACGATTACAAACGTCAGTAATGGAGACCAAGCACAGTAGGCAAAGATTGACACATGTCTTAGCAATCGATTAGACTAAAACACGAGGAATCAAAATTGTTACCCATATTCTATCTTCTTCGTATAACGCCGTGTTCGAAAGACGTAACGTTGTGGAATTAGTCACAAGATTTATTGTACCAATTCAATTATTCCTGATAAAGGTAATCGAATCACCTTGGACTTCTAGCAATCATTTTAAGATTACCTTCAGAACCCTATTTAGACGTAAACACCGCCTATTATCCTCAGACCGATGGTCAGAACGAGAGAACGATTCAAACATAGGAAATTTATACTCAGAGTATGAGTGATTGACTCTAGAAATGGTTGGACTAACCATTTACCATAAATCAGATTCTTTTACAACCATAGTTATCGCACGAGCATAGAGACTACACCATTTGAGGCACTTTATGGTCGAAGTACCAATTACCCATTTACAGACCGAAATCGGAAAGTTAAATTCACTGGTCTAGAACTAAACTATGGAACAACAAAGGAAATTTCACAAGTCAAGAACCATTTACAAGCAACGAGAAACTGGTAGAAATCCTTGAACAGCAAACTAACCAGGTTCACGTGAAAGAACGAGCTAAGTAGAAAGCTTTGCCTTGGAGAGGCATGATACGATTTTGGTAACACGAGAGATTGAACCTTTAAGTATATTGGACCATTTCAGATTCATGTTAGAATCGACCAGCTGACATATAAGATTTGAGTTCTGACAGAGTTCAGCAACATATATTACCCATATTACATTATAAACCTGAAAAAGCACTGATCATCTATTGACGAACCAAACTCGGAAAAAGCCAAACTCACTATTCCTGTAGGCACTCATGAAATAACCAGGAATTTCCTGCAAATCAAGAATCAGTTACAAGTCGATAAGTTGTAAACCCTTAGAATTTCAAGTTGGTGGTAGGGTCACGTTAAAAGTTCTGCCTAGGAAAGGCACGATATTATTCAGAAAATTTGAAAGTTAAACCCGATATACACTGGACCACGTAATATTTCAGACAGAGTAGACCTAGTGGCCGTCAGACTTGAGCCTTGTTAAAGAACAGCCGGATTACACAACTATGTTTCACCTATTCAAATCCCAAGAAATGACTTTCAGATTAGTCACTCATAATCCCATTTGGAAAGGAATCCAACCCAAAGACAAACGTAAAATTGGTAAGAACCAATAGAAATCATGGACTGTTAGCTCGAACGGTTGAAGCAAAGTCGAATTCCTATCGTGGAAGTTCGCTGGAATTCTCAAATATTATCATCTTTTCACCAATACCACTTCAGAGACCAACACAAACTGAACTTCGGGACGAAGTTCCTGTTAGAGGGGAAGACTGTCACAACTCGTAATTTCCGGTCATTTTCCAAACCTCGACAATTTACTATTCACAAGTTACTATTCATCATTTACTATTCATCGATCACTATTCATCGTTTTCGAGGTCAATTTGACATTCTGAGAAACATTCAAAAATTTTACTATTCACTTGACACTATTCATTTCCGAGAGAAAACCACTATTCACGTGCATTACTCATGTCATCGTAAATTTAGTTTACGAGTATTCAAATTCGCGTAACCGTATTGGTTCAGGAGAGAATTCATGCATTATTATCAGGGACACTTCATACAGACTAGAAATAGTCCGCGTATCATCATTATGTCACTTGCATACTATTCCACTCGTAGGATAATTAAATTAGTACTTTTGGTATAATTAACTTTACGTATAATTATTTCTATATAAACGTTAACAAACGATCAATAATGTGACTAACACGTCCGACACTCCCGACTATGATCCTAATATATTTTTATATTCATTTTAATAATATATAAATTATATTATTAATTTACCCGGTATTTTGGAAATTTATTTAATTTATATCGTACGCCTAATTTATTTACGACGGTTTTCGTAGAAATTAAACAATAATTATCTAAACACCCAATATTTATACCCGACATATTTTTACAATTTTTATAACTTTATTATGTCCCGGTTAACTCCGTTAAAATTTATTTTTAGTTAACTCGGTACCCGGTAATACCTAAAACACACAATATATAACTAAATCATACACCAAAAGTCAAGTTTTTGCAAAACTCTTCCACCCTTTGACAATTGCCGCCCCCCCCCCCCCCCCCCCTTTGATTTCCCTAAATTGTGGATCTTGTCTTGTACCATTTTCTTATAATGCATATAACTTATACAATTCATCTCATTTCATCCAAAAACAACAAGTAAACTTTTCTTTCTTTTCTCTCTTTGGGTTGGTGCTCGGCCAAGAACACAACAACAACAAGAATCCATAACTTTTCCAAGATCAAGTGTTAATCTAGTTCCTTTTGTTGTCCTTGTTTGGGTTTTGTGATAAAAACTCAAGGTTTCTTAGGTTTTTCTCATCCAAGCTCATTAATCTTTCTAAGTAAGTTGTCAAACTCTTTTCCATAATTTCTTCATGTTATTTTTATGATCATATGATTTCTATACAAGATCTTGTGCATTTGTTAGCTTATACCACTTCATTTTATAAACTATTAACTTATAAACCCTAGAAATGTTTATTTTGGATTTCCTTGTTAGATCCACTAGATTGATGATGTTTAGGAACCCATGACACCCTAAGAAGGTGTATGGTAGGATTAGACTAGTTTTGTGGTGATTGAAAGTGGTTTGATTGAAGTTAGAACTAGTTTGGAGACTTGAAAATGGTTTTTGAAACTACATATTGACCTACTGTCCCTATTTTTAGTTCGTGGGAAAATCAATTGATGCTGGTTAAATTTTGACCAAAGATTTAGAAAATACTTTCAAAAACGAAACTTTAGGCGAAAGAACGGATTAAAACGAGTTTATAACGAAGGAGATATGATTTTTGTAAATTTAACGACGAAAACTATTTTTCTAAAAACTGCATGCTGTTTGGCAGTTTTCGACGGGTAAATAGAGGCATTAAACGTAATCTAGAGGAACCGAGCTATCGAAAATATATTACTACATACTAAAACGAATCCGTGAATATAAAGAACGAGGAAAATGAACCTAAAACGACCAAGTTATACCCGTTTTAACATCGTCAAAACTATATATATATATATATATATATATATATATATATATATATATATATATATATATATATATATATATATATATATATATATATATATATAGTCACTACTAGAAAATAATAACTTACGCACTAAATGGTATATTTTCTAGAACTGTTACTAAGGACTATATTCTTAACAAATGAATACGTATGACCCAAAAGAATATTTATACGACTTAACGACGTTATGTTAAGGTTTTCGATACGAGGAATATAACGCTAACATTTTCATACGATATACTACGACAAGTTATATACTTCTATATTTGGACTTATTATCCTAAGTATGGAAACTATTTTACTTTGACAATAACTAGTATTTCCAAGTTACGAGTGGTATAGGCATCATGTGCATGTGCATTCATTTCATCACGGCATGATCTAAATTAGATCACAATTATTCATTTAGGTTGCGGCTAGTGTTCGCGCCTCATTGTCCCGATTACTTTACCATCGTTGTGCCATCTTTGTACTATCACTCCAGGTGAGTTCTCATAGCCCCGTTTTTAGTACTTATTTGATTTTAAATCCGACGGGGGAGAATACATTGCACAATTATTTTTGTACATGCCCAAGTATTAAATTCCATACATTGCTTAAGTTGTTAGTACTATCACTTCAAGTCCCCTTATTATCATGTACCGTTAATTATATTGCCAAGCGAGAGTGAGTGGATAGATCTATCGAGGGTGACTCCTCCATTCGTGTTTGGGTTGCTCCATAAGGAAAACGAATGCATTTCATGTCTGAATATTTAGAGTGCCTAATAAACACTCCTTTGGGGCCAATTTTAGTACGTCGAGCTTCGGTGCCATGAGCTTAAGAGACAATGTAGCACTTTTGACATTTTAGTACTTTACTTTATACTTGTGGCTATTGTACATACGATTTAACTTATAAACCTATGATTATTCACCAATTTTATGTTGACCGTTTTTCGCAATGTATTTCTCAGGTTATTAAGGTAGCTCATGTTGCATACATTTGGACCTTCATGGAGTCGCGGAGTCGACGCGTCTCACCATATTTTCTGCACTTATGAAACGTTTGATCTTGTTGAACTTATTTTAACTATATTGGCAAACTCTTTTGGGACCTAAGCTTTGTAAACGCTGAATGTTTTAATGATCAAACGCTGTATTTTCTAAACGACACTTTAGGTCGTTCAATATAACTGTAACTATGGTGCTATGACAGTCACCCCCAGGTATTCCATTCCGCTGCTAAAAACAGGTATTTTGGGGGTGTGACAAAGAATTAGGAGCTACACAAGGGTACTAGGCCTGAGTTAATAAGGTTTTCACAAGGTCTATATCAAGGCTAGCAAGGGTTTCAAGAGTTGTGGTGAAGGGTTTGCAAGCATAGGTTTAGTGTCCTAGTTTCATACTTGACTTCTTTTCTTTAAAAAGCCTAAAGTTGTAAGAAACCCTAATACACTTTCTTGCTCAATATCATTTTCATGCTTATTATATTTCATTCACGCTATATATGGTCTTCGTATTGTGTTCATGATGTATAAAAACTAGTAAAACAAGTAATGGAAACTATATGTTAACTTATGTTAAGTAATCAAGGAAATTAGTGACTTATATTGAGAACCATGACTAAAATAGAGTAACCATAGTATGAAACACTTATCTACTGTTATAGAGGGTTTTAAAAGGAAAACATATCAATTTGAATCACCTAAAACGAGTACACGAGTCAAAAGTTATGGCCAAAAGAAGTTAGCGAATCTAAAAACCCAAAACTGCCGATACCCTACTATTTGCAATCTGACCTAAATAAACGAGGCCCTTCTGGTCCGTTTCAACAAAAAGTTAAAACACGAAAGTTGTCCGGAACGACGTTTTCGTTCAGGAATAAAGAAGCTCGAACCCTGAAAACGCATAACGAGTGATATTCTTCTTCAAATTCTTAACAGCCCATTTTAATACCCAATTGATAATTTATTGGTTATGGTTAATTAAAACCAAGGGGTCTAATGACCTTAAAGCCGAGACCAAAACCATGGCTAAGGCCAAGGATGAGTCTCAAGACCATGGTAGCCATGACCAAAGCCACGGCAAGGCCACGGCTAAGACCTCAAGGCTTTCTAAACCGAAATCATTATAACTATTATACATGTTTTACAAATTGAATACTACAACACTAGGGAGCTTCATGTGAGGGGTTCCATTTGGGTAAACGGATCGACGAGTTGCTGGATTTACGAATTAAAGTGTCCTAGCTCCTCGAACGTTTACTACATGACCCCCGAATTATGATGACCCGAACGGTAGTAAGAGATATACAAACTATACATGTTTCATAAACCATTTTTATTCAACGACTTACACTATATACTAAGTACTACATCATAAACTATATGCAAGACATATATAGGTAATTCTTCGTATTCTTAGACATTACTCCAACCCTAAGTCGTAACGTTCTATTATAGGCTGCTCTTAGAGACTTTCGCGATTCGACTACCATTTTCATTACTAACTACATAAACTTAAGGTGAGTCATAGCCCCTACTCTTTTCATACTTTTTTTAAACTCTTTTGGGGAGATACATGCTTAAACTACTTGCTTTCTCTTTTACTAAAGACAATTTTACTCATATGTTATGCTATACTTTTATACTCTTAAACATGATGTGTAGTTTTATTACGATATGTGCCTTAATGTGTGAAAACTATGTTATACGCTATATTCTTTAACCACTGTTTAACTCCTGGATGGAGCCGATGGAGAGGTATTGATAGTACTATCGGGCTGACGCCCCCGCCCTTGGTCACCGATTCCTGGCCTTGGGTGAATATAATCCAGCTTTGAAGCATTTGTGCTTATTCTTGTCAAGAGGTTCAGTAGGCTGTTATACTTTACATTAAGCGTGCATATATCGTATACACATATATTGAAATCATGCTATACTTTAGCAGTGGGTTGTGAACACACAAGTTGCAAGTGTTGTTATGTGCGGGACTTGCAACTGAGTGGATTCACGATGTCTTTGCTGTGCGAATATTCTTTAAAGGTTTTTCAACTGTTTTAAGACAAACTTTATGAACTCACCAACCATTGTGTTGTCACTTTAGCATTTTTATCTCAGGTTAGTAAGGCGATAGCTAGTGCGTGGAACTTAGAGTCAAGCTGCATATTCTGAAGACTTACACTTTTATCATTTACCATTCAAAATATTTTGTATACATTTATGTATCATACTTTGGAATCTCATGTTTGTAACTTTGAATTCATTAATCGAATGGTAACTTTTCAAAACGTCTCATTTAGAGGTCGTTTTCTATAACTTGTACTTTGTATTATGAAGTAGCACCCCAAGTGACACAGTCTTCCGCTGCGGTATTTTGGGGGTGTTACAGATTGGTATCAGAGCATTGGTTATAGAGAACTAGGTTGCATTTAGTGCCTAGACTATAACTGCTATATACGTTAAGACTTTCCTCTTTATTTACCTTACACACACTTCATGGGCATATGCTTTTTGTTAGTTGTTTCTTTAGTTCCACGCTGTTAGATGATATGACTTTAGTATTATAAGGACCTCAGAATTTAGTCTAGTCATTAAAAATTTGGAGCTCAGTAATAACTAATTATTTAACTTGATCTTGTGACAGTTCTTGTTTGATGAGACATAAGGTTTAAGTTAAATAATATTATTACTTAGCTTTAGGGATTTGATGACTTGGTTATCTTACTATATGTCGCAAAAATCGAGTTTTTGTGTCGGAAATTCTTAAGTAGGATGATTTAGAATCTCCTTATTTAAATGGATTGGGACGCCTCTTTATTTAAATAAAGAAATTATAAATCACCGAACTATAAGTTTATGATCCCTTACTTACATAAATTTGGACGTTTCTTTATGTAAGTAATGAATTATAAATAAGTGGGCTTATTTTTATCCGATACGACTCCTTAACCAGAATCTTAAATGAATCAGAGTCAACACCACTATTTTAGAGATCCTGAAACCCCAAATTCTCTTAGACACACCGTAAGTAGTTAACATCAACAGAACTTCAGGACGAAGTTCTCTTTAAGGGGTAGGTACTGTAACAATTCGCATTTTCATATTACTATTCATTTCTACTATTCACTTTCACTATTCACTCCCGAAATTTTTATTTCATATTCTCGTAAGTTAAACTATTTTAATGATAATCCGAGAATTTGACACTCGTCGGATCATTTCTACAAAAATCACGAAACCGTGTCCGAGATTTGCTTTTAGGTTTAAACGTCATTCCAGCATTCCGATATGTCCATAAAACACCATAAACAATAGAAATATGATTTTCTCTCATTTTACAACAATTCCAAAAGTTTTGGAATTTTACGTTTTCCAGTTCAGCGTTTTACGCGAATTACGCGTTTTAGACTGCATTTTTAGTTTTAGCAGCGTTTAAGCAACCCGATAGAACTTGTCACTCATTAAATATGCTAAGTTAGGTTATATTAATAAGTTCTAACATATTTATAAGTTTCATATTTTTAGGATACCCGATTTTAAGTTTCATGACTTAACGACTTACCGTTAGCGATTACCGGGACCAAAACTCACTCCGTAAGTCAAGATAAGTATCCAAGTCGTGCAAGACTTATCCAAAACAACTAAACCTCCTCATTTCTAGCCTATTACACGTTTTGTATGACTCATAGGATAGAACATGCTTAGATTTATCACAAGTGTAAATTTACTTAACCTAAAAGATTTCTAAAACCTTACAACTCTTAACCTCCTCACTACACCTTCCTAACACCTTCCTAACCTCCTTAAGGCACTATAAATACCCTTCCTCATCCTCTCCTAGTCTTTCACCAAACATAACACACTTAAATCACACAACCTTTCATCTTTGATTTCCAAGTTCCAAGTTACACATAAGAGTTGAAGGCCTAGTTATTCTCCACATGAAACTAGTGTTTATTTGTTGATTCCATGGATGAATTGGGAGCTACACAAGGGTACTAGGGCTGAGTTAATAAGGTTTTCACAAGGTCTATATCAAGGCTAGCAAGGGTTTCAAGAGTTGTGGTGAAGGGTTTGCAAGCATAGGTTTAGTGTCCTAGTTTCATACTTGACTTCCTTTCTTTAGAAAGCCAAAAGTTGTAAGAAACCCTAATACACTTTCTTGCTCAATATCATTTTCATGCTTATTATATTTCATTCATGCTATATATGGTCTTTGTATTGTGTTCATGATGTATAAAAACTAGTAAAACAAGTAATTGAAACTATATGTTAACTTATGTTAAGTAATCAAGGAAATTAGTGACTTATATTGAGAACCACAACTAAAATAGAGTAACCATGATATGAAACACTTATCTACTGTTATAGAGGGTTTTAAAAGGAAAACATAGCAATTTGAATCACCTAAAACGAGTACACGAGTCAAAAGTTATGGCCAAAAGTAATTTGCGAATCTAAAAACCCGAAACTGCTGATACCCTACTGTTTGCAATCTGACCTAAATAAACGAGGCCCTTCTGTTCTGTTTCATCAAAAAGTTAAAATATGAAAGTTGTCCGGAACGACGTTTTCGTTCAGGAATAAAGAAGCTCGAACCCTGAAAACGCATAACGAGTGATATTTTTCTTCAAATTCTTAACAGCCCATTTTAAAACCCAATTGACCATTTATTGGTTATGGCTAAGTAAAACCAAGGGGTCTAATGACCTTAAAGCCGAGACCAAAACCATGGCTAAGGCCAAGGATGAGTCTCAAGACCATGGTAGCCATGACCAAAGCCACGGCAAGGCCACGGCTAAGACCTCAAGGCTTTCTAAACCGAAATCATTATAACTATTATACATGTTTTACAAATTGAATACTACAACACTAGGGATCTTCATGTGAGGGGTTCCATTTGGGTAAATGGATCGACGAGTTGCTGGATTTACGAATTAAAGTGTCCTAGCTCCTCGAACGTTTACTACATGACCTCTGAATTATGATGGCCCGAACGGTAGTAAGAGATATACAAACTATACATGTTTCATAAACCATTTTTATTCAACGACTTACACTATATACTAAGTACTACATCATGAACTATATGCAAGACATATATAGGAAATTCTTCGTATTCTTAGACATTACTCCAACCCTAAGTCGCAACATTCTATTATAGGCTGCTCTTAGAGACTTTCGCGATTCGACTACCATTTTCATTACTCACTACATAAACTTAAGGTGAGTGATAGCCCCTACTCTTTTCATACTTGTTTTAAACTCTTTTGGGGAGATACATGCTTAAACTACTTGCTTTCTCTTTTACTAAAGACAATTTTACTCATATGCTATGCTATACTTTTATACTCTTAAACATGATGTGTAGTTTTATTACGATATGTGCCTTAATGTGTGAAAACTATGTTATACGCTATATTATTTTACCACGGTTTAACTCCTGGATGGAGCCGATGGAGAGGTATTGATAGTACTATCGGGCTGACGCCCCCACCCTTGGTCACCGATTCCTGGCCTTGGGTGAATATAATCCAGCTTTGAAGCATTTGTGCTTATTCTTGTCATGAGGTTCAGTAGGCTGTTATACTTTACATTAAGCGTGCATATATCGTATACACATATATTGAAATCATGCTATACTTTAGCAGTGAGGTGTGAACACACAAGTTGCAAGTGTTGTTATGGGCGGGACTTGCAACTGAGTGGATTCACGATGGCTTTGCTGTGCGAATATACTTTAAAGGCTTTTCAACTGTTTTAAGACAAACTCTATGAACTCACCAACCATTGTGTTGACACTTTAGCATGTTTATCTCAGGTTAGTTAGGCGATAGCTAGTGCGTGAAACTTAGAGTCAAGCTGCATATTCTGAAGACTTACGCTTTTATCATTTACCATTCAAAATATTTTGTATACATTTATGTATCATACTTTGGAATCTCATGTTTGTAACTTTGAATTCATTAATCGAATGGTAACTTTTCAAAACGTCTCATTTAGAGGTCGTTTTCTATAACTTGTACTTTGTATTATGAAGTAGCACCCCAAGTGACACAGTCTTCCGCTGCGGTATTTTGGGGGTGTTACAGATTGGTATCAGAGCATTGGTTATAGAGAACTAGGTTGCATTTAGTGCCTAAATTATAACTGGTATATACGTTAAGTCTTTCCTCTTTATTTACCTTACACACACTTCATGGGCATATGCTTTTTGTTAGTTGTTTCTTTAGTTCCACGCTGTTAGATGATATGACTTTAGTATTATAAGGACCTCAGAATTTAGTCGAGTCATTAAAAATTTGGAGCTCAGTAATAGCTAATTATTTAACTTGATCTTGTGACAGTTCTTGTTTGATGAGGCATAAGGTTTAAGTTAAATAATATTATTACTTAGCTTTAGGGATTTGATGACTTGGTTATCTTACTATACGTCGCAAAAATCGAGTTTTTGTGTCGAAAATTCTTAAGAAGGATGATTTAGAATCTCCTTATTTAAATGGATTGGGACGCCTCTTTATTTAAATAAAGAAATTGTAAATCACCGAACCATAAGTTTATGATCCCTTACTTAAATAAATTTGGACGCTTCTTTATGTAAGTAATGAATTATAAATAAGTGGGCTTATTTTTATCCGATACGACTCCTTAACCAGAATCTTAAATGAATCAGAGTCAACACCACTATTTTAGAGATCCTGAAATCCCAAATTCTCTTAGACACACCATAAGTAGTTAACATCAACAGAACTTCGGGACGAAGTTCTCTTTAAGGGGTAGGTACTGTAACAATTCGCATTTTCAAATTACTATTCATTTTCTACTATTCACTATTACTATTCACTTTCACTATTCACTCCCGAAATTTTTATTTCATATTCTCGTAAGTTAAACTATTTTAATGATAATCCGAGAATTTGACACTCGTCGGATCATTTCTACAAAAATCACGAAACCGTGTCCGAGATTTGCTTTTAGGTTTAAACGTCATTCCAACATCCCGATATGTCCATAAAACACTATAAACAATAGAAATATGATTTTCTCTCATTTTACGACAATTCCAAAAGTTTTGGAATTTTACGTTTTCCAGTTCAGCGTTTTACGCGAATTACGCGTTTTAGACCCGCGTTTTCAGTTTTAGCAGCGTTTAAGCAACCCGATAGAACTTGTCACTCATTAAATATGCTAAGTTAGGTTATATTAATAAGTTCTAACATATTTATAAGTTTCATATTTTTAGGATACCCGATTTTAAGTTTCATGAGTTAACGACTTACCGTTAGCGATTACCGGGACCAAAACTCACTCCGTAAGTCAAGATAAGTATCCAAGTCGTGCAAGACTTATCCAAAACAACTAAACCTCCTCATTTCTAGCCTATTACACGTTTTTTATGACTCATAGGATAGAACATGCTTAGATTTATCACAAGTGTAAGTTTACTTAACCTAAAAGATTTCTAAAACCTTACAACTCTTAACCTCCTCACTACACCTTCCTAACACCTTCCTAACCTCCTTAAGGCACTATAAATACCCTTCCTCATCCTCTCCTAGTCGTTCACTACACATAACACACTTAAATCACACAACCTTTCATCTTTGATTTCCAAATTCCAAGTTACACATAAGAGTTGAAGGCCTAGTTATTCTCTAAATGAAACTAGTGTTTATTTGGTGATTCCATGGATGAATTAGGAGCTACACAAGGGTACTAGGGCTGAGTTAATAAGGTTTTCACAAGGTCTATATCAAGGTTAGCAAGGGTTTCAAGAGTTGTGGTGAAGGGTTTGCAAGCATAGGTTTAGTGTCCTAGTTTCATACTTGACTTCCTTTCTTTAGAAAGCCAAAAGTTGTAAGAAACCCTAATACACTTTCTTGCTCAATATCATTTTCATGCTTATTATATTTCATTCATGCTATATATGGTCTTTGTATTGTGTTCATGATGTATAAAAACTAGTAAAACAAGTAATGGAAACTATATGTTAACTTATGTTAAGTAATCAAGGAAATTAGTGACTTATATTGAGAACCACGACTAAAATAGAGTAACCATGATATGAAACACTTATCTACTGTTATAGAGGGTTTTAAAAGGAAAACACAGCAATTTGAATCACCTAAAACGAGTACACGAGTCAAAAGTTATGGCCAAAAGAAGTTAGCGAATCTAAAAACCCGAAACTGCCGATACCCTACTGTTTGCAATCTGACCTAAATAAACGAGGCCCTTCTGGTCTGTTTCATCAAAAAGCTAAAGCACAAAAGTTGTCCGGAACGACGTTTTCGTTCAGGAGTAAAGAAGCTCGAACCCTGAAAACGCATAACGAGTGATATTTTTCTTCAAATTCTTAACAGCCCATTTTAATACCCAATTGACCATTTATTGGTTATGGCTAAGTAAAACCAAGGGGTCTAATGACCTTAAAGCCGAGACCAAAACCATGGCTAAGGCCAAGGATGAGTCTCAAGACCATGGTAGCCATGACCAAAGCCACAGCAAGGCCAAGGCTAAGACCTCAAGGCTTTCTAAGCCGAAATCATTATAACTATTATACATGTTTTACAAATTGAATACTACAACACTAGGGAGCTTCATGTGAGGGGTTCCATTTGGGTAAACGGATCGACGAGTTGCTGGATTTACGAATTAAAGTGTCCTAGCTCCTCGAACGTTTACTACATGACCTCTGAATTATGATGGCCCGAACGGTAGTAAGAGATATACAAACTATACATGTTTCATAAACCATTTTTATTCAACGACTTACACTATATACTAAGTACTACATCATGAACTATATGCAAGACATATATAGGAAATTCTTCGTATTCTTAGACATTACTCCAACCCTAAGTCGCAACATTCTATTATAGGCTGCTCTTAGAGACTTTCGCGATTCGACTACCATTTTCATTACTCACTACATAAACTTAAGGTGAGTGATAGCCCCTACTCTTTTCATACTTGTTTTAAACTCTTTTGGGGAGATACATGCTTAAACTACTTGCTTTCTCTTTTACTAAAGACAATTTTACTCATATGCTATGCTATACTTTTATACTCTTAAACATGATGTGTAGTTTTATTACGATATGTGCCTTAATGTGTGAAAACTATGCTATACGCTATATTATTTTACCACGGTTTAACTCCTGGATGGAGCCGATGGAGAGGTATTGATAGTACTATCGGGCTGACGCCCCCACCCTTGGTCACCGATTCCTGGCCTTGGGTGAATATAATCCAGCTTTGAAGCATTTGTGCTTATTCTTGTCATGAGGTTCAGTAGGCTGTTATACTTTACATTAAGCGTGCATATATCGTATACACATATATTGAAATCATGCTATACTTTAGCAGTGAGGTGTGAACACACAAGTTGCAAGTGTTGTTATGGGCGGGACTTGCAACTGAGTGGATTCACGATGGCTTTGCTGTGCGAATATACTTTAAAGGCTTTTCAACTGTTTTAAGACAAACTCTATGAACTCACCAACCATTGTGTTGACACTTTAGCATGTTTATCTCAGGTTAGTTAGGCGATAGCTAGTGCGTGAAACTTAGAGTCAAGCTGCATATTCTGAAGACTTACGCTTTTATCATTTACCATTCAAAATATTTTGTATACATTTATGTATCATACTTTGGAATCTCATGTTTGTAACTTTGAATTCATTAATCGAATGGTAACTTTTCAAAACGTCTCATTTAGAGGTCGTTTTCTATAACTTGTACTTTGTATTATGAAGTAGCACCCCAAGTGACACAGTCTTCCGCTGCGGTATTTTGGGGGTGTTACAGATTGGTATCAGAGCATTGGTTATAGAGAACTAGGTTGCATTTAGTGCCTAAATTATAACTGGTATATACGTTAAGTCTTTCCTCTTTATTTACCTTACACACACTTCATGGGCATATGCTTTTTGTTAGTTGTTTCTTTAGTTCCACGCTGTTAGATGATATGACTTTAGTATTATAAGGACCTCAGAATTTAGTCGAGTCATTAAAAATTTGGAGCTCAGTAATAGCTAATTATTTAACTTGATCTTGTGACAGTTCTTGTTTGATGAGGCATAAGGTTTAAGTTAAATAATATTATTACTTAGCTTTAGGGATTTGATGACTTGGTTATCTTACTATACGTCGCAAAAATCGAGTTTTTGTGTCGAAAATTCTTAAGAAGGATGATTTAGAATCTCCTTATTTAAATGGATTGGGACGCCTCTTTATTTAAATAAAGAAATTGTAAATCACCGAACCATAAGTTTATGATCCCTTACTTAAATAAATTTGGACGCTTCTTTATGTAAGTAATGAATTATAAATAAGTGGGCTTATTTTTATCCGATACGACTCCTTAACCAGAATCTTAAATGAATCAGAGTCAACACCACTATTTTAGAGATCCTGAAATCCCAAATTCTCTTAGACACACCATAAGTAGTTAACATCAACAGAACTTCGGGACGAAGTTCTCTTTAAGGGGTAGGTACTGTAACAATTCGCATTTTCAAATTACTATTCATTTTCTACTATTCACTATTACTATTCACTTTCACTATTCACTCCCGAAATTTTTATTTCATATTCTCGTAAGTTAAACTATTTTAATGATAATCCGAGAATTTGACACTCGTCGGATCATTTCTACAAAAATCACGAAACCGTGTCCGAGATTTGCTTTTAGGTTTAAACGTCATTCCAACATCCCGATATGTCCATAAAACACTATAAACAATAGAAATATGATTTTCTCTCATTTTACGACAATTCCAAAAGTTTTGGAATTTTACGTTTTCCAGTTCAGCGTTTTACGCGAATTACGCGTTTTAGACCCGCGTTTTCAGTTTTAGCAGCGTTTAAGCAACCCGATAGAACTTGTCACTCATTAAATATGCTAAGTTAGGTTATATTAATAAGTTCTAACATATTTATAAGTTTCATATTTTTAGGATACCCGATTTTAAGTTTCATGAGTTAACGACTTACCGTTAGCGATTACCGGGACCAAAACTCACTCCGTAAGTCAAGATAAGTATCCAAGTCGTGCAAGACTTATCCAAAACAACTAAACCTCCTCATTTCTAGCCTATTACACGTTTTTTATGACTCATAGGATAGAACATGCTTAGATTTATCACAAGTGTAAGTTTACTTAACCTAAAAGATTTCTAAAACCTTACAACTCTTAACCTCCTCACTACACCTTCCTAACACCTTCCTAACCTCCTTAAGGCACTATAAATACCCTTCCTCATCCTCTCCTAGTCGTTCACTACACATAACACACTTAAATCACACAACCTTTCATCTTTGATTTCCAAATTCCAAGTTACACATAAGAGTTGAAGGCCTAGTTATTCTCTAAATGAAACTAGTGTTTATTTGGTGATTCCATGGATGAATTAGGAGCTACACAAGGGTACTAGGGCTGAGTTAATAAGGTTTTCACAAGGTCTATATCAAGGTTAGCAAGGGTTTCAAGAGTTGTGGTGAAGGGTTTGCAAGCATAGGTTTAGTGTCCTAGTTTCATACTTGACTTCCTTTCTTTAGAAAGCCAAAAGTTGTAAGAAACCCTAATACACTTTCTTGCTCAATATCATTTTCATGCTTATTATATTTCATTCATGCTATATATGGTCTTTGTATTGTGTTCATGATGTATAAAAACTAGTAAAACAAGTAATGGAAACTATATGTTAACTTATGTTAAGTAATCAAGGAAATTAGTGACTTATATTGAGAACCACGACTAAAATAGAGTAACCATGATATGAAACACTTATCTACTGTTATAGAGGGTTTTAAAAGGAAAACACAGCAATTTGAATCACCTAAAACGAGTACACGAGTCAAAAGTTATGGCCAAAAGAAGTTAGCGAATCTAAAAACCCGAAACTGCCGATACCCTACTGTTTGCAATCTGACCTAAATAAACGAGGCCCTTCTGGTCTGTTTCATCAAAAAGCTAAAGCACAAAAGTTGTCCGGAACGACGTTTTCGTTCAGGAGTAAAGAAGCTCGAACCCTGAAAACGCATAACGAGTGATATTTTTCTTCAAATTCTTAACAGCCCATTTTAATACCCAATTGACCATTTATTGGTTATGGCTAAGTAAAACCAAGGGGTCTAATGACCTTAAAGCCGAGACCAAAACCATGGCTAAGGCCAAGGATGAGTCTCAAGACCATGGTAGCCATGACCAAAGCCACAGCAAGGCCAAGGCTAAGACCTCAAGGCTTTCTAAGCCGAAATCATTATAACTATTATACATGTTTTACAAATTGAATACTACAACACTAGGGAGCTTCATGTGAGGGGTTCCATTTGGGTAAACGGATCGACGAGTTGCTGGATTTACGAATTAAAGTGTCCTAGCTCCTCGAACGTTTACTACATGACCTCTGAATTATGATGGCCCGAACGGTAGTAAGAGATGTTGGAGTATGCTCGTGTCATAATAAATAATTATGTGGCTAGACATATGTGAGCCTATGGGGTCACACACTTATACACAGAGACACCATTTTATAAATTGTATTTATCGTATTTACAATATATAAATGACCACGTAACGCGGGATCTATAACGGGCCATTAAGTACTAAGTTAGACTTAGTGTTTTTGGATTGGACCAACAATGGGCAAACCCATTGAAGGCCCTTACCATGGCCGGCCTAGGGGAAGAGAAAAGGGGCAAGATGGGCTTTTGGAGGGGTTAGATGTAACTATGATTATGATAAGATTAACTTTGATTTAGTCTTTGATTATGACTTATGACATGATACCCTACCAAAACGTTTTCCCCCCTCTCTTTCTCTCAATGTGACGGCAAAACAAACACACCCTTTTAGGGTTTGTGTTTTGATCTCTTGTTTTGCTTCATTTATTGTAGATGAATCAAGAATCATGGTTATGTGCTCAAGACTAGCATCGGGTAGTGTTACATGACGTGTAGTGTGGACATAACATAGAGGTGATCTCCATTGATCACTTGGTTTCATTGGTGATTCGTGTAATTTGGTGAAGGTCTCCATTCGATTCAACCGATCACGCTACAAAGGTATAATTGTTATTATTGTTATTGATTGATCATATGGCTATATGGATCCTTGTATGGTGATGTTGTTCCGCTGCGTTTATTTGGTTTATATATATTTTATATTCATACATCACCTATAGTGGTATCACGAGCCATCATATGTGCCATATGATTATCGGGTATGCATAAAAATGGCTAAAACGGGTGTTTTTTTGATGATTTTTGAAGTCATGGTTAAAACAGCCCTAGGGCTCCCATTTTTTTCTCATAGGACGACCCTTTAGGGTTCTTATGATCTGCACTTTTTGGTCCCATGGCCATTTCTTATGCATATGCTAATTGGTTACTTGTCGGGTACGTAAAAAATGGCCTAAAACGCGTGTTTTTGATCGGTTTTTGAAATGGTTTTAATTCAGCCCCTAAGGCCATATTTTCTGTGGTTAAATGGTATTTGGAAGGTCCTAATATCAGTAGGTTTTGACCCTTAAGTCATAGGAAACACGTACCTAACGGGGTTTTATTCTTGTCGATTAATTTCTTCGTTTTCGTTGGCTAACAATTTAATTCTTGTTATTATTTTGTTTTCCATGGCAAATACATGCATGTTTGTCCATGGAGTTAGCCAACACCATGTTTCATTCATAATATTATGGTATTATTATGTTTATATGCAAAGCCGATGAAAACCTAGACCACTTGTGCATTGAATGGTTGTTTATGTTGTTTAATTTCGTGTTTTGGGGTTTTGCCATTGTTTCGGCATTTATGTAATTATATTCTTTTGGTTGTAGCCATTGTTTGGGCACTTTTACAGTAGATTAAAAGTAGATTAATTGTATTTTACTTTCAATATAATGTAATCGTGGCTTGGTGGTGAAAGGCGAAAGAGTAAAAGACGTTTTTGCCGAAAAATGACTGCTGGAACACCAGTTGGTAAAACGGAGTTTCCCGGTGATTGGTAAGGTCTTTTTGGCTGAAATTTTTTTTGCAGGTACCCAAGACTTGGGCCTACAACTTTCTAGTTTTGAGCTAAGCCCGGGGAAGCCTCCATCATGGACTTTTGGGCCCTCTAACACAGAAATTCTGGAAGGACAGAAACTACTTTTCATGTGCATCATGGGCTTCCAACTTGCTCTTGATTGTCTTGGAGCAAGTGGGAGTCCTCCGTGTGGTTGTGTGGTTGTCCCTAGTTGACTCTTGGGTCTTGTGATGGCTCACGAGACCAAGCATAGGTTTCTTCATCGGTTGAGGCTTTGCATATTGTGGTTGTGTGTTTGTTTTTGCTTTTTATATATCTTGTTTCATATGTAAAATTGCAAATAGTTTTCTATAAAACTTAAAACGAAACACAAACCATTTTCAAAACTAAGTCTTTTGATTTAGTTTTACTAAGTTTTTGAAACTTGAAATCATTGTTTTATAATAACACCTTAACTTGTTATGTATGTTATTTTATTTATGTATTGTCCAAACTTTATTATCCATGTAGGATTAATATTAGTCATGAAAATGGACAACTTGACACACATAAATTAAAACAATGATTAGACTTAAGTTAAGAAAAGTTTTTAACTTGTGCTACGAAGGATGAATGCATGCTTCTTTCGTACACCTTTTGATTCACTTCAAAACTTTTACCCGTCAAAATTTAAGTCATGCCGTCCAACATTGAGAACACTTGCAATTACCTTTTGCCTATGCGTGGGACCTAGGTTGAATTGTAACCCAAGGTGACTATTCTCTATGCGTGAGACCTAGATATATTCTCGCACGTTCTCAAATTGGATGACTTAATCGAGTTAAGCGGTGAGACCTTGACCCGAGGCAAAGATGGGACTAAACATGCCTACATGACACTAGTTGTTTGACACTAGATGCCATGAGTCCCATAAGGATCTAAGAGTTGCACTTGTAATGCAATTGGTGATCGTCGCCTACCAATTGAATCTACTATTGCTAGCAGATCAACTGATGTGATAGTAGAAGCACAATGTGGATCTTAGCCTTTTACGTAAATTAATTGTTTTAAATTGTAAACATGGGGTAATTAATTTATAAAAGGATAATTATCGAAAATACTAAATATGAACCTTGAGAATTCAATTAATGAATTAATGCAACACAAATCGTAAACAAAAGTTTGTTCTTTTCTTGTTAAAAGGATCAAACTAAGTCTTCCTTTCCTTGTAAGAAAGAGACTTGTTCCTATCCTTTTCCTTATGAGGAAAAGCCATAATAGGAATATTTGAATTGTCCTAATTCTAATCAAACTCAAAGCGCACATACTCTAGAAATCGTGATGTCTGGTAAAGTCAAAACGGTTAAGTATGTTTGCACATCTTATTCTTTCAAGTTCGTTTTATAACCCTAGTTTTGGTTTTGAAACCTTCAAGAAATATAAGATATTTGGATAACTAGAGAACATGTTTTCTATAGCTACCAAACTAATATGAGTTAAAATAATTAGAAAACGGAAATATCAATAAACCGAAAAGTGGTAAAGGCAATTACTAGCATGATTACCTAGCAATGTGTCTTAACCCGATAAACATGGAGGAACTGCATGCCTAATTTTCAAGTTTAAAATGATGGCTAGCCCATCATCTATATGTTAGAACTTGATGCACTTCCTTGAATACCTAAGTACATGTTACTAGTCATAGTGACTCACATTAGCAATAATGTGTAGATATTCAAAGAAAGCAGGAAAGTATCCAATCATCACTCACTCTCCACTGGTGATGTAACACTTTTAATGTTGTCTAATCCAGTGGGAGCTACATGATTGTATTACTGGTGACGAAACACATGTAATGTTCTCTAATCCAGTGGGAGTTGTAAGCTCTATTAACTTACAAGTTGCCCATCTTATTTCTAGATTGTCTTGAAATAATACATTACTTTCCACATATGGAGCATCATAGTTTTTATGTGAACTATTTCATGAATTTTATTAGATAACTTGTCGCGTTCCTGATGTTGCTTCCTGAAATGTTATCAATAAAATTGTTATGCATGATTCATTATAAAAGCGATAAAGTTCTACATATCTATATTTTGATTTTGACTAAAATCATATGTTATCTGTGACATTGTCATATTTGCTTGCATAATGTTGTGCCATGCACAAGTGGGAGAAATCTTAATTGTGTGCAAGGTACAACATATAACAATATGACTGATGGTTTTTCTTGACTGCAAGATAAGAAAATAAGGTTCTACTAGGACTTATACACATAAAATGTATGTTGCCCTAATTAGAAAAAAATGTCAAGATAACATGAAAAGTTACTTCAACATATTTGCTGAATTGTTTAGTAAATATGATTATGTCTTCTTGTAAATTCATAATCATGAAGTATGTAATTAACTTGAAATTACTATTGAGACCAATTATCGGCACTCATAATTACTTTAGTTGAATATGTTTAGGTCTCTTGTAAAGACATAAACATCAATTCCGTTAATTGTTGAAAGACTTATAACGTAAAGTAAAGACGTTAATTTGTTATGTCTTCTTGTTAAAGACATGTACACTTACGACGTATAATAAAATATTTAATGTTTATGTTTCTAGTTAAAACATACACATGAAGTCATTGAATTGGTCAAAGACTTTAAATATAAAGTATGCAGTAGGCTAAAAATACTATTGATGCCATCTGGTATGACTTGGTTGGCAGATACGTAAGCTAAAGAGTATAAGTTCATCTAATGAGTTGTGTGATAGTCTCACAACATCTATCCACGTGGAATACCACAACTTTATGGTATGTCCATCATGGATATCATTTGATCCTTGATGACTTAAACTCTTTTACCTCAAAAGCAATCAAGGTTAGAAAATTGGATGTGTCATGCGTACACCCAATATGGTTCCAACCCAGAAGGAATTTAAGACACCATTGTATTATGGAATGGGATGAATCCCATTATGTCTTGATTTTAGTTCTGAATTTGTTAAATACCTAAGAGTAAGTAATTAACAAACTAGAGTCAAGAACTAACGATGTATTTTAGATGTCCCACTTGAAAACAATTTATTGTTAATCAAGAATGCTGAGTACTAGGAGATTAGTCTCCACTTACAAAAGCAAGTGGGAGCACCTTTAGATCTTGAAGTCATTCAAAAGCTAAATACACAACCTTCTGAGTACACTTGCTAATGTCATTCTAAGGCTGAACATACATATGTTAAACCATAGATTGATATCTCACATTCATAAATCCGCAAGGATACCCCTAACACTTGAATGATATTTTTTATATCAATGTTAAGGGACATAAGTTGGAGGATCATAGTGAACCTGCTAACTAAAGAGATGCATTATCAGATCTTGAATCTGATGAATAACTCAAAACTATGAATGTTAAGATGCAGTCCTTTGAAGATAATCACTCATGGAGCTTGATTGATCTCTTACCAAATTAGTTAGACTGTGAGGTTTAAAATGAGTTTCTTGAACTAGAAGACTCATAAGGACAAACTTGTACACATATTTAATGCATGCGTAGTAGAAGGAGTTTACTCATGCTCAAGAAATTGATTATGATTAAATCTTCATACTTACAAAAAATTAAATGTATAAAGATGATTAATTGTCATACTTGTTTTCATGTAAATGAAATATGACAATAGGATTTTAGAACACTTTTGATTACTTTTGCGAGGACGATGAGTAATCAAAAAGGTTTATGAATCTGTATAATCTTTATTATGTATACAAGACATAAGAATCCAGGTGTGGATTAGATCATGCATCTAGGAGCAGAGATCTTAATTTAATCATTAATTTGATTTTGATTAAATAAGATTACTCCCGAGAACTCAGAGTGCAAGTAGGATAAATGAATTTATTTTCTTAAATCTCATATGTTGTTAACATATAAGAAACAATATTCCATCTAAGCTAGACTTTAATCCTTAGCCTGGAATGAAGTTTTAATTAAGGAATTTAGGAAATAAAACATAAAACCTTGTTGCATGTGTTTATTAGAATAAACATAAGCGGTTAATAATCTAAACACAATATGACATGTCATTGAGGGGAGTCTCAATGATCAATCTTACATGATGAGATTGAATGCATGAGTGGAAATCTTAAGTTTGACTAAAGGATTCATTATGTAAGTCATATTATGTATTGGATTATTTATATCATTTGCATGAATGCAAGATGAGTTGATAACAACAAATATCTAAGTGAAAGTCATTAGATAATTGTTAAACGAACAACCTAATGGACCTGCAAAGGACCAAATATTTGTTCAAACGTTTACGGATATTTGAAGAGCTCTGTTATGTTTTCATTCATTAATGCTTATATAACTGAGATGATGCTCAAACCTAGTCGTAGTAGGATGACATCATGAATGATGACACCTCTAACTAGATGTGCTCGATTGAGAGCATTAGTGCATTATACATTAAAAGAATAAGAATACTTTACAGTTTGGAAAACTGTTATTATGACTGTCTAAAGTAGGTGTTTTGCTAGCTTCATACACACTATGGAATGTATTGTTGCAATACTCGTATTGTACTTGATTGCACACATACAAAAGGACAATCATCATTCAAAACATTTTTGAATTTTGAAACAAGTATTCTCAAAGTTTAATCAGATGACTACTTGTTGTCTTGTACAACAAAATTGATCATGGTGGAAACATCGGATTTCGATCTATATGTAGTCTTGTGCATATCTGTTTTTAGTATTTGGATAATGGAACTGTAAGCAGTCGTATTATATAATGAATTCATATACCGGGTATTATCGTCTTCATTTATACTACTGTGTTCTATATTTGCATGTTTAATCCATGAATAATTTATTTATTCTAAAATTGTCCATTGCCAGTTGACGATACGGGAGTATCATCGAATTAAGGCAAATGTGAGCGTGTTGGTGATTTATTTGCCAAACTCATATGTTGTTCATTGTGATGAACATTGGACTGACCCAACCTTCGAGAATTCACTGCATGGATCGGCGTCAATAGTGAATCTCGTAAATGGTTATGTCTCTTATCCTTAGACTTGAGATGCAAGTAGGTCTTGCATGTGCGGAATTTTATTCTTTGATATGGTTAAACGCTGTCCTGAATAAGGTAGTTATAAAAAACATTTTCAGGAGTGATTTGAAACACATGAATGACACGTGCAGTCAAAATAGGATTTGTTCCTCCACATGTCATGGAGTTAGATACTATTGGGCCCCTCGATGAATTGAACAGATGTTTGTATGGCCGTACCCAAATGAAATTAAGATGAATCTTAATTCACTTGGTAATCTTGTTCAATATCTAGATCGAGAAACAGAATAGTTGAACAAATGGAATGACTTTGATCCATGTCTAGTGTTCAACATAGTATCTGTAACAAAAGGAAGGATGACATATAAACCATTTAAATGAGAAGTTTAAGAAACTACCCTCACATATTTCTAGGGGCATTGGCGTGTTGCTAGACGCTAACCTTTGCTTATATAATTACTTGATTATTATGACGTCGCAAGTGGGAGCTGTTGGAGTATGCTCGTGTCATAATAAATAATTATGTGGCTAGACATATGTGAGCCTATGGGGTCACACACTTATACACAGAGACACCATTTTATAAATTGTATTTATCGTATTTACAATATATAAATGACCACGTAACGCGGGATCTATAACGGGCCATTAAGTACTAAGTTAGACTTAGTGTTTTTGGATTGGACCAACAATGGGCAAACCCATTGAAGGCCCTTACCATGGCCAGCCTAGGGGAAGAGAAAAGGGGCAAGATGGGCTTTTGGAGGGGTTAGATGTAACTATGATTATGATAAGATTAACTTTGATTTAGTCTTTGATTATGACTTATGACATGATACCCTACCAAAACGTTTTCCCCCCTCTCTCTCTCTCAATGTGACGGCAAAACAAACACACCCTTTTAGGGTTTGTGTTTTGATCTCTTGTTTTGCTTCATTTATTGTAGATGAATCAAGAATCATGGTTATGTGCTCAAGACTAGCATCGGGTGGTGTTACATGACGTGTAGTGTGGACATAACATAGAGGTGATCTCCATTGATCACTTGGTTTCATTGGTGATTCGTGTAATTTGGTGAAGGTCTCCATTCGATTCAACCGATCACGCTACAAAGGTATAATTGTTATTATTGTTATTGATTGATCATATGGCTATATGGATCCTTGTATGGTGATGTTGTTCCGCTGCGTTTATTTGGTTTATATATATTTTATATTCATACATCACCTATAAGAGATATACAAACTATACATGTTTCATAAACCATTTTTATTCAACGACTTACACTATATACTAAGTACTACATCATGAACTATATGCAAGACATATATAGGAAATTCTTCGTATTCTTAGACATTACTCCAACCCTAAGTCGCAACATTCTATTATAGGCTGCTCTTAGAGACTTTCGCGATTCGACTACCATTTTCATTACTCACTACATAAACTTAAGGTGAGTCATAGCCCCTACTCTTTTCATACTTGTTTTAAACTCTTTTGGGGAGATACATGCTTAAACTACTTGCTTTCTCTTTTACTAAAGACAATTTTACTCATATGCTATGCTATACTTTTATACTCTTAAACATGATGTGTAGTTTTATTACGATATGTGCCTTAATGTGTGAAAACTATTCTATACGCTATATTCTTTAACCACTGTTTAACTCCTGGATGGAGCCGATGGAGAGGTATTGATAGTACTATCGGGCTGACGCCCCCACCCTTGGTCACCGATTCCTGGCCTTGGGTGAATATAATCCAGCTTTGCAGCATTTGTGCTTATTCTTGTCATGAGGTTCAGTAGGCTGTTATACTTTACATTAAGCGTGCATATATCGTATACACATATATTGAAATCATGCTATACTTTAGCAGTGGGTTGTGAACACACAAGTTGCAAGTGTTGTTATGGGCGGGACTTGCAAATGAGTGGATTCACGATGCCTTTGCTGTGCGAATATTCTTTGAAGGCTTTTCAACTGTTTTAAGACAAACTCTATGAACTCACCAACCATTGTGTTGACACTTTAGCATGTTTATCTCAAATTAGTAAGGCGATAGCTAGTGCGTGGAACTTAGAGTCAAGCTGCATATTCTGAAGACTTACGCTTTTATCATTTACCATTCAAAATATTTTGTATACATTTATGTATCATACTTTGGAATCTCATGTTTGTAACTTTGAATTCATTAATCGAATGGTAACTTTTCAAAACATCTCATTTAGAGGTCGTTTTCTATAACTTGTACTTTGTATTAGGAAGTAGCACCCCAAGTGACACAGTCTTCCGCTGCGGTATTTTGGGGGTGTTACAAGATAGGCTCGGAGGGGTGTACTAGGGGTTTCGTGTACTTAAAATGAGTACAACACTAAAGTGTGGGAAAAATTAATTGACTTTACTAGCCAAGTAATATGACTTAAATGGTCAAGTAATTAGATACGGGTTTAACACAAGGGTGATCCTAATGCCTCTTATCATGTAGTAAATCCTACCACATGAATGTAGTCTCACTAGCGGTCTCGGGATGCATCACTAACGCAAGTTCTAGAATCTAAATGCTACCGGTACACTCATAAGCACTAATAATGAATGTTTTTCCTATCAAATCTAAAGGCGAACCTCACATATTTGGGTGAAATTTTTTTTTTGAATGGTACGGTTTTGTGCTAGTCATACAATCTCCTATCCATGAGACGCTTGCTAAGGCTAAAGTTTCACTCCTAAATGTCGTAAAAAATTTTAAATTTGGCGCTAAAATTACACTAACAAGTATTTCTCATAGTTTTATTACACACCTACCATCAAGCAAACAAACTCAAGTGCAATTGTATCCTATGAGGTATCATTTTACCCTCCCCTTACACTTAGGATGAACATTGTACCCAATATTCAAGTAAAGAATGTAAAAGTAAAATAGGTAAAAGAATGAAATCAAATACTCCCCTGATTCGCTCGGTATGGATAATATGGTAACCAGGTTAGATCTTCCTCCAAGAAAATGAACAATCAAAGCTTCCCTTCCAGAATATAAATCATCTTCTTGTCATACATAACCTATTAAACTTGAGAACACAAACAAGGCAACCTCGCGTAAAATCGGCGGCAATCTATATATGATAACAAATCCTAGAAAACAAAGTAAGATATAATGCTTGTGGAATGATGTTTGCAGATTTCCTGGAGATTATAAAACTAAAGATTCAACAAAAACTTTAAGACTCCGTTAGAAAAACAAAACTGGTAAAATTTCCAGAATTTTACACGTGACACCGTCAGGAATTTCTTCCTGGCGCCGTCAGAAGTGACCTGCAGAAATTCTTATGTTAAGTTTCCGGAATTTTTCTGGAAAAACTTTGTCCTACTTCCTGGAAAATCCTGCAAAACATCATTATGACTCGATACAAGCATTTGACTCTAACAAATACAAATATACAAGTTCATTTAATATTGTGGAGAATCATGATCGAGTTTGTTTCTTAAAAACACATTTGGGGTTTCCCTTACACTTATCTTTTGCGAAATACCTTGGATGAAGTTAAGACTAAGCCAAACAACAAAATAAAGTATTTTCACCATTTTAGTTTGAAACGTGATCTACCAACAATAAAAATAAAGCATGCATATGGAAACAAATAACAATCAAACAAATAACAACACACAAATAAAAAAACACACAAAACATGGGTTGCCTCCCAAGAAGCGCTTGTTTTTGTTCGAGTCACGAGCCTGACTCTACCCTTATTTAACGAAAATAGGGGAGGTTTTCCCTACACTTAGGATTAAGTGTGGGTGGAAGTAGCGATACACACCCTTAGGGTGGAAATATGCCTCGTGAGGAAGGAGTAGTGGATGAATTATATGCTCAAAGGGGTGTGCTCCTATCATCATAACCTTACCTAATTCAATCGGGTTAATGGGGGGGGGGGATTAAGATTTTCTCCTAGAAAGGGATCATTTTCTATCAACTTCGAGAGACTCCTAGTTAGGGATCCATCTTGACCTAATAAACCCGGTTTAAACCCATAATGTTTCTTGTGATCAATCATAAATGGGTGATGTAAGCATGTAAGGTCTTTTTCCACTCCTATATTGGCTTCCTCTCTACAAGGCTTAGAGTCCACTACCTTTATCCTAAGACTACCCGGACCATATGGTTTGATGGGTGGATCGGAACCTATTTTAATTCCTAAATTCACATCGAACGATGGAAGACTAGGTAATGGTTTTGGTTGAGGCTCCGGTTCATCAAAACTGGGAACTTCCTTAGAACTAAAAGAAAGGTCATCACTAAAAGTATTCAAACCTATATCCTCTAGTGGTGTTTGGTACAAGGGTTCTACCTCTATTGGGGCTCCTATAGTCTTTTCTACTTCTTCCGGGTAAGTCACGGGTGGTGTATATTCCTCAACTGATGGTGGAAGTTGTGGGGTACTTTGTAGGTTTGTGTTATTTACCTCATCCTTCCTTATCTCAACATCACCTATATCCTCATCACGTGTTTTAGTAGAATCTAACCTAAACATGTTCCTAAGTATCTCAAATCCTTCTCTAGACATTTCAAGTTCTAAGTCTGATTCATAAGAATCTTCCTCAATAACTTGATTACAATGTTCAATTTTCCTAAAGGATTCATCTTTTTGCTCAATATGATCATGTTCGGCTAAATCCTCCTTAATTGTTTCCTTAAGTTGTGATGTATACAAACCCATCAATTCATTGAACTCATGGTTCACAGTTAGGAGGCTTTCCTCAAAATTTTTCCAAAGGGTCTTACTAAAAGAAATTGATCCTAACAATGATTGTTTAATATAGGCCACACATGCGCATAACTCATCAAACCTATCAAACTTTACACTCATCTCCTCTTGTATATAGCTAAGATCACTTAAAAATTCATTGGAACAATAGGAAGCAAATCTATCCGAGTAAACTAATTGTTCCTCTATTGTTAATGATCTAAATGGAATCTCATCCGCCATGAAGACAAATGAAAATGGTTTTACAAACAAAGGGCACAAAGAAAAAGATAGATTAGAGAAATCCTATAAAAATAAAATAAAAATCTTACTAGAAAGGAATCTAGCAAGTAGACCTAATAAAAGAAATTCTAACCTAGACAATAACTATTCCCCGGGTTGCGGTGCCAAAAACTTGATGCGTGGGAATTCCACCAGGCTTTACCTCTCGAGGGATCTCGAGAAGCTTACAACCCCCACCAGGCAGTGTACCTGATCGTTGTAGTATAGTATAGTGACAAGTACCGGGGGATTGATCGTTCAACTCAGGAATAGTGTCGCTAGGATTAGAAAGCCTAAAAACTAGGTCTAGAGGTGAGGGATGATTCTTTTTGTATTTTTTATATTTTATAAAAGCAAGTAAAACTCACGGGTTTTAGAGGAGTGGCGGAATTAGTTGCTAGTCAACTAACCCAATGACTAAAGATGCAATGAAAATAAAATAATTAAAGTGAAAATAAACTAAATTAAACTAGTGGTGTGAGCAATATATGGGAGAATTGTGTTCACTTAGATTTCATTACTCCCTAGATATCTTTTACAGGTTAATTACTTGTTATAGTTGCGTGGATGACGGGTTATATTCCTTAATACCAATCATGGGGTGGCGTACTTACTTCCCCAATTCTATAAGCTCCTACTTCACTCCTATGTCGAGCCGGCTAAGAAGCTCCTAACATGGGATCACTAGAATTTGCTCATGCATTAAATACAACCATAAAAACCTAGTACACATCGGTTCATGTTTCTTAAGACGTTCAAGCAAGTTACACAATGGAGATCTGCCAGTTTTCTTAAGCCTAACATTGAAATCATTTATCCATTACAACTATAAACAAGCAATCAACCTATAATCAACATCTAGGTTTCATTACATCTAAGCAAACACGTAAAAGATCTAGCCTAGCATGTTAAAATCAAGACAAGCATAAGATATATTCAAACAACACATAGACATAATGGAAACTTATCTCAATTGAACATGAAGGGTTTCAAGGGGTGAAAACCCTTGAAAATACTGTTACAAACGACCTAGGGTTTATTAGGTTCGGCCCTAGAATTCTCCACACAAGTTCCTCTCTTAATGAATGAAAAATAGAAAAGTATATATAGATTTTGTGAGGTGATGGCGTCAAGAGGAAAAATCTGACGCCGTCATCTCGCCGCCAATAAAGTTCTCGGACTGCCTAGATCTATATCTGACGCCGTCATGTGTAATCTTTTTCCAGGCCGTCACCAAATTTACTCTTGACGCCCTACTTCTGACGCCGTCACGTTTTCTCTTGGCCGTCATCCATTTTGCTCCTGACGCCGTCATAAAATTCTTCTTGACGCCGTCAGGTACTGTTCCCAGCAAGGAAAATTAAGTCTTTGCCGTTTTCTTCACTTTTATGCTCAAAAAACGTCCAAAATGCTTCCTTTTCCAGAATTCACTCCCAAAGTACCTAAAATCACAAAAGGAACGATTTAGGGCAATATTTGATCAAATAAATTCCAATTTCGGCTTAAATGACCCCCTAAAAACGGTTCATTTTTCGCCTCATCATCTTTTGTAATACATGTCTATAGGTAAATCAAAATATCATATGGTTGGCTAATATGCATGCTATTGGGTTGGGTGGTTGAAAGTTTGGGATTGTCATGCATCATCTTACACCAGCTTGGGGATTTCAACTTGGCACCTGTTACTGGCTTTGAACTTCAAGGGTCTTCTCTGAAAATCAGAGATGGAAGATGCAAAGGTTATTTTTATTTATTTATAACTTGATGTTAATGTTTTTACTATTAAGGTTTAATTGCTGTGTTTAAAGGTGTCAAATTATTGGTTGGTTGTCACTGATTTG
This sequence comes from Artemisia argyi, assembly GCA_030686995.1. Classification (NCBI taxonomy): domain Eukaryota; kingdom Viridiplantae; phylum Streptophyta; class Magnoliopsida; order Asterales; family Asteraceae; genus Artemisia; species Artemisia argyi. The sequence goes on from CM060703.1 coordinate 121,996,382, forward strand.
ATGGTTGAATTATGTTGGATTTTGGGGTAGATTGACAATTATTGGTTGGTTGTCACAATTTTTACACACCACATGTATCCTCTTTTTGCAGATGGTTGAATGTGTTTGCTGATAATTACGGCTTATGAGTGGAGCCGATACTGGCCTTTCTGATGCTTTGGATACTGATGTGGTTATTGTAGTCCGTGAGTACTGACAGATAATAGGATGCCGCGCTGAAATAAGGTTTTGTTTTTGCTTTCATGGATTTTGGTAAGGCAGCCGAGCCTTTGTTGTGTAGCTTATGTGATAAATAAAAGTAGTACAAGAAACTAATGTTTTCATTTAATTTGGCAGGCTAGCAAACGACACTTGGTTATGCAGTATTTGTGGCTATTTGTGGCAGTATCAACTGCAATATTGCATTTTCAATGTAACGTTTTTTGATTGACCTGGTATCATTATTAGATTGCTGACGCAATCTTGGTTTGATTGCAGATTGTGCAGGAAGAGGAGATATTGTTTGTGCTACATATAATGCACAACTCGGTAAGGTAACAACAAATCACACTAACTGAAGATGCTGAAATGGTTAAGAATTTTTAAAGATGGTTTAGTTTGTAAAATGTTAAGTAAGTTTTGTTTGCATTTACAATTACAGGTTGTGTGGATTTACTATAAGTGGCTTGGACACGAGTGAAAAGTTGCAGATTTCTAAGTAACTTTTTATACGGTTTTTAACATTTTTTTTAATGCATGAAAGACGATTTGGGAGTGAAAAGCAAAGGCCTGATGTGAAAAATGAACTTCCCGAAATAAGGTAAGCTCATGAGCCGACAAATAAGCTTAAACAACACCCCTGAGTTATTAGTTGTATGTGACGCTGTTTGCGATGTTGTAGTATTTATATGTTTCTCTTTGTAACTTATCATCATTTTTGTTGTAACCAGATACTCGGAATCAGCAATCGGCTTGCTCTCCCTTATATTCATTCTCTCGGTCTTCTCAGTAACTTCAGTATGCTACTAGAAAAAACTTCCAGCCAGGGGTCAACTATTATGTCATACCAGCAACACGAAAAAGCAGTGGTGGCAGAATTGCTACGGGCCCAACTGTATTTAGTAAGTTTTTCCTTTCTTCAACAACTTATATCTATGAATCAACTCACTTTGGATTTCGAATTATAATGTAGATTCACATGAAAATGTGTCTGATCTCATTGTTTCATAAATCCTTTAGGTGCTAACGGAAGCAATTAAACGATATAGATGGAGCTTTTAGTTTTTGAGGCAAGGTCAATTTTTTTAGGGAATGTCAGCTGAAGTTCCTAGGTATAAATATAATCCCCTTTTTATGTTTTGATTTAATAGGTTCATTATGTGAGTTTGATTGAAGTACACTGTCATAGGAAACAAGCTGTGAGAACCTTAAGAACTTCTAAGGCGTATCTGACATTAAGTTTGAAAGTGATAATGTGATATGGAATAATTTACAATTACGGGTTGTGTGGATTTGCTATAAGTGCCTTGGACATGAGTGAAAAGTTGCATATTTATAAGGATTTTTTAGTACGGGGTTTTAACGAGTCTTTTTTATTATTATTATTTTTTATTATTTTATTTTTTTTAATGCTAAAAAAATGTTATTTGGATAAATTTGACTAGGAGACCTATAGACTACTCATCTGGATAAGTTACATGCTCTAAAAAAAATGTTAACCCTTTGTATCCATTGCTTTAAAAAATAATATTTCCTTGAACTGAGTGTTAAAGGGTGTTTGGGTAAAGGTTATATTAGCTTTTGATCAAAATGCATGAACATGTATTGCAGGGGACAAAAACTTCATGACCTTCCGAGCTTCGGCAAAACCAACAGGTCTAGTAGCAGCAGATGAAAAGAAACCAACTGCTTTTTTGTGATCACATAAGTACAACCGAAAGTCCTTCAATAATAGCCTATAAAATGGATTGCTCAATCTTTAAGGACACGTTTATGCTGCAGGGATACATATTTTCTGAAGTCGTCAGCTGCATTGTTTTCTTGAAATTTTAGTATTATATGTGCCTTTAATAAGTGTCGCCGTTTTCAACTGTCTATACATTGCAGCCATTGAAATGGCAAGAGAAAACTATCAGTAACATATGGCAGCGACATACTCATGGAATGCCTACCTTTAACACTGGCCGATGGACAAAATACAACTACATGGTGTAACCGCATAAGTACAACTGAAAGTTGTTCAATAACAGGACAACAAATGGATTGCTCCAACTCTAAGGATACACCTATGTCTACACATTATGTTGCAGGTATGTATGCGTGCTAAAGCCGTCAACTATAATTTGACTTTTAAATAGTATAAAGGGCAAATCATATTATTAATTTCCTTAAACTTTGTTTCTTTTTCAAAACAGGCGTCGCAGCAAAAACAACACCTCCTTCTGCATCATACTATAACGGGACCAATCGTGCCCGGCAAACTCTCCATAGTGTAAAGCTTCCCGAAATCACTCCATGCCGTATGCATATTTGCTTAAACTATCCTTAACCATAACACCTACTACTATTGCAAGCACAAATTATAATCTGGGTCCAACCACTATTGCTCTAAATGAAGCTGACACTTGAGAGCGTAGCATACCCAAAGGTTAGTTACACAATTAGCATCTCCTAAATTAGCATAGACGTTTGTCAACACTGTGTTTGACGGCTTCTTTGCATTCTCACAACATTTAATCATAGATTAGGAACATAATACACCTGCAATTCCCGTCAATTCAATTCTAAGTTGTGGACTAATATATATATATATATATATATATATATATATATATATATATATATATATATATATATATATATATATATATATATATATATATATATATATATATGTATATATATATATATATATATATATATATATATATAAAATCAAATTTGCTTATCTTCTCAACACATATGACAAAGTTTAATCAAAAAAAATGTCTACTATCTCTTATTTTAGTTTAAAGTACTTAAGTACATGCATCATATACTCTATTAGAGAGTGGCTTCCGATATAGAACCGGGTTATATAACTTTTTGTAAAGATATGGCCCTTGAAACTGTTGCTTTTGGAGTTGTTTGGGAATGTGTGTTTGCACTATAGGTAGTAGGAATAGGTAAATATGACCCCTTTGCATGTCATAATGTTTCATTCTTACACAGTTATTAGGATATCTTATATCTGTGCAAATATGTTAGTCATTAGTCTTACCGATAATGGAACTTTCTAAAGGGTTTTAAAGATATAAACAGAACCAATCTGTAGAGGAACATGCGGTTTTGTATTTATTATCAACTAAATGTTACTACAACAAAAGTATAACAATATTATAGTGCTCAATCTAGGCATTGCTAGACGAGAGCCATGGAGCAGTGAGAAGTGGAGCTCCTAAAACAGAGTTACCGATTCAAGCTCCACAACTATCAATAGACGGTTATTATGGAGAGCTAACAGATGAATGAGAAGCGATAATAAAAAAGCTAGATACCAGCTCTTCACCAGAGTTAGAAGACAAGTTTACAAACCAGGTACGAATTGTTGTTATCTATTTACACTCATGTCTAACGAGATTGTATTGAGAAGAATTGCTCTTGCTGATGTCATATAATTCATTTGGAAAAAAATGGAATATAAGGTTATTCCAAGATGTAAGAAAGTAAAAAGGAGATTCGTACAATATGCTTTTGATAAAATTAGATTGAACTTGACGAGCTTAAAGTTTAAAGATTCATAGTGATGGAAATATGGAATGTCATGTTCTATTCTTTTTCTAGAAAGTGTACTAATTTGCAGAAGGGAGTGAGTTCAATATTGGCTGCCTGAGGATTGGCATGACCGCTGCAAATTATGTGAAAAGTGAAATGCAGATGTTGAAAAGAAGGTAAACTGTCTATGATGATGAGTTTATTGCTTCGGGTACGGGGTTATATAAGGCTGCAATTACGCTGTTGAGGTTTATTGTTAGTGCGACGGCTAACGGTTGCTTGCGATCATGTTGAAAAACGCAGAAAGCAATAATTTTGTATACATTCTAATTCTAAACCAAAGTATGTAACTCCTCTACTATGTAACTCCTCTTTTGAACAAACATTTGCGCAAGTACAAAAACATGTAACATTTTGTTAAATGAATGAATACTTTGTATTACTAAATTGTTTTGGGAAACATGGTTGCAAAAAACTGATGTCAATTCATCCCGCCGCAACACGCGGGCTGTCCAACTAGTGAAAAGAAAACGTGTACCTGCTTTAGGGAATTAAAAGTGAATAATTTATTATATAGCTTAGGATTAGATTTGAAATATTTCAATTATGTTACATAGGATAAATTTAATAATGTGTCTTTATAGTTTTAATGTCATACACTTATTAGTTAAACTTAGGTTAGTATATATTGCAATGTCTTGTATTATTATGCGTCTTTCATAAAAGTCAAAATTAGAGGGTATTTTGGGAATTTAACGTGTTTAAAATTTTTGGGTTTTACATTATTGTTACAACTTTTTCCTTTTTTTAAACAAACGTCAGTAGTCGGATTCATGTTCATGTTAATGTTAACATTGTTCGATCCAACTTGACACTATATATCATACTAGCTAAAAGACCTGTGAAATTCATGAGTATTTTAAAGGACATCTAGTACTTGTTGATATCTTTCTAACAGGAGGTGGAACGAAACCTATGAACAATCGTGTTGGACACAGTAGATGCAATTTGTATAAGTGATAGTTTATAGGCCCGCAGACAAACACCGATGAATAAAAAGGTAACCTGATAAACCAAAAAGCTTGTAAAGTAGGATTATGGTTTCAATCGACATGATGTGTTTTTTTGATCAAATGTGTTTAATACTAAATCGAAAACGTGCTATGATAAAGTTAGCAAAATATCTGACATTGTAGATGATTTGTAGATGGTTTATATGCAACATAAAGCGTCCCACAACATAGAACATTTATTCAAATGGTCATAGATATTAAAGTAAACATTTTGAACTTAGTTTTGAAAGAAAATCCATTTGATCTTTTATGGTTATAATATAAAACCCAAAGTCATTTTTTCAAAAAGGCTATACTTGTCACTTGTACTAGTGATTCATTTGACTACTAAGGCTAAAGGGAGTGGTGGTGACAGGGTCACCATCCACGTCAGCTTTTTGTCTTCTTTCACTTTCCCTCACTACCGCTCATATTTCATCCGTTTTGATCACATTCCTTTCACCTTTCATTAAAATACTCACTTTATACAAATATACCTTACTAAATATCTCACACACACTCACAAAGCAAATAAAAAACATTTGCTAATTGGAAATGGGCCCCATGATTTTTGCACCTTACTTTGGTGAGCCGGTCACCATTCAAATGCAATTTGGCCGTGACATGCAACATATGTTTTAGTTGGTGACGCGTGAAACATGGTGAGTGGTGAGTGGGTCATTCTCACTCCGGATATTCTAATATCATACCTCACGGAAAAGGCAATAAACCATTGTATAACATGAAAAATGTATTAGTTGTGTTGTAACAATAAGATGGCAAGTTTCGTTACTCAAATTCCAAATAAGTGAAGCAATAGCTATTTTCCAAATTTTATAGAAAAATTTCATCAGACTATATTCTTCTATATGACCTCATGCTTTGCATGTGCCAAAGAAATTCTAAGTGTAATGCTTTGCATTTGTAAAAGAAATTCTAAGTGTATTACTGCCGAAAGAAGATGTACATGGAAATCTTGGATGTCAAAGCCACCATTCTTTAGAGTACTCGGTACGGTGTAAAATCACACGCCAAATGCAACATTTTGGGCGTTAAGTGCTAATATATAAAAAAATGAATTAAATTTTGCAACAGAAACTCATATTGAAGTATTTACGTTATACTTGCTCGTCCATTATGATGAGTTCCAAGTTGATTATCTTGGGTTTATTGTGCAACGGTTGCATCCAAGTCCTAACGATATGAACGCCTAATATAATATTGTCTCTTACAACACTGAGATTTGAGATGAAACCATAATCAAACCTAATTAGAGTTGTGTGTTGACATTAGTTTCATGAACAAAGGTTTTTAAAGACTTAGTTCATATACCCAATTAGCAATGTATTTATAGAATTGATTGTAAATTGTCAATCAAGAAAATGGTTTACGTTAAATAAGGTTGTGATTTTCAAGAGTTACGCCAAACTAAAAATCGAAAAGCCAAATTAAAAATCGAACCAAAAAAATTCGAATAGTTAAACTAATTATAATAAATAAAAAAAAAAAAGCAGGCAACTAATTAAGAACAATGAAAAAAATTATTAAAATCAAACATAAATAAAAAATTATCATGCAATTGTGAAAAATGAGAAAAAAAATTAAAAATCAAACAAAAAAATTATTAAACAGACAAATAATTTGCTTCGTCTTAATCGACCAAAAAAATTTTAAAATCGAGCCCAAAAAATTGGAAGTTTAGTAAATTAGCTTTGTCACGGGTCAAGCTGCTGTTAAAAGTTATTTGTAGAAAAAATTAATTAGGAGGCTGAAAAAAAAACTCGGTTTTATTAGATAAAATAAATAGATAACATGATTATCCCTATATAAAAAAACATGGGGCCTAAAGCGGCTTGTTGTAGCAATGGTAGGGGTAAACATTGCACTCTTGTTCAAATCTAAGGATAAAAACGAGAACAAAGAGAAAAGCGATTTATAACCAAAACTAGACGAAAACAATTCTCTCTAATTAGTTGAAGAAGACCGGCGATGGAAAAAGAAGGACAAAAATACGTATGGGAAGGTGCCATTCCTTTACAAATTCATCTTCACGATTCTGAAGTCACCACTCTTCCCCCTCCCTCACCCGCACTGGTATCCTTTTTTCACTAATTACTGTCAACTATTTGTTGTTATTGTCTAGTATTGCCGAAGAGTTATTGGGATTTTTTTTTAATTAAGTATTGGTGATATATATTGCTCAATGTCGATATTTTATAACTTAAGCTTATCCTTATTTAGTCAAGGATTTCTAGTACTGTTAAATGTAAATCCTTAAAGGGGTATCAAGGGTGGTTGAGTTAGAATCAGGGGAGAACAGTTGCTTAATCTACTGAACACCTTATGACTTGACAGATTGACAGAAAGGGATGCAACAAAACCTATGTGAGGTGTCATCCATTTGGCTAATGTTAAGCTTTTTCTGTGTGTCATTAACGGTAAGCTCTCTTTTGGAGCAGCAAATGTTGATGTGGATGTCTTACCACAGAAAAATTGATAGATTAGAGGCACCAAATGAGGAAAAAAGGACGCACTCTTGATTGGATGCAGTAATGACAAAGATGAAATGTACCAAAAGGATGGTTTTAGTGGGTGTAGACTGTGGTGGTAGAATTTGGACCAAGATAGAGAATAAGTAGTCACAAGATTTTTGTGCAAAGGGCATATATAATAACTTATCAATTTAGTGGCAGGACACCATCCATGCTCCCTGTCCTAGGACTGGTTCACGGTTCATCTCATTTGTAAACTGTTACGGGTATCTTGACTTACAACTTACATTGAACAAATGGTTTGTTTTGGATGTTGTTGGTGTGTGTGTTGTATGTGTGTCTCCCTTTTTCTGAAAGGTTAGCAGGGGTTTACTGCCCTTAGTTATGTCCTTGAATTTTCATCTACGAGAATGTTAAATTGCTTTGTTGCTTTCCAAGCAATTATTTTATTGCTTGCTTGTGCGCTTTGTGTGTTTATCCATGTTTGACAGGATTCCTATTCTTATAGTACTGCATGGTGCAATGCCTCACTTACTTGATCTGACGTTGTAGCATAGTCTGCCAATCTTGGTTAAGAATGGTGTTGTTAACCATGTTTTTTGTTCTATGTATAAGTGAATATGTGATTTATTGAAAATCTAATAGCAAGCTTTTATGTTTCTGTTAAGTCCAGATCCTAGCTCCTCGAATAGGGTACCTACCTCTGTTATCATCTCAACTTAAGCCATTCTTCAGTGGCGCACTTCCTCCCGGAGTCGACACTATCTGGTTTGAGTACAAAGGATTGCCCCTTAAATGGTAAGTATTTGCTTGATGACTTTGATGTATAATTATTTTGTATGCTATGATATGAGTTTTCTTTCTCCGTGTATTCAAAATTTCAACGTGAGAGCCGGGCTAGTAGAAGATTATTAGTTATTGTATGCGGAATGGCATCATGTTGATAACTTTCACCTTATAGTTACACCTGTATCATGAAAATTATAATACTTCATTAATCATTATATGGGTGTCCTAGATAATTACAACACTTTATTAAAAAAGTCTGTATTGGCATTCATATCATAGTCACAGGAAACGCTGACTCGGCCACGTTTCGCGTTTCGGATCGTTCGTACCCAAACGCGGTACAATCGCGACTCGGATCGCTCGGGATTGCGATCTGGATCGCTATATCCTGCGTTCCCAAACTACATCAATCGGCGTTCCCAAGTCTATTGGGTCGACGTACCAAAATGGATCGGTACGACGTACCAAAATGGATTGGTACAGCGTACCAAAGTGAAGCAGTACAGCGTACCAAAGCGAACCGGTGCAGAATTAGCCTCTCATATTAAACTTAAAACAAACTTAAACCATTACTACTTCAACTATATTATGAAAGATCGTATTTTGTTTAGGGTATCATTCTATGGCTTATATTCTGATCTTTTGACTTTGTATCAGCAGAAAGGGTGTTTGGGACAACCTGCTTTGGCACCCTTTACTGCACATACCTGATGTGGCACTTCACTTACTGCACATACCTGCTATGGCACATCACTTACTACACATACCTGTTGTGGCACTTCACTTACTACACATACCTGCTTGTATTCACTTTACTAATTTAGAGCTATAATATTATTATTATGGTACATTGTACCAAATTGGGTACATCGTACCAAATTTTATGGTACATCGAACCAAAGCGAACCGTAGCGTTCCGAAATGAGCCTACCCCTCCCTCGTACCAAATTTTAGGGACCTAGCGAACCGCGTTCCCGTTTTGCGTTCCCGTAACGAAGCGAACCGCGTTCCGTGTGACTATGATTCATATATATATATATATATATATATATATATATATATATATATATATATATATATATATATATATATATATATATATTCATTATTATCATTGCAGCGAGTTCTGGAATTTTGGGTATATAATTTTTCGCATTATGTGTCGAATTAAAATTTTCTTAGAATGTGACAAGTACATGTCGTAGCTGTTCATGGTTGACTATATCACTATTATAAGTAATCTGATGAAACCACTTTCACAAATATAACATGGCATAAGCATCAATATCATACAACCCAGTGCTCTCACACCATATTACATCTCAGAAATCAAGTCTTAATGGATAAAATGATGAAGATTCATAGAGGTAAATATGGACCTAAAGAGTAAAGATCAACCTAAAATTGAGATCATGATATATGGGCGCATGGCAAACCAAGTGATTTGATGTAGAATGAAAGGAATAGGTTTAGTATTCAGTCTATATGTCATCACTCCTAAACAATATACAATTTTGATTAAAATACACCCCACTATATATAAGTTTCGCATACTGTTACTTTGACGTAATAAGACTGTTCATATGCAGGTTCGCCTCTAAACATAAAATTTGACTGAGGTTTATCTTTTGATAGTGTTAGACAACTATCCCTGTTGTGTGCTACTTGTGGCTTTATCTCTAATAATTCCGAACGTAAAGTCATGTCTTGTCGCCTCTCATTCATATTCTGAGTTATCTGTACTTCTGTTTGCCTGCTCCATACGAGAGAAAGTTTAGATGCAACTATTTACGAGATAGCTCATCTGTATTACAACATGAACCAAAATTTCATTCATGTTTAGGTTCTCTTAGGTGCTGTTAGTCTCTTTTGTAGGATTGGCAGTTGTATGTGTCTTCCAAGTCTACGGAGTTGGGCTTATCATCTGACATAATACTGGATTTTTCAGGTATATACCAACTGGGGTCCTCTTTGATCTACTTTGTGCTGAACCAGAGAGACCTTGGAATTTGACGGTATATCTTACACTTTTTATCTTGACATTAATCTTGTTCGATTAGTGTGAAACAACCGTCTAGTAAAAGACTGATTAATTAAGATGACTTTTGTTGAACAGTGTTTGTCTTGGTTTGTGGTAATAGTGTAAGTGACTCAAACATGACACGAATTATCATACTGGAATATATAGAATACAAGATGAGTCAGGAGGTTGATAATATGGAACACCTAGAAATGATAGAAGATAAATTTATACATAAATTACATATTTATTTACCTCTTAAATCATATAACTTTGCTGAAATTTCTCTTATATCATATGTGGTGTTTCAGTATATGTGAAACCTGCTTGCCAAATGTAGATCTCAAAACTAATGACTGTAAGTTATGTTTTAAGGTGTTCTCAGTCATGTTTTTTCTCCTGCTGCAGGTTCATTTTAGAGGATACCCAGGAAATATCTTGATTCCTTGTGATGGAGAAGATAGTGTGAAATGGAGCTATATCAACTCATTAAAAGAGGTTTGAGAATGAATGTTTCGTCTCGCTGTCCATGTCTTCCTCTATTTACATAGTAGCTAATATAACTGTATATCTCCTATCTATGTGTGTGCATGCACATATATCTTAATCTTAAGTTCTTAATTATATATAAAGCGTAAAGGCCTCTAATAAAACTGTTTCGTCTCGCTGTCCCTTCATTAATTGTATGAAATTTCCTGCTTGACAGCCCATTAATAATTGTTATTTTCAAGCCCACCTGCCTTATTTACTTTTTTTTTTCTTAACTTGAAAACCGAAAAAACCAAACCGAACCGAATAAACCGACCCGAAGCAATAAAATATGGTTCGGTACTTCGGTTTTAACTTAAGAGAAAAATCCGATTCTTCGGTTCGGTTTCAGCTTTCCTGATTAACGGAACCGAAATAACCGAACTGAACCAAATCCATATAATAGATAATAATATTATTAGTTTTCAAAGTTATTTTATAAGGAACCCTCCAAACCTGTATCTTTGAACCTACTTTATAAGCTTATAATTTTTGCATGTAACTTTTAAGCTTGCTTATGTAGCTCAGCATCTGATTGAAATTTGTAGTTTCGAATGGGAATGTGTTTATTTCTATAGTCGTAAATCTTTTAAACCAACTTTAAGTGTGATAGTATTTTAATTTTAGTTTTCAAAAGTCCAAACATGTTTGAGTTATAGTTTCTTGGGCCAAGTTGAAGCCCATATCTTCAAAAAGGCTCAACTTAGTTTGGTTAAAACCGAACCGAAAATCCGAAGTGAACGGATTCAGTTTCAGTTTGGTTTAACCTAAAACTGAACCAATCCGCACGATGCTCACCCCTACTTCCAGCCAACTCACAGGCTCACAGCTGAAACAATTAAACTCACATAATCAATAATTCAAAATTACTGTTTTACAACATTCTAATTTTTTTTACGGGCCGGAAAAAACATTTAATCGAAAAACATTGTTCGCCGATACGCGTAACTACCCTACTAGTAAATTGTAAAATGGAAGGATTTGGATATAGGACATGCCATCAGGGTGATTATTAGATTTTTTCCTTAAATACTTGCATAAACTTGTGTGATGATGACAACTTTTAGCATTATATACTTATAATTACATTAATCTATTCAGGCCGCATATATAATACATGGAAGCAGCAAGAATGTTATGAACATGTCTCATCCTGACCAAGTTGAGTTGTGGCGCTCTGTTATGAATGGTATGCTATATATGTTTCGAACACTTAGTGTTATAGCGACTCCAATAAGTGAATAAGTAGTTATACTTATAGTTATTTAGTGGCTAAGGACTAGTGAGGAGAACCTAAACAATAAGCTCATTTTTATACGTCTGTTCTTGACATATTCTCCTTTATGTGAAACTTTTGCTATGTTCCAACTTTAGAGCTGACTTGTTCGCAGGTAAACTGGAGTTATACAACCGCATTTCATCAAAGCTTAAACTTGGAATACTTGGAGATGAATTTTCTGCAAGATCGAACCCATCTTCTTTAAAAGCTCAGCACAGTGTTAATGAGACAGAGGCAACTGCAGCACCAAAAGCAAGTAAGTGTGTACATGTTACTTAAAATGTATAAGACTAAGTGTAGCTAAGCAAGTTAGTGTGTACATGTCACTTAAGTGTATATGAATAACTGTAGCTAGTCTGCTATATAACTTCTGAACAGTTACTTCTAGTCCATGCTTTGTTATTACTTATTAGTTATTACTGCATAGTTTGTGGATTTTTTAGGTTCAGTTGGGAAAGTTGCCTACTAACTCCTACATTAAACTGTATAAGGGACAGCAGCATTGTATTTGCTGACAACAGAATGCATCTTTTCCTACATTAAACTGTATAGCTTTTGCAAAGATTAGTTTTAAGGCCATAGGGTTACTGGTTTAGTGCTTAACAGAATGCATCTTTTCCTGGCTTACTTGATGCTGTTCAAAGGACAAGCTATTGGTTGAGATCTTGGTGAAAATGTAGCTGAAAATTCCATTTCTTCTAACTAATTTTACATGACTACTGAACTGAACCATCACCTGATACTATTTTCTGCCTTACTTTCCAACTGCATCCTATTTGCAACCAAACACATCAATTTCTATTATGGAAATTGTTAGTTATTTATAATCATGAAGCTATCAGCCTATCATGTGCAATTTACAAACTAAAAGTATCTTCATTGGTATGGAAGGGGAGTTTCCCATTATTTAGGATTTAAAGATACAAATACCTCTGAGCTTGAGATAATGATTGTTCCCTGAGGCTTTGTAAAAATTCCCAAATTTTTCTATGATAACTAAATGACTCTTATTTGTAGGTATCTTTCAACTGAAGTGAACATGAATATCTTTTTTTTTCCTTTTTTTTTTTTTTTTTTGCAAAGGGGTATGTCATAAGGTGTTGAATCCGAAGTAAAAGTTAAACTGTTTATGATTCCTTTTGTTGGAACGTGGCATGATATCTTCTATTCTTCTATTGGTGCTGTCAAAGGAACACTGTTGCAATGTTTATAGATATTTCAAACTCCTCCGGACTTGAACCTGTGATTAATCATATAATGATGTTCTAATTAAATCTTCGATGGACTCTTGTTAGGTAGAATACCTGTTCGCTTGTACCTCTGGACTGTTGATGATGATTTTGACGATCTAGAAGCTGCACCGAATTTTGATAGTTGGGACCAAATCTCTTACATAAACAGGCCTGTTGAGATTAATGGAGAAGGTATGCTGAAATGTTGACTTGGCTAAGTAGGTTTTTTTTTTTTTTTTTTTTTTTTTTTTTTTTTTTTTTTTTTTTTTTTGGTGGGGGGTAAAGGGCTTGTACCCAACTTTTTCTGAATTGACCAAACAAGAGGTCGTAAATGGGTCAAGTTTAAAAAGATACCTAAAACTAAATGGGGTTAAGCAAGTTGAAGATCTCTCAACCTCCTAAAAAAGATTTATTCAAACATTTTATATATATCTGCCTTTTCAGATCTAATTAGTTAATGTTTTTATTTTCATATTATTATAAAAACTAGTGAGAGTTCAAAAAATGTTGGTTGGTCAAGCCGATTCACACGGTTTCTAGGGAACACTTGATTTAACCTGTTACCTACCCTGCCCATTTTCTTCTTTTACGAGTATCATATCTCATCTTTGCTACAGAACGTGTGACAACTATGACACTTGCATGACCATCTTGAATGCAGGAAAGTATTTTACTTTGCTTGATGCAGTAAAATCAATTCTGCCAGAATTTTATCCCGATTCCTCAAACACGATCAAAGCAGAAATCAAGAAAGAAGAGATATATGAGGAAACAATAGTGGAAAGTGTAGAAACCGAATCTACTTTAGGTCATCCTATGATCAAACTTCTTCGTATTCAAGGCATTAAACCCAAAATGGATATTCCATTTTCTTGGGTGGTCAACAACTTAATGAACCCAGATTACTTCCTTCATATCTGCCTTTACATCAAGGCTCCCAAACCAATCAGTCCATGACATGTGCCAGTTTAATGTACACTGCCCTATGTTCTCGGGGTATATAGTCTCATCAATTTAAAAGCATGCTAACTGTACAGATAGTAAAACGCTCGTTGGTTGATTAATTCTTCTCTCCTAACTTATTTAGTAAAAAGGTTTGGATTCTCATATCATTTGTTTTTGTTGTGAACTAGTTAGAATTCAGATGTACTGATTCAAGTAGATAAGAGTTTGGTAAGGAACAGATTGGTTTAGAATTTTAAGTTCTTTCCACTTGGCAATCTGGTGAAAATGTAATGACTGGTGATTAGAATGGGAAGTTGATTTGTTGATCGTTGTGTACTCTCTGCAGATACTGACTTTTTCGTTGGTCACCATATTTAATGTATAGTCATGATGTGTTCGCTTATACCATGTGCATCAACCATTGTAATTCACAAAAGCTAGTTCCTTTTCCTGGGCTGCAATGGCCAAATTTGCGGTATTAATCCTTCATGAACTGCACCTTATGCACAACAGGTTGCACCATTTTCCAATGAACAATTAAATTTGAACATCCCAAAAGAAAACATGGACTGTTAATTTGGGAATGAAGAAGTATTGTTAGTTCTGTAATCATTTCTTGTCAATGGATCAAGAAAATTGTTATACAATATAGTTACATTTTTGTCATTTACAACTTCCTTGCTTTTTCAGTTGGCGACGTCTTTTATTGGATTGAGATCCTCTCATATTTAACTCTTTTATTTTCTTCTCATGTTCTCATGTTAGGAATATTGCGAGAGTAAGTAAAACAATGAGTCTCTTGTTTAAATTAATGGCAGTCTCATTTTATCATTTTCTTACTTTTAGTTGGTTCAACACGAACAACATGAGATGTTGTTAACTTGAAAAAAATCCTTATCCTCTTATATATCAGGAAGAAATATATCAAACTTGTCCTGGACAAAAAACCACAGCTTTTTAGTTGTGAATTTTATATATCAGGAAGAATCTAACGAACAGCATCTGACCACCTGACACATTGACACATGTATCATAGGCTACAAGTCGGTATGAACCGACGTTTTAATAACCTTAATGCCCAGATACCAAACTGAATTGTTTATATTACTTGCCAGAAGATTAGTGTAGAACTAATTTTTACCATAAAACCAATCAAGCAATTTTAGCCACTCATTTTTTTTAATCAAAATAGAAAAAAAAAACTTTCACCTTTTTTTAAAAAAATTAAATATCTCGTAAACCGTAAATCGTTTCGCGAAAAAAATACCATCGCGACGAGAATTAAATTATCTTTCTATAGACATGCATTGTTATATACTTGACACTTTTTTTTTTCAACGAATTTTTTATTATTTTTTTTTTTTTTAAATTTCTGCAAAGAAATATCGTGTATGATTTGTAAAAATCATATGTGATTCGTTAAACTCAAATCATACGTGATTTTTACGAATCGTATATGATTTTTACAAATTATATATGATTCGTAAGAATCACATGTGATTTGTAAAAATCAAATCATACAGTAGAAACTCTATAATATAATACACTTGGGACCACCAAAATTTATTAATTAAAAGAGTTATTAATTAATCGATAAATTAATAATTATTAATTTATATATTAATTAATATTTTATTAATTTATAGTAGAATACTTAGTTTACAAACACCTTTCAAGCTTTCACTTAATTATTGTATACAATGCATGTATATCAAATGAACGGCCCAGAAGAAAATGTAGTTGCACAGTTGTTGACTGATGAAGAAATTATTGAAAGCGTTATTGGAATTAATAAAGATGATATCGATGAAGAAGATGATGAAAGTTCTACAATGGAGCCCCCTTCGCGAAACGAAGCTATTAAAGCGGCAATCACATTGAACAATTTCTTGTTGAGCTATGAGAAAACAACACCAGAAGTTCTTACCATGCTAAGGAAAATTAGAGATGAGATTCAAGGGGAAATTGATTTCAGCAAAAAACAAGACAATTGAGTCATTTTTCAAGAAACATTCATAAATCATTCATGTAATATGTTATATATAAGGAATTATTAATTTATATTTTATATGGGGTCTAAAGAAATTATCAAAAATGTATTATCTTATAATTTTAGCGAATTATTAATTTAGCACCCTATCCCCGAGTCAGGACCGGCAAAAAATATTATCTTAGAGAGTTTATTAAATAATCGAGTATTAATTTATCGAGTTTCTACTGTATTTGATTTTTACGAATCATATATGATTTTTCTGGGCAGAAATTTATAAAATAAAAAAAGTTCATCAAAAAAAAAGTTCGTCGAAAGTATATAACAATGCATATCTATAGAAAGATGATTTAGTTCTCGTCACGATTTTTTTTTTTTTTTTTTTTTAACTTGAAGATTAACCATTTGTAAGATATGTTATTTTTAAAAAAATATAAAAAATAAAAATGGTTGGCTATAATTGATTCATTTTGTTATATGATAAACTAGTTATAATACCCGTGCACGCACGGGGTTTTGACATAAAAATTTAATTACGTATTAGTATAATATATTATGCGTGTAAATTAAATTGCTTATGATTACATTATATATAAAAAACAATCAAATTTCCTTAAGTCATTGTGTTTTAAAAGTAAAAGAAGTTTTAAAACCGCAACTGTATACTTGGAAGAGTGAGCTTTTGTTGTTGTGTTCAAAAGCATAGAACTGTAATTCAAACCTTCCCAATAGCTATTGATATGTGTTACGTTTTCCTCAATGTGCACGTGGTTCTCAACTTGTGTGTTTTGCTGCTAACCCATCTTTACCTTGTGGCTCTCTTGTTCATCTTGTTGCTCTATATGAGCCATGTTGGTCTCAATTTCAGCTTTCTCTTGCTCTAGAAGCAGCCACAGTTTGGCCATATAGTTTTTTGCTTGTATACTTTTCTCCTCTGCTTTAATATCATGCAAGATACAATGGAGTTTATAGGATATCAGTAGACATTATATTATCTTTAATTTAAATACAGAAATTGCTGGAAGATTGAGATTATTAAACCAAACACTATTGATCTTTTGTTATTGTGAACTTCTACAGGGGAACAAAAATGCTTTTTTTGGATTGCATTGTGGGAATACACAGGTTGTAGGTCTTCAAAGAGGCTCATAAAGACCCAACATGTGGCCATTAATACTCTACATTACAACAACCTAAAAAAAAGCAAGAATATTAGAGATTCTATTTATTTTATAGCAACGCGAAGGAGGTTAAGGTTAAAAAAAGGCTCATTCTCATTGACTTCTGTTGCAACAAAAGGCGATCAACCTCAAAAGAAGTTATACAACCTTGTCATTAAGATGTGGTCAGGCCGCTTATTGCATCAAAAAGTTTCTTACGTACAAATAACTTCTTGATAAAACATTAAACAACAAATTAGACTCATTAAAAACTTTCATTGAATTTTAGATGTGAGTTCATTATTTAAAAGTCCTAACTTTAGGCTACAGTTCTCTGATTGTTATAACTTTATTAATCTCATATTGGCCAACATTGATATAGGTAGAAAAAAAAAATACTAATTGGCACATGATGACTTTATTATGACATGTATATTCATACGAATTATGAAGCCCAATCTACATTACAATAATGACGTAGATGAATAAACCTGTCGACATTTGAAAAACCAAATCAATAAACTTGTATAAATACAAAAACAATACCAAGGCAATAATTAGCTAAAAATTTACTCGATATCACAGCGCCTAAAACCAGAATAATGATAGGATAAAAAAATTTAGTATGGTAATGGGGGACTTGAGCAGATGTTTGGATTTGCTTTATGGGGCTGACTACCTTATTACTGTGACTTCAAGCCGTAATACAATAAAAATATTATGTCTCTTATTACTTGCAGGTCAAGTATGTTTCAAACCAGGTGCAACAAAACTGATTAATTAGATTTACTTGATTACCCATTCTTGTAATGAATTCTAAGATTTTTAACATCTATTTTTTTCACATGAACCACCCTTTTTGGTCATTTTATCTATTGTTTCATTGACTACTACAACTTCAAACAAAAGAACAATATATTCAACAATCTAGTTTATTAATAGGATTTATATGACTTAATAACTCTTTTAAAACACACTTCCAAGCACCCTCTGGATAAGCATTTACATACCTGGAATGACATTGAACATGCACTAAGATCCTTAAACTTTATAATTCTTAGGCACCAATTTATATCTTGAACCAACTTCTCAAAATCCAATGTCTTCAACCTCTATTCCAACTGATGCACCGTAACGACAAGTTAGTATCTATGATATACTAAATAAACAAAATATTAGTACCATACATCAAACACGTTTGATTACCTTACCAAGAGTAATGTTTGTTGTATACGATGAAAAATCCAGTCTCATAGGAGATGAATCCTGATTCAAAGTTCGTGCAATGGTATTGGTCAAGTCATCACTTTGGTTGAAAGCTTGACCATGCCTAGCATGCCCAATGGAACAATACACACAACACGTTAACCAGAAGGTTTACCTATGTAATAAACCAATATCAGAATATTTAAATTTCCATTCTCATAAAAGAAATATTTGGCCATCTTTTAGTACTATATTAACAGAAGCAGTAGCAAATAGTACCTGAATTGGTGCCTGGGGCATGGTGTTCCCATCCATCCTGCATATTACATAATAAATCCTACATGATTAGTAATCACCAACTCTTTATAACTATAAATTTCAGACATTTATAGCTTACCCGTTAGATTCAAAAAAACTCCAGAACATGTTCACGCGGGCCTTGATATACAATCTTGCCATTAGTCAAAAGTATGATGTCATCAAACAAATCATAAGTCTCGGGTGTGGGCTGAAGGAGTGAAATGACAGTTGTTCCTTCAAGAATGTTAATAAATTGTTTAAGAGACTTCACGATTTGAAAAGTTGTGGAACTATCCAATCCTGCTGATATCTCATCCATAAGAAGAACCTTTGATTGTCCAACTATCATTTCACTGGTTGTCACACGCTTCCTTTGTCCACCAGAGAATCCCCTTATCATTTGATCCCCTACCATAGTATCTGCACATATGTCTAACCCTAACATCAACACAACTAAGCATTTATGTTAGATGTTGCGAATTCGATCCCGTTCCTTAAAGAAAGGTTTGTTATGTTTTAGCTAAAAAGAATATGAAACGGGTCAAATGTGCCGAAAGGCTTAAACGACTTGCACTTTTCCTTAAAAAAATACTAAACACAGGGCCTTATATTATTTATATTTAATAAAACCGTGAAACATTAGGCTTAAAGTATTCGAGGTCTACCCAACCCGACCCGTCAAAGAATAAACCATTTTGACATGTTTTTGAAACCCATCCAACCTAACCCATTTTTCCACCATTAGTTAATACTTTGACATGATCATACCTTTAGAGTATAATCTGTAACCACATTAGCTTCTTGACTTTTTGTTGCAGCAGCTTGAATAACAACAAAACAATAATAAAGATTTTGAATTTCGGCCATAAACTATTCAAAATGCTTGATATAGATGATTTCTTACCTTCATGAAGATATCAAGATCAGGATTGGGCTTAATATTTGCATCTCTTTCCCTTCTAGATAACTCTACTAACATATCTGCAAAAAAGTTTATCTGAATTCTGTTACACATCACTCTATAGAACTTTAAAAAGAATAATGAAACATATATCATAAACTAACCATAACGTGATCCAACGCCTTGACATCTAGCAGAAAAAGCCAATGTTTCTCTGACAGTAATGTCTCCGATATGGACATCATTTGACTGATGTAAGCTGAAGTTCTTTCTGGCACAAACTCATGTAACTCAAGACCATTATAAGTTACCTTACCCGAGCACTACATTTACACACAAGAAAATAAATAAATAAATTATGTAGCAACCTACATGGCAAAGAAATGAATAGATGACAAATAGATTAATTGAATTATAAGAGATCCTTGTTCTACCTTGAGCTCCTTGGTGAGTGTCCCAGCCATGGACAATAAAAGTGACATCTTTCCGAAGCTTGGAGGACCCAAGTGTAGCGTCATTCTACAAATGTTACAATGTGTAGAATCAGTACCATTAATGACGCTACTTACTTTCAAAGATGTATTTAAAAAAAAAAAAAAAAAAAAAAAAAAAAAAAAAAAAAAAAAAACCTTTTTCGCTAAATACAATAAGAAAACCAAAATGTGATCAAAAGTTTTCTATCCTAAATAGATGGTTAACTAACACAGAGATTTGAGCAAAGTCGATTATAATTCTATGCAGTTAGCGCTTAATGTTATTTCTTCTTACCTCTTAGGCTTAACGACACCGCTAACATCATCAAGGATAGTTACATGCCTTTTCGAATTCGGAAGTATATGGAATAAACTCAATAACCAATAGTTTTAAACGTGAATCAGAACAATACACGTAACGTCACGTCGTCACGAGATATACATTAACTTAATTTGTCCAAATCTTTGAGCTCTAAAAATTATCTATCGTCTATGTACATCACAAATCATGTTACCATAGTAAGCTAAAAAAAACACAAAAACAAAAAACAAAACAAATATATATAAAATAAAAGATAAAACTGTTGATATGCACTTGAGTACACACTGAATGATTATCAATAAAATTTGATCAAAGTTTTTTTTACTTGTTTTTTATTTTATTTTTCGGTTTAAAACAGTTGACCATACAGAGACATAAAACAAAATCCAATTTGACATATTATAACTTGTTTCTTGAGAACCTTTTGGTATTGTTGTTGACTTGTTGCTACTATAATAATTCACACATTCATGTTTCAGCTTTGTTGTTGTTGACTTGTTGCTATTGTAACTTACTTATTTCAATAACTTTCACTAAATACTTCCTCTTCAAGTGATTTATCCTTCAAGACATCAGACCCATGATCCAATTTATGTAAAAGTATATTTACTTTCAATAATATATTTTCACTAAATACTTCATCACTCTCCTTCAAGACATGAGCAACTTTCAAAGCTTTTTTTTTTTTTTTTGGTTAAAAGGACGAGGGTTTCAAAGCTTTTAAATTCACTATGAGCAAATCACAAGCCACAATCCTTTCTGCAATACAACAAATTGGCCACAAACATCAGTATTACTATCTTTAAAACCCAAAAAACATACAATCAAAGACAAAACCAAACATGCCTATACCTCTTACTTTCTAATCTTCTTCCGACCCATCTTTCTTAATCAAATTAGAGCATCAATGAAACCCTAATTTTTCCCCAAATTGAAACAAAATTAAAAGCAAAATCACGATACCTTTTAGAATATAACTAAAAGCCCTATATCAAATTTAAACAAAATCAAAAAATTAGATATTAAAAATCATACCATTAGAGTTGTTGTTCTTCCAGTTATGAAGATTATGTTCGGAATGGCTGCAACAACAATTATATTTGAAACATAATTTTGTCAAATCGCTTAGGGTTTGACCCGGTACTGTGTAGAAAGAAAAACTATGTTTGGAAGAAAATATGTTGTCGTTTTGTTTTTTCAATTTTTAGTTTTAACCCCTATATAGTTTGTTGTTTACTTCGTCTTTTTAAAGTTTTTTATTTTTATACTTTTGACACAGTTAAATTTTAACGCAATTTTTCTTATAAAAACGAATTCATAAGTACCATCGCCAAATAAAGAAGTATTTAAATTTTCTTAATTAAACATATTTAAAATAAATATATAAAAATTAAAAAATATTGCCTAATATGGAATGATTTGATTTTTTTAAATGAAAAAGTCCCCACTTGGGGTTTTATTTTATTAGGAAACAGATATAAGTTTTATATTGATGTTATCTCTATATTACTTTGATTCTTATTTCTTAAAAGTTAAAACCAAAAGACCAAAACCCATAACAAATATTTAGAATCATGCATGATATTCACACACTTCTCTATAATATACTTTGAATTTTTTACTTTAGTTTCGTAAAGAATTCCATTCTCCTTCTCTCTACATGATAATCACGCACATCCCCTCTCTTCTCACATATTCCTTTCTTTATAGAGTAATATACTTTGCGTCTATATATCTAGCTTCCAAGCTATACATTTAGCAGCCAACTAAGTTGGTTATTCACCAAGCTCCCATCTCGTTGAGGGTTTTCTCAAAGAAACATACAAGTCTGGAAGTGTTGCATGCATGTTCTGCCTTATGACTGCACAAAGTAATTAAGAACTTATTCTTTGAATTTGAATATTTGTTTTGTATTTAACAAAGATATTTCGTTGTATTTTATCATTTTGATTTGCTCAATACATATATACGTACAACTGTTTTTGAAAGTTGATACAATGCTTGTCTTCTTTGTGTTTAGATATCTGTTGAAGCATATTTCTGCCGGGTTGGTTTTGATGGCCCTCACGTGCCATTGTTCCTTGTCCCGAGCCTAGAAGTTGAGCTGTCAACAAGAAAGAACCCGTTAGAAGGGGTCCCGAGGCCGCAGCCCCGGGAACCACCCTCCGACGGTCAAGTCAGTACCTCGTGTATAGAGGATTTAGTATGAATGTAGGTCGTATGTTTAATATGTGAGATGAGGGAGAGAAATATTGTGTAGAGATAAGTAAAATGTATATATAGAGAGAGTGATGAACCTGCCTTGTGAGGGAGAGAGGTTTGGCTATTTATAGTCAAACTTTTGTACAATGCCTGTTGGATAATAACCTGCTTGGGTAATAACCTGTTCGTGTCTCGGGAAAGAACATGTCGGCCTACACCTAGTCTAGGTGCTAGATGTCAGGTCACGTGTAAGATACAACCCCATAATATCCGGGTTAGGCAGCGTAGTCCGGTTCTTGCACCGGACTGCTGGGTAAGAGGATGTACCTATATAAAAAAGAGTGTATACCTTTATGGTCGTTCGGCACATGCCTCACGGACAAGAGTAGCATTTTCCTTCCGGTGATTCCCTTCGGACTGACGGAGACCCTTCGGTCCGGCACGTGTCGTCTGGACACATACATCAACATGTCCCCCCAGTATTGCAGTATCGGTTGAAGACCGATGGTGCAATACTTATATAATATCGTATGCCTTTCGGCACACGTCGTCCGGACACATACATCAACATGTCCCCCAGTATTGCATTATTAGTAAAAGACCTTTACGCAGACTATGCTACAACGTCAGATCAAGTAAGTGAGGCATTGCACCATGCAGTACGAACATAAACATATAAATAAACATAAATGAACGTTAATGAACACACAATCGAACGTTCACGAACATAAATGAACGGACGCGACCTTTGTTCATTTAACTAAACGAATGTAAAATATTGTTCATGTTCGTTCATCTAATAAATAAACGAACATAAACGAACTTTTTACCGAACGGTTCACGAAATGTTCATTGAACGTTCAGTTCGTTTACAACCCTACCAGCTCACCTTAGTGAGCAACTAATATTTGTGAGTCTCCTTTTGTTTTAATATTTTTTATTTGGTTTGTGAGTATGTGGGGTATTTAGTGTGGTATATTTGTATAAAGTGGGTATTTTTAATGAAAGATGAAAGGAAGGTGACCAAAACGGGTGAAAGGTGAGACTTGAGAAGGAGTGAGGGAAAGTTGAAGGAGAGAAAGTTGAGGTGACGTTGATGTGGATGGTGACCACTACGCCGACTAAAATAAGTGGTCACCACTCACTCACCATCCACAGCAGCACCATATCAACTTTCTCTATCCTCTCACCCTGTGATGACGTATAGCCCACACTCGGGTCACGAACTCGATTAATGGACATTACTAATGCCCAAGCCCATTACGCATGGGCTATCATAATAATAATTTTGGCTACCATGCTAACGGTTTGGGCTCACGAAAGCCCAAACCCAAATACATTATTTATGGTCTTGATAATGATATTCTATTTATGGGATAAAGATCAATAGACAGGATAAGCGTGATACGCCGAAGAGTAAGGAGCACAAAATCTACAAGGATTCCGTGCCTATATAAAGAATATCACGGCTACCATTGAGGTATCATCTAAAATCCCTAACTCTTCACTATAACCCTAAAACCGATTACTTACTCTCACGCCGGAGGATAATCGTGGGAGACAATCCCATGATAAGCCTAACGGTGTTGTTTGCTCTCTTAGTGCGCATATCTCAAGCATTAAGATCTAATTGGTACGAGAACAGGAACCCAAACAAGGAACGTCTAACTTTTGTATCAACAAGTGGCGCCATCCGTGGGACCCTACACTAAGAACTAGAATGACGAAGCATAGAAACTCAAGCTAGCGGACTCCGCAGTTGGAGAAAACACATGGAGACCCCCCAGAGGAAGCGACATCAAAGTGATTTGACCTCTAAGCATGCCTCTGGAATAACCAGTGCGCCCGGTCACCAAGAATCAGGCCCAGGTCAGATCTTACCAACGGTAGAACTCCCCACAGGGACTACCCAATAAGCTCAAACATGCCACATCACCTATGCAGGGCTGCAACACCCATCAGGCCCCAAACCCACACTTTTTGATCATGTTCTAGGGTAGCTACAATAGGATTTAGGATTAGATTTTGGTCTTATGATTAGCTTGCAGGTTAGACTCTGTAAGTTTGAGCTTATAATAGCCTTTATGAGCTTATTAGTAACTTAGTTGTGCCCTGCCCTGCTCGTCAGTATTCTGTCCCAACAGCCCAATTAGATTCATGGTTTAGGTTAGTGTCAATTAGTATTAGCCTTTGAATTTGATAGGGTTTAGTGTAGTTGCATTAGGTCTAACATTTTGTGCTTACCTCAGCATTTTGGGCTTATTTTATAATACAAACTTGGCATGTTCTTTGCTCATTTATCCTGCAGGTCTGCTGCACAGTCCAATATCACCCAAAAATGCATTTGATTTTTATTTTTAATTTTCTTACTTTTGATTGTTATGACCTAGGATTTGGTACATATAGGTTTTAGTAGCTAATCTAGTTGCTCCTATTTTTAGTTTATTTTTCTTAATTTTATTTGAAGCTTTTCTCAGCCACTCTTAGCATTAGCAGCTTAGGTTTAGGACTTGTTCAATTTCAGCTTTCTAGGTTTAGACAACTGCTTATTTATGGCCCTTGTAGCTTATTTAGGTCCTACCTAGTCTAATCTACCCTTACCTTCCCCATGTTCAGCCCCAAATTGGCTTTTGGTTAACTTCCTGCCCCCTCCATAGGCCTGCTTCCCTGAGCAGGGGTGGGCAGTCTTAATCTTGATCATTGGCTTATTGACTGTCCCCTAGTAAGCTTTAGCTTCATCTTTTTGGATTTTTAAATAACCCTCTGGCTCAACTTGTTGTTTCCAAACTCATTTTGGACTAGTGAGCTTATTTGATAAGCTCTAGTATCCCACAAATAAGCCTGCAGGGCTGTTTGGTTTTGTGGGGTTCTTGGATTTGCTTATTTGCATTTTTAGCTTATTCAATTCCCTTTTGTTGTTGCTCTAGCTTATTTCCAATGCCCCTCACTAGTTTCAAGCTTTATTAGCCTTTGGTTCCAGTTAAATAGCTTATTGCAAGCTTATTTGAGCCTGAATCTTCAAACTTAGCTCAATGCTTAAGCTGTTAAGCATTTAAGCTTACCAATAGCTTAATTTTGAGAACCAATCAATGTGCCTTCACAAAAGTTGTTCATTTTCAGCAGGTTAATAGGTTTGTAAAAGAAAAACAAGAAAAAGTCAAAATTTAATAAAGTGATAGCTTCTATTTAAGCTGTTTGGCTTATTTTTCTGCTTATTTATAAGCAATCTTCATTTTTATAATTTTTCTAGGTTCCTGTAGTTATAAAATAATTTCAGAAATTTTTTCATATTTTTCTCTTTTCATTTATTATTTTTAATAATTAATATTAATTTTTATTAATTAATAATTAGTTAATAGTTAATAATAATTATTTAAAAAGTCTTAAAAATATATTTTCAGCTTTAAAATTAGTTTTATATTATTTTAGATTTTTCCAAGTTTAAATTTTATTTTTCTAAGTTAATTTCATAATTATTTGTATTTTAGTATAATTTAAATAATTAGAAGTAAATAGGAAATTAGTAATTAATTAATAATAATTATATAAATAGTGTAAAAATTAATTTTAATTTTCTAAAAATTTTCTTTTATCATTATGATTGTAAAAATGTAATTTTCACATTCGTAGGTATTTTATTTCTACAAAACTCGCGTTTTATTTCGTGCGTTAACGTAACTTTAAATCAAACGTACGCGTTATTAGACTTAGCTCACGTTTTTAGTGTATTTGATTATCAGTAATTGTTCATATAGTGTTTCTAAGTTATTTTCATTCCTCATATCTTAGTGTAATCATTCAAATCACTCGAACCCCTTTTCTGTCCAAATTCACCCGATCACAAACCCGTTTTGATTACCATCACACCTCGTCGGGACATAACGACCCGGGGTGTAACAACCGTGGTATTGGCTGGTCAGTTTGACTGATACTCTTGACTCGGTTGATGTTTCTTTGGTGTATTTTAAGTGATATATAAGTGGTATAGGTGAGTTTTAGCACTAAATCCCTTTGCGTAAATGGTTTTATTGTGATTTGTAAAGTATGGAATTTGGGAAAGTTCATTTTGATCACCTTTGTGGTGTAGAAATGACTTGTGTAGTTTTGGTGTTTTTGTGTTTTTACATAACGAGTCTTCGTTCAAGTAATTGAGCGTTAGTAAGTTACGTGGGATTTGTTTTTATGAGTTATGCTTATATAAGAGTGTGAAAATCTATTTTTGGAAACTTTATTTTGAAAATGATTATTTTCCGATTTGTCGTAAAATTAAGGTTTATCGCGAAAGACGTTAGATTTTGTGTTGGGAGTTTATAAAATATGAAAAGTATGAGGCTTTGAGTGTAATATATATATATATATATATATATATATATATATATATATATATATATATATATATATATATATATATATAGGTATGTATAGAAAATAGGCTAGGGAGTGGTTTTAGGGGAAAAAGGAAACTCAATTTTATTCCAAATACAATTCCTAGTAATAAGGAATCCTAGTCCAGGCCAAATAAGCCCAACCCTTACCCATATAATCAATACAAACGACCCATAAACCTATTTTTCTGCAAATTATGATCAACCAAAGCAAGAGGGGAAGAAGAAAAATTAGGGTTTTTATTATTGAAGCTAAAATCAAGAATCAAGGTAAAATCTTTAAACCCTATGTTCAATTAATTGGTTAATTAATCTAATTCATGTAATATTAAGTATGATGGATCTAGGGTTTGTAAACTTCTGTAAATTAATGTTATTAAACATGTTGGGATCAATTAATGATAATAGTATGATGATTGGTTAAGAGAATTGGGCGTAAAACATGCTAGTTATTGAGTTAGGGTTTGGACAGATTTGTAAGGCTGTAAAGATGTGAGTGTAAATAACAGATGGTGATGAGTTAGGTCATGAATTTTAGGTCTAAATTGAAGTATAATGAAAGATATTTCCAAAAAGTCCAGCCACGATCGATTTTAAGGTCGGGAAGTAGGTCTTTTGATTTTTCTTTGTTAAGGTGTCAAAGCTGTCAAACCGGGACAGATTTTGGGTAAAAGTTTGAGGGTGTCATTTGGTTGTAAAAGTGGTATTTTGACTTGGCCTTCTGGAATAGTTAAGTTTTAGGTTATATTAGACTATCACGAAGAGGATTCACGATAAAAACTTGTGGAAGTAATTATTAAAAATCAAAACTTTTTGGTGTGCGTTCAGATCCGAATTTGAGTAGTTAACAAGTTTGAATTTCTTATGAGTATTTGTGTGTGTTATTGGTCCATGGCCTTCTGGGATTAGCTTCTATGCTTATGAGAGACCATGGTAAATTTTTGGTGTGAGTTGTTGAGCTTTATTTGTCGTGATTTTATGTGGGTGAATGCACTCAAAAATTCTGCGTTTTTTCTGATTTTAAGAGTGCAAGGGATTTAGTGAGTGTTAAGTTATGGTAGTGGTTAGTGTGGTGTCTAGGATATCCATGGTGGGTCATATGAGTCTTAGAAATCCATCATATGTGTATTACATGGGTTGTAGCTTTTAGCTTGACCTTGTGTAATGTGGATTATTTTTGTGTGCTATAGATTGTGAATTGTTTTTGTGGAAGATGCGGAATTTAAGGTGAGTTCATAGTCCCATATTTTTACTTTGTTTTAAACTTGGGATGGGAATGATGCTTGTCTTAAATGATTTGAATTACTGTGATTATGTGTATGGTGTTAAAGAGCTTGGACCTTTAATGTTATCGTATTTATGCTATATGTGAACGGTAATGATATGATGTGTGATAGCTGTGTGGTCCAATTGGGAGGGTGCTTACCCTGTTGCTCGTGCATACGACCTAATTGGAGAGTAGCATCCCTACTCACTATTTTTGTGCTGTGTGGTCCGATCGGAGGGTATTAATTTACCCATTATTTTGGGAGCGGGGGTCACGATCCGGCCCGGTATGATGTGTTTTGGAGCGGGGGTCACGTTCCGTCCTGATGGTTGCCTTATGTGTGATGTTGCCTAGTAATATATGTAGCTTATATGATAACTATAATTATTTGTCTAGCTATATTTTGTAATCACAGTGATTTTGGTTGCCTAGTCTGTTTGAGTCTTAAACCTATGAATCTCACCAACGTAATATTGACATTTTAAGCATCATTTTCAGGTGAGCTTTCTAAGGATAAGATAGAAGGAAGTGGATAGACGAGCCCTTAGTTGCATTGGAAGTGGTTTAGCATCTATGTTTAAATTTATGTATTGTTTCGGATTTTGTTTTGGTTGTTTTGTTTTGGGGTATTGTTACAACACTTCGTGTTTGTACTTTGCTCTATTTTTGTGCATGTAGTTGTTCTCTATATAGACACCAGGTGTTGTGATGATATCCATGAAGTTACACCCTCGCGTTTCCGTCGTGGCGGGGTGTGACAGATTGGTATCAGAGCCTTGGTTATAGAGAAGTAGGTGGTTGAACCTAGACTATAACCTAGGAGTCCTTCATATAGTTGCATTTAGGATCTATGTGTAAGTATAGTATTTTATATGTCTATTTTCTTATATTTATGAGATGTTTTATTGAGTTTCGGACGTCTATTCTATCCCCTATACGTAGTATTGTATATATCGACTTTATTATATCGCCTTCCACGCGTAAGATGCTTCGTTGGACTACCGTTGTCGCTATCGGATGTGAGAGAAGTGGTAGGACGAAGCGGACTAACCGCAGAATCCGAGTTCCCGATAGCATGTATCCATGTTCAGATAAGGAGAGGACGTTTATGGGAGACGTTGGTGGAGAAGAAGTGGAGAGGTTTGGAACCAGGGTGACTTCTGGAGATGGAGCCATTACCAAATACCCTTGGTAGTGTCCTCACTTCACTTAGGCAGGAGAGGTGGTTTAGTCTAAACCTAGTGATTTGTATGCGCATGTGAGTCATGTGGAATTGGAAGAAAAGAATAGAGATGGTTTTGCATGTTGTCGACTACCTCAACATGTAGGAAGCATGAATGGGTGGTTGAGTAAAGATGAAAGGGAGTTAGGATGGAATGGTGTGGATTCGGATCTAGAGTCCACAACGAGTAGTAAGTTGAATTGATCTAAGTGGGGAAATAAGTGCGAGAGTGGAGTTTGAGCCATTGTGCAACGCCTTTTGTTTTGTGTTATGTTTTTGAATTCGTATATTGTCTTTTGCCGTCTGGAGCCATGTTGGAGCGTGATTACTCTTGGATATTGAATCGACCTTATCCAAGTAATTTTTGATTATAGAGTTTACGTGATCGTTGGAATTCTTCCATGTGAGATGATTGTTTGCGACGTCTTTTGTTTTTGTTTGCATGATTGTTTGCATGATCATGTGTTGTCATTGGAGGGAGTACACTTGCGAAAGGGGGCATAGATAATTATGGTGGCCAACATAATTATACATGCATCACAACACAAGTGGACTTGCAAGTATGATGGCATGGATTGCATGGTGTATTAGGTGCTACGTGGTATATGTGCGTTATCATTGAGATGTATGGTTTTGGAAGTAAGTATGCGTATGGAATAGGCTTATAACTATGGTCGCGAACATAATTATAAGCGTATCACACACGTGGACTTGTGACCATTATTGCATTGATTGATGTTTGTTGTTATATGTTGTGGTAGATGGTATGTGATATCATGATTGGTGATGGCTGTATGGTTAGAGAAGTATTCTCTTAACCGTTTGGGCAGTCGTTATATGTTGGGGTGTGTAGGTGGTAAGATTCCATCCTACCTATCATATGTTGATACCTCAATTATCGATGGGTATTTATGTTGTAGTATTTAAGTTGATTCGTTTGCTAGACGCTCTGTTTGTATACCTAATTCTTTGGATGGCATTCCTATTCGTACCATGATGGTACAGATGCCATATTCTTTCCTTTTGACGTCATTCTTTTTTGTTAGATACTGGTTCGTTTCTTTGGTTATTCCATACATTCGTTCCTCGGATGAATGTTATACAACTCTTCAAGTATTGTTGGTTCGTGACGAATTGGTGTGGATAGTTAATCCCTCATTTACACACACCAATTGAAATTTTGTGACATGTTTTGTGACCTGTTAGTATCAGTGTTTTTCTATGATTTTGGTTTGATTGTTGTACGAATGAGTCTTTACGTTCTTCGCTTGATTTGCAATGTATTTGCGTGAGTGTTCACTGGTATGAGTTCGTTTGATGATTATTTTGATTACGTGATTCCTCCATGTCTTTCACATTCGTATAAGAGGTTGAGTTAAAGTCTTTATGGTATTTTAAAATTCGTCTTGAGTATTTCAAGGTCATTTGTTGGAAACTATTATTTTTATGGTGAAAATAAAGTGTGAAAAAAAATGGTTATGTTGATGTCTTACATGAAATGGTTTATATATATTTTATAAAAAAATATATAAGTTTAAGGTATGTCTTGTGAAAAACGGTGTTCATTTGTTTTTGGGAAGGTCGAGTACGGGAATAAGAACTGTCTATGGTTCTCATTTACCAAACTTGTTATGTATTTGGTTCATCGAGTGTTTCTTTCGTTGTGGTGCGCTTGTGGATGTTTTATGGGTACGTGTATTTTATATTTTCTTTGTATGAGTTTTCATGAACATTTTATCTGTGTCTACTTTTATTGGGGGAAAATTTCTCATTATGTTTTTCTAGCTTTTATTTTGATGTTCGTTACTTCATTAATCGGTAATTCGTACCCTTTTTGAGTTCGTTGATATACGTTTTAGTTCGACCGGTTTCATGGTTCGCGTCGTTTATTTAGGATAGATTGTCGTTTTGATTATCAATTTGTTCGTTGAAGAAGAAGAGGATGTTGCCAAGTGTCCATGTGAGAAGTTCAGCTTTAAGATGTATGTTCTTTAGGAAGGTTGTCAACGATAACGAGTGTTCGTTGACATTAGTAAGATAAAAGTGGTGAAGAGTGGAAATACCTAAGACACCCTATGAGAGACAATTGTCCTTAGGGTTGGCAGGTACTATTGACGATTCATTTCTATCTTCTATAGATTGCGTAGGCATCGCGGAGGTGGAAGATCCATGAGAGGAACTATGTGATACATGATTTAAAGTTGGGGAGTATAACTTGGAGATGATATTTTATGGAGCAAAGAGTGTGGTCTACCCAGATCATAAGAATCTTTAGCATATATTTGACAAGAGGTTAATATATGTTGAAGAGACGTTGAGTTTGAAATTTCTTAGTGACTACGATTGTCTGACTCGCCACCGTAAAGGAAGGGCAGACATCGTGGTAAGAGCACTGAGTGGGAGTGAACGAGTGAAACTTGGATGTTTGTGGGCAATAATTATGATAATTCAGTTCAGAGTTAATAGGATGATATTGATAGCCTAGAGAGAGAGGTTCAAGGATGAGAACATGTAAGAAGAATGATTATTTAGTTTAGACCAGTAAATTGAAAGGAACGAGGATGGAGGAATGTACTTTGTGGACCAGTTATTGGTTTCATTGAGAGGAAGCGTAAGGACATCAATCATGCAAGGTATTTGATACATCTGAGAATGGATAAGACGTATCATTACCTTTGCAAGAGATGTATGGAGGAGTAGGCGAGATTTTCGCTCGGTGAGTTGGTAATGAGCCATGGGGTGTCGCAAGAAACATGATGAAATACTTACTTCGCGATAGTGGTAAACGTGTTATGGAGTCTTGAGAACACGTATGTAGATGAGTGCGACTTATCATTCTCTAATGGGTGAACTAAGTGAGCGTACAAATCAGGCGTTGGATGGTGAGCTGAGAGCATGGGTGTGTTTGATTTTGGAGGAAGCCAGGGTATACATTTACCCTTAGCTGAGTTCTCCTATATCAACAATTATCATTCTAATATGGAGTATGTGTCGTCTGAAAAGTTGTATGGAACGTAATGTAGGTCACCTATTCTGTGGCCAAAGGTTGGAAAAAGCCAACTAATTGGTCCTGAACTAGAACGAGAGACTACGAATAAGGTTTTCTGACTAAGGAAAGACTTAAGGCAGCAAGAGATCGCCAAAAGAGTTATGCGAATTATTGCTGTAAGCCCTTAAAGTTTGGTGTTGGTGATATTGTGAGGTTAAAAGTATCTTCTTGGAAGGGTGTTGTGCATTGCAGTAAGAAAGGCAAGCTAGCACCGAGATACGTAGGACCATTTGAGATTTACGGAAAGGATTGGATTTGAGACATATCGGTTGAGTTTGCCTGGGGAGTGAAGTAGAGTGCATGATACGTTTCACGTATCTAATGGAAATAAGTGGTTGGCGGATGCTAGTCTGCATGTGCTATTAGATGAATATAAGGTTGACAAGACTCTTCTTTTTGTTGAGAAACCTATGGAGATTATGGATCGAGATGTTAAGGGCTTGAAGAGTGGTGAGATAGCGTTGGTAAAGGTATGCTGGGGATTCTGAGCGTGGTCCTAAGTTTACTTGGGAACGTGAGGATCAGATGAAATTTAAGTACACAAATTTGTTTGCGGATGTGGTTGGTGAGCAGGTCATTTGTAGTCGGGTTTAGATCGTGGATGTTAGATGCGGGGTGTTCATAAATGTTTTGTTTTATGGGTATCTGTTATTTGTGAGTGCGTCTTGCGGTTACCATTTGGCTTTTCATTTGGTTCGAGAGTATCGTACCTACGTGTGAGAAGTTGTTTGGATTGTTGGTGTTATTGATCGGGGAGTGTATCTATTTGCGTGTATCGTTGGAGTGACGGAATGTTTTATATCGTGTGAATTCGAGTATTTAGTCGTTTCACATCTTTGCGTTTCTTTCTCTGTGATTTTATGGTGTGGTATTTATCCACTTAAAAATCCATAAATTTCCTTTTGCTGTTGTGAGTGGTGACTCGTGTAGTTGAAATCTCGGGACGCGATTTCCATAAGTGGGGGATGATGTAACAACCGTGGTTTTGGCAGGTCAGTTTGACTGATAGTGTTGACTCGGTTGATGTTTGTTTGGTGTATTTTAAGTGATATATAAGTGGTATAGGTGAGTTTTAGCACTAAATCCCTTTGCGTAAATGGTTTTATTGTGATTTCGAAAGTATGGAATTTGGGAAAGTTCATTTTGATCACCTTTGTGGTGTAGAAATGACTTGTGTAGTTTTGGTGTTTTTGTGTTTTTGCGTAACGAGTCTTCGTTCAATTAATTGAGCGTTAGTAAGTTACGTGAGATTTGTTTTTATGAGTTATGCTTATATAAGAGTGTGAAAATCTATTTTTGGAAACTTTATTTTGAAAACGATTATTTTCCGATTTGTCGTAAAATTAAGGTTTATCGCGAAAGACGTTAGGTTTTGTGTTGGGAGTTTATAAAATATGAAAAATATGAGGTTTTGAGTGTAATAAAAAAAATATAAAAATATATAGGTATGTATAGAAAATTGGCTAGGGAGTGGTTTTAGGGGAAACAGGAAACTCAATTTTATTCCAAATACAATTCCTAGCAATAAGGAATCCTAGTCCAACCCAAATAAGCCCCACCCTTACCCATATAATCAATACAAACGACCCATAAACCTATTTTTCTGCAAATTATGATCAACCAAAGCAAGAGGGGAAGAAGAAAAATTAGGGTTTTTATTATTGAAGCTAAAATCAAGAATCAAGGTAAAATCTTTAAACTCTATGTTCAATTAATTGGTTAATTAATCTAATTCATGTAATATTAAGTATGATGGATCTAGGGTTTGTAAACTTCTGTAAATTAATGTTATTAAACATGTTGGGATCAATTAATGATAATAGTATGATGATTGGTTAAGAGAATTGAGCGTAAAACATGCTAGTTATTGAGTTAGGGTTTGGACAGATTTGTAAGGCTGTAAAGATGTGAGTGTAAATAACAGATGGTGATGAGTTAGGTCATGCATTTTAGGTCTAAATTGAAGTATATTGAAAGAGCTTTCCAAAAAGTCCAGCCACGATCGATTTTAAGGTTGGGAAGTAGGTCTTTTGATTTTTCTTTGTTAAGGTGTCAAAGCTGTCAAACCGGGACAGATTTTGGGTAAAAGTTTGAGGGTGTCATGTGGTTGTAAAAGTGGTATTTTGACTTGGACTTCTGGAATAGTTAAGTTTTAGGTTATATTAGACTACCACGAAGAGGATTCGCGATAAAAACTTGTGGAAGTAATTACTAAAAATCAAAAATTTTTGGTGTGCGTTCAGATCCGAATTTGAGTAGTTGACAAGTTTGAATTTCTTATGAGTATTTGTGTGTGTTATTGGTCCATGGCCTTCTGGGATTAGCTTCTATGCTTATGAGAGACCATGGTAAATTTTTGGTGTGAGTTGTTGAGCTTTATTTGTCATGATTTTATGTGGGTGAATTTACCCAAAAATTCTGTGTTTTCTGATTTTAAGAGTGCAAGGGATTTAGTGAGTGTTAAGTTATGGTAGTGGTTAGTGTGGTGTCTAGGAGATCCATGGTGGGTCATATGAGTCTTAGACATCCATCATATATGTATTACATGGGTTGTAGCTTTTAGCTTGACCTTGTGTAATGTGGATTATTTTTGTGTGCTATAGATTGTGAATTGTTTTTGTGGAAGCTGCGGAGTTTAAGGTGAGTTCATAGTCCCATATTTTTACTTTGTTTTAAACTTGGGATGGGAATGATGCTTGTCTTAAATGATTTGAATTACTGTGATTATGTGTATTGTGTTAAAGAGCTTGGACTTTTAATGTTATCGTATTTATGCTATATGTGAACGGTAATGATATGATGTGTGATAGTTGTGTGGTCAAATTGGGAGGGTGCTTACCCTGTTGCTCGTGCATACGACCTAATTGGAGAGTAGCATCCCTACTCACTATTTTTGTGCTGTGTGGTCCGATCGGAGGGTATTAATTTACCCATTATTTTGGGAGCGGGGGTCACGATCCGGCCCGGTATGATGTGTTTTGGAGCGGGGGTCACGTTCTGGCCCGATGGTTGCCTTATGTGTGATGTTGCCTAGTAATATATGTAGCTTATATGATAACTATAATTATTTGTCCAGCTATATTTTGTAATCACAGTGATTTTGGTTACCTAGTGTGTTTGAGTCTTAAACCTATGAATCTCACCAACGCAATGTTGACATTTTAAGCATCATTTTCAGGTGAGCTTTCTAAGGATAAGATAGAAGGAAGTGGATAGACGAGCCCTTAGTTGCATTGGAAGTGGTTTAGTATCTATGTTTGAATTTATGTATTGTTACGGATTTTGTTTTGGTTGTTTTGTTTTGTGGTATTGTTACAACACTTCGTGTTTGTACTTTGCTCTATTTTTGTGCATGTAGTTGTTCTCTATATAGACACCAGGTGTTGTGATGATATCCATGAAGTTACACCCTCGCGTTTTCGCCGTGGCGGGGTGTGACACGGGGAAACCCCTATACTTCCACGGAGATTGACTCTGAGCAGTTTGACTTTAGTTGACCACATCCGTGGTTGATTTAAGTTGACCGTTTGAAGCCAATCAAATTTTGGCGCTGCTGCCGGGGAGGTTGTGCGCGTTATTCTAAATAGTTTTCAGATTAGTGATTTTGGAATTCACTTCTTTGTAAATTTACCATCCTTGTGTATATTTTCATAAAAACGGTTCCCGAACACATTTTAAAATTAGTTTTCAACGAACACAAAAACCCAAAAATATTTTTTTTTCTTATTTGTACAAAATGTATTTCGAAAATACCAAAAATACTCATCTTTACCCTCTCACATCTTTGATTCTTCATTTCTTACCCTCAATAAAGATTTGATTCTTTCCTATGTCGTATCCACACGATTTGGGTTGCCGATGGTGTGGTGGCCCTCATAACAGTGGTAATTGCCTCGACTGTGGCATGGTAGAGTCAGGATACGGGACTGTCTATAACCAGGATCCCTATTCTCACCATGACACAACTGATTTATTCCACCTGCCACCACACCAAGAGATACTGACATATTCGGGTGAATATTGTGGACGTCCTCACCAAGGATTTGAGTGTCACTCCGGAAACACGTTTGTCTATGAACAGTTTCCTGATAACACTCAGAATTTTGGAAATGACCAATATCCATGTTATTCACCAAACCAGTCCCAACAATCATATTGTTGTGAGTACTGTGGAGGTCCCCACTTCAACTCGGATTGTCAAACAAGGAATCCATTTCCTTGTGACAATTACGACTATTCGTATCAAGACCAACCTTCACAGTACCAAATGATTCAAGCAACTCCTCATGATACTGAGCAAGACCTTTTACTAGAGGCTCTTGAGATATTGCAAGAACTTAAGGAGGAGTTGGCTACTACATCGTTTCAAGATTCTCGTGAGAAATCCATGGTAGAATTACTTGCTGAGGAACGAGATGCTAGAAATGAATTGAGCAAGGAAGAATTGCTAGTCTTAGAACAAGCAGCTAAAACACGTGCCATATTTCGCAATGCTGCTCTTCTCGACGATGATGATAGTGATGATGAAGTTACCCTTGATATTTCTTAATTTTGTAAGGGTTCATCAAGTTCATCAGTTGTGATTCCTTCCTTGAAAATTCAGGGAGAAAAGACTATGATGGAATTACTAGAAGAGGATCAAATGGAACTCGTACAATCCAAGAATGATAGTCCTTCTCAACTCCCTCAGTCTATTGACATCACACCCGAAGTTCACACTCACTCTCTGAACATGGGGGACGAGCATCTTAGCACTGTTCCTGAAGAGGAATCGGACGAATTTATAAAGTCTAGTGTTGAGAACCTTGTCTTAATCCCAAGAGAGTCACAGGGAACTTTTGATCATATGTGTGATCTACCTTCCCCTCTTGAGTGTCCAGAAGATCAAATTGAGACTTTCTTCGATTGTAGCGAAGATTGTGCATCTTATGGAGACATCGAGTATGTTGAGGCATCAGTTCCACATTATGATGCTGATCATCCTTTTGAGGAGTTCGCCGATGAACTCACTCACATCAATCCACTTCCAACGGGAAGTAACGATGATCTCTTTGACTTTGAAGCCGATCTAGGAGAAATAGAAAGTCTCCTATATCATGATCAGTCACTCACTTCTTATCCCAACAGTCCACAAGAGAATGTTAATCACCTTGTTCCCGAAACATTTAATGCAACTTTCTCCAATCCTCTGTTTGAATTCAAATCTGAATTCACTATGATTTCTAACAATATAATCTTTGATGAGGAGAGTGATGAGTCCATAATGGAACAAGAGTTCACAGATTTACATCATGTGAATGATTCTCTTCATGAGGAGTTCTCTGGTGAACTCACTCATCATATCATGACTCCTCCGGAGTATGATAGCCCGGGAGGAGATTCACTCAATCATGAGGATTTGCAAATCCCCACCCTCCCTCCCGGGATGTTTTCAAACCCAACGAGCTTAACCCTTGAAATCCAAATTCAGGTTAATGAGCCTGCTCGCGAGGAAGAAGATCTTATCATGATTTTCATCATGGTTTTCTTACTTTTTTTCACCAACAGGGTGACTTCTCCTGTTCTTCACTCCTTCGGGAATGAAGACATTATCTTTGACCCCGGCATCACCGCTTATAGTTTATACTATTTAAGACCGGGATTATATCTGATCGGTGTGGAACTTTCACGTGCTTCAAATGTTTGTCCAAATATCTAGAATGAAAGTCCGATGGAGATTGTTTCTTCCACACCTTGCTTCCCCAAGAACAAATGAATTCGGGGTCGAGTTAAGCTAGCGACTCGGTAAACAAAAACAGTAGCATGCATATAGGGTTTTCACCCTAAGTGTGGGGGAGTTACCCCTGTTGTGGTTACAAATAAAGTGAAAAATGGTATTTCCACATTTAGCTTGTAATGTTGCCCTTTTACGTTCAAAGAGTCGGCATAATAGCCAGGACTTTGAATATTGAGGACAATATTCAATTCTACATGTGGGGGGGGGGGGGGGGGGGGGGGAATTCTAGCGAATTTGATCACATTTTACCTTCTAGTACCCCCGTTTTTGGCCAAAATTTTAAATTTTTTTCACTTTATTTCAAAAAAATTTGTGGTTATCAGTTCACCATGTCTAAACGATAAAAGGATTGGCTAATCCAGGAGCAAACGGCTCTTGGTAAAGATATATCAAATCCGTTTATGGCTGACAATTTCCCAAAATTGTATGGTATTCAACTCTCCATATCCTAAAAATAAAAGAGTTGGCTAGCCCGCAAGATTATGGCTTGTGGTAAAGGCAGTGGAAAACCATAATTGATAATCAGCTCACCAAGATGTTGACTATGTCCATCAAGAGTTGGCTAGTCCAGAAGCAAACGGCTTCTGGTAAAGACAAATCAAATCCGTTGACAGCTGGTGGTTTGCTCAAAATCACATGGTTATCAGTGTACCATAGTTCTTACTTGAACTGAAACATTTGGCTACTCCAGAAGTAATGGCTTTTGGTAAAGAGACATGAAATCCATTAAATTTTCAAAACATGTTATTTTTGGATTCTATATTGCTAGGGACTAGCAATAGTTTAGTGTGGGGGATTAATGAGTGTGTAAATACTCATCATTTTTGTCTTATCTGAATTGCAAAACATTTAAAAACACCCAAAAATGCATTAAAATACTGAAAATATCCCAGGATTGTGTTTTATATGTTTCAGATGCAAAATGATTAAAAACTGATGAAAAACGAACAAACTTTGCATAATTGGCAGTTTCAGTCCCTTAACTTTCAAAACTTGTCAAAATTAGTCCTTGAGCAATTATTTTGAAAGATAAGTCAACCCAAGTCCTTTAAAAGTTAAAGTTTATCAAAAATGGTCTTTGGGTAAAAAGTTTTGAGAATTTACAAGTTTGGTCCCTCAAGTTTGGCAAATGGGGAAAAATAGTCCCTGGGATGTCTGATTTTGGAAAATTACAATTTATGGTCCTTTGGTTATTGGTACTTGGCATGTTTCAGCCTTGGAACAATTTTGGAAAGTTACACTTCTGCCCCCTCAAAGTTTCGGCAGTTTACATTTTGGGTCCTTGTGATTTGTAACTACTTAAACCAAACAACAAAACCTTTTTATTATTACCCAACAAACCAAACCAAGCCCACCCAATACACAAGTCCACCCTTTTCTATCCTAACCTGTGGCCCAACTCTACCCAAGCCCATCCCCACTAATAAAAAAAACCTTCCCCCATTTTTATTACTCCCTCCCTACAGTCAACATAAGTCAAACCTCCACCTCATCTCTTACCTCTGCCATAGCCATCATCATCACCTCCCTCCTCCTCTGCCACCCCTAATCCAAACAAAACACTCCAGTCCAAGGCTAAGTCACATGTCCTATCAAACTTCCCCATTGCCAAGTCAGCTATCCTCAACTCCCCACCTCATCCACGGCTGAGAAATTAAGACTGGGCTCCAAGCTTTCATCCTATGGCTGCTATTGATTCAAAGAAGCATAATTTGGACAATTGCTCAAGTATCTCACATAACAAACACAAACAGATAGAGACAAGAAAGCCAAAGAGGAACCCTACCTTAGTATAAATAAAACCAATTGTAGCCATTATAAGGCATTAGGTTTTCAGTAGGTAATTTAGTGTAAAATAGGTTAATTATGTTTTAGTTTATTTAAGTTTGTTAATCTAGTGATGTAATTTGCAATTCCAGTTAATAAAAATTTCAAAGTTTTTGAAATTACTTCCCTCAATTTCTGTTTTAGCTTATTTCCCATAGCTTATTTGACTTTCTGCTTGTTCAATGCTTCTTTCATGCTGTTTTCTGTTTATTTGAGTTATCATATGTTAATTATGCTTAGTTGGTAGGTTTACATGCATTAGTTTAGAATTTAGCTCACAACTGCCTTGAGCTAGCTTATTTAGAGCCTTTCATATTCACTTATGGTTTATTGGATTATGCTTATGTAGTGATGTAATAGCTTTTTCCAGTCTTGGTTAACTAGTTTTTGCTTAGAAATCCTTGAATCTCTTGAAAAACAAAGAAAAATCCTTGGATAAGGACTGTTTGGCACAAGGCCAGTTGTGGTCCAAAAAATTGTTTTCACCATTTCTTTTTAGCTCAATCAGCTTCATTAAATAATGTTTAGTAGCTTTTGATTAAAAATTTCCACTTTCAAAAGGTTTGGAGCATTTTTACCTTGTTAGGCAAAATAATTTTTATCTCAACTGCTTAGTCTAGTAGTTAGGATAGGATTATTGTTTTAGCTTTTCAGTTGTAGTTTTTGATTCCAAGTAGTCCCTGATAGGTTAGTACTAGTGTGCACAATCTGTGCTTGACCTTTCTAAGTCAAACTCTCTTCTTTTTTACTCATTTGCAGCCTGCTCAAACAGTCACAACATAGCATCAAACAGCCTTGGACCCTTGTTTTTAATCTGTTCATTTTTAGGAGTTATGACCCAAAAATTTGTTTAGGGCTTGTTTTCCAGCTTGTTCACATGCAAATACTTTTAATTTATTTTTGTGAAAATTCTCTACAGCTTATTAATAAGCTCAAACATGCCCCATCACCTATGCAGGGCTGCAACACCCATCAAGCCCCAAACCCACACTTTTTGATCATGTTCTAGGGTAGCTACAATAGGATTTAGGATTAGATTTTGGTCTTATGATTAGTTTGCAGGTTAGACTCTGTAAGTTTGAGCTTATAATAGC
This sequence comes from Artemisia argyi, assembly GCA_030686995.1. Taxonomy (NCBI): domain Eukaryota; kingdom Viridiplantae; phylum Streptophyta; class Magnoliopsida; order Asterales; family Asteraceae; genus Artemisia; species Artemisia argyi. Next base: position 122,037,625 of record CM060703.1, read on the forward strand.
CTTTATGAGCTTATTAGTAACTTAGTTGTGCGCTGCCCTGCTCGTCAGTATTCTGTCCCAACAGCCCAATTAGATTCATGGTTTAGGTTAGTGTCAATTAGTATTAGCCTTTGAATTTGAAAGGGTTTATTGTAGTTGCATTAGGTCTAACATTTTGTGCTTACCTCAGCATTTTGAGCTTATTTGATAATATAAACTTGGCTTGTGCTTTGCTCATTTATCCTGCAGGTCTGCTGCACAGTCTAATATCACCCAAAAATGCATTTGATTTTTATTTTTAATTTTCTTATTTTTGACTGTTATGACCTAGGATTTGGTACATATAGGTTTTAGTAGCTAATCTAGTTGCTACTATTTTTAGTTTATTTTTCTTAATTTTATTTGAAGCTTTTCACAGCCACTCTTAGCATTAGCAGCTTAGGTTTAGGACTTGTTCAATTTCAGCTTTCTAGGTTTAGACAACTGCTTATTTATGGCCCTTGTAGCTTATTTAGGTCCCACCTAGTCTAATCTACCCTTACCTTCCCCATGTTCAGCCCCAAATTGGCTTTCGGTTAACTTCCTGCCTCCTCCATAGGCTTGCTTCCCCTAAGCAGGGGTGGGCAGTCTTAAGCTTGATCATTGGCTTATTGATTGTCCCCTAGTAAGCTTTAGCTTCATCTTTTTGGATTTTTAAATAACCCTCTGGCTCAACTTGTTGTTTCCAAACTCATTTTGGACTAGTGAGCTTATTTGATAAGTTTTAGTATCCCACAAATAAGCCTGCAGGGCTGTTTGGTTCTGTGGGGTTCTTGGATTTGCTTATTTGCATTTTTAGCTTATTCAGTTCCCTTTTGTTGTTGCTCTAGCTTATTTCCAATGCCCCTCACTTGTTTCTTGCTTATTTTGCCTTTTGTTCCAGTTAAATAGCTTATTGCAAGCTTATTTGAGCCTGAATCTTCAAACTTAGCTCAATGCTTAAGCTGTTAAGCATTTAAGCTTACCAATAGCTTAATTTTGAGAACCAATCAATGTGCCTTCACAAAATTTGTTCATTTTCAACAGGTTAATAGGTTTGTAAAAGAAAAACAAGAAAAAGCCAAAATTTAATAAAGTGATAGCTTCTATTTAAGCTGTTTGGCTTATTTTTCTGCTTATTTATAAGCAATCTTCATTTTTATAATTTTCCTAGGTTCCTGTAGTTATAAAATAATTTCAGATATTTTTTCATATTTTTCTCTTTTCATTTATTATTTTTAATAATTAATATTAGTTTTTATTAATTAATAATTAGTTAATAATTAATAATAATTATTTAAAAAGTCTAAAAAATACATTTTCATTTTTAAAATTAGTTTTATATTATTTTAGATTTTTCCAAGTTTAAAATTTATTTTTCTAAGTTAATTTCATAATTATTTGTATTTTAGTATAATTTAAATAATTAAAAGTAAATAGGAAATTAGTAATCAATTAATAATAATTATATAATAGTGTAAAAATTAATTTTAATTTTCTAAAAAATTTTCTTTTATCATTAGGATTGTAAAAATGTAATTTTCACATTCGTAGGTATTTTATTTCTACAAAACTCGCGTTTTATTTCGTACGTTAACGTAACTTTAAGTCAAACGTACGCGTTATTAGACTTAGCTCACGTTTTTAGTGTATCTGATTATCAATAATTGTTCATATAGTGTTTCTAAGTTATTTTCATTCCTCATATCTTAGTGTAATCATTCAAATCACTCAAACCCCTTTTCTGTCCAAATTCACCCGATCACAAACCCGTTTTGATTACCATCGCACCTCGTCGGGACATAACGACCCAGGGAAACCCCTATACTTCCACGGAGATTGACTCTGAGCAGTTTGAATTTAATTGACCACATCCGTGGTTGATTTAAGTTGACCGTTTGGAGCCAATCAAGAGTCTTCAGCAATAGATTCTCATAGCAGCAGTTTGTGTTCACAAGCAGTAGTTTCAGTATACCAGCAGTAGGTTCTCATCAGTAGTAGTTTGACACTTAGATAAATTCTAAGCAGCAGGATCTCAAAACCCAACAAAAATGTGCAAGTTCCGAGCTTTTTAGCGACTAAACAAAGAAAGAGCAAGAGATACAAGTCTTCGAACTCTAGTTCAGGATTCAACACATCGCAGTCTGTGTAGGGTGGTTTTGATTTGAATTTAGAAGATGAAGACGACAAAAATGAGGATTTCCAGGAAGTTCAACATCTAGTAGGCCAGAACCGAGCAAAAGCGCAGAAGAAGAAAGGGGCGGCATCATTGGCAAGTGCAGGCTTTGTGAATGAGGAAATGTTGGCTAGGTTGATGGTAAACGACTATAGATCTGCCACCGAGACTTTAAACAACAGAAAGCAATAGACCATGGAAGCGTTTGTGGAGCTCAAGCAAGAAGAATTGAGACTAAAGAGATGGAGCAACGTAAAAAAGACAAAGTTTTATATTTCCAGCCATTGCATAACTTGACTTAAGAACAACATGAAGAGGTCGAGATGCAAAAGAAGGTGATAAAGGCAAGATGGAATTTTCCATTTTAGTTTACGTGTTTTATTATTTATGTAACGTTTATGTTTTTAATTTCTGTATTGTATTTTTAGTTCTGTACATTTTAAGCTTTTAATTTATGTAATACTTTTATGAATTTAATAAATAAAAGTTTTAGGTTTAAATAAATAAAAAAATGTGTTAAAAGATGAAGTGGTGTGAGATGGTTGGGGTGAAAAGAGAGATGGTAGTGAAGGAGAGAGAAAGCTAATGTGGCATTGAGGTGGAATGTGAATTGGTGTGAGAGTTGGGGGTAGTGTAAAGGAAACACTTTAGAGCACCAGGTAAGTTGACTACTACCCCGAGTTAAGTTTTAACGCAGGCAAAAATTTGGGTGCATTATGTTACCGGTATCCACGTTAAGTGGTTGTGTTAAAGGACCAAGGCAAACAGTTAACGTGCGTTAACATTGAATTAGTGTAAAAGAAAAAAAAATCATAATAGCCCCTTACCAACGGCCATATTACCGTTGGAATAAAAAAAAAAGTTTCAATTTAGACCCCTAATTTCCTTACCATTTACAAACGGCTATAAGGTAAAAAAAAAAAAAAAAAACACTTTTACAAACCCTTTTTATTACAACTATAAATACCCATTCACCCATACAATATTTTTTCACACTTCCAATACTCTTTATAATCTGCAATACACTTCTATTAGCAAAAAAAAAAAAAAAAATATAATGTCGGGCGGCAACAGCAACGACTCGTTCACGAATCTTCTCGGTGGTGGGTGGAATCACCCATACGCGGGTTCTTCCTCAAATCCGAATTGGAATAACCCAAACAAGGGATCGTCGTCAAATCCGAATTGGGGTAACCCAAACGAATTCGGTATGTCGAGTCAAGAAGTTTTCGTACAACATCAAGCTTTCCAATATTGGAACGAAAGCCAACAAAACACCCTAATTTCCAATTTCCAAAATCTTCAATTCACTCAACAATTACAACATTCCCAAACGGAAACAAATGAAGTTCTGGAAACACCTACTTCTCCTACAAAACCAAAAGGTAGTGGAAAATGTATGGCAAAAAATCCAAAGACCATGTATAAGACGAGGAAGAAGATGCTGAAAAAGTGAAGAACCTTCATTGGATGCCAAGGGAGGAAAGATTGCTTGCCGAGTGTTGGGTGGCATGTTCAGAGGATCCGAACGTCGGGCGTTCCCAATCTAAGGATACATTATGGTAACGGATAAAAGCAGAGTTCAATAGAATAAATTCAAAAGAACGCAACAAGGATATGCTACAATTTAAGTGGAAAACGTTGAACCGTGATTGCACTAAGTTCAACGCTTTTTTCAAAAAGACGCAACGCGAGCAAAAAAGTAGTGAAAGTGAAGTTGATATCCTAACACGGGCTAACCAATTGTTTCGTCAAGTGTAATATCTTGAGAAAACCCCCAATTATTAGCAAACACTAAACATGAAGTAATTGTATGTTACTGTTCATGCACCCATTTTTAGGCAAAATTTAAAACTTTTGTTTACATTATGCAACTCTGAATCATTATGTGCTAAGTGATTCACACTTACCCTGAATGAGCTCACACGAAACCCACAATGACCTGGACAAGACAATACATAACTATGGATTAGTTTTGATCACAAGTGCAACACTTTGCACTCACAATACCCACATATGAGATTTACATCTCAGTGGATCCCACAATACCCTCATATGAGATTGGCATCTCAGTGGAACTTATAACACCCACATATGAGATTTACATCTCAGTGGAACCCCACAACTCTCACATATGAGAATTACACCTCAGTGGACCCCACAACTTCCATATATGAGAATTATATCTCAATGGAACCACACAACCACCACATATGAGAATTACAACTCAGTGGACCCTATGTCACACCCCCAAAATCGGGTCCAGCGGAAGCATACATGTAGCTGAGGTGTAACTCAATTGATATCACAACACTAGTTCAAAAATGGTTTGCACTTGAATCATTTAAAATAAAATAGTTAAATCAAATTGTTGAATTTACATCGTTAAAAGTAATGCGGAAGTAGGCCCTTAAAATAGTTTAAAACGGTCCCCAAATGAATAATCAGAGTCTTCTATGACCATGCCATGCCCTGCCAAAACCTCCTGTAGCGTGCCATTGGTTATAACCTGAAAATACATGCTAAAGTGTCAACACAATGGTTGGTGAGTTCATAGAGTCTTGTGAAAAAGAATGTAATGCATATGGATGAAGTTGTCCCAGCAAAGGCATCGTAAATCCACTCAGTTCCAAGTCCCGCCATAAGAGACTTGTAACCTGTGTGTTTACAACCCACTGCTAACATATATAGTATGAGTAAAACATGTATAAGTTCATCACAACAGTTAAGCAATTAGTCGTGAGTCTACACTTCATCTCCGAAGACCTCACGTTTGTGTGTATGTCTCAATGGTCATCCAGTAACTTAATCTGGAGCCACTGGCAGTCTCAATGGTCATCCAGCAACTTAATCTGGAGCCACTAGAAGTTTCACAATCATGTATGTATGATTACTGGGTGCCATTTCCCAAAGTAAAAAAGTTTAAACGTTTCAAGTATTAAGTAAGTATGTGTGCATGTATCAATCATGTATGTATGAAATCAAGTATAATGAAATCAAGTATAAGTGTAATCAAGTATAAGTGTTTTGAGTATCTGTACAAGTAAGCAAGTAGTTGAGCATGCATCTCCCCCAAAGAGTTAAAACAAGTATAGAAAGAGTAGGGGCTATGACTCACCTGGTGCGATAGCTACGATGACAAAAGTGTATACACAGAAATGAGGTTCGATCTCTAACTGCAACCTAATATGAATGATGAACGATCTAATTTAGATCACCAAATGATGTTATGAATGTCCATGCACATGTTTCCTATACCACTCTACTCTTTGAAAAATATTTGTTATTATCAAAATATACATTTTCCAAAACTTGGGAAAATATGGCTACCAGAAAAATAAACTAGTTGAAATGTGTATATATATATATATATATATATATATATATATATATATATATATATATATATATATATATATATATATATCGTATGTATCAATGTTAGTGTTGAAATCCTTGGTTTGAAATCCTTGAAATAACGCCTTGTAGTGATAAAAATATACTTGTAATAACTAATACTTCATTAGTTATAAAATTGGGTACTTTGTATTATTTCTAGCTTCTAAAGTTACTACGTAGTTTTAGTGTTAATATTAGTAAAAGCTGTCAAAATGAAATGAGTATTGCCGATATTCAAACGTGAATATCTTTGTCGTTATAAGTCCATTTTACTTGTTCTTTATATCCACGGTTACGTCTTAGTATGTAGTAATATATTTTGGAAAGCTCGGCTCCTCCGGGTTACGTCTAAAGCCTCTTTTTGTCCGACGAAAAACGTCCAACAGCAACAATTTTCAGAAAATATAGTTTTCGTCAATAAACTTGCAAAAATCATAACTTCTTCGTTATATACTCTTTTTAATCCGTTCTTTCGCCTACGGATTCGTTTTTGAAAGTATTTTCTAAGAATTTTGCCAAAGTTTACTTTATGTTTATTGATTTTCCTGGATTTACCAAAATGGGACAGCATGTATATATACTTGTTAGAAATCCATTTCCAAGGTTCAAAACTAGTTTCTACTTCAACCGAATCTCTTGCAAACACCACAAAGCTATACTAATCCTACCATACACCTTCTTAGGGTGCCATGGGTTCCTAATGACTAGTAATCAAGTTAATTTAACAAGGAAACACCTAAATCACAATCTAGGGTTTGTATGTTCAAAAAGTATACAAAAATAAAGTGGTATAACTAGTTTGTGCATGAAATTAAGCATGAATACTATAAGATACATGTGTTAATTAGATGAAAACATGAAAATAAATTTGAATACTCACTTTGAAATAATAGATGATGAGATGATTAGAAACCTTGGATTACTTGTGTTTTTGAGGTATGATTCTTGATTAGGCAAGCAAAATGAACAACTTTGATGCTTTGTACTTTGGAAAATCATGGATTGATCATGGATCTTGGCAAAAAGTCGTGGGTTTTGGGTGGAGAAGGAATGAGATGAACTTTTTGGCTTATGAAAATGTTATGTTATGATTTTTGGAAATTAACATGTTATGTTATTTGTGTTTTTGTAGATATTTAGGAAGTTATATACTAATTTACTTGTACATAAGTCAAAGATGGTAAAAATAAATCACATGGTGTCTAGGGAAGGGCATGTGGCCGGTTTTTAGTGTGAAAAAGAGATGCAAAGTCGGTTTTGATCACTTAGAAAATATGGTGTATTATTAGTTATAATCGGGGTACCGGGTTTAATAGCAATAAATGTTAACAAAGTTAACCGGGACAAAATAAAGTCATAAATATGTTAAAAATGTGTTGGGCACAATTACTGAGTGTTCGGGTGATTATTGTTTAGTTTTCATGAAAACCGTCGTAATATTCATAAGCTTACGTTATAAATAAAATAAATTTCCAAAATACTGGGTAACTGAATGTTATAACTTTTATGATGATAAAATGGATATAAAAATATGTCGGGACCATTGTGGGAATATTTAGATATATTCGTCGTGTATAAACCGGGTGTTAACGTTTACTATAAATACTTATACGTAAAACGTTAAATGTATCATATATATATAAATTTGGAAATCCTGAGAGTGGTATAACATGAAAATGCTGTTATGATGATATGCAGACTGTCTCTAGTCCGTATACAGTGTCCTTAACACTAATGAAATGAATTCGCACCTAAACCAATCCGGTTACGCGAATTTGAATACCCGTAAACTAAATTTACGATGAAATGTGTAATGCAAGTGAATAGTGAAAACTTTTCCGGCAATGAATAGTGTTTAGTGAATAGTAAAATTTCTGAATGCTTCTCGGAATGTCAAACTGACACCAAAAATGATGAATAGTAAACTGATGAATAGTGTTTTGATGAATAGTGTTTGATGAATAGTGTTTTTCCAAAGTTCGGGAAATGACCTGAAATGGTGAGTTGTGACAGTCTTCCCCTCTAAATGGAACTTCGTCCCGAAGTTCAGTTGATGTTAATCAGTTAAGTGTGTGTTTAAGAAAATGTGTCAAAGCTTATGTATGTGGGTTTCCTATCCAACTAGGTACGTTCTCGTGGTCAGACTTGATGAGGCAAACCTTCCCAAACCCGAGCATAGTCCTCAAAAGACCTCCTTTAGGTTAATCCTTTAGGTAACCGATTTTCACTTAATCCCACAACTCATCAAACAAGAACTGTTATGATATTAGGCTAAATCGGTTTGAGTGATGACTTTAACTTTTAGCTTGATTTTCGGAACCCAATCAAACAAGAACAGTCACTAGAACCAAGCTAAAAATCCAGGTCTGGATTCAACATCCTTGAAAAAGGTCTTTTGAAAGATTGGCTCGACTTTGGAATTGCTTACACACAATCCAGATAAAATATCATTATAACTATTCTCAGTGTTGCAAAATTCATTTCTGAGTCGGATATAGGTGGTCAGCCTATGTCCTACTATCCCGGGTTGAATATAAATGACCAGTCTATATTCCACCGAGGTTCCATGAATTTTGAAATACTCAGATCAGTTATACTAATACTATGTCCTTAACAAATACTAAGGTGTTTAGAAAGACTAAGGCAGGTGACCAAACTCGAGGTCAAATGATGAAACTATGCAAAGAAAAACATAACGTGTGATATATATGATACGTGAACATGCTTATATGAAAGACAATTATAGTAATCAACTAGAATAAGTGAATATAATATATCAGATAATGAGACACAAATCTCATCACCTATGTCAGCAACTAACCACAAATGAGGCTTCAGCTTGGCAGGCAGGCACGTGACGGTCATAGGGTTAAGTTTTCGTAAAAGTAGCTATAGTCTAGGTTTTTTTAAAAACACTCAGTTCGCTATAGCCAAGGCTCTGATGCCAATCTGTCACACCCCCAAAATCGGGTCCAGCGGAAGCATACATGTAGCTGAGGTGTAACTCAATTGATATCACAACACTAGTTCAAAAATGGTTTGCACTTGAATCATTTAAAATAAAATAGTTAAATCAAATTGTTGAATTTACATCGTTAAAAGTAATGCGGAAGTAGGCCCTTAAAATAGTTTAAAACGGTCCCCAAATGAATAATCAGAGTCTTCTATGACCATGCCATGCCCTGCCAAAACCTCCTGTAGCGTGCCATTGGTTATAACCTGAAAATACATGCTAAAGTGTCAACACAATGGTTGGTGAGTTCATAGAGTCTTGTGAAAAAGAATGTAATGCATATGGATGAAGTTGTCCCAGCAAAGGCATCGTAAATCCACTCAGTTCCAAGTCCCGCCATAAGAGACTTGTAACCTGTGTGTTTACAACCCACTGCTAACATATATAGTATGAGTAAAACATGTATAAGTTCATCACAACAGTTAAGCAATTAGTCGTGAGTCTACACTTCATCTCCGAAGACCTCACGTTTGTATGTATGTCTCAATGGTCATCCAGCAACTTAATCTGGAGCCACTGGCAGTCTCAATGGTCATCCAGCAACTTAATCTGGAGCCACTGGAAGTTTCACAATCATGTATGTATGATTACTGGGTGCCATTTCCCAAAGTAAAAAAGTTTAAACGTTTCAAGTATTAAGTAAGTATGTGTGCATGTATCAATCATGTATGTATGAAATCAAGTATAATGAAATCAAGTATAAGTGTAATCAAGTATAAGTGTTTTGAGTATCTGTACAAGTAAGCAAGTAGTTGAGCATGCATCTCCCCCAAAGAGTTAAAACAAGTATAGAAAGAGTAGGGGCTATGACTCACCTGGTGCGATAGCTACGATGACAAAAGTGTATACACAGAAATGAGGTTCGATCTCTAACTGCAACCTAATATGAATGATGAACGATCTAATTTAGATCACCAAATGATGTTATGAATGTCCATGCACATGTTTCCTATACCACTCTACTCTTTGAAAAATATTTGTTATTATCAAAATATACATTTTCCAAAACTTGGGAAAATATGGCTACCAGAAAAATAAACTAGTTGAAATGTGTATATATATATATATATATATATATATATATATATATATATATATATATCGTATGTATCAATGTTAGTGTTGAAATCCTTGGTTTGAAATCCTTGAAATAACGCCTTGTAGTGATAAAAATATACTTGTAATAACTAATACTTCATTAGTTATAAAATTGGGTACTTTGTATTATTTCTAGCTTCTAAAGTTACTACGTAGTTTTAGTGTTAATATTAGTAAAAGCTGTCAAAATGAAATGAGTATTGCCGATATTCAAACGTGAATATCTTTGTCGTTATAAGTCCATTTTACTTGTTCTTTATATCCACGGTTACGTCTTAGTATGTAGTAATATATTTTGGAAAGCTCGGCTCCTCCGGGTTACGTCTAAAGCCTCTTTTTGTCCGACGAAAAACGTCCAACAGCAACAATTTTCAGAAAATACAGTTTTCGTCAATAAACTTGCAAAAATCATAACTTCTTCGTTATATACTCTTTTTAATCCGTTCTTTCGCCTACGGATTCGTTTTTGAAAGTATTTTCTAAGAATTTTGCCAAAGTTTACTTTATGTTTATTGATTTTCCTGGATTTACCAAAATGGGACAGCATGTATATATACTTGTTAGAAATCCATTTCCAAGGTTCAAAACTAGTTTCTACTTCAACCGAATCTCTTGCAAACACCACAAAGCTATACTAATCCTACCATACACCTTCTTAGGGTGCCATGGGTTCCTAATGACTAGTAATCAAGTTAATTTAACAAGGGAACACCTAAATCACAATCTAGGGTTTGTATGTTCAAAAAGTATACAAAATAAAGTGGTATAACTAGTTTGTGCATGAAATTAAGCATGAATACTATAAGATACATGTGTTAATTAGATGAAAACATGAAAATAAATTTGAATACTCACTTTGAAATAATAGATGATGAGATGATTAGAAACCTTGGATTACTTGTGTTTTTGAGGTATGATTCTTGATTAGGCAAGCAAAATGAACAACTTTGATGCTTTGTACTTTGGAAAATCATGGATTGATCATGGATCTTGGCAAAAAGTCGTGGGTTTTGGGTGGAGAAGGAATGAGATGAACTTTTTGGCTTATGAAAAAGTTATGTTATGATTCTTGGAAATTAACATGTTATGTTATTTGTGTTTTTGTAGATATTTAGGAAGTTATATACTAATTTACTTGTACATAAGTCAAAGATGGTAAAAATAAATCACATGGTGTCTAGGGAAGGGCATGTGGCCGGTTTTTAGTGTGAAAAAGAGATGCAAAGTCGGTTTTGATCACTTAGAAAATATGGTGTATTATTAGTTATAATCGGGTAGCGGGTTTAATAGCAATAAATGTTAAACAAAGTTAACCGGGACAAAATAAAGTCATAAATATGTTAAAAATGTGTTGGGCACAATTACTGAGTGTTCGGGTGATTATTGTTTAGTTTTCATGAAAACCGTCGTAATATTCATAAGCTTACGTTATAAATAAAATAAATTTCCAAAATACTGGGTAACTGAATGTTATAACTTTTATGATGATAAAATGGATATAAAAATATGTCGGGACCATTGTGGGAATATTTAGATATATTCGTCGTGTATAAACCGGGTGTTAACGTTTACTATAAATACTTATACGTAAAACGTTAAATGTATCATATATATATAAATTTGAAAATCCTGAGAGTGGTATAACATGAAAATGCTGTTATGATGATATGCAGACTGTCTCTAGTCCGTATGCAGTGTCCTTAACACTAATGAAATGAATTCGCACCTAAACCAATCCGGTTACGCGAATTTGAATACCCGTAAACTAAATTTACGATGAAATGTGTAATGCAAGTGAATAGTGAAAACTTTTCCGGCAATGAATAGTATTTAGTGAATAGTAAAATTTCTGAATGCTTCTCGGAATGTCAAACTGACACCAAAAATGATGAATAGTAAACTGATGAATAGTGTTTTGATGAATAGTGTTTGATGAATAGTGTTTTTCCAAAGTTCGGGAAATGACCTGAAATGGTGAGTTGTGACACCCTACAACTTCCACATATTAGAATTACAACTCAATGGAACCATACAACTACCACATATGAGAAATACATCTCAGTGGAACCCCACAACTCCCACATATGAGGATTTTACCTCAGTAGACCCCACAATACTAATACGAGTTATAATACACACTTGTGGGACCCACATCCGTCTTGGTGGATCCCACAACACTCACATAACTGGAATACATTCTCTGTGGACCCCACAACATGAATATATAATATAATATTTACGGCGGGACCCACATTGTCCTTAAGGGGCCCCACACACGTTAACCTAATTCATGGAATCATAAAAACCTTACGCGGATCAAACTATACCATTTCATGGCTCAAACCATAAACCAACTTGGGCCGCGGCTCATGAGCCCAACACAAGCCCAATCCATAACATGTATATGTTATACGATAACATGCAAATACACAATTACTTTGACTTGTTTATTCGCGATTCTTACAAACAACCTATGAAATAAAATGCATGAACTCATTGTTCACCATCAAAAGAATCGACATCAACAAATACTTGGACATAATACGTACGTATGAACAGTAATCTAAGGGCAAAGCTATACGAGGTCAACACCTATCCCAAACATACCCAACTTTGGTCACAATGTGTAAAACGCATTGCCATTGATTCTTTTAAGTTTCAAACCTTCTAAAACAACCTACAAAGTGATCCCAGGCAACAAAAGTCTCATAACTCAATAACATGCCCTAACTCATTTCTTGTGTCTCGATACATACACAAACATACCCATAAAATGCCACATCTCACTCAAGACAACATGAGACCTTCCAAGGCATATAGAAACTCCTCATTACTCATTTTAAGTCATTCTATCTAAGCCAAACTCGTTACTAAGCTTCCAAGACCTCACAATGAATATTTCGACCTATACTTAATTATTTTGGTCACGTTTAAGTTCGTTTTGACTCCTAAGTACTTCCAAACTTCTACAAGTCTCCTAAATGACTTTAAAGGTCACATAACCCTATCACTAATCAAGCACAACACCCCTATATTGCTACTCGACCACAAACTTATGATTTGGTCATGTTACAATGCCAATCGGACCCTTTGTTATTTCTACAACCAAACATATCCTCAAACTCCTTTCAGACTAGTCCATATGACCTCACAAGGCCCAAAGAACTTCACCACAAATCTTGCTTACCTTGTTATACTTACTACTCGAAATAATATCAGGTTTCTAGAACCCTTGTGCCTCGTCACCACATGAACCGCCCCTTAAACACACTTGGAAGTGCAAATTGCATCCAATCAAGCTACTCTACCCCTACTCGTTATCCTACTGACATATTTCCTTTGTTACATACACTTGCATCCCTATCTCATGTTATACATTCTAATGCATGATAACTCATGTACAAGCTCAAAACAAACTCACACATACTCCCTTTGTCCACTGTTTCATTAACGAGAGGAATAGAAGCCCGAATCTCTTCCCAAGATCTCACAAGCTAACCATAAGCTCCTTCTAAGACCTTGGTGTGCTAGGAATCGAGTCACAAGTCCACAAGCTCTCTCTTTGCTTCCACAGTCATCATTCGACCCACCTTTGAAGGTGTAGTAAGCAACTCTGAACACTTAGTCATTTTACAACTCATTTTCATGTTTTTCTATTTGAATATAACACCAACACTTTAGCTTATTTTCTCCTATGTCTCGTTAAGCTCATGCCTCACAAAAATTCCTACTCACATCTCTGTATAAGTGTAAAAGGAGCCACGAACATTATATAAGCTTAACATAATCCTAAGACCATGAAAATCACACGATCCTAATGTTGTGTGCACCTCAAAAGAAAACAGTTATATATTTCTAAGTATTTAATACGTATATACTCACTTCACTTTGGTCTCATTACTTGAAATTTATACATATAACATATACATATTTTTGTACAAACTATTACTCTGGAACCTTAACAAACATGCTACACCAAACTTACTCTCTTACAAGCTAGAATAATCTGTCTCACAAGCTCAAAGCTTGAGCCTATGTCTCGTTCATAGAAACAACCAAACATCCTTAATGGTCTTAAGCTCATCAAACCTGAAACTCTCGTATGGCCTGCTCCTCAGTCCACCAAGCCCCCTCCTCATTTTGGCAAGGCCTAAGGTGAGTCCAAGAACCACCAAACCCGGTTAGGAGCCCACTGGACCCACAGAACACTCATTGGGCCTTAACAGATCATGTTAAGCCCAATGACACTAAAATAAGCTCACAATGAGCTTTTAACTTACATAAGCAATCAAATAAGCTCACCACAGCTCCTATGAGCTTTTGAGAAAATAAAAATCTAAAAGAGAAGAGTTCATAAGGCAAAATTGTATTTTGGACTAAAAATGCAAAAGATACAAAGTCAAGGGACTAAAACTGTCAATATGGGAAACTGCGGGTTAAAACTGTAATTTTTGTAAGTTAAGGTTACAAACAATAAATACAAAGTATTTTGAGTCACTTGTGTTAATTTTTAGGTGTAAGGACATAAAATGAACATTTTATACATAAAGGTCTAGTTTTGCAAAGTTTCTAAACTACAAGGGCTAAAACTGTAAATTCTATAAACTTGGTTTTAAAATAGTACATTTGGAATATTTTTGTCATTTTTGACTAATTTGATATTATAAGTATTAGAAATGTAAATGTACATTTGACAAGGACTAAAGGTGTCAATTTTGAAAGTACAAGGACTAATTGTGTAATTATTGGAACCAATGTGTCAAAACTGATATTTTGACAAAGTAAAGTTATAGATGAAATATTTATAAAATTGGGGTATTTAAATGTCATTTTATAAACCTATGGGTTATAAACGTAAACTTTATAAAGTACAGGGATTAAAAGTGTAACTTCACTAAAATGGTTAACTTAATAACATTAAATACAAAAGTGAATATTTGAAGATTAACTACATAACAAAAGATCACCTCTGACATATTATACCAATAGTCACTTTTGCAAAGCACAAGGATTGAAACTGTAAAGTTTCACTACAAAGGTTTAAAGTCTAAACCTTTGGAAATCTTAAGGTTTACTGGGTAAACTTTCACCAAGAACATAGAACAGAATAAACACTCATTCCACTGAAACACTATACCCTGTAAGGGTAACACAACTCTATAAGTCTGGCATGACTTATCATCGACACATAAAGGCAAGACAATATTATGTGTAGTATTGTTCTTGAACTTCAAGCATTATACACATATGCAAACCAACTCTATCACAAGAAACTGAGGTTTCTCATACTATCCAGTTTGCGTGTTGGATCCATTCACCAGTTGCACTTGACTTACTTGTTTGCCAAAACATACAAAAACACTCAAATATGTATCAAAATACTTAAAATATCTTAGAGGTGTGTTTTATATGTTTCAAATGCAAAATATGCAAAAACAGATGAAAAACGTACAAAGTTTGCATAATTGGCAGTTTCAGTCCCTCAAGTTTCATAAATTGGCAAAACTAGTCCCTGGTTATTCTATAAACATGAAAAAGTCATCAAAGGTCCTTTTTAATCATAAAGTTACATATTTAGTCCTTTGGTGCAAAGTTTCATAAAATTACAAGTTTAGTCCCTGTACTTTGGAAATTGACATAAATGGTCCCTGGGATGTTAAAAACTTTGAGAAATTCAATTTTGGTCCTTGTATTACTAATCTTTTGCAGGAATGGTCCTTGGGTGAAAAGTTTGGTAAAATTACATGTTTGGTCCCTGGAGTTTGAAAGTTTGGCAGAAATGGTCCCCGGGGTGTTTTAAATTGCAATAAATGAAAAATTATCATTTAAGGTCCCTATACTATTCAACTTTTACAAAACTGGACCTTTTGATAATATTTTGGGAAATTACGTATTTAGTCCCTCAAAAATCTGAAAATTACATAAATAGTCCTTTAATATTTAAAAATGGAAAATATGTAAATTATAGTCCTTGGTTTATTCTAACTTGGCAGGTTTAGTCCTTTTGACAACTTTTGGATATTCACATTTTCAGCCCCTCAATTTTCAGCATATTACAAATTTAGTCCTTGTGATTTCCTAGTTAATAAAACAAACCGGACCCTATTATACCAAATCCAAATCTACACCAAATCCAGTCGAACCCAGTTACTAAACCACTTGGGCCCAAAATATTCCAGCCCACTCCCTTTTGTTAATAAATAAAACAGACAAACACCCCCACCCTGCTTTTCTTCTTCTTCCACCTCACCTCCTCTCCACCTGTAACTGCCACCTGCTATCACCACCTCACCACCCACTCTCTAAACCTTGTCTCCCCAGCTCACCACAACCAAACAAGCACCATTTAAAGCCTTAAAACCCTCGTACGCAACCTCCACTGACACCAAGATATTTTCGCGCCAAAAAGCTATTTTGAATGGCTAAGATGAATTCAACCATATCAATGGCTACAAACTGGTGGGAAATGGTTCAGTGGGTCCCACAAACCCTGAAAGTGGTTATAAAGCAGAAGAGAAGCAGATATGGAGAATATTTAGTTTAGTTTTAGTTAATGGTAGTCGTAGGTAGTGTAAGTTATTCATTAAGTTGTATTTTTAATTAGAACAAGCTTTTATCAGTTAATTTCATGTACTTTGATCTTTAATTAAAGTTAATTTCTAGTTTCATTGTGTATCTTAGTCTATGCAATTTTCCTTATTTCAAGAATAAAAAAATTCTCAACTGTTGTTGTTAGTTGTAGTTAAGTAAGTTCATAAGCTTTAATAAGCTCTGACAAAGCTCATAAAAGTCTTAGAAAACCTTACTTTGTTGTTCAGTTCATCAAAGAAAAAAATAAGAAAAATATCAAGAAAATATAAAGAAAATAAAAAAATAGTGTTTGATTAAGAATTGAAGCTGAGCAAGGTGTGATTCTGGATTGTTTTGGTATTAGAAATCTTGTGGAAGGTTGTTAGGGTGTTCACAGTCCTTGGCTCCATGTTCTCAGTGAAAATTCATTTGTAAGCTTCTATTTTGATTTTTATTATTGTAATATACAAGTACTTGCAGTTGGTATTCTGTGTTCATTCAGCTTATTAATTGCTTATTAGATGAATATGAATTAGTAGATTGAGCTTTGGTTATATCTTAGTCATATTTCATTTAAATCTGCCATTAAGAGGTTGTTTGGATTAACTTGTTAACATTAGTTCTAGCTTGCAATTGTTGTTAGTTCTGGTCTACATAAGTCACTTTAGGTCTCAATCAGTTAGAACAATCATAAAATCCAACCATCATTAGCTAGAAAGTCAAAATCACAATTGATCACCCCTCACAGTTAACTGTGAGGGATTTGTGATCCACAAATCCTCCCATTAGCTCATATCTTGTAACTTTAGCTTATTTTAGGTCTATAATAACTTATTACAACTTAATCAGTCAATTAGAAGTGTTAGAAGTTCAATAAAGTCAACATATCAAGTTTCATTAAAAGTCAAAATTTGTTCAGCTCAGATTTTTCCCAAAACTCCTAGATTTCTTTAGAATTTAGGAGTAGGTTTGAGGTCTTGAAATTTGTTTCCATTGTTGTCTACCAGTTCTAGTTTAAGTTCCCACTTAGCTTTTATTTTTAGGAATTTTCTGTTGGGCCCCACTCAACCCTAAACTCAGCTGCAGGGAGTAAACCTCCCCTGTGCAGCAGATCAGTCACTCACCACCACCACTTTGGTGGTGATTTGTGACCACCTCAGTAGGTCCCACACCACAAAATCAGGTTTCCCCAACCCCCCTCCTAGTAGACTCTTAAGATTGACCATTTGTTTGACTTGAATCACTGTGGACCCCACCTAAATAAGCCCATCAAGTTTGTCCCCATTCTGTGCTATAACTAAGTTTTGGATTAGCTTAATATGGCTTATTAGCTTATCTACTGAGCTTATTTGACCAATTTGAGCTTTGAGCTTTGACAAGTCCAATCAACTTATTAGAACCAGATTTATCCATAGTGGGTCCCACATAAGCTCATTTGAGCTTATTTCCTTGTTCAGTCAACAAAAGTCAACTATGGTAGCAATAAGCTTCCACAGTGCTTATTGGTAGCTTATAAAAAAGTTGTCTTTATTAAAGTTATCTATTTTTATGTATAATATAGTTTGGTAAAAGAAAAATCAAGAAAAATAAATATAATAATAAGTGATAGTTTCTATTTAATTCAATTTAATTTTAATTTTCATTTTTATATTTTTATTAAGTAATTTGTGTTTTTATATTTTAATTAAATACCTTTTAAGTTAAAGTAATTTTCATAATTTTCTCAGATTTTTATTTTGTAATTTAGTATTTATTATAATTAATAATAGTTTTATTAATAATTAATCAATAATTAAGTTATAAATAGCATAATTACTTTTTATATAGCAACACCTTGATTTTATATTTTTTTATAGCTTTTATAAGTTATAATATAGTTTTAGTAATTTTTTCATAATTTTATAAGTCATTTTAGTATTATTTGTAATTTAAATTAGTTTAAATTGTTTAATTAATATAAATAGTTTTTAATTAATAAAAAGCTCATAAAAAGTCAAAAAGATTTATTTTTATTTTTTATACTTTCTTCAAGTTCATTTTAAGTTTTAAAAATTATTTTCATAAGTTTTTAGTTTAATTTGTAGTATTTATCATTTTTAGTTTAATATAAATTAGTTTTAATTAAATAGTTAAATAGTTTTTAATTAAATAATTAATAATAAATAATATAATAATCTAAAAAAATAGTTTTCTTTTTAATTTAATTTTATTTTAAGTTTAAGTTTATAGAATTTTCATTTTTAACCCTTGTAGTTTATTTTTCCTAAAACTCACCTTTTTCTCAGTACGCAGTCGCGTCTGATTTTAAATTGGTAAACGTTTAAACGTTTTAGATACCTAGCTTTCACGTAATCATTTCAATAGTTTAATTAAGTTAATTTAAGTTATAAAACCCTAGTGTAATCACACACATACACTTTATACCCTTTCCTGTTCACATTCACTCGATCACAAATTCGTTTTTAATACCATCACAACCTCGTTGGGACATTACGACCCGGGGAAACACTGTATTCCACGGAAGCATTTGCCTCAGCTGTTTGACTATTACAGTTGGCCATTCACAAGTGGCTGATCAATAATTATCTGACCGTTTGAGGCGAATCAAAATTTGGCGCCGCTGCCGGGGAGGTTGTGCGCTTATTCTAAACGATTTTGCGTATTAGTGAATCTGGATATACATCCATTGTATATTTACCATCTTTTATCCATATTTTTATAAAACAAAACACAAAAATATTCACCTTTACACCCCTACCTATTTGATTCTTCATTTCTCATCCCCAAAACCCTTTGATTCTACTTTCTTCCACTTATCCCATAATTAATTCAAATGGCATCTCTCGATGACGATTTCTTTAAACAAAGGGCCTGTAAAAGCAAAGTTGAAAAACTTATGGCCTTGTCAAAAATTTCGAGATGTTATGTTGATTATGATGGACCTTCGATTCCTATTCCCTCTCTGGTGAGGGAAAGAGATCATGAAACCGAGGTAACAAAGGACCTTGTACTTTCCTCTGACGATGGAGGTGCTAAATACGTCCAAACCACGGTTGTCCAAAAACCTGAGCTCATAAATGCTCCTAAACCTTCAAGAATCAATCCTGATCTTTCACGGTTTATGGTTAAAAGTTTGTCAAGCAAACGTACAGAGCTTAGGGCAGTGACTGAAAAGAACGACTTACCTGATCTTCACGTTAATCAAAAACAAAAACCTGAGACCATAACGGAAGTGGTGGAAATTCCTAGCTCTCAGAGCACACCACTTCTCCCACCTCCAGATTTTGTTCCTTGTGTCGGTTGTGGTGAGCCGCTTTTCGGTTTTCCATGTCGTTGGTGTACATGTGTACAATGTGGTAATGATATTCAAAACGGGAGTTGTTTGTTTTGTGGATCGAGTAATTCATTTGCTTATGATCCCAATCAAAACTCATTCAACGACTCCTCAAATTTTTCAAACTACCCATCACATTCATACGAGCAAGAATCATATTATCCAAATATCAATGATGCTTCGTATCAAAATACACCAAGCCAGACTCAACAGTTTTACTGTTGTGAGTACTGTGGAGGTCCACACTTTAGCTCTGATTGTCAAACAAGGAATCCATTTCCTTTTAACAATTACGACTATTCGTTTCAAGACCCACCTCCACAATACCAAATGAACCAAGCAACTCCTCAATACCAGCAAGACCCTTGTCTAGAGGTTCTTGAGAAACTTAAAAACATTAGAGAGGAGTTAGCTAATATGTCGTTTCACAATGCACCAAGTTTTTCTTGTGTACATTGTGGGGGTCCTCATAATGATGATCAATGTCAACCTTCCAGTTTTGACACATTCACACCCCCACAGTTTCCACTCATTCCATATTCTTGTGATAAATCTATCACGGATTTACTTGCTGAAGAACATGTTGCTAGAGACGGAAGAAGCATGGAAGAATTACTAGTCTTAGAACAAGCAGCTATAACACGTACCAAATTTCAAAATGCTGCTCTTCTCTATGAGGATGATGAAAGTGATGATACCTCATCATGTTCATCAGTTGAGACTTCTTCCATGGATATGCAGGGGGAAAAGAATATAACTGACTCACCAGCAGTAGAAATAATGGAACTTGTAGACTCCATTACTGCTAGTCCTTCTCAGCTCCCTCTGTATGATGTTATCACACCCGAGGTTCCCACTCACTCTCTGAACATGGGAGACGAGCATTTTGACACTATTACTGCAAAGGAATCGGATTAATTCATAAAGTCTAGTGTTGAGAACCTTGTCTCAATCCCAAGAGAGTCACGGGAAATTCTTGATCACATGTGTGATATCCCTCCCCCTCTTGTCTTCCCAAATGATCATATTGAGATGTTCTCTGATTCTGATGAGGACTATTCTTTATCTTGTGGAAACATAAGTTATGTGGGGGAATTGCCTTCTGAGCTTGTCAACTCAGAAGAAGAGAATGAGGAAGAAATAATCCAAGATGAAGCTCTTCGTCTTACATTATTAAATGCTAATCTTCTCATTTCTAGAATCGAGACTTTTAATGAAAAGCCTATTTTATCTCCTATCCCCGTCAAGGATAGTGAGCTTATGATCAATGATTCTATTCCGGAATCAAACGTTCCATTTTGATCAAACGGAAGAGAAGATAAGTGGTATCACCACTTCTCATTCTTATAATTCTCTTTCCGTTTATGAATCATTTACTATTGAGGAGTTCCCTAGTGAACTCACTCAAATCAATCCCGAATACGAATCATTCACCTTTGAGGAGTTCTTCTGTGAACTCACTCATATCATATCTCCACCGGAGTATGAAAATTTCTATTTTGATCTAGACATACCCATAATATGTCTTGATCAAACGAGCTTAAACGAGGAGATTCATGAAACAATGAATTCTCCTATTGAGGAAGAAGAGTTAGTCATGATTTTCATTATGATTTTCTTTCTTTTCTTCATATATTCCATGGCTTCTCCTGTTCTTCACTCTTTCGGGAGTGAGGACATTATCTTTGACCCCGGCATTCTCATTTATAAATTATGAGCCGGGTGTCATTATATCTCATCGGTGTGGAACTTTCACGTGCTTCAAATGTTTATCCAAACGTTTTGAATGAAAGTCTGATTGAGATTATCTCTTCCACTTGCTTCCCCATGGACAAATGAATTCGGGGTCGAGTCAAGTTAGCGACACGGTAATCAAAAACAGTAGCATGTACATAGGTTTTCACCCATGTTTCACCCTAGTGTGGGGGAGATGCCCCACATGTTGTATAATATATATATCTCAAAAAAAAAATGTAAATATAGTGATAGCTTCTATTTAAGAAGTTTTATCTAAAAAATAATTGTATGTATATACATCTTAAATAAAGGCTATAGAATATTTTCTTCTTACGTTCTAAGTGTTGGTTTAACACCCGGTACTTTGAATATTGAGGACAATATTCAGTTCTAAGTGTGGGGGGAGATTCGTTATTCTAACGAATTTAAACACATGTTCCATCAAGAACCCCCATTTTAGCCAAAATTTTAAAATTTTTTCTCACTTAGAACGCAATAAATGGTATCAATCCTCCATGTCTAACCCACAACAGGATTGGCTAATCCAGGAGCAAACGGTTCTTGGTAAAGATATCTCAAACCCGTTGATGGCTTGCAATTTGCCCAAAATTGTATGGTTCCTCAACTCCCCATCATCCTCAAAAGATAATGAGTTGGCTAGCCCGCAAGATTATGGCTTGTGGTAAAGGCCGTGGAAAAACCATAATTGGTAATCAGCTCACCAAGAGGTTGACTATTCCATCAAGAGTTGGCTAGTCCAGAAGCAAACGGCTTTTGGTAAAGACTAATCAAATCCGTTGACAGCTGGTGATTTGCTCAAAATCACACGGTTATCAGGTGTGCCACAGTTCTTACACCTGGCTACTCCAGAAGTGATGGCTTTTGGTAAAGAGTTTTTCAAATCCATTAAGTTTTTCTCAAAAGATTGCTAGGGACTAGCAATAGTTTAGTGTGGGGGATTGATGAGTGTCTAAATACTCATCATTTTATACTAATCTGAGCTGCCAAAACATACAAAAACACTCAAATATGTATCAAAATACTTAAAATATCTTAGAGGTGTGTTTTATATGTTTCAAATGCAAAATATGCAAAAACAGATGAAAAACGTACAAAGTTTGCATAATTGGCAGTTTCAGTCCCTCAACTTTCATAAATTGGCAAAACTAGTCCCTGGTTATTCTATAAACATGAAAAAGTCATCAAAGGTCCTTTTTAATCATAAAGTTACATATTTAGTCCTTTGGTGCAAAGTTTCATAAAATTACAAGTTTAGTCCATATACTTTGGAAATTGACATAAATGGTCCCTGGGATGTTAAAAACTTTGAGAAATTCAATTTTGGTCCTTGTTTTACTAATCTTTTGCAGGAATGGTCCTTGGGTGAAAAGTTTGGTAAAATTACATGTTTGGTCCCTGGAGTTTGAAAGTTTGGCAGAAATGGTCCCCGGGGTGTTTTAAATTGCAATAAATGAAAAATTATCATTTAAGGTCCCTATACTATTCAACTTTTACAAAACTGGACCTTTTGATAATATTTTGGGAAATTACATATTTAGTCCCTCAAAAATCCAAAAATTACATAAATAGTCCTTTAATATTTAAAATTGGAAAATATGTAAATTATAGTCCTTGGTTTATTCTAACTTGGCAGGTTTAGTCCTTTTGACAACTTTTGGATATTCACATTTTCTGCCCCTCAATTTTCAGCATATTACAAATTTAGTCCTTGTGATTTCCTAGTTAATAAAACAAACCGGACCCTATTATACCAAATCCAAATCCACACCAAATCCAGTCCAACCCAGTTACTAAACCACTTGGGCCCAAAATATTCCAGCCCACTCCCTTTTGTTAATAAATAAAACAGACAAACACCCCCACCTTGCTTTTCTTCTTCTTCCACCTCACCTCTTCTCCACCTATAACTGCCACCTGCTATCACCACCTCACCACCCACTCTCTAAACCTTGTCTCCCCAGCTCACCACAACCAAACAAGCACCATTTAAAGCCTTAAAACCCTCGTACACAACCTCCACTGACACCAAGATATTTTCGCGCCAAAAAGCTATTTTGGACGGCTGAGATGAATTCAACCATATCAATGGCTACAAACTGGTGGGAAATGGTTCAGTGGGTCCCACAAACCCTGAAAGTGGTTATAAAGCAGAAGAGAAGCAGATATGGAGAATATTTAGTTTAGTTTTAGTTAATGGTAATCGTAGGTAGTGTAAGTTATTCATTAAGTTGTATTTTTAATTAGAACAAGCTTTTATCAGTTAATTTCATGTACTTTGATCTTTAATTAAAGTTAATTTCTAGTTTCATTGTGTATCTTAGTCTATGCAATTTTTCCTTATTTCAAGAATAAAAAAATTCTCAACTGTTGTTGTTAGTTGTAGTTAAGTAAGTTCATAAGCTTTAATAAGCTCTGACAAAGCTCATAAAAGTCTTAGAAAACCTTACTTTGTTGTTCAGTTCATCAAAGAAAAAAATAAGAAAAATATCAAGAAAATATAAAGAGAATAAAAAAATAGTGTTTGATTAAGAATTGAAGCTGAGCAAGGTGTGATTCTGGATTGTTTTGGTATTAGAAATCTTGTGGAAGGTTGTTAGGGTGTTCACAGTCCTTGGCTCCATGTTCTCAGTGAAAATTCATTTGTAAGCTTCTATTTTGATTTTTATTATTGTAATATACAAGTACTTGCAGTTGGTATTCTGTGTTCATTCAGCTTATTAATTGCTTATTAGATGAATATGAATTAGTAGATTGAGCTTTGGTTATATCTTAGTCATATTTCCTTTAAATCTGCCATTAAGAGGTTGTTTGGATTAACTTGTTAACATTAGTTCTAGCTTGCAATTGTTGTTAGTTCTGGTCTACATAAGTCACTTTAGGTCTCAATCAGTTAGAACAATCATAAAATCCAACCATCATTAGCTAGAAAGTCAAAATCACAATTGATCACCCCTCACAGTTAACTGTGAGGGATTTGTGATCCACAAATCCTCCCATTAGCTCATATCTTGTAAATTTAGCTTATTTTAGGTCTATAATAACTTATTACAACTTAATCAGTCAATTAGAAGTGTTAGAAGTTCAATAAAGTCAACATATCAAGTTTCATTAAAAGTCAAAATTTGTTCAGCTCAGATTTTTCCCAAAACTCCCAGATTTCTTTAGAATTTAGGAGTAGGTTTGAGGTCTTGAAATTTGTTTCCATTGTTGTCTACCAGCTCTAGGTTAAGTTCCCACTTAGCTTTTATTTTTAGGAATTTTCTGTTGGGCCCCACTCAACCCTAAACTCAGCTGCAGGGAGTAAACCTCCCCTGTGCAG
Organism: Artemisia argyi; assembly: GCA_030686995.1. Classification (NCBI taxonomy): domain Eukaryota; kingdom Viridiplantae; phylum Streptophyta; class Magnoliopsida; order Asterales; family Asteraceae; genus Artemisia; species Artemisia argyi. Next base: position 122,062,289 of record CM060703.1, read on the forward strand.
CAGATCAGTCACTCACCACCACCACTTTGGTGGTGATTTGTGACCACCTCAGTAGGTCCCACACCACAAAATCAGGTTTCCCCAACCCCCCTCCTAGTAGACTCTTAAGATTGACCATTTGTTTGACTTGAATCACTGTGGACCCCACCTAAATAAGCCCATCAAGTTTGTCCCCTTTCTGTGCTATAACTAAGTTTTGGATTAGCTTAATATGGCTTATTAGCTTATCTACTGAGCTTATTTGACCAATTTGAGCTTTGACAAGTCTAATCAACTTATTAAAACCAGATTTATCCATAGTGGGTCCCACATAAGCTCATTTGAGCTTATTTCCTTGTTCAGTCAACAAAAGTCAACTGTGGTAGCAATAAGCTTCCACAGTGCTTATTAGTAGCTTATAAAAAAGTTGTCTTTATTAAAGTTATCTATTTTTATGTATAATATAGTTTGGTAAAAGAAAAATCAAGAAAAATAAATATAATAATAAGTGATAGTTTCTATTTAATTCAATTTAATTTTAATTTTCATTTTTATATTTTTATTAAGTAATTTGTGTTTTTATATTTTTATTAAATTCCTTTTAAGTTAAAGTCATTTTCATAATTTTCTCAGATTTTTATTTTGTAATTTAGTATTTATTATAATTAATAATAGTTTTATTAATAATTAATCAATAATTAAGTTATAAATAGCATAATTACTTTTTATATAGCAACACCTAGATTTTATATTTTTTATAGCTTTTATAAGTTATAATATAGTTTTAGTAATTTTTTCATAATTTTATAAGTCATTTTAGTATTATTTGTAATTTAAATTAGTTTAAATTGTTTAATTAATATAAATAGTTTTTAATAAATAAAAAGCTCATAAAAAGTCAAAAAGATTTATTTTTATTTTTTATACTTTCTTCAAGTTAATTTTAAGTTTTAGAAATTATTTTCATAAGTTTTTAGTTTAATTTGTAGTATTTATCATTTTTAGTTTAATATAAATTAGCTTTAATTAAATAGTTAAATAGTTTTTAATTAAATAATTAATAATAAATAATATAATAATCTAAAAAAATAGTTTTCTTTTTAATTTAATTTTATTTTAAGTTTAAGTTTATAGAATTTTCATTTTTAACCCTTGTAGTTTATTTTTCCTAAAACTCACCTTTTTCTCAGTACGCAGTCGCGTCTGATTTTAAATTGTTAAACGTTTAAACGTTTTAGATACCTAGCTTTCACGTAATCATTTCAATAGTTTAATTAAGTTAATTTAAGTTATAAAACCCTAGTGTAATCACACACATACACTTTATACCCTTTCCTGTTCACATTCACTCGATCACAAATTCGTTTTTAATACCATCACAACCTCGTTGGGACATTACGACCCGGGGAAACACTGTATTCCACGGAAGCATTTGCCTCAGCTGTTTGACTATTACAGTTGGCCATTCACAAGTGGCTGATCAATAATTATCTGACCGTTTGAGGCGAATCAGTGATCCTCAACGTAACACCCAAATTAGTCTTCCGCTGTCAAATCAAATTTTTGGGGGTGTTACAGATTGGCATCAGAGCCCTGGTTAAAGAGAACCAAGTGTATTTTCGAAACAATGTGCTATAACTACACTTTTAAATGGACCGGTTACACCACACCACCTCGAGCCCTCCATGCCTACTTAACCACAACATTTGATTAGAAATGTTGCACATGATTACATTATGAACTATATGCTAAATGGTAGATTAGCAACTTATATTACTATTAATTGGGGTTATTACAATACCATGTCTACACCCTTACACTGCACCACGTCCTTTTCTGAACTTGAGGTTGAAGACATTGCTTTTCCAGTTGTCCCACCTATCACCTCTACACCTTTGGTAATTCCGACAATACCAACTGACAACTCCAACTCCTCGTCATCTGACGGGAGGCTTGTATCAACATGGCGTTGGTCACCTGACCCGGGTACGGTAACTCCACCCACATTACCACCACCACCTACTCAAGGTTTTTGAGGAAGGAGAGTCAAAATCCTTCAACCATATGAACCCGAACCATTTATGAGGCCATTTATACGAACTCCTACCGGCCCCATAAATATAAATACTCCTCGTCGAAGGTATCGACGACTGTCACTGAGTTCCCCTCTTGATGTTTTTGGAGCATCACCACAATCGTCACCGGAACACTATAAGGCTATCCCACCATCACCACCACAAGGTGCTCCAGACTTTTGGTTCAACTTACTTACTCAAACTTTCCCAGAAGCACCTTTTTCCCAAAGGATGATGCCTTCAGGAAACATTCCCTCTCACCCACCAGGTTTTCCTCCAAGGGTTTATGAAACCGGGAATCCTCCACCACTGCAACAAACCGTGGCACTCCAGCTGCACCACCACCAGAATATTATGAGAACCGACTCCGAGAGGTTGAAGCAAGAATTATGGGAGCCTATGAATTTCAAAGATGGGAGATTCAAGCACTAATGGACGAGCTTGCCATGATTAAGGAAAACGCAAGGCGTCAAGAATGAAGACAAGAATCAAAGATCTATGTAGTATAAGACAAACAATGCCAGAAACATGTAATACTTAATAAGCGACTTTGTGACGTTTGTGTGTTTGGAGAACAACAACGAACAAATTATTAATGTATATTATGGTAATTGGTTTGCTACGTATCGATGTTGGTTTACATTCCCGTGGTTGATTTTTATCATGTGTGGTGAATAGTATTCATACATGTCGTGACGATCATATCCATGAATGTTGTGAATTGTATTCAAACATGTTGTGATTTTTGGTGCTGATAATGGTGAATTAATGTGCATGTACATTGGGAGCAATGTTCAGATGTGTGATAATAAATAAGAAGATTATGGTTCTTTATGTAAAAGAAAAATTTAACAAAGAGGATTTCGGAAAAACACTTGATAAATAGAGTAGAAATTTTCAAAGCCAAGCTTTTGTTGATGATGAAAAAGCATGAAAATTTCAAGCCAAGCTTTTGCTGATGATGAAAAGGTATGAAATTTTCAAAGCCAAGCTTTTGTTGATGATGAAAAAGCATGAATTTTTCAAGCCAAGCTTTGGTTGATGATGAAAAAGCATGAAATTTTCAAGACAAGCTTTTGTTGATGATGAAAAAGCATGAAAATTTTCAAGCCAAGCTTTTGTTGATGATGAAAAAGAATGAATTTTTCAAGCCAAGCTTTTGTTGATGATGAAAACGCATGAAACTTTCAAGCCAAGCTTTTGTTGATAATGAAAAAGGCATTCAAGCCAAGCTTTTGTAGATGATGAATCATTGTGTTTCTTAGTAATTCCACAACCAAGTAATAAACAAAGTGAGAAATTGGTTTAAAAACGGAAACAAATGGCGTAATTCTACATAACAAACAACATGATCCTTATAAAACTATGCTTGAGACATTCCAGCATGGGAAAGTTAAACTTATATTTCTGTTGATCTTAACAGAAATATGCCTCGCACAAGAAGAGCAGCTGCCTCACCCGAGCCAACCTCAGCACCAACCCCAACTCCTACTCCAGCATCAGGATCAATTCCACCTCTGACTCCGGAAGACATCCGGAAAATGATTGCTGATGGCTTGGCTGCTGCACTTGGTAATCAACCCACACCTGTGAACCGCTCAAGCAGTGCCAGTGGAACTGCTAAAGAAGCAACAACTGTTATCCCACAAATGTGCACCTATAGGATTAAATAAGCTGTCAACCCACCTACTACTAGGGTATTGAAGGAGCTACTGCCCTTGCCCGCTGGTTTGAACGTTTTGAAACTGTGTTTATGAGAATTGGTTACCCTGAGAACTGTAAGGTTGTAACACCCCAACCCGATAAGGGTAGAAGTATCACATTACAGTGACATATCAGAACAAACACAAGCATATGATTCATACATACAAAGAAATTCAGGGTTACAAATGAAAATCTGAAACTACAAGGTTACAAAACAATAAATACTATGTCTAATAAAGTGAAACTTCCTCTAATCGTCTCTAGTCCAAAGCATAGTCTTCTAAGTCCAGTCACACTCTCTTCCCATAACCCAGCTTCCTACTAAAACCTGCCGCAGGAAAAGGAAATGCGGCTGAGCTTAAAAAGCCCAGTGAACAGATACATATACAAAGCAATGAAAATGAAACAGAACTGAAATATAGTGCATTGGGGAAATAGAATAAGGAATAGATAAAAAAGTAATAGAATAGAAAGAAGAAAGGATAGTCATCTACCACGAGCCCAGAAACTCAAAGTCATAAATCTCAAAGTCATAATTCTCAAAGTCATAATCTCAAAGTCATAATCTCACAATCAGAGGGGATACCTCTCAGGCAACCAGATAATATGAGGGGTGTCCTCATGTATCAAATGGGTGGAGTAGCTAGCTCCCAGAAATTGTGAAAGGCGTGTATTGCACACAGCACCAGTCACCTCAAAGTCAACTCAAAGTCATAGTTAAATCCACTAAACAGATCAGATCTAGGATTGCAATCCATACGCCCCTTACTCAAAATCAATCTCAAAGTCATATACTCAAAGTCATAATGGCCATAATAGTAATCATAAAAAGGGACGGCGTGAGAAATCACTCACCCACACATGAGTCATGCCAGTGGTGCATCACAGACATGCCTATGGTACCTCCATAGGTAGGGAAACAGAAATGGCTCGGGTATCAAACTAAGAGTCAGGTCTCAAAGTCATGCAAAAGGTCATATAGCAAAGGTTTATCTCAAAGTCATCTCAAAATCATATCAGAAATAATAGTCAAGGTCCATTCAGAGTTCATCAGGTCAAGGTTCATATTCAAAAATCAATTCATGGTTCAGTTCAAAAGTCCGTTTCAAAAGTTTCTATTAAAAGTCCAATTTAAATAATCTTTTAAAACAGTTTTCATAAAAATGGTCTTTCAAAATATAGGGTTCATGAAAGTTAAATAACCTTTCTTTTAAAAAGAAATTTAGCATCATTTATAAACATCTTTTCAAATCAGTTCTTCTCAAAACATTTCCATGGTATCATTAAGAAGGTTTTCATAGCATAGGTTCATAACGGAGGTCATATCAAGTGGGATCAACAGAGAAGGTTCAAGTAAAGGGGATCATAGCAATGGCATCAATTCGGGAACTAACGGATCAGAATATGAAAGAGATCATGAGAAACCTTTTGAGAAAGGTCAGAATATCTGTACCTTAGACCGCAAGTGCATACATAACAGAAAACATAAAGATCGGAAGCAAACTCCTTCTTCAGCAAATCTACACGAATTCATGATCGTCTTATTATTAATGACTTAGTATAAATCAGATTTTTCATTTCAGTCGGCTTTCCATTTTTTTTTTTTTGTAACTTTCTTTCTATAGCAGCATTCCAAAAATAGTAACTTTTCATTTGTAGCAAGTTTCCATTTTAACGAAAATAATCACTTATTGTTACGGTTAACATTTAATTAAGTTAAAGTATTCAGAATGATAAATATTATGGATTAGGGTTAATCATGAAATTTGTCATAGTTTAGGGTTAAAATATAATTATTGCAAAGTATAGGGTCTAAAGTGTAAATTATCAAAATTAAATATTAAAAGTTAACTAAAATTATTTTAAAGTTTATTTTATAATAAGATAATAATTTTAGACCCCATCGTTATAATTTTATATATTTGTTAATGTACCCACGATATTAATATTTATGCCGCAACGACTCAATATTTTATTAAATCATGTAAGCCTGTTTATAACCCAACATCATTCCACTTTACTCATATACACACGGCCTATATTTATATATACGACACCTACACATATATCTTCGTTGACACGAATAGAAAACATACATTTATATATACATGTTTATCTTTAGAAAAAAATAAGAGTTCCTTATTTTAGTTTGTATGACCATGCCAACTACATAGGTAATCCCTTTCTTAAATTCAGATTTTACGAGTACTATAAATATGTAACCGACCCATGTTTACTTATATAATATCATATCCCACTTATTACTCTTGATGTCCCCATATTCAAGTTAAAGACAAGTTTCATTTTGCTTATAGGCTTGACAATGCTATCACTTGTATATATTCGAAAACAGTTCAACATTTTTCACATCATGTAACCCAATTTACAATGCCAATTTACCCAGTTACATATCTCATTAATCATGCATGATCTTCCCAGCATTTATTCACGTGAAACACATACATCCCATGTTATATCTCTCGTGTTTTATATTCAGATTACTAGTTGAGTATTAGGATTATCTAAGCGTTCAATAACCAGGTTCAAGACGTAAACGTCAACGTATTCGAATAGCAAAAACATGAACAGAGATCGACACGTATATGTTCAATACTTCATGAATTCATGTGGCGTTAATATATAAGGTTATTCATTTTCGGTTTACCGAAACAAAAACTTGGCATCTTAACCAGATTCTCAATCGTATAACATGTTTTATGGTTCTGATAATATCGTTAGTGAGTTTTATTCGAATAAATCATGCACTCGTTTTTTTTTTGGCCGATTCTTAGATAGGTTTTAAATGACATGCAAACGTTCGAAAAGAAAACAAGAGAAAACATAATCGAGCAAGGTTGAGTCATTACCCTTGAAGCGAGACACGAGAAGGAAACAAGGACAATATTAGCCACACCAAAGCTGAACACCGAATCCAACACCCTCGAACAAAACCCTTATCAAACCAGTAATGAACCCCGATCAAGCCTCCACAAGGACCACCAATGATCCCTCCTTGCACGCCTTTAGGACCGAAGAGACAATGGAATCAAAACTGCCTTGCCGTCACTTGTGTGCTTAGGGTTTATGTGAGAGGGCAAATGTGTTGTTCGGTTTATGGAGTGAAAGATAAATGAAAAATACTTTAGAGTTGCGGTGATTTGTGGAAGACAATTAAGGCAATGTTGTTTGTATTTCGGTATTTACAAACGAGTGGGAGAGGATTTCAAAAGGAAGGTACCGAGTCTTCAGGAAAAATAGACTTATTCTTCTCATATTTTTGAAGTGTGATTCTGTTATTATGTTGTGTGCATGCTTCCAATTTTATTCAGCCCATTTTATTAATGAAACGTGATTGAATAAAAAAAATATGAGATGAATTGGGAAATTTTTGGGGTGTTTCGGCTGAGAACAAGATAAATCAAGGGGAGACCACATCATTTCCAAAAATATCAAATTATCTAGTTATTAATTTGAATATACAAAGTTGTATACAATTTTAAGATATTTTCGGTCCATATGATGACTTGTAGTCATGTGTTATTTATCATAGAAATAACTGTTGTGTTGATTTTATTATTTCACAAGTTATATGCTAGATAGTTGTAGCTCCCGAAATTTACAAGGTTCTTATACTTAGGTTATAATCGTAATTTAATGTTTTAGATTATTAATAGTCTTTTCATAACTTTAAAATTTTAGGGGTATTTTGGGAAATTTAACTTGTTTAAAATTTTCGGGTTTTACAACTCTTCCCCTCTTAAAAAAAAGAATTTTCGTCCTCGAAAATTGAAGTCGCAAAGTTAGACGAAGTCGTAGCATACCGCAAAAGGTCGTCACAAACATTCTCGCGCCCGGGGAGGTTCTTCCAAAAGATATTCAGACCAACTGGTTTCTCATGACTCGTAATTATTGTCAGAATAGTTTCAGATTCTCAGAAAGGCATATCACACTGAATTTGAATCAAAAGGATAATGTACCGAATATAACGGATGATAATCGAATTCTCCAGGAAGAGGTATAAAAATACATAGGATTTCCATCGAATTGATTAGGCGAATCAGATGGGAATACATTGATTTGTAGCAAACATGGGGTGATATAAGGTTTAACTCTTCAGCTTCTCAGATAGTCTCGGCTTTTAGATAACCTTCCAAAGGTATTCTCATAAACAAACAGGTCTCATTTCCTCAAAGTCCACAATCACATATTTTACTCATAGCAGATCATAATGAACAACTTCACGAATGTGAATCGTATACGGACAGAAAGCATATCGCTAGATATCGTCAACGGCAGAAATTTCATAATGGAACCTAAGATCCTTATCAGAAGTTGCAAAGATTAGCAAAACACGTGTCGAGAGTCCAAGCGTATCGAATCGTATAACAAGGACAGCATATCAAATGTATAGGTAGAATGAACCTAAAGTCTCACTAAACTCAGATGATCTTGATCAGATGCCAGAATTCTAAAGCTTCTAAGGCACTCCTCGAAATATCACATGCCCACCATAAGTGCACGTTATATGATGTAAGTATTATCACGTTGGCCAGGCGTCATAATACTGGCATCATATACATATGCCCTCATGATGATCATACTTTATCTCAAGTCGTGAGTCAAAACCACCTATCTTAATCCACCTAGTACTTCTACAGTCTCAAAGATCATCAGAAACAAACAACATAGCTAAGAGAACGAAATTACTCGAAGAGTAACGGAAATCCGAGAATGTCATTCAAAATTAAGGTACGTCATCAATAGCGTCAATACTTTACAGAATCATCTCGTCTAAACACAATGTCCGCTTCAAAATCCGTCCACTCAAATACAAATTTCAAAATTTCTTTCAAGTTGGGGTAGTCTGTTTACTCTTGTCCATCTTGCCTCATGATTAAAAGAATTTAAAACTCGAGTCTGGTTCCTCAAGCCTTCAGCAACTCTTCTTGGTACTGTGGCATCGTAGCGGCAGTCTCTGACACGATCACTGTGCATCCCTCCATCCGCAGGTCTGCTTCTGCTCTCAATTCATCTTAGTACAACTAAAATGAATAGAGAAACAAGACTGCGTGTCTTCGACAGGTCTTCTGTCATGGCTCTAGGTTTTAAGGTACATGATGTTGTTGTCGACTCCAGGTTGTGTGTTGAATGGTTCGTCTTCTTTGGTCTGGTTGTCTTGGTACCCAAACTGAAATCTTCACGTGTTGCATGATGTATGATTGAGCACTATCCCAGTTCCTCACTTCTTCTTGTATGCTTCTTCCATGGTAGTGCTTGTCGCAACCATCTTCTACGACTCTTCCACCAAGTTTCTAACTCCGATAACGATCTTCGATCTTGGTCCTTCTTGTGAAAGCTCTGTCTTTACATTATACAGGGTAGTGTTGTCTATTATGCTTTCTGAACGTCAATCAAATTTCTCTTCCAGAACAAAGGGTCGTCTCACCAATAATCTCTATGTTCTTCTTTCGTTTTAGAACACAACACAATGTCATACTATGACAATTTGTCCAAAACACGCGAAAAACATGATTATTCTAGCCAACACCATTGGCATCATTCAAGTTCATAAATGTTATAACGAGTGCAAAGGCAACTTCAGAAATCATCTCAGGGAATTTTCACATCGCCTTCTTTCTTCTTCAGGAACTGAAATACTTCCCAAAGGTTACTCTCGGTTAGTTAACCCCCTTCTTAGAAGTTTTTGTGGTTGCTTCTTCAGTCCTTCAAATCTAAAATGATGAAATCAGACGCGGAGTTTCAAAGGAAGACCAAATTAATTATTGATACGCGGAAACAGATAATGATTAGTGATAGTGGTACGTTTAAGTTTACGATAGTCGATACGTCATCGCATACTTCTCTCGTTCTTCTTCATAAACAAACAAGAGCATCCTAAGAGAAATCACCAAGGGTTAACAAAAATCATATTCCATCAGTTCCTTCAAATACTCAACCATGGTTTTCTTCAACTGAGATCAGTTAAATGCCCACTCTACTTCCTAGCAGGAAGGAGTACCAAAAGGTTCATCAGAGAATACCGGAAAATCTTCGCATGACAAAATATTTCCTAATAGCAGAACTTTCTAAGGGTTGATAATAATGGTTTTCAGGACAACTTGGTAATCACATGAGTTTGGGGTAGGTGTTTCCATAGTGACAGAAATTTTAGCAGATGTAGAGAGTCATCATAATGAAATAGGGTGAAGCAGATTTTTAAGGTCACAATTCAGATATGGTAGTCTATGGTATCTTTACGAGTAGCCATCCAACCCAAAAGGCCGTATAATCAGACATATCAAAGTCAAAGGATTCATAGAGTGAAATACAGTCGTCAAATCATACAGATAGTTCATATCTCAGAGTCAAGTACATGATTCAACAAAAGTGTTGGGATGGATAAACAAACAGTTCAATGTGTGGGAATTTCGTTTAGCTTCTTAGCATAAGCGACAGGTAGGATGTGTATCATTGGTAATACGAACATCGTATAGTTGTCAATTGTGAGATGTACCGAATCTCAGTTATCAGCATCATCATGCTTAGTTAACAAATCCATACAGAGATAGTCTTTACATCGTACCCTTCCAAAGGAAATAGTTGGCAGGACAAGGTTCGTCATTCAAAGAGAGGAAACGAAACTTCTCATATTCGTGGTTCATAATTACCAGGGTTCTCATAGGGGTAGTAATGGATCATATAGAGTTAAGTAGTATCGGGTGGTACATTCATACCCAGCATGAGTAATGAATTTACAGAATGTGTCGAACACATTGTGGTTGAATGACCTACGATGTGGTCGAAAAGGTGTCAAACAGCTTATCAAACAAATCGGAGGCGGAGATCAAAATCCGAAGGTGAAACTTGAATGTGTAAGGTATCCAGGTAGCCTCCCGAGGTATTCCAAACTTACTTGGTTACTAAGCTTAAGTTGCAAAACTTCTAACTTCTGAAACAAAGGTCCTTATAAGGCTTATCTAAGAGCAAAGGCACGATCAGAGTGATACGGAAGCAAATGATACTTACATAAATGTCTTAGTCTACCCATTCCTCACTGGTAATAACTTAGGTTCCTATGGGGAATCCTAATGTAAAGCTTCAAAGGTTGTCTTATGAGCGCCTACAGTGGAAACTTAGGGGTCCAAACTTCACAGGTCAAGGGTAAATGTATTACGAATCGCAGCCTGGTCTCTGATACCATAATTGTAACACCCCAACCCGATAAGGGTAGAAGTATCACATTACAGTGACATATCAGAACAAACACAAGCATATGATTCATACATACAAAGAAATTCAGGGTTACAAATGAAAATCTGAAACTACAAGGTTACAAAACAATAAATACTATGTCTAATAAAGTGAAACTTCCTCTAATCGTCTCTAGTCCAAAGCATAGTCTTCTAAGTCCAGTCACACTCTCTTCCCATAACCCAGCTTCCTACTAAAACCTGCCGCAGGAAAAGGAAATGCGGCTGAGCTTAAAAAGCCCAGTGAACAGATACATATACAAAGCAATGAAAATGAAACAGAACTGAAATATAGTGCATTGGGGAAATAGAATAAGGAATAGATAAAAAAGTAATAGAATAGAAAGAAGAAAGGATAGTCATCTACCACGAGCCCAGAAACTCAAAGTCATAAATCTCAAAGTCATAATTCTCAAAGTCATAATCTCAAAGTCATAATCTCACAATCAGAGGGGATACCTCTCAGGCAACCAGATAATATGAGGGGTGTCCTCATGTATCAAATGGGTGGAGTAGCTAGCTCCCAGAAATTGTGAAAGGCGTGTATTGCACACAGCACCAGTCACCTCAAAGTCAACTCAAAGTCATAGTTAAATCCACTAAACAGATCAGATCTAGGATTGCAATCCATACGCCCCTTACTCAAAATCAATCTCAAAGTCATATACTCAAAGTCATAATGGCCATAATAGTAATCATAAAAAGGGACGGCGTGAGAAATCACTCACCCACACATGAGTCATGCCAGTGGTGCATCACAGACATGCCTATGGTACCTCCATAGGTAGGGAAACAGAAATGGCTCGGGTATCAAACTAAGAGTCAGGTCTCAAAGTCATGCAAAAGGTCATATAGCAAAGGTTTATCTCAAAGTCATCTCAAAATCATATCAGAAATAATAGTCAAGGTCCATTCAGAGTTCATCAGGTCAAGGTTCATATTCAAAAATCAATTCATGGTTCAGTTCAAAAGTCCGTTTCAAAAGTTTCTATTAAAAGTCCAATTTAAATAATCTTTTAAAACAGTTTTCATAAAAATGGTCTTTCAAAATATAGGGTTCATGAAAGTTAAATAACCTTTCTTTTAAAAAGAAATTTAGCATCATTTATAAACATCTTTTCAAATCAGTTCTTCTCAAAACATTTCCATGGTATCATTAAGAAGGTTTTCATAGCATAGGTTCATAACGGAGGTCATATCAAGTGGGATCAACAGAGAAGGTTCAAGTAAAGGGGATCATAGCAATGGCATCAATTCGGGAACTAACGGATCAGAATATGAAAGAGATCATGAGAAACCTTTTGAGAAAGGTCAGAATATCTGTACCTTAGACCGCAAGTGCATACATAACAGAAAACATAAAGATCGGAAGCAAACTCCTTCTTCAGCAAATCTACACGAATTCATGATCGTCTTATTATTAATGACTTAGTATAAATCAGATTTTTCATTTCAGTCGGCTTTCCATTTTTTTTTTTTTGTAACTTTCTTTCTATAGCAGCATTCCAAAAATAGTAACTTTTCATTTGTAGCAAGTTTCCATTTTAACGAAAATAATCACTTATTGTTACGGTTAACATTTAATTAAGTTAAAGTATTCAGAATGATAAATATTATGGATTAGGGTTAATCATGAAATTTGTCATAGTTTAGGGTTAAAATATAATTATTGCAAAGTATAGGGTCTAAAGTGTAAATTATCAAAATTAAATATTAAAAGTTAACTAAAATTATTTTAAAGTTTATTTTATAATAAGATAATAATTTTAGACCCCATCGTTATAATTTTATATATTTGTTAATGTACCCACGATATTAATATTTATGCCGCAACGACTCAATATTTTATTAAATCATGTAAGCCTGTTTATAACCCGACATCATTCCACTTTACTCATATACACACGGCCTATATTTATATATACGACACCTACACATATATCTTCGTTGACACGAATAGAAAACATACATTTATATATACATGTTTATCTTTAGAAAAAAATAAGAGTTCCTTATTTTAGTTTGTATGACCATGCCAACTACATAGGTAATCCCTTTCTTAAATTCAGATTTTACGAGTACTATAAATATGTAACCGACCCATGTTTACTTATATAATATCATATCCCACTTATTACTCTTGATGTCCCCATATTCAAGTTAAAGACAAGTTTCATTTTGCTTATAGGCTTGACAATGCTATCACTTGTATATATTCGAAAACAGTTCAACATTTTTCACATCATGTAACCCAATTTACAATGCCAATTTACCCAGTTACATATCTCATTAATCATGCATGATCTTCCCAGCATTTATTCACGTGAAACACATACATCCCATGTTATATCTCTCGTGTTTTATATTCAGATTACTAGTTGAGTATTAGGATTATCTAAGCGTTCAATAACCAGGTTCAAGACGTAAACGTCAACGTATTCGAATAGCAAAAACATGAACAGAGATCGACACGTATATGTTCAATACTTCATGAATTCATGTGGCGTTAATATATAAGGTTATTCATTTTCGGTTTACCGAAACAAAAACTTGGCATCTTAACCAGATTCTCAATCGTATAACATGTTTTATGGTTCTGATAATATCGTTAGTGAGTTTTATTCGAATAAATCATGCACTCGTTTTTTTTTTGGCCGATTCTTAGATAGGTTTTAAATGACATGCAAACGTTCGAAAAGAAAACAAGAGAAAACATAATCGAGCAAGGTTGAGTCATTACCCTTGAAGCGAGACACGAGAAGGAAACAAGGACAATATTAGCCACACCAAAGCTGAACACCGAATCCAACACCCTCGAACAAAACCCTTATCAAACCAGTAATGAACCCCGATCAAGCCTCCACAAGGACCACCAATGATCCCTCCTTGCACGCCTTTAGGACCGAAGAGACAATGGAATCAAAACTGCCTTGCCGTCACTTGTGTGCTTAGGGTTTATGTGAGAGGGCAAATGTGTTGTTCGGTTTATGGAGTGAAAGATAAATGAAAAATACTTTAGAGTTGCGGTGATTTGTGGAAGACAATTAAGGCAATGTTGTTTGTATTTCGGTATTTACAAACGAGTGGGAGAGGATTTCAAAAGGAAGGTACCGAGTCTTCAGGAAAAATAGACTTATTCTTCTCATATTTTTGAAGTGTGATTCTGTTATTATGTTGTGTGCATGCTTCCAATTTTATTCAGCCCATTTTATTAATGAAACGTGATTGAATAAAAAAAATATGAGATGAATTGGGAAATTTTTGGGGTGTTTCGGCTGAGAACAAGATAAATCAAGGGGAGACCACATCATTTCCAAAAATATCAAATTATCTAGTTATTAATTTGAATATACAAAGTTGTATACAATTTTAAGATATTTTCGGTCCATATGATGACTTGTAGTCATGTGTTATTTATCATAGAAATAACTGTTGTGTTGATTTTATTATTTCACAAGTTATATGCTAGATAGTTGTAGCTCCCGAAATTTACAAGGTTCTTATACTTAGGTTATAATCGTAATTTAATGTTTTAGATTATTAATAGTCTTTTCATAACTTTAAAATTTTAGGGGTATTTTGGGAAATTTAACTTGTTTAAAATTTTCGGGTTTTACAAAGGTAACCTATGCAACCGAAACCCTGTTGGATGAATGTCAATCATGGTGGAATGCCATGGTCCAAAACATGGGAACCGAGGAAGCATATCAGATTTCTGGGGTGGAATTCAAGAAGAAAATCCTCAAGAAGTACTGCTCGAGGCCTGAAATCAAAAAGCTAGAAGATGAATTTCACTACCTGGCAGTGAAAGGAGTGGAATTGAGAGCTTACAACCGCCGATTTCATGAACTAGCTGCATTATGTCCGGGTGCTGTGCCTAATTTGGACAAAACTTTGGAAAAGTATATTGAAGGGTTACCCCAAAGTATCGAAGAAAATGTTACCGCTTCGAAACCTGCAACTCTTGATGAGGCAATGACAATTGCTCAATGGCTACTAGACAGGGAAATTAAGTGGAAGTCAACCGCGGAACGAAATGAACTCAAGCGAAAGAATGATGATAGGAGAATTGTCCTGCATGGCAGTGGTAGAAATGCTAACAATGGACACAACCATAACTATCATTAAACCCGCAATTCTCACCAACACAAACAGAACCGTAGGCAAGAAGCTGCCAAGGCATATATGACTACATCAGGATATGCCGGCGATAAGCCCCTATGCAACAAGTTCAAGCCGCAACTCACTGGCCCCTGTTCCGCCAAATGCGGAAGGTGTCAGAGGATAGGACACAAGACTGCTGATTGCAAGGCCTCTGGAGTCAACTTACAGCTAATCAACATAGTGTGTCACCGTTGCGGAGGAAAGGGACATTACAAGAGCCAATGCACTAACAAAAATGCTGACTACCCTGCACGTGCAAGAGTGTATGTGATGCGAGATGGAGATGCACCAAGAAACCCTAACGTCGTCACGGGTACATTTTTAATTAATTAGCATAGTGCAAGAGTTTTATTTGATTCGGGTGCCGATAAAAGTTTTGTATCTACTAGTTTTGCTTCATTACTAAACATTCCCCCGACTAAGTTAGATGCCACCTACGAAATTGAGATAGCAAATGGAACCTTGATAGGTACAAACACCGTACTATTAGAATGCACCATAACCTTACAAAACCAACCTTTCCTTATCAACCTAATGCCCCATTCAACTTGGTAGTTTTGATGTCATTTTTGGAATGGATTGGTTATCCAAACATCGTGCCAGGATAGTTTGTGATGAGAAAACAGTTCACATCCCACTAGGAGGAAAAACCCTTGTTGTTCAAGGCGATCGAAGTAAGAGCCGATTTGGGATTATCTCGTTTATTAGGACGGTAAAGTACACAAGCGACGGATGTCAAGCGTTTATGGTACAAATAACTGAGGACATGTAGGAGAAGAAGCGACTTGAGGATGTATCTGTAGTGAAGGACTTTCCCGAAGTGTTTCCCGAAGACTTACATGGTCTTCCACCCGTTCGCCAAGTTGAATTCCGAATCGATTTAGTGCCAGGAGCAGCACCTGTAGCAAAAGCACCATACCGACTAGCATCCTCCGAGATACAAGAGTCATCTGAGCAGCTGAAAGAGCTGTCAGATAAAGGCTTCATTCGCCCAAGTTCCTCACCTTGGGGAGCTCCAGTATTGTTTGTTAAAAGAAGGACAGATCTTTTCAAATGTGCATTGATTATAGGGAACTAAACAAGTTAACGGTCAAGAATAGGTACCCACTGCCTCGCATCGACGACTTATTTGACCAACTACAAGGGTCGAGCGTATACTCAAAGATCGACTTAAGGTCGCGATATCACCAATTGAGGGTTAGGGAAGAAGATATTCCAAAAACCGCTTTCAGAACTCGCTATGGACACTGTGAGTTTCAAGTGCTGCCGTTTGGTTTAACCAATACACCAGCAGTATTCATGGACTTAATGAATCGAGTATGCAAACCATACTTTGATAAGTTCGTGATTGTGTTCATAGATGACATTCTCATATACTCTCGCAACCAAGAAGAACACGCTGAACATCTGAGGACTGTACTAGAACTACTCAAGGCAGAACAATTGTACGCAAAATTCTCAAAATGTGAATTTTGGCTTCCAAGCGTGCAATTCCTTGGACACGTCATTGACAACAAAGGTATTTATGTAGACCTGGCCAAGATTAAGGCTGTCAAGGAATGGTCGTCCCCTACGAACCCCATGGAAATCAGGTAATTCCTAGGACTTGCATGATACTACAGGAGATTTATCGAGAATTTCTCCAAGATTGCAAAGCCTTTAACGGAACTGACACAGAAGAACGAAAAGTATGATTGGGGAGAGAAACAAGAGAAAGCTTTTCAACTCCTTAAGCAAAAGCTTTGTGAAGCCCCATACTAGCATTACCAAAGGGTAATGATGGATTCGTAGTCTACTGTGACGCATCACACCACGGACTAGGTGCCGTGTTGATGCAGCAAAACAAGGTTATAGCATACGCCTCACGACAACTCAAAAGAACAAAGAAAAATACACGACACATGACCTAGAATTTGGAGCTATAGTTTTTGCTCTAAAAAAGATATGGAGGCATTACCTCTACGGTTCCAAGTGTACAGTGTACACTGACCACAAGAGTCTGCAACACATACTCGATCAGAAGGAACTGACATGAGGCAATGAAGATGGCTGGAACTACTTAGTGATTACGATTGTGAAATCCGCTACCACCCCGGAAAGGCCAACGTTGTGGCCGATGCCTTAAGCCGGAAAGAATGTATTAAACCCCTCCGAGTACGATCGTTAGGAATGACGATTTGCTCACCACTACCCGCATAGATCTTACAAGCACAAACTGAGGCTCTCAAAGAAAAGAACCGACCTCACGAAAAGATTTATGGTATGCCAACGAATACAAATGGCTTCGTGAAACGAGCCGACGGAACATTGTGTTTTGGGGAAAGAATTTGGATCCCGAATTATGGTGGTATTCGAGACCTCATCATGCATGAATCGCATAAATCCAAATATTCTATTCACCCTGGTTCAAAGAAAATTTACCAAGACCTTAAGAAGTTGTATTGGTGGCCGAACATGAAAGCCGACATTGCTGAGTATGTCGGAAAATGCTTAACATGTTCAAGAGTCAAGGCAGAATGCCAACGACCATCTGGGTTACTTACTCAACCCGAACTTCCTATTTGGAAATAGGAACGAATCACCATGGATTTTATCACTAAACTCCCACGAACAACGACTGTTGTAAATACCATTTGGGTTATCGTTGACCGACTCACAAAATCCGCTCATTTCACACCCATTCGAGATTGATAAGGTAAACACACTCGCGTATTTATATCTGAAGGAAATCGTGACCCGACATAGGGTACCCATCTCAATTATCTACGATAGAGATAGCCGTTTCACCTCAAACTTCTGGCAATCACTGCAGAAAAATTTAGGCAAACGCTTAGACATGAGCACCGCATACCATCCACAAACGGATGGGCAAAGCGAAAGAACAATACAAACACTGGAAGACATGCTGCGAGCATGTGTTATTGATTTTGGTAAAGGATGGGATAAACATTTTCCATTGGCCGAATTCTCGTACAACAATAGCTATCATGCTAGCATTAAGGCGGCACCATTCGAGGCACTTTATGGTCGAAAGTGGAGATCTCCAGTTTGTTGGGCTGAGATTTGAGAAGCTCAAATCACTAAAGACCCGAGTTAATCCTCGAAACAACTGAAAAGATCGTTAAGATCCGACAATGTCTGCAAGCTACCAGGGATAGGCATAAAAGCTATGCTGATGTAAGGCGAAAACCCCTGGAATTTCAGGTTGGAGACAGGGTCATGTTGCAAGTTTCACCCTGGAAATGAATTATCCGCTTTGGAAAGCGTGGCAAACTAAACCCCCGAGACATTGGACCATTTAAGATCCTAGAAAGGATTGGTCTTGTGGCTTATAAACTTGAATTACCAGAAGAACTCAACCGTGTACACGACGTATTTCACGTTTTGAATCTAAAAAAGTGTCTTTCTGACAGAACACTGGTAATACCACTGAAGGAGATTCAGCTTGATGAGAAACTTGCTTCACGGAAGAACCCATAGAAATTTTGGACCGTGAAGTGAAACGATTGAAACATAGCCGCATACCCATCGTCAAAGTTCGATGGAACTCCTAAAGAGGACCCGAGTATACATGGGAGCGCGAGGACAAAATCTGCGCCAAATACCGGCACCCGTTCACTGAGAACCCCCGCGACACAACGCAAACTTAAATTCCGGGTAGGTACTTTAATATCCTAAGAAAAACCCCAATTGTTAACAAACACTAAACATGAAGTAATTGTATGTTACTGTTCATGCACGCATTTTTAGAAAAAAATTTAAACTTTTTTTTTACACTATGCAACTCTTAATCATTAAGTGCTATGTGATTCACACTTACCCTGAATGAGCTTACACGGAACCCACAATGACCTGGACAAGACACTACATAACTATGGATCAGTTTTGATCACAAGTGCAACACTTTGCACTCACAATACCCACATATGAGATTTACATCTCAGTGGATCCCACAATACCCACATATGAGATTGGCATCTCAGTGGAATTTATAACACCCACATATGAGATTACATCTCAGTGGAACCCCACAACTCCCACATATGAGAATTACAACTAAGTGGACCCCACAACTTCCACATATGAGAATTATAACTCAATGGAACCACACAACCACCACATATGAGAATTACAACTCAGTGGACCCGACAACTTGCACATATGAGAATTACAACTCAGTGGAACCATACAACTACCACATATGAGAAATACATCTCAGTGGAACCCCACAACTCCCACATATGAGGATTTCACCTCAGTGGACCCCACAATACTAATACAAATTATAATACATACTTATGGGACCCACATCCCTCTTGGTGGATCCCACAACACTCACATAATTGGAATACATTCACTGTGGACCCCACAACATGAAAGAATAATATAATATTCACAGTAGGAACCACATTGTCCTTAAGTGGGCCCCACACACGTTAACCTATTTCATGGAATCATAAAAACGTTACATGAATCAAACTATACCATTTCTTGGATCAAACAATAAAACCAACTTAGGCCGCGGCTCATGAGCCCAACACAAGCCCAATCCATAACATATATATGTTATATGATAACATGCAAATACACAATTACTTTGACTTGTTTATTCGCGATTCTTAAAAACAACCTATGAAATAAAATGCATGAACTCATTGTTCACCATCAAAAGAATTGAGATCAACAAATACTTGGACATAATACGTACATATGAATAGTTATCTAAGGGCAAAGCTATACGAGGTTAAAACCTATCCCAAACGTACCCCACTTTAGTCACAATGTGTAAAATGCATTGCCATTGATTCTTTTAAGTTTAAAACCTTCTCAAATGACCTACTAAGTGATCCTAAGCAACACATAAGCCTTATAACTCAATAACATGCCCTAGCTCACTTCTTGTGTCTCGATACATACACAAACGTACCTATAAAATGCCACAACTCACTCAAGACAACATGAGACATTCCAAGGCATATAGAAACTCCTCATTACTCATTTTAAGTGATTCTATCTAAGCCAAACTCGTTTCTAAGCTTCCAAGACCTCACAATGAATATTTTGACCTATACTTAATTATTTTGGTCACGTTTAAGTTCGTTTGGACTCCTAAGTACTTCCTAACTTCTACAAGTCTCCCAAATGACTTTAAATGTCACATAACCCTATCACTAATCAATCACAACACCCCTAGATTGCTACTCGACCACAAACTTATGATTTGTTCATGTTATAATGCCAAACGGACCCTTTGTTATTTCTACAACCAAACGTACCCTCAAACTCCTTTCACAATAGTCCATATGACCTCACAAGGACCAAAGAACTTCGCCACAACTCTTGCTTACCTCGTTATACTTGCTACTCAAAATAAAATCAGGTTTCTAGAACCCACTTGGAAGTGCAAATTACATCCAATCAAGCTACTCTATCCCCTACTCATTATCCTACTGACATATTCCCTTTGTCCCATACACTTGCGTCCCTATATTATGTTATACACTCTCATGCATGATAACTCACATACAAGCTCAAAACAAACTCACACATACTCCTTTTGTCCACTGTTTCATTAACGAGAGGAAGATAGAAGCCCCAAGATCTTCCCAAGCTCTCACAAGCTAACCATAAGCTCCTCTTAAGAACTTGGTGTGCTAGGAATCGAGTCACAAGTCTACACGCTCTCTCTTTGCTTCCATAATCATCATTCGACCCACCTTTGAAGGTGTAGTAAGCAACTCTCAACACTTAGTCATTTTACAACTCATTTTCATGTTTTTCTATTCGAACATAACACCAACACTTTAGCTTATTTTCTCCTATGTCTCGTTAAGCTCATGCCTCAAAAAAACTCCCACTCACATCTATGTATATGTGTAAAAGGAGCCATGAACTTTATATAAGCTTAACATAATCCTAAGACCATGAAAATCACACGATCCTAATGTTGTGTACTCCTCAAAAGAAAACAGTTATATATTTCTAAGTATTTAATACGTATATACTCACTTCACTTTGGTCTCATTACTTGAAATTTATACGTATAACATATACATATTTTTGTACAAACTATTTCTCTGGAACCTTAACAAACAAGCTACACCAAACTCACTCTCTCGCAAGCTGGAATAAGCTGCCTCACAAGCTCAAAGCTTGAGCCTATGTCTCGTTCAAAGAAACAACCAAACATCCTTAATGGGCTTAAGCCCATCAAATTGAAACTCTCATGTGGCCTGCTCCTCAGTCCACCAAACCCCCTCCTCATTTTAGCAAGGCCCAAGGTGAGCCCAAGAATCACCAAACCCAGTTGGGAGCCCACTGGACCCACAAAACACTCATTGGGCCTTAACATATCATGTTAAGCCTAATGACACTAAAATAAGCTCACAATAAGCTTTTAACTTACATAAGCTATCGAATAAGCTCACCACAGCTCCTATGAGCTTCTGAGAACATAAAAATCTAAAAAAGAAGATTTCATAAGCTAAAAGTGTATTTTGGACTAAAAATGCAAAAGATACAAAGTCAAGGGACTAAAACTGTCAATATGGGAAACTGCAGGTTAAAACTATAATTTTTGGAATTTAAGGTTACAAACAGTAAACACAAAGTATTTTGAGTCACTTGTGTAAATTTGAAGGTATAACGACCTAAAATGAACATTTTATACATAAAGGACTAGTTTTGCAAAGTTTCTATACTACAAGGACTAAAACTGTAAATTCTATAAACTTGGTGTTAAAATAGTACCTTTGGAATATTTTTGTCATTTGTTGACTAATTTGATATTATAAGTATTAGAATTGTAAATGTACATTTTACAAGGACTAAAGGTGTCAATTTTGAAAATACAAGGACTAATTGTGTAAATATTGGAACCAATGTGTCAAAACTGATATTTTGACAAAGTAAAGTTATAGATGAAATATTTATAAACTTGGGGTACTTAAATGTCATTTTATAAACCTATGGGTTATAAACGTAAACTTTATAAAGTACAGGGATTAAAAGTTTAACTTCACTAAACTTGATAAAATGGTTATCTTACTAACATTAAATACAAAAGTGAATATTTGAAGATTAACTAGATAACAAAAGATCACCTCTAACATATTATACCAATATGTCACTTTCACAAAGCTCAAGGACTGAAACTTTAAAGTTTCACTACAAAGGTTTAAAGTGTAAACCTTTAGAAATCTTAAGGTTTACTGGGTAAACTTTCACCAAGAACATGGAACAGAATAAAGACTCATTCCACTGAAACACTATACCCTGCAAGGGTAATACAACTCTATAAGTCTGTCATGACTTATCATCGACACATAAAGACAAGACAATATTACGTGTAATATTGTTCTTGAACTTCAAGCATTATACACATATGCAAACCAACTCTATCACAAGAAACTGAGGTTTTTCATATTATCCAGGTTGTGTGTTGGAGCCTTTCATCAGTTGCACTTGACTTACTTGTTTGCCTACGAAAGCACACTCATCTGAGGTGAGTCTATAGTCCCACACTTTTTACATGTTTTACAACTATGTGGGTGGGATACATGCTACTCTTTTTGAAAACAAGTAATTTCCACTATTGTATGCGAATGAAATATTGCATAAGACACCATGCCAACTTAAAAGTCCCTTCTATCATGAACCTTAGTCACTTGCGAGTGAACACGAATATAGTGAATAGATCTATTCGGTGCTTAGCCGGCCCATTTGTTCTAGCCAGATGGATAGCCTTTGTGCTAGCCGGTATATAGACAAATGCACTCTATTTGATACTAGGAGAACTGGAAAACTCCTACCCAAGGGCACCCTTTTACTATGTGATGTCATTGCGATGGCTCACATACTTTTTAACGTTGTGTTCATGAGACTTATGGCAATAAGCATACGGAATAAACTACTGATTACTTCGGAAAACTTGAATGTGTTCAACTACTTTTAAATATAAACGCTATGGATTCACTCAACAATTATGTTTACTTTTTTGCATGTAGCTCAGGTAATTGAAGCAAAGCTAAGGAGGGATGGAGTGGGCATTTGATCTTGTGTCAGTGGTGTAACAAACAAACAATCACTTTCAATTCAATAATGTGATGTAATATCTATTAAACATCCTTGAATTTGAATTCAATAGAAGTAACTCAAAAAGGTATTTTTGAGTCGTTTGTATAATTATGACTGTGATCCTCAACGTAACACCCAAATTAGTCTTCCGCTGTCAAATCAATTTGTAGGGGTGTTACATCAAGAAAACCCGCCGTTCACGAATGAAGATGCTTGGAACGTGTTATGTAAACATAAAAAATGGAACGCGCTGGCGGCGAGTGATTTAACCGGCGCTGTCCCAAGCAAAACAAACAAGGCTTTGTTTGGTCATGATGAAGAACCACAATCCATTGGAAAAAAGCGGGCTTCCAAGAAACAAAAATCCGAGACAACGACAAGCACCGGAGGCACGGCTAGCACCGGTGGTTCCTTTTCTTCGTTCAATTTGGGGAAGATATGCGTGAAGAGTGTCGGTCAAAATGTGAAGAAGCGGTCAGGGCATATCAGGCGACCACAGAAAACCAAGCCACACAACAGAGGTTGAAGGAGTTAGAATTTTTGATGCTCGACACTACCGACAAGGATGCAACCTATGTGGCGTTGGTCAATATGGAAAAGGACTGAATCATCAAGAAATTAGGATTGCCTCCTCGTCAAGAATGAATAATTTTGTGATGTTGTGTTTTTTATTTTATTTTGTTTGTTTTTATTAGCGTTTGTTTGTTTTTTTTTTAAATTCCGTATTGTAATGTGATCAAATTATGTTATGGTTTTAAATAAATGAAGTATTTGTTAAAGTTTGGGGTTGAAATTGAATATAATTGATGTGAAGTTGAGTTAATGTAAGTTATTGGTGAGTTATGTTACCAAGGTGGAAAGTGAAGAGTTAAGGTTAAAAGGTAAAAGCTTATGTGACGTTGACGTGGCAGTGAGTTAAGATTTAACTCCAAGGCAACTTACCCTTTGCTCTTAGGCCTCATATTTTTAAAGGTCCCTCAAAAATATATTTTCGTATACATATTTATGTTGTGTTAAATAATTTACCAAAGATCTGCTGGCTTAGCGGTATATGAGTGGCCCATCAACCTAGAGGTTGTGGGTTCAAGTGTTGTTGAAGACATGTGAGGTATAATTTTTGGGATAGGTGGTGTAGGTTGTAAAAAAATTTCCATTTAATAGAAAAGAAAAAGAAAAAATATTACTATGAGACTTGTATTTATGTTGAGCTACATAATTTACCACTATACTGTTTAACATTACAACATTATTCCTATGAGTAACTTACATGAATGGTCCTTGTGGTTTGACGAAAATTTCACCTACCATCCCTCAAACTTAAAAGTTGCATGTATGGTCCCTGTCGTTGCAAAAGAATAACGTGAATGGTTCCTCAGACTAACTGTCGTTAGTTTTTTCCATTAGTCCATTTGTACCGTTAGTCCTTTAATGACCGTTTGCAACAAACATTTGCACCGTTAGTCCTTTCATACGTTTCTATCTGTTTTTATACGTTTTCGTCTGTTTTTATACGTTTTCGACAATTTTCTTACGTTTTCATCCATCTTTCTTACGCGTTTGTCTGTTTTTCTTACGTTTTTTCCGTTTTCATACGTTTTCACCTAGTTTCTTACATTTTCATCCGTTTTTCTTAGGTTTTTGTCCATTTTTGTTACGTTTTCCAGTTTTCATACGTTCTTCGAGTTTTCATACGTTTTTGTCTGTTTTTATACGTTTTCGTCCGTATTTATACGTTATCGCCCATTTTCTTATGTTTTCATCCATTTTTCTTACGTGTTTGTCTGTTTTTCTTACGTTTTTTCCATTTACATACATTTTCACCCAGTTTCTTACATTTTCATCTATTTTTCTTACGTTTTTGTCCGTTTTTCTTACGTTTTTCCTGTTTTCATACGTTTTTGCAGCTTTCATACATTTTTGTCTGTTTTTATATGTTTGTATCCGTTTTTGTCCATTTTTATACGTTTTTTCCTTTCACATAAGTTTTTCTTATAATTTGGTTTATAAATCTTTGTTTTCTTATAATTCTTTTTCTTATAATTTTTTCCTAATAATTTGGTTTTCTTATAATTTTTCTTCTTATAAAATTTAAAGATATATAGGAAAAAAATTTATAAGAAAACAAAATGTACATATATTTAGGAAAATACGTATGAAAACGGAAAAAACGTAAGAAAAACTGACAAAAATGTAAGAAAAAACGGACAAAAACGTCTGAAAATGAAAAAACATAAGAAAAACAGACGAAAATGTAAGAAACTAGGCAAAAACGTAAGAAAAATGGACAAAAACATAAAAAAACCAATAAAAACGTATAAAAATGGATGAAAACGTATACAAACGTATAGAAACAGATGAAAATGTAAGAGAACGGGCCAAAACGTATAAAAACGGACAAAAACTTATGTAAACGTAAAAAATGTATGAAAACTGGAAAAACGTAAGAAAAATGGACAAAAACGTAAGAAAAATGGATGAAAATGTAAGAAACCGGGCGAAAACGTATAAAAACAGACGAAAACGTATGAAAACGGACAAAAACGTATGAAAACTGGAAAAACGTAAGAAAACGGACAAAAACGTAAGAAAAAAAGGATGAAAATGTAAGAAACTGGGTGAAAATGTATGAAAACAGAAAAAACGTAAGAAAAACAAGCAAACACATAAGAAATATGGATGAAAATGTAAGAAAATGGGCGAAAATGTATAAAAACGGACGAAACGTATAAAAATAGATACATACACATAAGAAATATTTTTGTTTATGCACCATTAGGTGGTTCTTTTCTATTGGTGTTATTGGCTATGTAATAGTTTAGTTGTCATATGGCATGTCATATGATTAGAGGCTATTCAAGCTATGGCTTGAGGTTAATGTGACACTCAGTCACATTCCATTGTTCTTATCAGAACTTTTGGGTTATTAATATATTTTACCGGGGAATCATCCCTTCTACCCAAAAAAACGTATGAAAGAACTGACGGTGCAAATGTGTTGCAAACGGTCGTTAAAGGACTAATGGTGCAAATTGACTAACAGAAAAAACTAACGACAGTTAGCCTGAGGGACCATTCATGTTATTCTTTGGCAGTGACAGGGACCATACA
The DNA here is from genome assembly GCA_030686995.1 of Artemisia argyi. Classification (NCBI taxonomy): domain Eukaryota; kingdom Viridiplantae; phylum Streptophyta; class Magnoliopsida; order Asterales; family Asteraceae; genus Artemisia; species Artemisia argyi. Next base: position 122,088,645 of record CM060703.1, read on the forward strand.
TGCAACTATTAAGTTTGAGGGACGGCAGGTGAAATTTTCGTCAAACCACAGGGACCATTCATGTAATTTACTCTTGTTCCTATTAAAAGAAAAGTTCGCAACATTTTGATTATGAGGGTGTTTGGGAGTTTGTTTTGGACCCGATTTATCTGATTATTGAGTTTGTGTAAGGAATTATTTAACTCAACATATAGATACTGCTGACAGAATTCTGCTGAAGCTTATATGGATTCTGCTGATGATCTGGATTCTGCTGATGACATAGTTTCTGTGTATATAGTTAATCCGTAGATAAGAGTTTGTTATTTTAGGATAAGATATGTAGAATATCTTCTAGAGTTTAATGAATATTCGTTTCTTGTAACAGAGGTTTGGGTTTCTTATAGTATAAAAGGAACCTAAGGTCATTGTATTATGTACGTATCGAAAAAACATTCTTAGTGAATAATAAAACGATCCATAGAGGATCAAAGTGTTTAGTATATTGTTTGTATTTATATTCCGCAATAGATACAAGCTCATAGAGATTGTCCATATAGTTTTACTAGTGATTACATTAGTAAGCTATCGATCCATTGGCTCAAGATCTATCAAGGGTAGATCCTACAAGTGGTATCAGAGCAATGATTCATGTTCTAAGTGTTGAACTGGTTATTAGTTCACCAGGGTGATGTCATGATTCCACCAAAGGACTAGCTAGCCCAAGAGTGAGTAGCTACTTGGTAAAGGCTCATCAAATCTACTCATGTTGCTGCTGGATCTATTGCTGCTCAAAGTTTGGAGTTGCTAATGGTTCTTTGTTCTTCAAAGATGGTTACTAGTTGCTGCTGATATATAGAATTCGTTGCTGCTGGTTACTTTATTTTGCTGCACTTGTTAATGTTTCAATCCTCAGGCTATGGAATTTACATATCTATCAAGAATCTTGAAGTTGTCAAATTCAAGATTAGGGGAGAATTGTTGGTAACTATAGAAATGACATAGAGTTATTACTACTATTAGTATTTTTAGAAATTTATATTAGGTAGTGATATGCATTTATTTTCTATTAATTGCCAAATTACGGTTCCTTGTGTATAAAAGGAACAGATGGCTATTGTATTATGTACCACTTCTACAAACACTTCAAGAAAAACACTTTTGTTTGATCCATAGAGGATCATTGTTTATTAGAAAAACCTTGTTCATAACTTTGATTGTGTTCTTTATTATTCCGCTGCATATTCAATCATTGTTATTATCCTAGATAGGGCTAAAACAATCTTTTACAAGCGGTATCAGAGCCACAGGAGAATCTCTGTAATCAAACTTACCTTCAAACACCTTTTCATTCAGTAACCATGGGAGATACAGACTCTTCTGATGTCACTCAAAACAACAACAACACCCTCACACAACAGCTTTAGCAGGTTGCTTTTTCCAACAGCAATGCCGAGTTTCCCTATCTCATGAGTATGAGATATGGGCTATGAAGATGTAGAATTGGATTGCTAGTGTTGAATTCAATCTATGTAATGTGATATTGAATGGAAACAGTCCTAAGAAGACAGGAAAAGACCCTAATGGCCATATTACCATCTATCCTCCTTCTACTGCTGAAGAAATCATTGTTGTAAAAAGGGAGAACAAAGCAAGAACCATCTTGCTTCAAGCCATCCCAGATGATCATATGGGTGATTTTCACTTTCTTGATGATCCCAGAGACTTCTGGTTGGCCATAAAAGCAAGGTTCGGGGGCAATGAGGAATCTAAAAGAATGAGAAAATCCATGCTTAAGCAGGAATTTCAGGAATTCAGGATATCAAAGGAGGAGGGCATTGACAAGGGTTATGATAAATTCCAGAAGATTTTGAGTCAGCTGCATCAGCTTCAAGCCAAGCCTGACAATGAGGAAGTTAATTCCAAGTTTCTAAGGGCTTTACCTCCTTCACGGTCCCAAGTCAATATATCACTAAAAACTAAAGGCGGCCTAGATTATCTCTCTTTTGATGACTTCTACAACAAGCTCAGAAGCCTGGAGCTTGATATCAAGGGGCACTCAACTTATACAGCAACCCCATCACACTATGCATTTGTAAGCACTGCTTCAAACAGGGTGTCACATGCTCAAAGTCCAAGTTCTTCCTCTACAACATTATCTTACACATCTACTGGTCCAAAGAGTCATCCACAGACTAGTAATGTGATGGAAGATGTACTTCATTCGTTTGTTGCTGACTATGAACAAAAGCAGCAGCTAGCTTATGAAGATTTTGAACAGATTGAAGAGCTAGCTTTGGAAGAGTTGGATTTGAAGTGGCAAATGGCAATGCTTACTCTCAAAGTCAGAAGGTTTGAGCAGAAAGCTGGGAGAAAGCTCAACATTAGAGGAAGAGATCCAACAAGATTTGACAGGAGAAAGGTCAAGTTCTATTCTTGTGGAGAGATAGGACATTTTTCAAGAGAGTGTAATGCTAAGAAGGCTGAAGACAACACAAGGTATTCAGCCTACAAGAAGAAGGAGTTGGAAGCTGGAGATACAAAGGCTCTGGTGACTGCTGTGGATGCTTGCATTGATTGGAATGAGCATGATACTGATGATGCTTCAAGCAGTACTTCTCAGCAAATCTCTTATCTGGCTTGTTGTGATGAAGAATTTGCCTTCATGGGCATATCTCCTCAGGTATCTGATTGTGTTTTTGGTTGTGATAGAAAATATAATGCACTTAAAGAAGCTTATGATGATATGGAACCAAAATATAAAAACTGTTTTATTCAGGCTCAAGCTAATAAAGAAGCTGTTAAAATATTAGAGAAACAAAAGGTTTGGTTTCAACAAAATCAATTGGCTTATGAGGAGAAAATTAGAGTGTTAAACAGGGATTTAGAGATGACTAGTAATTAGTTAAAATTTTCTGAAAAAGAAAAGGCTAGAGTTGATTTAGAGAAACAAGTTTTGCAAGATAAGTTTAATAAGGAAGTGGCTAGGCATAAAGAATGGCTAATTTCTGGTGATAAGTTAGCTAGCTTGCTCTACAGTAGTCAGTCTGTAACATCTGAGATAGGTTTAAGTTTTCAGAAATATGTAGGTGCAGAGGTACTCCATAATTCTTTGAAGAAAAGTAAGTTAACCCTGAACCTGTAAGCTATAAAAAAATTCTAAAAAGAAGGAGAAATGCATGCAGTTCCAGGACCAATTAGAGGAGTATTTATGCCCACCACCACTACCACATACTTTGATGGCTCACATCATTTATATGGCAAAAATTCAGGTGACTTGCCAGACCCTGTTCGTAAAACTAAGGACTCTGTCTCTCCCACTATCACAGGGTCCTTTAAGCCCATATCCCACTATCTGGACTTAGTTGAATCACAAATGCAAACTGGCAATAGGTCTAATGACTCCCCTGACTTTAGTAGTGTCTCTAGTAATGATTCTAATGAATGTGTCTCTTGTTCATTCAGTGACAAGACCTCAGAGACCTCTACCTCTAGTTATTCCAGTTGTGATTCCAAGACCAAGTCAGATTCACCCAAGTCCTCACCAAAGTCTTCTGTCAAGTCCTCTTACAAGTCTGCTGACTCTAGAGTTGCTGCTGATGAAGTTATTTCAAAGACAGCTTCTCTTGAAGACTTGTCATTTACTTCTTTGAAAAACAATTCCTTTCAGTCATTAAAAAAACAATTCTATTTTCAGTGTTTGTTTGAATAATTCTGTGGTTGATAACACATCTTTTGGTTTGAATAAATCTTCTAGAAAGAAGAAATGTTTTGTTTGTGCTAGTAAGTTGCATTTGATTAAGGATTGTGATTTTTATGAAAGGAGGATGGGTGTTTCTGCTGATCATAATAGACTTAGACCAAAGTGGACCAATGTTCATGCCAAACCCTCATATGTTGCACAGGCAACCCACACCACCAGCAGAACCAACTCAGTTTATGCTGATAGGTTTGTTCCTGCTGGTGGGTCTGTTTCTGCTGGTAGATATTTTCCTGCTTATAGGAACAGACATGTAGCTAGACTATTTTCTAGATATAACAATAATTACTTTCAAAATGGTTATTGGCATGGATATTATGACCCAATGTTTTTGGGAAGGGCATATTGGGATACTACTATAAACCCCTCAGCCGATTGTTCTTGGAAATTTAATAGACCATTTTTACACAGGGGTTCCAGGAACAATGGTGGATCTAACTCATCTACATGGCTTCACTCTAATGATCCACAAGGCAGATGACTTGAGTCTCTCTATGGTACTCATGTTGTTGTATATTTTGTTGTTGTAGGAACATCCTCTTTTAAGTAAAGATATAGGTATAGTTGATAGTGGTTGCTCTAGAAGCATGTCTGGGAATCAAGAGAAGCTGCATGATTTTGTGCCTATTAATGGAGGCAAAGTGACATTTGGAAGTGGAGTAGGAAGGATCACTGGAAAAGGAACCATCAGAACTCCAAAGGTGGATTTTGAGAATGTCTACTATGTGAAGGAGCTACAAAATTTTAATTTGTTCTTTGTTTCACAAATTTGTGAGAAAAAGATTCCGCTATTCACTGAGGAGGACTGTCTTATTCTATCAAAAGACTTCAAAATTCCTGATGAGAGTCTTGTATTACTAAGAGTTCCAAGAAATCATAATCTTTACACATTCAACTTGAATGATGTAAAGCCTGAAGATGATCTAGCATGCTTGGTGGCTAAAGCATCCTTGGATGAATCTACAAAATGGCACATGTAAACTTCAAGGTTATCAACAAGCTTGCTAAGAATGGACTGGTTAATAGACTTCCTTCCAAGGTCTTCACTAATGAACACAACTATGTTGCATACAACAAAGGAAAGCAACACAAGGCTTCTTACAAAGCCATTACTGCTGTGAGCACCATTTCAGGACCTTTGCAGCTACTACATATGGATCTTTTTGGTCCAACATCCATCAGAAGTATTGACCATAAGTACTTCTGTCTAGTGATCACTAATGCTTATAGTAGATTTAGTTGGGTATTCTTTTTGGGGACTAAAGACCAAACTTTTCAGACTCTAAAAGATTATATGGCCCACATTGAAAACCAACTCAACAAGAAGATAAAAGGGATAACATGTGATAATGTGACAGAGTTCAAAAATGGCAATCTCATTGAACTCTATGGGACTATGGGTATAAAAAGGGATTATAGTAATGCTAGAACTCCACAACAAAATGGAGTTGCTGAGAGGAAGAATAGAACCCTGATAGAGGCTGCAAGATCCATGCTTACTGACTCTAAACTTCCCACTATGTTTTGGACTGAAGCAGTAAGCACTGTGTAACACCCCAACCCGGCATGGGTCCGGAGCGCTACAGTATGGTGACATATCAAAGCATACAAAGCATACAACGTAAGCGGAAGACTTAAAACATAAGTTACAAAGGTATTCTAAGGGTACAAAAAAGAAATTGTAGCTTTATACAAAAGAATTACAAGTCCAAAAAAATCTAGCAGGATTAAAATCTAAGTCCAATGCAAATGGGCTTCTAATCATCGGGTAGTCCACTAATGCTCCTATGCTCTCTATTCACCCAAACCAAGCTTCCAACCTAAAACCTGCCACAGGAAAGGAAATGCGGCTGAGCTTAAAAAGCCCAGTGAACAGATATATAACAAAGCAAATGGATAAACGAAACGTATATAAGTATAAGAAACAGGACATCATAAACTTCTGCTGAAAGGAATATCATCTGTCAAATGCATATGAGATCAACATACACTGAACGAATATCATAAGTCAAAGGGAAACGATGTTGTTAGAATCATATTTTTATTTATAAAAAGTGTCGGTCATTAATGTGTAGTTATAGGTTGCTTTAGAATATCATTATGATGAAGTTTATGCTTAGTATTCATGTTTTGTAAAAGTCTAAGGGCCATTAATGTAATAAGGTAAAATATATGTGAAGCCCTAGACTATGAGTATAAATACTCTTGTAAACCTCATTTGAGAGGTTGGTTCTCTTAGTTATATCAAGGTCATTAATTCATACACTAGAGTTCCCACTCTCTCTCTCTACTTACTTTCTCTCTCTAAGATTTAGACTTCATTCAATAGTGATTAAGGTTGTTCTACGGTCCTACAAGTGGTATCATTCGCCAAGGGATAATATAGGTTGATTTAGGTTAGATTTGGTAGAAAAACTTGGTTTTAAAAGTGATTTTTTGAGATATACGGTTACTGTTCATCTTAAATATTCAAAGTTGGCGAGTTAGGAAATTTCAAACTTAGCGAGTTAGGTAACTTCACAGTTAGCGAGTTAGGAAATTTCAAACTTAGTGAGTTAGGTAACTTCACAGTTAGTGAGTTAGGAAACTTCTAAGTTTAAGAGTTTGAAACGGTTTCTATAGAGTTAGGAAATTTCCCAGTTATAGAGTTAGGATTCTTCAAATTATCGAGTTTGATAATTTCTATAATTGGTGAGTTTGCCTTTTTTCCTTATCGTTCATCGAGTAAGGATATTTGTGGCTACTTACTAGGGGAAACTCTGCTCAAATTTTCACTAAATTACCGATTTTGATAATACTCAAAACATACCGAGTTTGCTTAACTTTCAATACATACTGAGTTTGGAAATTTTCTCAAGACATACTGAGTTTGGATCTTTTCTCAAGACATACTGAGTTTGGATCTTTTCTCAAGACATACTGAGTTTGGATTTTTTCTCAAGACATACTGAGTTTGGATCTTTTCTCAAGACATACTGAGTTTGGATTTTTTCTCAAGACATACTGAGTTTGGATCTTTTCTCAAGTCATACCGAGTTTGGATTTTTCACTACATACCGAGTTTGAACTTTTCTACATACATTCCGAGTTTGGACTTTTCTACAAACATACCGAGTTTGGACTTTTCTACAAACATTCCGAGTTTGGACTTTTCCAGGAATTACCAAGTTGAGACAGAACCAAAACATACCGAGGAAAATACAAAATCACTAAAATAATTACCGAGAACACTTTTCAACTTCACCAACACATCTAATCTACAACAACAACCATTGTTATCTTTCAAAAGATCCTAAGAACAACTTTTCACTTCGAAGTCAATCCATGGCAACACAACAAGATATTCATGCTGCCGGTGCCGAAAACCGACCTCCTATGCTGTCAAAGGGTGGATACTCACAATGGGCTAGTCGTATGATGCGCTATCTTAAGAGCAAAACAAATGGAACACTTCTTGTCAAATCCATTGTGGATGGACCCTTCAAACCAATACAAGTCCTAGACCCTGGAGATCCAAACGGAACCCCCCAGTACAACCATACTACAGAGATCAGAATGAGACTGAATACACTGTGGAAGACAGAAAACAGATTGAAGCTGATGATCAGGCATTTCATTACGTCATTCTTGGTTTACCTGAAACCATTTATGCTACTGTTGATAGTGAAGTAAGTGCTCATGCAGTTTGGGAAAGAGTCAAGAGATTAATGTATGGGACAGACATCGGGAAACAAGAAATGGAAACACAATTGCTTAAGGAAATTCGCAAGTTTACTTCAATTCCTGGTGAATCCATAGAGTCGTACTACCACAGGTTCTGTAAGATAATGAATGATTTATCTAGACACAACCTCAATCAGACAAATATTGCTAACAACACCAATTTTCTGAATGAGTTGCAACCAGAATGGGGAAGATACGTCACTATTGTTTACCAGACAAAGAATTTACATGAAGTGACTTATGATCAGCTGTACGACTTCTTGAAGCAAAATCAAGCTGAAGCTAATGAAGTAAGGGCTGAATTGCTTGCTAAAAAGCATGATCCTCTAGCATTAATGGCTAATACACCAACACCTTTACCGGTGAACATACAACAACCATCATCATCTTCCACTCACAACTACATGCAACCATCCTACATTTAACAACCAACACCTGTCTACCAACAACAGTTCTACCCACAACAACAACAACATGTTATTCAACAACAACAATACCCATAGTTCCAAGAACCAGAATTCACTGACAATGATGAAGTTACTGCAGCCTTGACACAAGCGTTTGCTTTTCTGACAAAGGCATTCCAAGGAAGTTATTCTACAACAACTAACAACAACCAAAGGATTTCATCGAACACTCGCAACAAGCAAATTGCTCTGCCGAGTTTCAATATGGGCAATGAAGGTCAAATGGTTGGAGTTATATGGAATCAACAGGGTTATGCTACTGGATTTCACATGGGTAATCAGAATATGCAGAATCAGTTGGGTCAGTATGCAGGGAATCAGTATGGTCAGTATGCAGGGAATCAGATGGGTCAGTTTGTTGGAAATCAGAGGAGTCAAAATGTTGGCAATCAGGCAATGGGTAATCAGAATAGGAATGTAGCAGCTCCAGTTGTTGGGAATTATGGAAATGTGAATCAGGGTAATCTGGTAAAGTGTTTCAACTGCCAAGGTGTAGGTCATATGGCAAGGAACTGTCCTACTAAGCCGAAGAAGAAAGATCTAGAGTACTTGCAGAAAGCAGTGCTGTTGGCACAAAAGGAAAAGGCAGGGTTTCAGTTGAATGCAGAGGAACATGATTTTATGGCTCTTATGGATGAAATGGAAGACAGAGAGGATATCGATGCGAACTGCATATTCATGGTGAATCTTCAGGAAGCTAAGTATGACACGGATTCTGACACACTTCCTGTTTATGACACCAATGCACCATCTGAGGTATCAAATTTAAGCACATGTCATAATAATGATATATTTGATATCTCTCATGAGGAACAACATTCTGAGAACCAAGCACCCACTTATGATACATCCCTGGACATGCCAAGTAGTAGCAATACTCCTTCAGCAACTCCAGATATGAATCATAATGGAGGCTTCGTTTCACCGCATGCTGAGAATGATGAGGAAACACGTGCTTTATTTGAATCATTATTAAATAATTGTGGTATTGAGATTGAGAAGGTTAAAAAGGTCAATCGCGAAGTTAAGGCCGCGAATGAGAAATTGACCACTGAGTTTGAGAGATACATGGAAAATGCAAAAAGTTTTCAAATTCACAAAGAACGCGAGTCAGAACTTGAAATTGGTTATAAGAAGTTACTTGTGAAAGATAGGGAATGGAAAAACAAGTTTGCTAATCTTGAAATAAGTTCAACAAAAACCATTAACTCTTTAAAACAAGAAATTTCTGAGTTAACAAACCAACTTTCAAAACAAAAAAGAGCTTATACTAATCTTGAAAAAGAAATGGATGAGTTGAAAAAGGACTTTGCAAAGAAAGAAGATAAACTTTTGGACAAAATCATAGAGTCAGAACACATGATTTCACATCTAGAAGAATTAGTGGTTAAGTCGGGTCAGTCAAGTCAAACAATGAAAATGATTTCAAATCAAACTAATCCGATTTACCATACGAAAAATAAAATGGCTCTTCGTAACACAAATCCTTGTAATCTCAAGAAAGCTCAGCAAGAACAGAATGTTTTGTATAATGGTAATGTGATTTACACCAAACATGATCCTCCCGTCGTTTGAGATTCTGTGGAAACGATGGAACTTGTCGAAGAGAGCGTTACTAAAATGAAACAAAAGGATTTGAAACCGATTGATTACAACAAATTGAACAAACTTTCGGGAATTACTTTTGTTCCACAAAAAGAACCATCAGTGTTTTCCATAAAACGACCATTCTCAAAAATGTTTTCTAAGAAAGTAGTTGCTTCCAAATCGATTTCTAACATGGAACAGATTTCCTCAAACAACACTTTTAACACAAGTGCTGCAAGGGGATATCTTGATAATCTTAAAACCAGAATTGGGCAACTTAAAACGACTTTAGAATCTAAAACGAGACTTAATGAGATCAACTGGAATTCCACGGTTCATTTACAACTTAAAAAGATTCTTGAAAGTGATTTTGCTCCTCAAATTAATAACATTCATGCTCGTGTTATTCATTTTGAACAAGCATTTTTGAAAGAAACAGCTGACTTTGTCACGGATCACAAATCCCTGATAAAGAAGGCTAATGAATCTTTTGAGCAACTCAATGTTTTGGAAAACCTAAATGATTCTCTCTTCGAAGCCATTATGACTACTGATATAATGTCTATCATCATACAAACATATTCGGTTCAAGATGATGAAAGACTGAGAGCTGAGACCTCCGAAATTGTTTCCAAATATGAAAATGCTCTTATAAAGCTTGAAAAAGAAAATGTGTCATGTTTTAAATAACTTGATCGAAAAAGGGAAGAATGCAAGTATGACAAACTGTCGTATGAGCGTGCCTTCAAGAACATGAAAGAGCAAAATGATCTTTTGAGGGCTCAGCTTGAAAGTCAAAAAAGGAAGGGTGAGAAAACTAAGTTTGCAAAACCATCGACTTCGGAGAATCCAAATGTTTTAAACATGGTTCAACAACCAAAAATGTCAATTTCACGGTTTGCTCCAAAACTCGATGAGAAAAAGGATTTGACAAAACCAGTCACTCCAACACCCTTGCCCCAGCAAAGTGGAAATGAAAAGATTGTTGATATACAAAAATTGGTTGTTGAAAGTAGCACAAATGTGAGTGCACCTGGCCCTTCTAGGAATAGTACACCAAATGTGACCACAAAAACTGTTAAAGAATCTATTGGTTCTAACGACATGGTTCACAATCACCATCTAGACGAAGCTAGGAAAAAAGATAAAACTTCAAAAAGACGGAATTTTAGGCACAAAACCTAGTGTGATGAATTCTACAAGATTCCAAAGCACTGCTAGTAGTAGTAAACCATTACCTAGGAACAATCAACAAAATACTAGGGATTGGCTTGCATCTAAGAGTAGTGGCACAAAAGAGAATGCTAGGAACGTAGAATGCAACACAAAGAATTCCAAAGTCTCATCGAACAACAAACAATTTACAAAAGACTGTAGTGACAAAGTTACAGTTGCTGTGTTAAACAAGAATGTTGAATTTGTCTGTCCTACATGTCAAAAATGTGTTTTTTCCGCTAATCACGATGCATGTATTGCACAATTTATCAAGAAAGGAAAGTCATGTGTCAAGACACAATACACTAAGACACCAAATTGAAACAAGCCCGTTGATAAGAAGTAAGAGGTTAAGAAACCTAATAGGTGGATATCTAAAGGATGTAGTTTTTCAAAAACTGAGACTTCCGCTGCATCTGATAAGAAAACTACGTCTAGATATTACCTTAGGTGGATTCCCACGGGAAAAGTTTTTAAAACAGTTGGTCTTAGACGGATTCCCACAGGAAAGATTCTTGATTGTTGCACCAAGACAAATAATAGTGAAAATCATCAGGATAAGGAAGTAGCAACCACTACAACCATTGAAAGTGAACACCCTCAATGTGAGGAAATATGTACTTCTAACACTGTTATTTGTGCAAAGTCTTCTTCTGTGGATGAAGGTACTTGTGAAAGTGATGAGAGTTCATACACCCAATGTGGTAAAGAACTTTACGCCAACATCGCATGTCGAAATCCTTTTCTTATTCCACTTTTAACTCCACTTTTACTTGTCACAGCTTAACTTTTTCTTTCTTCAAATCTTCTTTGTATATATTTTTGAAAAACAAAATACAAAATTTGAAAAACCAACAAAAACAAAATACAAAAATTTAAAATTTTAAAAAATACAAAAACAATATAAAATCAAAAAATCCAAAAATATTCTTCCCATGACATGTCTCTCGTATAAATCAATATTCTGTACGTTTCTATAAATGTCATTCAACAATGATACGGACATGTACAGATGCTTGAGCGAGAGTTTTCGAAAATGTTTTTCTAAAACATGTCGTTTCTCAAAAGTTTCTTTACAATGGCTTGTAAGTACTTCAGCTTACAACCCGTGCTTTAAAGTGAAATCTTTTCAAAATTTAAGTCCGGGTATATCAACTCGAAAAGATTTCAAATAAGGACTTAATCAAATGGCTTGTAAGTACTTCAGCTTACAACCCGTGCTTCAAAGTGAAATCTTTTCAAAATTTAAGTCCGGGTATATCAACTCGAAAAGATTTCAAATAAGGACTTAATCAAATGGCTTGTAAGTATTTCAGCTTACAACCCGTGCTTCAAAGTGAAATCTTTTCAGAACTTAAGTCCGGGTATAACAACTTGAAAAGATTTCAAATAAGGACTTAAATGATGGCTTTTGGACACATCCGTTCAAGACCCGCGCTTCAAAGAAAGGAAAGTGCTTAATCAAACAAAGATTTCAAATATTTTTTGAGCACTTATCCTAAAACAAGAATCAAACACTTATCTGGCTTGAGTTTTCTTTAGAAAAACTTTCAAAATCTTTAAGCTCAAGACCATGATTGTTGATCTAATGATAAATTAGATTTTCAAAATTCTATTACATTCTGAGCACCACCTTTTCAAGATTTCTCAAAAAGATTTTCATAATCTATCAAAATCGGTGCTCATCATCAAAATGACTAGTGTACACCTTACAGTGCACAACTCAAGTTTTCAAAGAAAGGAAAGTGTTACGCAAAATGATTTTCATCAACAGAGTGCACTTATCCTAAAAATGGACACTGTTGTACGCCTCAGTGCGACACTCCTATTCAAACAAAGAGAAGTATTTGTTTTTCCAAAAAAACCTTGATGCAAAATTCAACAAATCTGAAACTTCTTTCTCTTTCAGAATTTTGCTTCAAGAAGACTCCTTCCCTCTAAACTTTAAAAAGTTTAATATTTATCAAAAACATATGCGAGTTTTGAGGGGGAGTATTACTAAAACAAACTTGTTCCAAATTCATGCAAAATGAAATCTGTCTTTCTCTCCAAAAAGCTTTTTCTTAATCTGTTGATATCAAAAATATCACGATATGCTATTTTTCAGGGGAAGAAGACATGATTAAAATGTGATCAAAGATGTTTAAAGATTGTGACTGAATCTCTAAAGAGCTCGACTCAGATAGTACCAATGAATTGACGAAGTTTAAAATGTCAGTAATCAAAAAGACTTATCTTGGACGGGTAATAATTTCAAGCTAGTCCAACTAGTGATGTAAGCGTGTCTCGAATAGGACTTGTCTGAGTAGAATGTACCGTCTCGAGAGATTTTCTTTGGACTTGACCAGGACGGGTAATAACTTCAAGCTAGTGTAACTAGTGATGTAAGCGTGTCTCGAATCGGTCATGTTCACTGAAAGTGGATCAATTCAAAAAGTGCAAACTCCTCACGCATTTGCAAATTTCTTAAAAATCCATGAGCACATGTGAAGGGGGAGTCCTTCAAAAGAAACAAAAAACTCTCAAAGTGTCAACAAAATGTGTTTATATTCATAAACACTTTGAGAGATTTTCAATAAAATGGTTTCATGGCAATTATAGGATAGTCATGGAGTTATAAGGTGACTAAGGTTAGGGAAAACCGTCCTATGATCCGCCAGAGCCGGAGGGATCTACCCAAGGACAATTCCAATAGATTGGAATTAGAAGTCCTTAGGTATGATTGAAAAAAGAAGAAAATGAGAAAGGAGAAAGAAGGGGTTGAAGAATCAAAAAGAAAAGTTATGAAAAAGGGTGAAAAGAAATAGCCCTCCGTATGTTCAACCTTAGGGCAGACACCGGGTTCAATTCGTATGCTACTGGTTGTTGCTAAGGTAACACCGGTATTGAAGATAAAGTCGTCATGGACCCAGTGACGCACTGCACTAAACCTTCTAGCCACTCAAGTTCTCTTAAAAGAGCTTGTTTCATTTTCACGGGGAACCAGTGTATTCTATCGATCTGTCTCTTAGAGATGGTTGATATTGAAACAGGAGACCTCTCCCTAATCTCTGCATAGGAAACCTAAGTGTGCACTTATAGAGTCTAGAGCCATGAGATACATTAAAGATCTCTTAGGAACACTTAGTATTTCTACAACTGGTGTTCTACATCAATGGACACCAGCTGTAAATTATCGAGTCCTTCACAGATCTTAGCAATCTGCCGAGAACATTTATGAGAGAATTTACAAATGTATTTCTCAGTGATTGAACGGAAATTCCTGCCAGGGTCAACATCAAACAGCCCTGACAGCAGGTCACTTGGGTAATTCTTTATGGGTTACGCTTAGTGTTTGAGGTGGTTTCAAACGGTCTACAGTCGTGGAGTGATCCCCAGCGACTCACCCAGTCATTGAGCTACTTAGTAGGTCTCGTAAGCTCCTTCGGGGGTATCTGACATGGGAACGGCCTTGGTAAGGGTTAGAAGGAGTCTTCACACTATGCTGTTGACGATCTCTAATTCCTTATCTATAAGTACCGGTTGATTTATTGCTAACTGTTTACCTGCAGCTATACATCATCTCCATGGCGAAAGATTCCACATACTCATACATGCATCACAAAGTCAAAGGAAAGTTCTCACAAAGATCAAAGGATTACAACAGTCAAAGAAAGATTCTACTCCAAAAAGAAGAATCTACAAAGTAAAGTGACAAAGATCAAAGTGAAAGAACAGGAATAACAAATGTATGTATGACAAAGACTTAAGACGTATGAGCATGTTGGAATGACAGACAACCACCACAAACATAGAAGTGACAAAAGGCAGATGACATCATTGGATCACTTCAACAACAATGAAGCATGATGAACTGGAACTATGATTCATCTAGTGATTCTTAAAGACGTCAAGAGCAATGAATGTTAAAGTTTAAATACAAAGATGATGACGTCGCGCAACCTTCAATGACCAACACTTAGGGGAGATTGTTAGAATCATATTTTTGTTTATAAAAACTGTCGGTCATTAATGTGTAGTTATATGTTACTTTAGAATATCATTATGATGAAGTTTATGCTTAGTATTCATGTTTTGTAAAAGTCTAATGGCCATTAATGTAATAAGGTAAAAGATATGTGAAGCCCTAGACTATGAGTATAAATACTCTTGTAAACCTCATTTGAGAGGTTGGTTCTCTTAGTTATATCAAGGTCATTATTTTACACACTAGAGTTCCCACACTTTCTCTCTCTACTTACTTTCTCTCTCTAAGATTTAGGCTTCATTCAATAGTGATTAAGGTTGTTCTACGGTCCTACAGATGTATCAAAGATATATCACATAAGCATAATCATAAGGGAAAGGTAATGAGCACGTATCAACAAAGAAGCGTCCAAACAAGGTACTTGAATGGACAAACGAATCATAGGAAAGCCACGAGCCGACCTGCCAAGGTACTTGATAGGTCTGATACATACATACATACATAATCATAAGTAGCCACATAATTGCACAAAGAGGGGAGACCTCTATGTACCATACCTGGAGTGATCAGCTCCGTTGTGAAGGAGTAGAGAAGCACCTACCCACATTCACCATACATACACATAATCATACATAAACATAAGTGCTAGGATGCATCCATACGCCCCCCATACATACATACATAATCCGACATAATCATATCATAAGTGCGCATAATCATATCATATCAAATGGGGACGCCGTGGATCAATCACACCTCCACAGAAAGTGTCATACCATCGGTGCCTCGATGACACGCCCATGGTACCTCCATGAGTAGTTAGAAAACTCGGGCATACGAAGGGAACGAAGCATACATACATACATACATATATGGAATCATAGCAGCATATCCTTATCATATCATAGTATAATCATAATCAGAGGAGTATCAAATGAATGTGAATCATTTGATCAAAGGGATCATATCAACGATCATATCAAAGAATCATAAAGAATGGATCAAACATAAGGGAACATAGCAATGGCTTAGGGAATCTTATAACGAATCAATAATCAAAGATCAAGTCATGAGAGAGAAAGCACCCTTACTGAAAAAGGGTAGAATATCTGTACCTTAAACCGCCAACGAAACCATATCATAACATAAGAATATGAAGTCACTCCTTCTTCAGCGAATCTACATGAATTAATGATCGGCTTATTATTAATACTTTTTTAAATCAGATTACTCATTTTAGTCGGCTTTCCATTTTTTGTAACTTTCCACATATAGTAACTTTCCATTTATATTAAGTTTCCGCTTTAAGTAACTTAACTATTTCAAGTGACTTTCTATTTTTAGTGTGTTTCCTGAATTAGTGAGTTTCCATATTTGATAAGTTCCCGAAATTGTAATTTAATACTTTAAGGTTATAATGGATAATTTATAATATTTAAGGTTAAAATGACCAATGTAATAGTTTGGGTCTTAAAATATCAATATTATAAGTTTAGGGTCTAAAATGTAGATTATCAAAATTAAATATTAAAGGTCAAATAAAGTTATTTCAAAATTTATTTTAATAAATTAATATTAAAATAATAATTTTGGATCCCGTCATTATAATTTGTTAACGTACCAACGATCTTAATATTTATGCCGCGACGACCCAAGATTTTATAAAATCATGTAAGACTTGCTTATAACCCGAAATCGGTTCACTTCATTCATGTAACAATTCGCATTTTCAGATTTATTTCTATTCCCGAAAATTTTACTATTCACTTTTACTATTCACTTTCACTATTCATTTTTCCCGAAATTCTCCCAAAATTTGATTTTTGTTTCTTGGCCTCGAGTGATAAATCATTTCCATGGCAAATTAAAAGTTTGACACTCATCAGATCATTTTCGTGAAAGTTATTAAGGAATTACACGGAATTACACGTTTTAGGGTAAAACGTCATTTAAAAATTCTACGCACCACGAAACTCGACCGCGTTAAGTGACCCCGCATCAGAAAAATGTTTAGTACTCTCATGATTAATTTGAGAATTAATCATGACTGAGAAAAACATGACCAAAATAAACCTCGGCCGTGAAAAACTGGAATTTTCAGTTTTTAAGCGTTTTTACTCAGCCGTAACCTTAGACTATACCTGCACCGCGTTTCTAAGACGATTTGAGTTTTCAACTTATTAGAAAATGTCAACATATTTTTCCCTCCTCCTTTGACCAAAAATCATTCCTTGATTTTATAAGTCATTCCTTGATTTTTAGGCTTACGGTTTTATGTCTAAAAGACATTTAATACCAACCGACACTAGACTGAGCCCAGCCTAAACATAATAAGTCATTTTAATTCATTATTATTCTATTAAAAAAGTTACTACTTTTCTCAATTTTATGCAACTTTCGTACGTTTTACGTATTACGCTTTTTAGACCCGTGTTTCCAGTTTTAGCAGGGTTTGAGCAAACCAATAGAACCTACCACTCATTTTATATTTTATTATGGAGTATATTGACATGTTTAGCAATACTTTCAAGTTCCATATTTTTACGACACCCGGTTTTACGTTTTAAGGCTTAATCATTTACGGTTAGCATTTTACGGAGTCGAAACTAGCTCCATAAGCTTGGATAATATCATCAAAAGTCCACACTTGTTCCCCAAGCATATGAACCGACTTAGGGGGGGGGGGATTCAGCCCATAGGTGGCTTGATCTCATGCTAGGAAGCTTAGATTGCATGCATGTGTCCAACTTGGTCTCCAAGTGTTGACAAGTCAACATTGTAACCTCCTCATTTTTAGTATAAAAGAGAGCTCATTCTCTTCCTTTCTCCTTCAATACCAACGACCCAAAACCATCCAAATACACCATTTTGATCATTGATCTTGCTCATTCAATCCATCACAAGTTCAAGTCATAGTTCCTAGTTGATCCTTAACACCTTTCAACCATAAAACTCTATAAAATCACCACAAAAACTCATCAAATTTCCAAGTGTTCCTAGTGAAGATTTTTACTCAAGGTTGTTCTTATGTTAGATTAGTATTTATCAAAGGATTATAAGATAGGGTTTTTGGTATGGAAGCATGGCTATGGTTGGAAAGGTTTTTGGAAGATTAAGTAGTGGTTCTTGGTTTTGATCTTGGTTCTAGTTAGTTTCTTCACAAGTTATAAGCAAACCCTAACATACTCCTTGCTTAATTATCATTTTCATGCTCTTTGTGTTCCTTTCATGCTATATATGTTCTTGTTATTGTGTTCATGATGTTTAAAAATGGATAAAACAAGTATTGGTATACATATGTTAACTTATGACAAGTAAACAAGCAAACTAGTGATTTTTATGGAGAACCACGACCAAAACATTATATAAATGATATTAGACAGTTACATATTGTAGTAGGGGACTTAACAAGGAAAATATAGCAATTTGAATCACCCAAAACGAGTACCCGAGTCAAAAGTTATGACCATTTGAAGTTAGCGAAACCAAAACGGCAAAACTGCCTATACCTACTGTTTTTGCATTCTGCCATTTTGAAAGTCACCCTTCTGGTCCGATTCATCAAAAAGTTAAAACATGAAAGTTGTCCGGAATGACGTTTTCGTTCAGGAACAAAGAAGCTCGAGCCCTGAAAACGCTTTCCGAGTGATAATTTTCTTCAAATTTTTAACAGCCCATTTTAGACCAAAGTCACTATATTATAGTTATAATTTACTAAGACCAAGAGGTCTAATGACCTAAAGCCAAGACCACAACCATGGCTAAAGCCAAGGTTGAGTCTCAAGACCATGGAAAAATGACCAAGGTCACGGTGAAGCCATGACTAAATGACCATATAAACTTACTTAGGCGAAAACATGAAACAAGGAGTTGACGATAACTTGAACAAACAATTTGGATCTACTTCATCCAAAAGAACCATGAGATATTACAAAGATATTGTCATACAAGACTTATGAAACTTACCCTAATAACAATCTTCATGTAAAAATAGACTTTCCTAAGTTTATTCAAATATTGGACATGTAACTTTTCGGATCAAAACTTATATATTTGTTATCAAATACTACAATAGTAGGGAGCCTCATGTGAGGAGTTCATTAAGTAAGCCTTCAAGATGAGTTGTGGATTTACGAATTAAAGTGTCCTGGCTCCTCGAACGTTTACTCCATGACTTCTGAATTATGTCGGCCCGAACGGTAGTAAGAGATATACAACCTATACATGTTTCATAAACCATTTATATTCAAAGACTTACACTATACACTAAGTACTACATCATGAACATTATGCAAGACATATATAGGCAATTCTTCGTATTCTTAGACGTTACTCCAAACCTAAGTCGCAACGTTCTATTATAGGCTGCTCTTAGTGACTTTCGCGATTCGACTACCACTTTGATTTCACATCACTTAAGCTTAAGGTGAGTCATAGCCCCTACTCTTTTCATACTTGTTTTAACTCTTTGGGGGAGATACATGCACAACTACTTGCTTACGTGTACAAATACTCAAAACATTTATACTTGATTGTTTTATACTTGATTGTGTTATACTTGATTGTCTTTTACTTGATCGCATTATACTTGATTTCATATATACATGATTGCGTTATACTTAATTGTGAAACTTCCAGTGGCTCCAAATTAAGTTGTTGGATGACCATTGAGACTTCCGGTGGCTCCAAATTAAGTTGTTGGATGACCATTAACATTTGCGAATGTTGGATACATCATAAACGTGAGGTCTTCGGAGATGAAGTGTAGACTCACGACTAATTGCTAAACTGTTTTGATGAACTTATACATGTCTTTATTATACCACATATATTAGCAGTGGGTTGTGAACACACAGGTTGCAAGTCTCTTATGGCGGGACTTGCAACTGAGTGGATTCTCAATGCCTTTGCTGTGTGAACATTCTTTTGAGGCTTTTTCAACAGTTTTAAGAAAAACTCTATGAACTCACCAACCATTGTGTTGACACTTTAGCATGTTTATCTCAGGTCTGTAAGGTGATAGCTATTGCATGGAGCATAGAGTCGCTTGGCATGTTTTGAAGACTTATGCTTTTATCTTTACCATTCGATATGTTTTAAAACTCTTATGTATTGTATTATGGAACTCAAGTTTGTAACTCGGAATTTATTAATCGAATGGTAACTTTTCAAAACGTCTCATTTAGAGTTCGTTTTCTATACCTTGTACTTTGTATTATGAAGTAGCACCCCAATGACACAGTCTTCCGCTGCGGTATTTTGGGGGTGTTACAGATTGGTACCAGAGCCTTGGTTATAGAGAACTAGGTTGCATATACTACCTAGACTATAACTGCTATAAACATTAAGACTCTCCTCTTTATTTTGCCTTACACACACTTCATGCGCATATGCTTATTGCTAATTGTTTGTTTAGGAAAAACCCCAGACAATAGTCAAGTCATCAAAAATTTAGAGCTAAGTAATAATTGTTTAATTAACTTAATCTTGTGACAGTTCTTGTTTGATAAGACATAAGATTAAGTTAAATAAAGGTTATTAGTTTCCTGTAGAGATTTGATGATTTGCCTTATACTTACTTTATATGATTCTAATACCTAGAAGTGGTTCATATGTCCTAGTACGACACTCAAACCATTCTACAAGCGCGACTAGTCCATTTCGTCATATCACCTTCTCTAGATACCCACACTACGTTACCCTTTCACAACTTAAGAACGGATGATAGAAAGTCTACCCAATTATGTAGTATCAATTGTTGAGATATGTGTGCCTGGTAATATGTATACGTGTGAAAGGAAGCAATTATAATTATGGTGGCCAACATAATTATAAATGCGTCACGACTCACGTAGACATATGTGACCATGCTTACATTAATCAACGATTGACTCAAATTGACAAGATTTAAGACTAAGCAGTATAGGAATATCACCTCATATCTGACGTCGACAAAATGTCCCTCCTTGTAGATATCATGGCACCAAAGAGAGTAACTCGTAGCACTAGCCGAGGTGGTGCAACACCAAGAGGTGGAAGAACTGGTGGACGTGGAGGTAGAGGAGATGCTCACGACACTAGTAACCCTAGTAACGATGGTGGAAATCCAGATGTCTCCACCATTATTGCCCAACAACTACAAAACCTACTTCCCACCATAGTCACACAAGTTGGCAATCACATGAACAATTCGGGAAACCACGGAAGCATAAATGATGCTACAAATGATGGAGGAAGGAATGGTAACAACACCAACAACAACACCAACAACAACCATAGGACTGGATGTACGTATAAGGAATTTACGTCATGCAAACCAATTGAGTTTAATGGTAAAGGAGGTGCATTGGCATATACACGATGGGTCGAGAAGATGGAATCAGTGATCGATATCAGTAACTGTGCAATCCACCAGAGAGTGAAATATTCTGCATGCTTGCTATCAGAAAAGGCATTGACATGGTGGAACATGCAGATTCAAGCAAGGAGTAGAGAAGCAGCTGTAGGCATGACATGGGACGACTTTAAGGGACTACTGAAGGAAGAGTACTGCCCGATTAATGAAATGCAGAAACTAGAGGACGAGTTTTGGCATCACTCTATGGTAGGGGCTGGTCATGCAACCTACACAGATCGGTTTCATGAACTAGCTAAACTAGTTCCTCATTTGGTTACCCCTGAATCTAAAAGGATTGAGAGGTACATCTATGGCCTTGTTCCTGAGATTCGTGGGACAATAAAAACAACCGAACCTCCCACAATTCAAAGTGCAATATTAAGAGCAGGGACCCTAACAGATGAGATGGTTAGGAATGGAACTTTGAAGATTAGTGATAAAAGGAAGGGAGCAGGTGAATCAGGCGAGCAAAAGGGTACAATGGTTGATAATAAGAGAGCAAGAGGATTTGCGGCAACAGTTTATGATCAGGGAAAGTATGAAGGTCCACATCCTAAGTGTAATAAATGTGCTTATCATCATCAGAGGTCTGAGCCCTGTCGAATGTGTACTAATTGCAATCAGAAGAGCCATTTTACAAATCAGTGTAAAGCAACGGCAAGGCAAGTAACACCGGTGAATGCGGGCAATATAAGAAACAACCAAAAGACATGCTTTGAGTGCAACAGCCCAAACCACTTCTGAGATACTTGTCCTAAGTTAAATAGGGCACAGGGACAAGTGCTGGATAACCCGACTCTAGCCGTAATGCTTGAAGAAAATAACCCGAACCGTGGATACAATGTTAGTCCACCTCGGGGTCGAGCATACTATTTGGGTGCTAAGGAAGCCCGCAATGCGTAACGGGTACGTACCTTATCCTACCATATTATTCTATTCTAAATCTAGCTTTATTATGCCGCTATTAAGATAAGAGAGCTAGACACACTAAACTTCGGGACGAAGTTTCCTGAAGGGGTAGAGACTGTAACAATTCGCATTTTCAGATTTATTTCTATTCCCGAAAATTTTACTATTCACTTTTACTATTCACTTTCACTATTCATTTTTCCCGAAATTCTCCCGAAATTTGATTTTTGTTTCTTGGCCTCGAGTGATAAATCATTTCCATGGCAAATTAAAAGTTTGACACTCATCAGATCAATTTCGTGAAAGTTATTAAGGAATTACACGTTTTAGGGTAAAACGCAATTTAAAAATTTTACGCACCACGAAACTCGACCGCGTTAAGTGACCCCGCATCAGAAAAATGTTTAGTACTCTCATGATTAATTAGAGAATTAATCATGACTGAGAAAAACATGACCAAAATAAACCTCGGCCGTGAAAAACTGGAATTTTTAGTTTTTAAGCGTTTTTACTCAGCCGTAACCTTAGCCTATACCTGCACCGCGTTTCTAAGACGATTTGAGTTTTCAACTTATTAGAAAAAGTCAACATATTTTTCCCACCTCCTTTGACCAAAAATCATTCCTTGATTTTATAAGTCATTCCTTGATTTTTAGGCATACGGTTTTATGTCTAAAAGACATTTAATACCAACCAACACTAGACTGAGCCCAGCCTAAACATAATAAGTCATTTTAAGTCATTATTATTCTATTAAAAAAGTTACTACTTTTCTCAATTTTATGCAACTTTCGTACGTTTTACGTATTACGCGTTTTAGACCCGTGTTTCCAGTTTTAGCAGGGTTTGAGCAACCCAATAGAACCTACCACTCGTTTTATATTTTATTATGGAGTATATTGACATGTTTAGCAATACTTTCAAGATCCATATTTTTACAACACCCGATTTTACGTTTTAAGGCTTAATCATTTACGATTAGCATTTTACGGAGTCGAAACTAGCTCCATAAGCTTGGATAATATCATCAAAAGTCCACACTTGTTCCCCAAGCATATGAACGGACTTGGGGGGGGGGGGAATTCAGCCCATAGGTGGCTTGATCTCATGCTAGGAAGCTTAGATTGCATGTATGTGTCCAACTTGGTCTCCAAGTGTTGACAAGTCAATATTGTAACCTCCTCATTTTTAGTATAAAAGAGAGCTCATTCTCTTCCTTTCTCCTTCAATACCAACGACCCAAAACCATCCAAATACACCATTTTGATCATTGATCTTGGTCATTCAATCCATCACAAGTTCAAATCATAGTTCCTAGTTGATCCTTAACACCTTTCAACCATAAAACTCTATAAAATCACCACAAAAACTCATCAAATTTCCAAGTGTTCCTAGTGAAGATTTTCACTCAAGGTTGTTTTTATGTTAGATTAGTATTTATCAAAGGATTATAAGATAGGGTTTTTGGTATGGAAGCATGGCTATGGTTGGAAAGGTTTTTGGAAGATTAAGTAGTGGTTCTTGGTTTTGATCTTGGTTCTAGTTAGTTTCTTCACAAGTTGTAAGCAAACCCTAACATACTCCTTGCTTAATTATCATTTTCATGCTCTTTGTGTTCCTTTCATGCTATATATGTTCTTGTTATTGTGTTCATGATGTTTAAAAATGGATAAAACAAGTATTGGTATACATATGTTAACTTATGACAAGTAAACAAGCAAACTAGTGATTTTTATGGAGAACCACGACCAAAACATTATATAAATGATATTAGACAGTTACATATTGTAGTAGGGGACTTAACAAGGAAAATATAGCAATTTGAATCACCCAAAACGAGTACCCGAGTCAAAAGTTATGACCATTTGAAGTTAGCGAAACCAAAACGGCAAAACTGCCTATACCTACTGTTTTTGCATTCTGCCATTTTGAAAGTCACCCTTCTGGTCCGATTCATCAAAAAGTTAAAACATGAAAGTTGTCCGGAACGACATTTTCGTTCAGGAACAAAGAAGCTCGAGCCCTGAAAACGCTTTCCGAGAGATAATTTTCTTCAAATTCTTAACAGCCCATTTTAGACCAAAGTCACTATATTATAGTTATAATTTACTAAGACCAAGAGGTCTAATGACCTAAAGCCAAGACCACAACCATGGCTAAAGCCAAGGTTGAGTCTCAAGACCATGGAAAATTGACCAAGGTCACGGCGAAGCCATGACTAAATGACCATATAAACTTACTTAGGCGAAAACATGAAACAAGGAGTTGACGATAACTTGAACAAACAATTTGGATCTACTTCATCCAAAAGAACCATGAGATATTACAAAGATATTGTCATACAAGACTTATGAAACTTACCCTAATAACAATCTTCATGTAAAAATAGACTTTCCTAAGTTTATTCAAATATTGGACATGTAACTTTTCGGATCAAAACTTATATATTTGTTATCAAATACTAAAATAGTAGGGAGCCTCATGTGAGGAGTTCATTAAGTAAGCCGTCGAGATGAGTTATGGATTTACGAATTAAAGTGTCCTGGCTCCTCGAACGTTTACTCCATGACTTCTGAATTATGTCGGCCCAAACGGTAGTAAGAGATATACAACCTATACATGTTTCATAAACCATTTATATTCAAAGACTTACACTATATACTAAGTACTACATCATGAACATTATGCAAGACATATATAGGCGATTCTTCATATTCTTAGACGTTACTCCAAACCTAAGTCGCAACGTTCTATTATAGGCTGCTCTTAGTGACTTTCGCGATTCGACTTCCACTTTGATTTCACATCACTTATGCTTAAGGTGAGTCATAGCCCCTACTCTTTTCATACTTGTTTTAACTCTTTGGGGGAGATACATGCACAACTACTTGCTTACTTGTACAAATACTCAAAACATTTATACTTGATTGTTTTATACTTGATTGTGTTATACTTGATTGCCTTTTACTTGATCGCATTATACTTGATTTCATATATACATGATTGCGTTATACTTAATTGTGAAACTTCCAGTGGCTCCAAATTAAGTTGTTGGATGACCATTGAGACTTCCGGTGGCTCCAAATTAAGTTGTTGGATGACCATT
This sequence comes from Artemisia argyi, assembly GCA_030686995.1. NCBI lineage: Eukaryota > Viridiplantae > Streptophyta > Magnoliopsida > Asterales > Asteraceae > Artemisia > Artemisia argyi. Next base: position 122,113,755 of record CM060703.1, read on the forward strand.
GAGGCTTTGACACATCCTAACATTTGCGAATGTTGGATACATCATAAACGTGAGGTCTTCGGAGATGAAGTGTAGACTCACGACTAATTGCTAAACTGTTTTGATGAACTTATACATGTCTTTATTATACCATATATATTAGCAGTGGGTTGTGAACACACAGGTTGCAAGTCTCTTATGGCGGGACTTGCAACTGAGTGGATTCTCAATGCCTTTGCTGTGTGAACATTCTTTTGAGGCTTTTTCAACTGTTTTAAGACAAACTCTATGAACTCACCAACCATTGTGTTGACACTTTAGCATGTTTATCTCAGGTCTGTAAGGTGATAGCTGTTGCATGGAGCATAGAGTCGCTTGGCATGTTTTAAAGACTTATGCTTTTATCTTTACCATTCGATATGTTTTAAAACTCTTATGTATTGTATTATGGAACCCAAGTTTGTAACTCGGAATTTATTAATCGAATGGTAACTTTTCAAAACGTCTCATTTAGAGTTCGTTTTCTATACCTTGTACTTTGTATTATGAAGTAGCACCCCTATGACACAGTCTTCCGCTGCGGTATTTTGGAGGTGTTACAATTCATATACACACGACACCCTTTTTATATTATTAGTTTCGAATAAAAAGTAAATCATATCCTGTATGCATGCAATCCTCTTCTTATTATCTTAGCTCATATTATATTAGTATGACATGTATTTTAGATTGAGAATTAAACAGATAGAAGCCCACGTGACATATATAATTGAATACAATTCATACATCGATTAGATAAGTTTTCCAAATAGTTATCTCATGTAGTCTTTCTATTATCTCATGTGAAGTTCTTAACGTATAAATGCACCTTCTTTTACTCTTTACTCAATCATTTTAATTTAGGTTTTAGTCGCATAAAATAAATGATCGAAACCCACATACCAAAATCCATTTGAAGACAAACATATAAGGTTGACGTTTATGGTTTCATTTGTTATTTCATGTGACCAGTCTATCATTTTATGTGACCATCATTTCATTCATATACATATATCTATTATACGATCAACATAGCCTTTACATTGCATGTTTAGTCTTATACTTATATATTTCATTTACTGTAAAACGTCTAATCAGTACTTGAGAGTTATATAACATGGCTTACCTTCAAACAAAATAAGGATGATCGAAAGTAGGAGCATATGCAAAACACGACACAAAATGATCACATATGTGGCGTATACTTGTTATTTTATGTGACAGTTTGATTGTGATTTCATGCGAATTCTTAGGTCGATAACGAAGACAGATTAATGATGATGGAATAAATAAAAGAATGGAACAAGGTTGTGGTGATATACCCTTGAAGCGTGTCTCACGAGAAGAGGAACAACCACACGATCAAACGCCAATAAGCCTAAGTCGAACACCACCACCTTGAACAGAATGAGACCTTCGAATAGTAGCTATAAACCCATACGTATCACCACCTTGTCGAACCAGAATCTGACCACGACTACGCCACCCACGAACCAGAATCAATCACCCATGATCAAGTCCCCATGAAGACCACCAACGACCACTCCCCTTTGCATAACCTTTGATTCGATCAGATTTGGAACACAAGAAAACAGCCGCCAATTTTGTTGATAGGTTTTAGGGTTGTTATATTTATTTGAAGTTATTGACAAGGTGCCAGTCAATGAAATTTTCTCTTGATTTGGGAATAGTTTTATGGTTACTGAAAGAAAAGGAAAGTATACCAACGAGTTGCAGTGGAAAGTATACCAACGAGTTGCAGTGATTCAGCCAAGAAAAACGGGATTCGGAAGAAAGGCGTGTTGACTAAAAAGCGTGTTTCATAATGGTGAGATATTGTGAGATAAATGCAAAATATATATAAAATATATATGTATTCAGATCTTCCCAAATGTGTATATAAAAAAATAGTATGTCACGTGGAATGTTTAAGGCAAAAGATATGATCTTATTTTTACAAAGGAATAACGTGTAACGTGACATATATTAATTTATTTTAATATAAATTTATTATTCGCATGACGTTTATTTGCTCAATTTTTAACGAATTAAATACCCTGGTCAAAAATTAAAATGAAATGTTTTAGATTATTTAACGTCTCTTCAAAAATTCAAATTTGAAGAGTATTTTAGGCATTTTAGATGTTCAAATTTCCGGGTTTTACAATTCTTCCCCTTTAAAAAGAAAATTTTCGTCCTCGAAAATTGAAGTCACCAAAGTTAGATGACGACATAGCAATTCACAGATATCACGACAAATAACCTCACGCTCGGGTGGTTATTCCAAAAGAATCTTCACAACGAAATAGTTTATCATGACTTGATTCCGAAAGCAGATAATCATAACAAATCTAATCCAATTGAATGCGAAACAAATGTGTAGCAGATGACAGATGACAGATGATAGGTAAAATTTTATAAGGAGATACACAAGACACATAACCTACGAAGCAAGCATAGCGATAGTACTAAACGATAACTCTTTCTCAACTCTAACTGAACTCCGAACGAACAAGGGAACTTGCCAAAGTCGAAATGAGTACAAATCAAATCATCAAACGTATCCAGAATCTCATCAAGAGATGGGTTACCTAATCACATTGATGTTCCAAATCACAAATTAGAGTATCAAAACGTATCAAAGGCATAACCGAAGAGATAGAATAATCGTATGGATAAGAACGAATCCAAGACTTAACGCGTTGCGAACCAAACTTCTTCAAATGTCAAGACGTCAAACACTTCTGCACCTTTTCTAAAGGTGTGAACCAAAAATGTAATTCTCGGTCACGATCACTGCTGGTGCGCCATATAGCATGAATAATCTCCTGCCTAAGGAAATCTCCGCCAATCTTCCAAGCAAGCCATCCTAGTCGATGCTCCACTGCAACTCTACTTGTGTTGTCTCTCTTCCATGTAGTTACCACCGTCTTCATGCCATCCCGTCCAGCTCCTGCTTCGAGACTCTATGCATATTAGTACAACTAAGATGAATAAAGTTGATAGAACCGTGTGCTTCACTTCAAACTGCTTCCTTCCATCCTCTAATATAGCTACTCTTCCACCGTCTTGCTCCTGAGCTTCTTCATGTCTGCCACAATTCATGCGTCGGATCGCTCACCTCTTATGGTTCTAGATGTATTAATGCATAACCAGAAATCATTCCATGTTGTACAATAACATAGCTAGGTCTCCTTCTGTAGTAGAACCAAATCTCTCCTCAGCTTCTCAAACTTCTTCTCTCATTATTCATCCCACAAAAATTACACTTTGAAAATATCACAGAGGCTTCTTCTAACGCAGAAATATCAACTCAAAATATGAAGATGATCCTCATGTTTCTCTTTCATCTCTGAATATACTAAAATGTCATACTATGACAAATTGTCCAAGTATTCATGAAAACATGATTTACCAAATCCATAGGAATAGTCGGAAAGGTAACCAATACAATTGGCATAACACACACAAGTACGAAAAGAATTACTAAGAGTATCCCATTCCTCTTACAAAATAAGACACGATCCAGCTTCCAACAATAATTACCATCATCATTCTCCTTCACGAATAGAACAAAAACACACAAAGATACACAACAAACGTTCCAAACAAATCGAATAACTCTCAAGGCGAGTTTCATCGGAGAAGTATCTTCACAGCAGTGGGGGAATCAACGCACGAGTTTCAGAACAAGGTGGTCGTAAACATAAAATGGCATTCGTCATCCTCATAGTACTTAGGCAACAAATCCAAATCCAGAATAGCCCCGAATCGAACATCTCTAACGTAAACTGACTAGCACAACAAAATCGTCTCCAAATATCTCCAGAACGCATCGGACAAATCAAATATACACGATGAAAAGTCACAACACGATTATAGGGGTAGAATGGGTAAGGTCAAAAATCCACAATGAAGAAAGAATCAAAAGCAAGGAAAAGTCATAGAATGTGTCGAACACATAGGATTCATACATACACAGATCTCCAAACAAATGAAAGGCATCTAAACGAATGTCAAACGAATCAAGGATTGAAGTTCAAAAGGATAACTCCAGAGAAAGAAACCTATAAGGCACACTACAAAGTCTAAAGGCATCCTAAACACATGTCGCGAATCATGATAAGTCTTCTAAGTATCCGAAACGAATGATCTAGTAAGAGCTTAAGAAAAGCGAAAGCATAAATCAGAGTAAAACGAAAGCAAGAAAACCATATCTGATCATATATCTACCTAATCCTCACCGGTCATAATAAAGCTCTTAAGGGGAGATACTTGAGGCAAAACATTCCAAAGTTATTACTAAAGCTTCTAAGGTGCAAACCTAAGGGTCCAAAACTCATAGGCCATAACTTATATACTATAGGTCGCAGCCTTATCTCTGATAACATAATTGTAACACCCCAACCCGGCATGGGTCCGGAGCGCTACAGTATGGTGACATATCAAAGCATACAAAGCATACAACGTAAGTGGAAGACTTAAAACATAAGTTACAAAGGTATTCTAAGGGTACAAAAAAGAAATGCTAGCTTTATACAAAAGAATTACAAGTCCAAAAAAATCTAGCAGGATTAAAATCTAAGTCCAATGCAAATGGGCTTCTAGTCATCAGGTAGTCCACTAATGCTCCTATGCTCTCTCTTCACCCAAACCCAGCTTCCAACCTAAAACCTACCGCAGGAAAGGAAATGCGGCAGAGCTTAAAAAGCCCAGTGAACAGATATATAACAAAGCAAACGGATAAACGAAACGTATATAAGTATAAGAAACAGGACATCATAAACTTTTGCTGAAAGGAATATCATCTATCAAATGCATATGAGATCAACATACACTGAACGAATATCATAAGTCAAAGGGAAACGATGTATCAAAGATATATCACATAAGCATAATCATAAGGGAAAGGTAATGAGCACGTATCAACAAAGAAACATCCAAACAAGGTACTTGAATGGACAAACGAATCATAGGAAAGCCACGAGCCGACCTGCCAAGGTACTTGATAGATCTCATACATACATTGATGAGTGTGTAAATACTCATCATTTTTACCATTTCTGAGCTGCCAAAACATCTAAAAACACTCAATAATGAATCAAAATAGTGAAAATATCCCAAGAAAGTGTTTTACATGTTTCAAATGCAAAAATACCAAAAAAAAAAATGAAAAACACACAAAGTTTGCATAATTGGTAGTTTCAGTCCCCCAACTTTTAAAAGTTGTCAAATCTAGTCCCTGGTCATTCTAAAAACTTGAAAAAGTCACCAAAGGTCCTTATAAATCAAAAAGTTACATAATTAGTCCGTTGGTGAAAAGTTTCACAAAATGTCAAGTTTAGTCCCTGAACTTTGAAAATTTACAAAAATGGTCCCTGGGATATGAAAAACTTTGAGAAAAACAAATTTTGTCCTTGCACTAACCTTTTATGATAGGATTGGTCCTTGGTGGAAAGTTCGGTGAAAATTACACAAATGGTCCCTGAAGTTTGAAAGTTTGACGGTTTCAGTCCCTGATGAAAATAAATTTGAAAAATCATTAAAGGACCTTGCACTATTCATGATGTGGCATAATACACCCTTGGAAATAATTTGGAAGCATGCCAAGATCACACCTCAAACTTTGCAAAAATTACAAAAATGGTCCTTATGAATCATAAACCAAAACCGGATCCAACATAAATAAGAATACTACTCCATGATCCAGTCCATGTTATCCTTTTCTTTGGGCCCAAAAAATACAACCAGCCCACCCACACCCCGTTTTATATAATACCCAGGTCAAAATACCAGTCAAACTCCTCAAAACCGCCAAACCACCATCTCCTTCTCCCCTGGTATTGCAGCTCCACCACCACCACTTGCCCATCCCATCACCACTAACCCACACCCCTACACCTACCTAAGCCACCACAATAAATGCTGCCCCCCCAGTTGCCTGAACCAGAGTCAAATTGCAAAAAAAGACTTTCCCGCCAAAAACACGTGGAAGCTTGTGAGTGGACCAAAGTTATCAGAGAGAGGTGGGAAATGATGAGGAGGATGCAAGAAACCCTAATTCGTGGCTATAAAAGGAAAGAGATGCAAGATGAAGCCTAGTCTAGTTTTTTTAGTGTAATTGTAGTCGTTTAAGTTTATTAAGCAATTTTAGTGTAATTGAAAGCTTTTAAGCATTGTTCTTAATCAATTCAGTGTATCTTTAATCTTTTCAAAGCAATATAATTAAGTTTCCTTAATCCTTTTGTTTATGCACTTTTCCTTTTTATATCAAAATTCTCAATAGTAATCTGTTAGTGTTTATGGTTGTTTCATGGACTGAATTAGGTTCACATAGGCTCCAATAAGCTTATTAAAGCTTTAGAGACCTTAAAATTCAGATATACTAGAAGAAAACTAAAAAACACAAAATAGTCAAACTTGGTCAACTGTTGCATTTTGAGTTTGTTTTCAGGTTTGAGAAGCATTGAGGAGCAAAGCTTGGATTGGAATAAGCCTATTTAAAGATAGGCTTCTGTGGAGAAGCTCCTTGTTCAAGCTAGGGGTATCTTGTAAGCTTTTGCTAATTTAAAAGTTCCCCTAAAAATTTAGTTATTAATATTATCTGATTGCTTGTTGCTAATCTGATAATCTGTGTTTATTTGTGTTAATTGATAGTTGTTTAAGTTAATTTTAGCTTAATATCAATAGCTTGTTTGTTAGACTAAATAGTTACTTAATAATTTAGATTTAACTGTCATAGAATAGTTTAAGTTGTACACTTGTGTTGTTGTAGTGATAGTCTGTTTTCTAGTGCTTAAATAAGTTCCTTGATCATAATTTCTGGTTTGGAATCAAGTTTGCACACCCTAGCTACCATCTTCCTTGAAAATCACCAAACAGTCAAGCGTAAAGGGGTGTTTGGATTTGATAAATTGGTGTTGTTGTTGTTGTTGATCTCAGAGGGTGACCATAGCTCAAACAGTTTCCCTTAGGTATCATTTGGCAATATAGACCATATAAACCAGCTTTGTTTCACAAGAAAGTCAAAACCTCACAAATTTGCCCTTCACAGTTAACTGTGAAGGTTTTGTGTGTCCAAATCATTCTCATTAGTTACATTAGTGGTTAATATAGTATAAACTAGCTCAAATATAGCTTATAACTTAGTTTGTAATCAGTAAAAGCCTTTGGAAATCCAAATAAGTCAAAGTTCTAGTTTAATCAAAAAGTCAAAATTACCCATTCTCAGATTTTTGCAAAAATTCCAAGATTAATTCTGATTTTTGTGTTTGGATTTGGACTTCAAAATTTTTACAAGTTATTCTCTACCAGCTCATCTTCCAAAATCCATAATTGGCTCAATTTTGTGATTTTTCTACAAGCTTCCACAAGCCTTGGAAGTGAGTTGCAGGGCAGACCCTTACCCTGTGCACAGCAGACCTCACCCACACCACCACCTTTAGTGGTGGCTGCAGCCTAACCCAGTGGACCCCAGAGGTTTATTCTTGGTTTGGACAACCCTCCTCCTATCAGAGATCAAGTGTTGACTCTTGGTTTGACCTAAGACTCAGTGGACCCCACCTGGTTTAGCCCATCAAGTCTGTCCCCAAAATCTGTGTTCAGTTTCATATTGCATGTGCTTATTTGATTACAATCAGCTTATTTGTGCTTATTTCTTGATATTCTCTGCTTGTTTAAGTTGAACTTATTTGTATCTGTTTTCACCCTTGTGGACCCCACCTTCACCCATTTGAGCTCCTTTTCCTTTTCAGTCAACCAAAGTCAACTGTCTTAAGTAAAGGGGGTGTTCTCAGCTTATTTTTAAGTTGTAAAAAGTTTGTATTCACAAAAAGTCTTTGTTTTTAGGTATAAATCAAGTTTGTAAAAGAAAATTCCAAAAAATCAAGTTTTAAATTAAGTGATAGTTTCTATTTAATTCAATTTAATTTTAATTTTCATTTTTAGATTTTAATTAAGTACTTAGTAATTTTATATTTTTATTAATTACCTCTTATATTAAAGTAAATTCAGTAATTTTTCTAGATTTTTATTCTGTCATTTAGTATTTATTAGATTTAATTCTAGTTTTCTTTATTATTAATTAATATTAAGTATTAAATATCATATTTAGCTTTTATAAAGTAAAACTTAGTTTTTATATTTTTCCTAGCTCTAATATAGTATAATAGATTTTTAGAAAATATATTTTGAATTTCTACTGTTCATTTTCCATTTTTCTTATTTTAATCATTTAAATTAGACTTAAGTTAATTAAAAGGTAAATAATTAGTGGATTAATCTTAAAACATAATTTTTAAAGTTTTTATAATTTTGTAGGATTCCTGTGATGGTCAAGTAATTTTATAAATTTTCTTATAATTTTCTAAGTTAATTTAGTATTAATTGTAATTTAAATTAGTTTAATTAGTTTAATTAAGTTAAATAGTTTTTAATTAATAAAAAATCCATAAAAAGACAAAAATATTTATTTTTATTTTTTATACTTTCTTCAAGTTCTAATTTAAGTTTAAAAATTGTTTTTGCAAATTTTTAGTTTAATTTGTAGTAGTTATAATTATTAGTTAATTTAAATTAGATTTTAATTTAGATTTTAAATAGTTTTATTAATTAAATAATATTTAAATAATATTTTAATCATTTTCATAATTTCATTTTCATTTTTAATTTTAAGTTTCAGAAAGTGTCAAAAGCACCCCCTGTAGTTTGTTAAATACCAAAATCCCACTTTTTCAGTCCGATTGCGTAAATCTGAATTGTGGATACGTGCATATATCTGGTATCTGATTTTTGTGAATATTATATATGTGTACAAATGCGATAATAACAGTAGCAATATCAATTCCACATCATCTGGCTACTGTCCTTAGTGCCACTTTCTCATAAACGATTCCCAAAACACCATTTCAATCTCGCTGGGACTTTAACGACCCGGGGAAACACTGTACTATCCACGGAGTATTGATTCTAAGCTGTTTTTGACTTGTTGACCTTGGTCAATAATATCTGACGGTTTAGACCCAATCATACATACATACATAATCATAAGTAGCCACATAATTGCACAAAGAGGGGAGACCTCTATGTACCATACCTGGAGTGATCAACTCCGTTGTGAAGGAGTAGAGAAGTACCTACCCACATTCACCATACATACAAATAATCATACATAAACATAAGTGCTAGGATGCATCCATACGCCCCCCATACATACATACATAATCCGACATAATCATATCATAAGTGCGCATAATCATAGCATTTCAAATGGGGACGCCGTGGATCAATCACACCTCCACAGAAAGTGTCATGCCATCGGTGCCTCGATGACACGCCCATGGTACCTCCATGAGTAGTTAGAAAACTCGGGCATAAGAAGGGAACGAAGCATACATACATACATATATGGAATCATAGCAGCATATCCTTATCATATCATAGTATAATCATAATCAGAGGAGTATCAAATGAATGTGAATCATTTGATCAAAGGGATCATATCAACGATCATATCAAAGAATCATAAAGAATGGATCAAACATAAGGGAACATAGCAATGGCTTAGGGAATCTTATAACGAATCAATAATCAAAGATCAAGTCATGAGAGAGAAAGCACCCTTACTGAAAAAGGGTAGAATATCTGTACCTTAAACCGCCAACGAAACCATATCATAACATAAGAATATGAAGTCACTCCTACTTCAGCGAATCTACATGAATTAATGATCGGCTTATTATTAATACTATTTTAAATCAGATTACTCATTTTAGTCGGCTTTTCATTTTTTGTAACTTTCCACATATAGTAACTTTCCATTTATAGTATGTTTCCGCTTTAAGTAACTTAACTATTTCAAGTGACTTTCTATTTTTAGTGTGTTTCTCGAATTAGTAAGTTTCCATATTTTATAAGTTTCCGAAATTGTAATTTAATACTTTAAGGTTATAATGGACAATTTATAATATTTAAGGTTAAAATGACCAATGTAGTAGTTTGGGTCTTAAAATATCAATATTATAAGTTTAGGGTCTAAAATGTAGATTATTAAAATTAAACATTAAAGGTCAAATAAAATTATTTCAAAATTTATTTGAATAAATTAATATTAAAATTATAATTTTGGACCCCGTCATTATAATTTATTAACGTACCAACGATCTTAATATTTTTGCATTTGACACTTTTGGTTCCTTAGCCCCTGAAGCTGTGCGCTTCTTGGATCGGGTTCGTAAGATTGTTCGCAGCAATATATCGGCCCCGAGGGGTCACGATTATGTTTTCAGTAGAATAGGGTTTGCTATTCAGAAAGGGGTGGCGGCGCAGCTTGTTGCCCGCTTACCTACCACCTTGATGTAAATCCCAATTACATAAATGTATATCAAGTTTTAGTACTTTAAATCTAAAATAAACTCTTTAAGACAAAGCGTCCCAAAGGTTATCTAAAAAAAAAAAAAAAGTTTCGAATCAAAAGTAAATCATATTATGTATGCATGCAATCCTCTTCTGTATGCATGCAATCCTCTTCTTATTATCTTAGCTCATATTATATTAGTATGACATGTATTTTAGATTGAGAATTAAACAGATAGAAGCCTACGTGTGACATATATAATTGAATACACTTCATACGGATCTTAGATAAGTTTTCCAAATAGTTATCTCATGTAGTCTTTCTATTATCTCATGTGAAGTTCTTAACGTATAAATGCATGTTCTTTTACTCTTTATTCATTCATTTTAATTTAGGTTTTAGTCGCATAAAATAAATGATCAAAACCCACGCACCAAAGTCCATTCAAAGACAAACATATAAGGTTGATGTTTATGGTTTCATTTGTTATTTCATGTGACCAGTCTATCATTTTATGTGACCATCATTTCGTTCATATACATATATCTATTATACGATCAACATAGCCTTTAGATTGCATGTTTAGTCTTATACTTATATATTTCATTTACTGTAAAACGTCTAATCAGTACCTGAGAGTTATATAACATGGCTTACCTTCAAACATAATAAGGATGATCGAAAGTAGGAGCATATGCAAAACACGACACAAAATGATCACATATGTGGCGTATACTTGTTATTTTATGTGACAGTTTGATTGTGATTTCATGCGAATTCTTAGGTCGATAACGAAGACAGATTAATGATGATGGAATAAATAAAAGAATGGAACAAGGTTTTGGTGATATACCCTTGAAGCGTGTTTCACGAGAAGAGGAACAACCACACGATCAAACGCCAATAAGCCTAAGTCGAACACCACCACCTCGAACAGAATGAGACCTTCGAATAGTAGCTATAAACCCATACGTATCACCACCTTGTCGAACCAGAATCTGACCACGACTACGCCACCTACGAACCAGAATCAATCACCCATGATCAAGTCCCCACGAAGACCACCAACGACCACTCCCCTTTGCATAACCTTTGATTCGATCAGATTTGGAACACAAGAAAACAGCCGCCAATTTTGTTGATAGGTTTTAGGGTTGTTATATTTATTTGAAGTGATTGACAAGGTGCCAGTCAATGAAATTTTCTCTTGATTTGGGAATATTTTTATGGTTACTGAAAGAAAAGGAAAGTATACCAACGAGTTGCAGTGATTCAGCCAAGAAAAAGGGGATTCGGAAGAAAGGCGTGTTGACTTAAAAGCGTGTTGACTAAAAGTGAGATATTGTGAGATAAATGCAAAATATATATAAAATATATATGTATTCAGATCTTCCCAAATGTGTATATAAAAAAATAGTATGTCACGTGGAATGTTTAAGGCAAAAGATATGATCTTATTTTTACAAAGGAATAACGTGTAACGTGACATATATTAATTTATTTTAATATAAGTTTATTATTCGCATGACGTTTATTTGCTCAATTTTTAACGAATTAAATACCTTGGTGAAAAATCGAAATGAAATGTTTTAGATTATTTAACGTTTCTTCAAAAATTCAAATTTGAAGGGTATTTTAGGCATTTTAGATGTTCAAATTTGAAGGGTGATTCAGAATGTGATGAACCCACTATTGTTGTTTCTTCTCTCCCTATTCATGTTGCAGGTCCTAATAACAAAGTAGCCTCTGATGACAAACTTGCTGCTGATGTGGATAACTCAACATATGCAGAAGATCTTGCTAGACTTAAAAAGCAAGAGCATGCAGCAAATGAAGAAGCTAAGAGGCTTGGTCTTGAGTTTGCTCAGGATACTAAGGCACTCTTGAGACAAGCTGCTCTTGATGCCAGCAGAAACACGGTTTCTACTGATGGACCCCCTGTTGCTGCTGATGCCAATACTTCTGATGGTATTTCTGCTGTTGTACCTGTTTCTTTGGCTACATCCACAAGCTTAGATAAACCATTTACAAGGTTTCCCAGCCCCTCAGACCTTGTCAATCATAGACAAAGTGCTGGAATTTTCCAATCAGCTTCTTATGATGATGATTTTGCTCCAACTATGACCAATCTTGAAACTTCTGTTGAGGTTAACCCTAATCCCACTAATAGGATAAATACCATTCATCCTCAAACCAATATCCTTGTTGATCCCAATGCTATGGTTCTAACCAGAAGTGCAGTGAAAAAGACACAATTTGGAGAATGTGCTTTTCTCACATATGTTACTAATCAGAAAAGGGACAATCATACAGATCAACAACACTATTTGTTTGCTTGTTTCCTATCTCAAGTTGAACCAACCAGTATTATACAAGCCTTGAATAATCCTAGTTGCGAGAGGCTATGCAGGAAGAGATGCAACAGTTCAAGAATCAAGATGTATGGGTACTTGTTGATCTGCCTGCAGGAAAATTTGCAATTGGGACCAAGTGGATTTTAAAATGCAATACGGATGCAAGAGGAATTGTGGTCAGAAACAAAGCAAGATTGGTTGCTCAGGGTTTTTGGCAAGAAGAAGGGATTGATTATGATGAAGTTTTTGCACCTGTAGCTAGAGTTGAGGCCATTAGGCTATTTATGGCTTTTGCTTCATACATGGGTTTTGTCGTGTATCAGATGGATGTGAAGAGTGCCTTTCTCTATGGCAAGATTGAAGAGGAAGTTTATGTCACTCAGCCAAAAGGTTTTGAAGACCCACAAAATCCAAAGAAGGTGTACAAGGTTGTCAAAGCACTCTATAGTCTTCATCAGGCACCAAGAGCTTGGTATGCAAGGTTATCAACATTTCTTTTAGAGCATGGCTATAGAAGAGGAGCTATTGATAAGACTCTCTTTATCAAGAAGAATTCAAGGGATATCATTCTTGTCCAAGTCTATGTGGATGATATCATCTTTGGTTCCACTAAAGAAGCCTGGTGCAGGGAATTTGAAGTTTTAATGAAGAGTGAATTTCAAATGAGTGCAATGGGGGAACTGACATTTTTCTTGGGGCTTCAAGTCAAGCAACAACCTGAAGGGATCTTTATCCATCAGGAGAAATATGTTAGAGACATCTTGTTGAAGTTTGACTTTGAATTATTGATTGGTGCTAAATAGTCAGATAATTATCAGTCAACCACTTGTGAATGGTCAACCATAATAGTCAAACAGCTTAGGCCAATGCTTCTGTGGAATACAGGGTTTCCCCGGGTCGTTATGTCCCGACGAGGTGTGGATGGTATAAAAACGGGTTTGTGATCGGGTGAATTTGGACAGGAATAGGGTATATAAGGGTTTTGAATGATTACGCTAAGGAAATACGAATGAGAACGATTTAAACACACTATATTAACAATAACGTGAAACCTAGTTAACCTAAAACGTAATCTAAAAATTTAAAATTAAAGTTTGCTTAAAGATAAGCAGAAAAATAAGCCAAACGGCTTAAATAGAAGCTATCACTTTATTTATGTTTTTGGTTTTTCTTTATTTTACAAACTACTATTACTTACGTAACCTAAATTTTTAAAAACGTAAAAGTTTATTAAATGAAACGCGAGTTAAAATCAAAATAAACGCGAGTGCACAAAATAAAACGTGAATTTTATGCTACGCAAACCCTACGGATGTAAAAATTATATTTTTACGGACCTAAAGATAAAAGAAAATTATTAGAAAAAGAAAATAATTTTTATAACTATGTAATTAATTATTATTAACTAAAAACTATTTTTAACTATTTAATAATACACTAAAAATTAAGAAAATATAAAATAAACCTAGAAAAAATGAAATTATAACTTTGTAAAATCTAAAATATTATAAAACTAATTTTAAAACAGAAAATATATTTATTACACTATTTATCTATTTATTATTAATTATTTACTATTTAATAATTACTAAAACTATTTTTGATTTATTATAAATACTAAAAAGGCAAAGAAAAATCTGAAACTTTTTATAAAAATAACTTATACTATTAGTATACTAGGAAAAATATAAACAAGGTGATGAGCTTATTAATAAGCTGGAAAAATAAGCTATGAGCTTATTTAGGCTAAAATGGAACTAGTACTAGTATAAAAACAAATGGGGAAAACATAAACACTAAGACACCACTAGTCCAGATGGTGCATGGCTTTGGTTTGGTTTTGACCTGTTTGACCAAGAGGTCACAGGTTCGAATCTGGCTAACAACATACTTTTTCTTTTTATTTTTCTTTTTGGTTTTTCTGTTGCAAAACTAACTACCAACATTAAGAAGCAAACTTTTGTGAAAAATGCTTTTCTGAAAAGCTCATAAAAAGCTTATACAAGCTGAAAAGACCAATAGTTGAGGTTTTATGAAACTAGAAGGTGGGATGAAATTGAAAAGGCTAAGTAATAAGCTGAAATCTAGCACCTAAGTGGGTAAAAAGCTAACAACAAGTTAGACAGATCCAGATAAACTAAAACCAACAACAATTAACACTAGAATAAGCTAATTAGGCAGATAAGCAAAATCCTAAATCCACAATCCAAACACCATTGAGCAGGTTCAAAGGGCAAGAGCAGGCCATTATTGAGCTTACCAAATAAGCTCAGGAGTCCCAATTGGCCCTTGATCCTTCAAGCCAGGTCTGATGACTTCTCAAGAAGCCAAAAACCAGAGTCTAAGCTATACTAATGAAGTGGCTGGGGGCTTGGGAAAATGAGCTTATGGGACTGGTACCCTGAAGCAGGGCACCCTTTATGCAAATAGGCAGGTTTGAATCATCATTAAGCTATTAACAAAAATTCTAAAAATTGCTCAAAAATTGTTTTTGAACACACAAGCTGAGACACTTTAAGAATCCTGAATTTCAGAAACAATAAACAAAAACTGAGCAAATGAGAAATCCTACTAAAAATGGTTTTGCAAACTTGAATGAAATTTGACTTTTTCAAATTCTTACTCAGTTGACTAAACCAAGATTATACTGATCCTAGGTGAGTGAGGTTATAGTAATAACCAATATTATAACTGGAACAAACTACTTAAACAACTTATGAAGACATTTGATGAGCTTATACAACAACTGATCTCACAGTGGACTGACATATGGGATTCAAAGAAGGATTTGACTTTTTTGATGAATGACCCTAGTATGTTATGCAACACTTAACTTAAATGGACCTATGCGATACTGCATATGCAAAGAAATCAACAAAACAACAACAAGAACATCAAGCAATCATCAAATCCAAACACCCCTTTATATCATCATTTTGTGTTTTTCATAAGGCAAATGAATTAATCAGGCTATGAAACTACAATATTAGTTTAAACTAACATAAATTAAGCCTAAGGAAACACTGATAAACAATAATCTACAACTACACAGGCTATAACTAATTATGCTAAAAAGATGTGCATGAAAGGGTCTTACAAGTTGATTTTCAAGCTGAGATTATTAACCAGGAACTAAACACACATCCTACTGTCTCCCATGAGACTTCTAAACCATATGCCATTCAATATCAACCCTGCATAACTGTTCAATCTTCTTCTTCATTGATTTTGAATTTTGTTTGATTTTTGAAACAATTTACTTGAATCTTTGAGTAATTCATGTGAGACTGAGTTTTACACTTCAAGGGTTTAGAAATGCTTTATAATAGTTTACAACAACTTACTTGACCCACTAAACAATCATTTTCAGCAAATTATAGTAAAAATGAAATTTTCATTAAAATAAGCAAATTTGAATGTAAACTGCAAACTTGGAATTTCTATTTCAGAACCTTTGAATTACACTAAGAAAGCATCAGATTACAACTTTAATATTAAAAATTAAAAAGGAAAATGGAAATTTAATTAAAACGACATGCTAAAAACTAAACTAAACTATATTAACTAATTAATTCTTCTTGTGTCCTTCTTTCTTCTTTTATAGTGACCCTTAAGTGTTTCTGAGCCCATCCCATCAATAATTTCAGCCTTTGGATAAGTGCAATTCAATCTGGACCCTTGAAAGGTTTTGGCGCCAAAACTGGTTTTGGCAATTAGCCTGTTTTATCTTGTGCCAGGAGGTGACTTTTGGACTGGGGTGCTTGTTTTGAGTAGCTAGGGGGAAGGTTGAGTGTGGCAGGGAGGTATTGCAGGTGAAGTTTATGATGGTGAGGTTTGGATGCTAGCAGGTAGTGGGTTGTGAGGTGGAAGAAGGGGGGTCAACGGTGAGGGTTGACCGGGGGAGATAAATAAAAATGGGGTGATAGTTTAAGCTTTGGGTGGGCTTGGTTGTAACTGGGCTTGAGGGTGTTGTGGGCCTGGGAAATGTGTGGGGTGGACTGGATTTGTTGTTGGGTTTGGAATTGGATTTATTAATATCCAAGGGCCCAGCTGGTTTATGTACAAAACACCACAAGGACCAATTTTGCAATTTATCCAAAACTTAGGGACTGAAGTGGCAATCTTTCCAAATATAATATAAGGACCAAACTTGCCATTTGTGAATAGTACATGGGTTATGAAAGTAATTTTCCAAATTGGAAAATACCCAGGGACTAATTTTGCCAATTTAGAAAGTACAGGGACCAAACATGTAATTTTCTCAAACTTTTTACCCAAGGATCGTTTTTGATAATTTTTTACTTTTAAAAACCTTGGGTTGACTTTTCTTTTATTTTAAACCTTCAGGGACTAGTTTTGTCAATTTTTGAAACTTGAGGGACTGAAACTGCCAATTATGCAAATTTGTTCGTTTTTCATTTGTTTTTAAACATTTTGCATCTAAAACATATAAAACACAGTTTTGGAATAATTTTTGTATTTTGATGCATTTCTGAGTGTTTTTGGATGTTTTGGCAGTTCAGATACGATAAAAATAATGAGTATTTACACACTCATCAATTATTGAGGACTGCAACTACTCCCTATGAACCTCCAAAGCCTAAGAATCAGAATGAACCAGATGAAGCTGTCAATGTTCATCTGTACAGATCCATGATTGGCTCACTTATGTACCTAACAGCTTCAAGACCTGACATCACTTTTGCTGTCAGTGCTTGTTCAAGACACCAAGTCACTCCATTGACTTCCCACCTGAATGCAGTGAAGAAGATTTTCAGATATCTAAAAGGCCAACCTAAGTTAGGTCTTTGGTATGCAAGAGAATCACCATTTGTGTTGGAAGCATATAGTGACAGTGATTATGTTGGAGCTAATTTGGACAGGAAATCCACAACAGGAGGTTGTCAATTCCTTGGCAGAAGGCTAATTTCTTGGCAGTGCAAGAAACAAACCATTGTAGCTACCTCATCTACTGAAGCAGAGTATGTTGCTGCTGCTAACTGTTGTGGTCAGGTACTTTGGATTTAAAATCAAATGCTTGATTATGGGTTCAACTTCATGAACACTAAAATCTATATTGACAATCAAAGTACCATTTCAATCGTTAAAAATCCAGTCTTTCATCAAAGAACTAAGCATATTCAAATTAGGCACCATTTTATCAGAGATGCAAATGAGAAACATTTAATACAGGTGCTTAAAATTCATACTGATGATAATGTGGCTGATTTATTAACAAAGGATTTTGATAGACCTAGGTTTAACCACTTAGTTGTCCACATTGGGATGGTTAACCCTTGAATGCTGTGTTTGAAGGGAGGCATAAGCTTGAGGGGAGGCATATGCCTTTGGGGAGGATTGATATTGATGTTGTAAATTATGTATATTTTTATGATTATGTTAGCTAACTTTGTTTTGCAGGTTTAATGCTATTTAGACTAACTATTATTTGTATAAGTTTGTCTTTTGTGTTTTGTTTTTTGTGTTTGTTTTGCAGGTTTCTGTTTCTGCTGATGGACAAAGATCACTATATCACATATCAGTAGAATAGAAGAAAACAGAAACAAGAAATTTTATTCAGATTCATTAAAAGAAGTACTTCAACCAGCAGTGTTTCAAGAGTACAAACAAGACCAACAAACAACATTACCACTAAACAACCTCAAAAGACACATACCCAACAACCTACACATCAAACCTCCTACTCCATCTTCCTCTTCCCCTTTCCCATGTCCTTGTCCTTGGGGTCAGGCATTCTCTTTTGGACCCCTCTTGCTTGCATATCTTTGTCCCAAAATTTGTGAGCAGCAAGCCCTAAGACAACTTTTAGTGGACCTTTACACCTTTGGGAAAATTAAGGCTCCACAGGGACTGAGATTTTGCTCATGTCAGCAACAACTCTCTCCATCTCACTAGTGAGAAACTCAGTGACTAGAGTAAATGATGGGAGAATAACTGCTAGGGGAGTTGGATTCAGAGTTTCTGTTGGGATATAAAGATCAAAAGTACTTCTGAATATTAAAGTACTGCTCGTGCATGAAGAATGTTAAAAGTGCTTCTAAGATAAAGGACTGTTATGCAACATCGTGAAAGGATTGTAATGCAAAGTTATTAGAATATTCTAGAATTAGATTAGTATTAGTTTACTTGTCATTCAAGTATTGTAAACCGACTTAAGGTTTTCCTTATGCCTATAAAAGGAGCCTTAGGATGGTATTAGATATATGCTTATATTTTTAGTATGAATACTTTAGAATTTGATAAAGAGAGTTATTAGGGTTGTTAGTGAATCTGTGTTGTAAAGCAGGTTCAAAGTTTGGTTTAATATAATCATTGAAAGTTATTCTTCTTAGCTTTGTTTTAGTAGATTCCGCATACTTAACAAGGTTACATCAGTGTTTAATTATTAATAATTTTGAAGTTATTCAAGATTGTTAAACCCTTACAAGCTACAAAATAGTTTGGTCAGAGTATATATCGATCCAACAAGTGGTATCAGAGCTTGTGTGGAAACTCTGATTAAGAAGAAACCCTTAAAATTGATTTTACAACAAACCCTAAAAGATGTCGACTGAAGTTGCACCAGTTCCTTCCAAAACCTCAATCAGAATTCCTATTGTCAAGAAGGGAGAGTATGATCTATGAAACATGAAGATGAGGCAGTACATTGCTATCATAGACCATGCTTTATGGGATGTGATTGTCAATGGTAATGTTGTCATTGAAGAACTTGTTTCAGTTGAAGGACAACCTACACCACCTAAGCCAACTTTGCTAGCAGTTACAAAAAGAAATCAAGATAAGGCTCTCAACATACTGCTGTCTGCTATTCCTGATGGTCACCTATTGAAGTTTCATGATGCTAAGGATGCAAAACAACTATGGGCTGCTATTAAGACAAGATTTAGAGGTAATGATGCTTCCAAGAAGATGCATAAAAGCCTATTGAAGCAACAGTTTGAAACATTCACTGTTGGTGAAAGAGAAGGCCTTGACTCTGCCTGTGACAGATATCAAAATCTACTAAGTATGCTAGAGTTATATGGAGTAGAGGCATCTGTTGAAGATGCAAACAAGAAGTTCTTGAGAAGTTTTCCATCTGCATGGCATATGGTTGCTACTATGATTAGAGGACAACCTGGTTTGGATTCTATGGACTTTGATGATCTCTACAACAATTTAAAGGTGTATGAGCATTAGATGAAGGTTACCAAAGGTTCAAGTTCTCATAACATTGCTTTTGTGTCTTCTGAAAACAGAGGCAGTACTTCCACTAAAAGTATTGCTTACCCTGTCCAAAATACTGTTGAAGATAAATAACACACTTGCACAACCATGACCACTACCATTTCATCACCATCAAACAACACCAACTCAGACGATGTTCTATTTTCTTTCTTTGCTCAACAAGCCACTTTACCATTTACATATCAAGAAGATGTCTTGCAAATTGATGATGATGCTCTAGAAGAAATTGACATAAGATGGCAGGTTGCCATGATCACTGCAAGGATCAAGAAGTTCATGAAAAAAACAGGAAGAGGTATTGATTTCAAGGCCAAACATGGTATAACATTTGAAAAATCAAAGATTGAATGTTTTGACTGTCAAAAGACTGGTCACTTTGCAAGGGAATGCAAGTTTGCAAAGTATTAAGCAAATAGAATGATTGAACAACCCAAGGTTGAAAGAAAGGAAGTTACTATTACTGATTCAAAATCAAAAGCTATGGTGGCTCAAGAAATTCTATCAGAGGTTGACTGGAGTAATGAATTTGATGATGAACCAGTAACCTACTCTATGGTTGCATTGGAAGAGTTTGATTGGAGCACAGCTTTTGATGAGGAACCAGGATTTGCTGCTTTGGAGTCAAGAGATGGTCTAGGAAGCTTTAATTAGAGCATGGAAAGTGAAGACGAACCTGTTCAGATTGCTATGGTAGCTACTTCACCAAGTTCATCCACTATCTCTGATGTATGCTCTAAATGTAGTAATTGTTAACAAAAACTGCTTAAAGATTATGAGAATGAAAGAGATAATTTTAGAAGGGCTAGGTCTGAGGTAGCTGGTTATCAATTGACTTTAGAGTCAATGGAAGCTGTTGATATAAATAATGCCTAAAAACATTATTAACATATATCGATATCTCTATGTTTTGATAATCACAAAACGTAAACTCATTGAACAACAAATTATGACGTAAACAAGTATTTAGTCGTAAATATTTGCTTTAGCATCCATATCACTTAAGGTATGAATAAACAAAGTGTCTAATGCATTTTATGATCAAAGGAATTTTTATTTTTACAAACCTTACATTTTATTAAAGTGGGACAAACATTTTTAAACTTATACAAAACATTTTTGTACTTATAAGAAATGTTTTATTCAAAATAAATATTTTGAATTCAAATTTCAACCCAAAAAACGGCTACGTTCTTCAGGAAAAACCTCCCCCACAAAAAGATAAAAAATCTGAAGAAAAAATATTTTTTTCTTAGGCGCCCCCCTTAATTATACTAGGCGGTCCCCTTAATTATTAAGGGGACCGACACCCAATTAAGGGGACCGGCCACGCTCCCAAATAGTCTTTTTCTCCCTATGAATACTGGTTCATCCCACAGAATTTTCTCACCTTTTGCACGAAAATTTTCAATCCCAATCCCTTCAAAACATCCTTCTAAATCCTTTGATCATAAGATTATAAGTCTTTGTTTCAAGTGATCCAATCCTTTACACTTCAAAGTGCAAGAGAAGAATCCTCCCTATCATAAAGCCAAAGATGTATTAGGATCTAGTTAGTGTATATGTAATGTTGTGAGTTATGTATATGTAATAAGTAGATCAAGATGATCTTACTTAGTAGTGAGTTATGAGTGAGTAAAAAGTAGTGGGAAGAAGTAGTAGTGTGGAGAAGTCATGAAGTTGTGAAGAAGTAGATGTGTGAACATGTAGTGGAGTATACATGAAGTTGTGAAGAAGTAGATGTGTGAACATGTAGTGGATTGCTATTTGTATAGCTTCAATATTATATCAAATTACAACAAAAGATATAGTCTTGAATCTACATACTCAATCACACTAGATTGATATGAAAATAGTTACATCCTTTATAGATGAAAAGAGTATGCATTGGATCATAACTCACACTTGTGTTGATAATGTCATATTGAATCTACTTGTCCAATAATTGTGTTCCAAATATTAGAATAACATTTTAAACACATTCATAAAATATACAATGAAGTAGGATTGACGACTTGGATGTTTCGTCCGAAATATTCAAGCAATTTACATTGCAATGCAATGGATAAATGTGTCATATCCGAAAAACCAAACATGAGCAAACTAACAACGTATGTAAACTTTGCTCATACTACTTAAAATCATCACTTCAAGATAAAATACATATTTAAGAATAATACACACTATATATTCTATGTATTTCATTTTCTTTGTAGCATGAATGGTTGTGTTACAAGATAATGCACTACATTTTTTTTTAAAATAATATAAGTTATTAGAATTGAAAAATAACTTGTCACAATCCATAAACAAGTAAAATTTATTTTTTCAAGTACTTGTTAAAGTATGATATATAACATTGGCAAAAGTCATAGAAAATAATATTTGTTTAAAAATATATTAATGTCTAGTTTTGATATCATTTGAGAATCACAAACTCATTTAAGATAAATAATCTTAATGAGATTCATTTCACAAGAGATGCTAAGGTGCACTCTTAAGTCTAGCACAGTTATTAAATCAAGTAATATGTCATCAAAACCAAACAACCGGTAAATCATGAAGAAAGGATTAAAATTTTTTGTTTACTCTTATCTAAACATTCAACACGTATCTATTAGGATCGTGAATAAAATATATCATCTAGATTTACCTTCATAAAAACATGATGTTTGAGTCACATTAAGCCAAGTATTAGTGAATCAAGCAAACTTCATATTTGGTAATCTTCGATAGGTAAATTTAGGAACTCGATTTCTTCTAAAAAGAGAATGACTACTAGAGAATATATTGACTAGAAATTCAATTTAACCTAACGGTTGAATTGCTTCTATGTGAGAAGTTGGGTGTGTGTAACCCCTAAAAATGGTCGTGTTTAGCCTGAATGGTCGTTTTCAAATAACTATCCCACTTTTAAATAACATGTTTTCACTATCAATATCCACAATTTTGTTTTGATCAAAACTAAAGATTGGGAAAATATTCTTTACACATATTTTGAAGTAAAAACCCAATCTATTTTATTCAAATAACTCTCACATCTAAGTGAAAACTTACTTTCAAACATTGTTGAATAATGCTAAAAACGTCTCTTTTAAAATCATGCATGGTGATCTCATATTTGTCATCTATATTTATATAAATGACACTTATAAGTGAACTAAATCAAATCAAGAGGACCATGGTTTGTTCATTAAGACTTTGTTTGTAACAAGTCTAGAAATCCATGCTATCATAACTACCCACTTATTGCACATTGATACAGATTAGGATTAATCCTCCTAGTTATTTAGTTATGAAATACTTGATGTTGCTTATTGTTTCCTAGCACTTATATTTTACTTGCTTGATGAGTATGTTTGCATGATAGATGAAATTGCTTGTTTACTTAATCTCTTTGATTAACATGCTTTGGCTACATAATTGCCTACATAATTAGTATATGCTTAATTGCCTCAAAGAGTTGGACTTGTTTGAAACCAAAAACATAACCTTTCTGCAATTCACTACCAAAAACCATTTTCTGGCAATCTGGGAATCACCAGATGGGCGGCCCCCTTAATTATTAAGGGGACCGGCCTCAAATTAAGGGGACCGGCCATCTGATGGTCGAAGGTGTTGTTTCCTTTTTCTACTTTTTAGCCCATTTCATCCTACACTTCCCAAAATTCATAAACCTATTTTATCCTAAACCCTCTATCATAATTTATACATCCTTAATCCCACCAATCCTACATTATAAACACTCTCATTCCTCTCAATCTATACTCATCTCTTCATGACCTCTCCCATTAAACCAAAACCACCAAATAACCCGTTTGGAGAAGAAAGACTAACTTCCATTAAAAGCCCGTCAAACCAAATGATGTTGTCAAACATCCAACACCAAATTCCTCCTATGTATTCAACATTACATACCTAACACCTCACTATCCTTCTTACCAACATTACATTTCAAAAACCTTTACTCACCCATATCCTTCTACATTACACTCAAACCTCATAATCTTTTCACAACTCAAGCGATGTTGTTCATAATCAACCAACACCCAAACCTCACTCTCACACAAATGATCCATTCAAATCATCCATTAGTGCTTCCACTAATGCTCCCTCTTATGATGAGCATGCACAATCCCAAAACAATAATCCCAACCTCATTACCAACACTTTACATGTTGCTCATTCAACAAAAACACCATCCACTCATGAAGCATCTCTTCCACCCATATAATGTTTTCATGACTACCCAAGCTCAAACATGTCTACACCACCAAGAGTATCACCACCACATCCTACAACTTCACATGCCATTCCTATGTTGCATGTTCAAACCCTCACCCAAGACAACTATCATGCTCCACCACCATCACCTTCCTCCGAATACTTAATGTTCGTTGAGGCGCTAAAAGAATCCCATGAGCTTTGTGCTCTTTTAGCCTTACATCTTGCTCAACACAATTTGGATCCACCTTCATCTAGATCACCCTCATCGCCACACAACATAAATCAACTTGAGAAGCATGTCAACAATTGACCTTGTTGCATCTTTCTCCTAAAAACCATTGCATTCGATGAACACTTCACTTGGATTGAATATCTTCTCACTAGATCACATCCAATACCCTTACTTGAACAACATCCAAAACCTTAATCAACCTCTTCCGCTACAAACTCTCCACAACCAAACTCTCCAACATTCATGACCCAAACATATACCTCCATTAATCCAACAACCTCACCCTAACTAAACCATCTTCATTCCAAACACTCCATCATCAACCATCTAAGCATACTATATGCTTATGATTTTCACTTCCACATACGAATCAACCAACCTTTTGTTACAAGCAAGTCCGATGGCTCTCTTTGGGAAATTAGGATCTTTAACATAATCTCTTTGAATTAACTGTTATGTATCCTTAATATTTGTTTGCTATGCTTGTTATTTGTATATTGCATATTCTTCTATATATGCTTGTGCTTCTAATATTTTTTTTGCGAGCATTCCATATCTCGATCCCTTGGTTCCATCGAACGAGGGGGAGCACACATCAAGGGGGAGCTTTCATCCCGTCTAACTTCATTTATGAAGCTAGTCGGCATAACCTTTTTGATTCTACAAAAAGGGGGAGAAGTGAATATAAACTCACTAAATACATGTCTAAAAATTAATTTTTTGACTTGATGAGTTTAGGTTTTGTAATCATCAAAAAGGGGGAGATTGTTGATATAAATAATGCCTAAAAACATTATTAACATATATCGATATCTCTATGTTTTGATAATCACAAAACGTAAACTCATTGAACTACAAATTATGACGTAAACAAGTACTTAGTCGTAAATATTTGCTTTAGCATCCATATCACTTAAGGTATGAATAAACAAAGTGTCTAATGCATTTTATGATCAAAGGAATTTTTATTTTTACAAACATTACATTTTATTAAAGTGGGACAAACATTTTTAAACTTATACAAAACATTTTTGTACTTATAAGAAATGTTTTATTCAAAATAAATATTTTGAATTCAAATTTCAACCCAAAAAACAGCTACATTCTTCAGGAAAAACCTCCCCCACAAAAAGACAAAAAATCTGAAGAAAAAATATTTTTTTCTTAGGCGGCCCCCTTAATTATACTAGGCGGTCCCCTTAATTATTAAGGGGACCGGCACCCAATTAAGGGGACTGGCCACGCTCCTAAACAGTATTTTTCTCCCTATAAATACTGGTTCATCCCACAGAATTTTCTTACCTTTTGCACGAAAATTTTCAGTCCCAATCCCTTCAAAATATCCTTCTAAATCCTTTGATCATAAGATTGTAAGTCTTTGTTTCAAGTGATCCAATCCTTTACCACTCAAAGTGCAAGAGAAGAATCCTCCCTATCATAAAGCCAAAGATGTATTAGGATCTAGTTAGTGTTTATGTAATGTTGTGAGTTATGTATATGTAATAAGTAGATCAAGATGATCTTACTTAGTAGTGAGTTTATGAGTGAGTAAGAAGTAGTGGGAAGAAGTAGTAGTGGGAAGAAGTCATGAAGTTGTGAAGAAGTAGATGTGTGAACATGTAGTGGAGTATAGAAGAAGTTGTGAAGTAGTGAAGAAGTCGTGATCTCGTGAAGCCATGAAGAAGTCGTGAAGTCGTGAAGCCATGAAGAAGTCGTGTAGAAGTTGTGTAGTGATCGAAGTAGTGTTGTGAGATTGGTTCTAGCTACTATTAGAACTCGAAATTTAGCTTAGTGTCGTTAAATGGTGTAAGCAAAAGT
Source organism: Artemisia argyi (assembly GCA_030686995.1). Taxonomy (NCBI): domain Eukaryota; kingdom Viridiplantae; phylum Streptophyta; class Magnoliopsida; order Asterales; family Asteraceae; genus Artemisia; species Artemisia argyi. The sequence continues at coordinate 122,140,003 of CM060703.1, forward strand.
TGTGTACGGTTTTCTCCACCAAAAGGGAGCTTGTTTAGTTGTGAAGAAAACTCTCGAGTAGGTGACTCGGGGAGTGGAGTAAGGCAAGGAAGGTTTCCTTGTAGCCGAACCACTATAAATCATCATGTCCGGTTTGCATTTCCTTTCTCTTATCTCTTTTCATTTATTCTTGAATTTATCGCTTTACCTCTATGCTTGCCTATATGTCTTAGTTGTTGCTTATATAGTTGTGATGATTGATTGTGTTGTACATAGAAGTTAATATTGTGATTGTGTGTATAATTATATGATATTGTCAAATAGATTATTATTCACACTTCTCATATTAAGTTTAACTTGATAGATAATTTGATACAAAACGTTTTAAGATTTCAAAAGGAAAACGTATTCACACAAAGACCGACCAAAACTCCATTCATAAAACTAAGTTTTTCCAAAAGCTTACGTATATAATTGATCACATTGATTATATGGTGTTTTCATACTAAACTCTAATTAAAGGTTTTCCAAACAAACAATTAAATAAATTCGAATCAACATTTTGAAACAAAGATTTTATAAAATGAAAAAGAGGGGAAAACTATTCAACCCCCCCTTCTAGTTTTCCACAGAAGCCAAAATAATCACTCCTGAAAATAATGAGATGGCTTGGGCAGAAAAATATGAACAACAAAACTATCAATTAAAACTGAGTGAATAAAAGTTAGGATGTAAGGTGTCTGAACTTGAAAAGGTCACTAAAGAAAGGGATAAGTTGTTAGCAAAACTTGCTAGTTGGAAAGAATCAGGTCTGTCACATGTTAGTTTTATAGAGAAACAAAGAACAAAAAACATTAAAACTGGCCTAGGTTATGATTTTGAGTATAGTAGTTCAGAAGAGAACCCAACTAGTGATAAGGAACAAATAAATTAAGAGGAGATCTCAACTAGTGATGAAGAATCCATTAGCTTAGAAGAGAACACATATAGTGATGAGGAGTCACCTAATCCAACACCTTCTGAATTTAAGAAAGATAAGGGATACAATGAAGTTCCTCCACCCACTGGTAGTTTTCAACCACCTAAGACAGATGTTTCTTGTTTTGGAGTAGACAATTTGGAGTTTAGGAAGAAGCTTACAGGTCAATCTAATTCAAAACCATCTGGTTCTGAATCCTTAAGAGATAGAGAGAGAGTTGAGAGACCTAGGAATGATAACAAGGGTTCAGGGAGTGATAAAGTGTTTTCCAAACAAGCAGTGCTTCCAAAAACTTCTCAAAGTACTGTTGGACAATCAGCAATATCCTCAAGAAAAACTTTTCAAAATACTGCTAACCTTAGAAAACCTTTTCATAATTCACCAAAAAGTGAAGCTAGTTTTGGTCATAGGACTAATGGAAGAGGTTTTGGGGATCAAAAATTATGTTTTGTTTGCTATAGTCCTCATCATTTGATTAAGGACTGTGACACACATTCAGAATATTAAAGTAAATTCCCAAAGTCTACTAACCAAAAGCCAAGGGAGAATAAACCAGTTTGGAATCATTCACATAGGGTTAACCATAGTAATTTCTCAAAAGACTATAGGTACCCTCACCAGAGAAGACCTTTTTCCAAACCAACAGTACCTTCTAAAAGTACTACTAAGCATTCACCCAATCAAGGTACTGCTAGAACTGGCTCTAATGTAAGACCAAGGAGATTCAACTCCTATAAACCTAGAAGGCCTTACACCTCAAGAAGAGTACCTAGATCAAAGAACCCACCACCAACTATTAAAACTAAATGGGTTAAGAAAGAAAGTACTGATGAGGGAGAAACAGTACTTTCAAAAAGTAATGGAGAAAAAGGGATTGTTGATGAAAATCCAACACAGGTTTTGGGATCAAAGACACTAATTCTTGATAATGTTTTTAAAAACAGTGGTGATTACATACTCAAAGAATTTAAGTATGTCACTCTACAAGGGGAACACAAGTCAGTAATGACCTGGGTTTCTAATAGAAACTAACCCTTTTCATCTTTATGCAGGGCAACCCAGAAGAGGAGCTTAAGGATCATATTATCATTGATAGTGGTTGCTCTGGAAGCATGACAGGAGACAAGGAGCTTTTGTCAAATTTTAAGGCATATTTTGGAGGAGGAGTTGCATTTGGGAATGATCCTAATGGAGGGAGAATCACTAGCAAAGGAACTATCAAGACTGGATCCATTGATTTTGAGAATGTTAGATATGTGAAGGAGCTTAAATTCAATCTTTTGTCAGTATCTCAGATCTGTGATAAGAAATATCATGTGTTATTCCTTGACACAGAATTTCTTATTCTCTCCCCTGAATTCAAGTTAGATGATGAAAACTTGGTAATGCTGAGAGTACCAAGAACCAATGATGTGTACAGCTTAGATTTGAAGAGTATCAATCCTACTAAAAGAGCAACATGTTTGGTAGCCAGGGCACCAATGGAAGAAGCACATCTTTGGCACAGAAGATTAGGACATGTGAATTTCAAGAATATCAACAAGTTGGTCAAAGGCAATTTAGTTAGAGGTTTTGCTTCTAAAACATACAAGACTGATCATTCATGCTTGGCCTGTAAGAAGGGTAAACAACACAAAACTCCATGAAAGAAGATTGAAGAAAGAACCATTAGAGAACCTTTGGAGTTGTTGCACATGGATCTGTTTGGACCTGTTTCTGTGTCTAGCTTTAACAAGAAGAAATACTACTTAGTTATAACAGATGATTGTAGCAGATTTAGTTGGGTCTTTTTCTTGGGATTTAAGGATGAAACCTTTGATGCTAGTCATGATCTTATAATAGCCCTTGAAAATCATTTAAGACTCAAAGTAAGATCCATTAGATGTAATAATGGAACTGAATTCAAGAATCAGCTTATGGATAAGTTTTGTGCTAAGAAAGGAATAAAAAGAGAGTTTAGCATTGCTAGAACTCTACAACAGAATGGAGTTGCAGAAAAGAAGAATAGAACACTAATAGAAGCAGCAAGAACTATGCTTGCAGATTCTCAATTACCTATTCAATTTTAGGCTGAAGCTGTAAGTGCTGCTTGCTATGTGTTAAATAGAGTTTCTATCACTAAACCTCAGATGAAGACACCTTATGCGTTGCTTATGGAAAAGAAACCAAATATCAAATTTATGAAACCTTTTGGATGTCCTCTGACTATTCTAAATACTCTTTATTCTTTGGGCAAATTTGATGGCAAGTCAGATGAAAGATATCTATTGGGTTACTGTACCAATAGCAAAGGATTTAGAGTATACAACAAGGTTACCAAAAAGGTTCAAGAATGTCTTCATGTTGAGTTTCTTGAAGATCAAGACAGTCAAAAAGGCAAAGGCCCTGATTGGATGTTCGATCTTGTTATCTTGGCTTCTTCTATGAACTATGTGCATGTCAGAGAAGAAAATCAAGTTGTTCATAATGAAGAAGAGTTACAGTACATTGTTCATGGAGTCAATATTAGATCTGATGATGTTCCTGATGAAGAACCAAAGAAGAAAAGTACTGTTGAACCTCAAAGTACTGTGACTCACGCTTTTCTAGTCAACTTTATTTAGTCAACCACTTGTGAATGGTCAACCAGTAAAAGTCAAACTAAAGAAACGTGAATACAAGTATATCCAAGGAGTTTAGTGTCCCCGGGTCGTTATGTCCCTTAGAAGTGCGATATCATGAGTTAGAACGGATCTGTGATCGGGAATTATTGAATAGGAAAGGGTATTTGATTGTGATTACCCTAAGGATAGAATAAAATAGCTTTAAATAAGCTATATAAACAAAGACTTGAAATAAGGAAACGTAAAAACGTAAAAGAAATTAAAAACGTACGTTTAGTTTAAATAAACGTAAACGTAACAAAATAAAAAGTGAAATTAAATAAATAAAAAGGCTATAAAGGTGAAAATTAAATTTTTACAAACCTAAGGACTTAAGAAAATTATTAGAAAAAGAAAAATATTTTTTTAACTTTTTTATTATTTATTATTAATTAATAACTATTTTTAACTATTTAATAATACACTAATTAATAAGAAAATGCAAAATAATTCTAGAAAAATAAAATTAAAACTTAGAAAAATCTAAAATATTATAAAACTTATTTTAAAACTAAAATTATATTTTTCACACTATTTATCTATTTATTATTAATTATTAACTATTTAATTATTTATTAACTAATTAAACTTAATTAAACTAATTAAATTATAAATACTATAATATGAACAGTAAAAATTCTAGGAAAATTCCTAAAAATGTTATTACTTATATAAAAGCTAGAAAAATTATAAAAACTATATTTTACTTAATAAAATCTAATTATGATATTTAATTACTTAATATTAATTAATAATTAATTAAACTAGAATTAAATCTAAAAACCACTAGATGACAAAATAAAAATCTGGAAAAATTTATAAAACTACTATAATATAAAAGATATTTAATAAAAATATAAAATAGAAGAAGTGCTTATAAATAAGCTAAAAAGAAAAATAAATAGATAGTTTCTATTAAATAGAAGCTATCACTATAATTAAATTTGGTTTTTTATGGTTTTTCTTTTACAAAACTATTAAAATACTAAAAATAAGAAACTTTTATGAAAACAAATAAAATGGAAACTCAAAATAAGCACTGAGACTGCTTATTACCAAAACAGTTGACCAAAGTTTGACTTTATAAGCAAATAAGCTCAAATGAGCTAATGTGGGGTCCACCTTGGTATTTTCTGGTCCACCTAAGTTAGTTGAACTTGTTTGAGCAAGATTTGATCAAATAAGCCCACTGGATAAGCTAAAAAGCCACAATAAGCTGTTGCTTCTTTTGGTTCTGGGTCAGATTAGGGACAACCTTTGGGTGCAATTCTAGGTGGGGTCCACAAGTTCACAGGTCAAACAAAGGGTCAAAAGATGAACCCTGGTAGGAGGGGGGTTCAAAGGACCAAAGTATGGACTGTGGGACCCACTGTGGTGGTCACAATCAACCACCAAAGTTGGTGGTGTGACTGGGTATGCTGATGCACAGGGTAAGGTAAAAACAAGTAGATTTCAAGCTTAAGAAGCTTTCAAAAAGCTGTAAGCTGAGATCAAAAGTAAAAGTAAGGTAGAAACAAATTAACTTAACAAAATTAAAACCAAAGAAGAGAGAAAATAAAAGAAAATAAGCTGGATAAGCAAATAAGCTAATCCACTAAACTGCAAACCAAGCAGTCCAATAAACCAACTTGCAAGCCTATATGGGGCCCACAGAATAAGCTAAGTGGCCAAATAAGGAGTGGAGTCAATAAGCTGACCTAGGAAGCTCTCCAATGAGCCAATAAGCAGACTCTAAGATCCACTAATGAGCCAAGGAGAAGCTTGTGAAATTGGTGCAAACATTGAGTACTCAAAGTACTCAGTGAAGTGTGGTGGCTTGTGGGTGAGAATAAGCTGAGGGCAAGGACTCAAAGGTCCAAAATAAGCACTGGCTTATTGAGTTAGCTAGATAAGCTCCTCAAAAAGCCAAGCAACCAATACTGGGGCCCTTTAGTAAGCTTATTATGAGCTTATGAAAATTGAGGAGTACACTGAGTGTGATGAAAAACTCAGTACACTTGTGAGAATGGGACAAGCTTGTAGATGCAAGCAGCCCTAGCTAAAAAGCTATTAGATGGAAACAAAAGCTCAGGACCAAGAATATGGAACCTAGGCTTATTAAAAAGCCAAAGTTCACAAGCTGGGATCCACTATTGAGCTTGTAAGAAGCAATAGAAAACAGACAGATAGACAAACTTCCCTTGGTACACGGCAAGTTTTTGAGAAACAACACAAAAGAAGCAACAATTAAGCTGTCTAAATAAGCAGAATAAAAATAATTAAAAATATAGATAAGCAGTTTAGCAACTAGATATTAATAACCTAAAAGGACTAAGCAAGAAACCAAGTATCAAAAGCTACACAAAATTCTATATTTAATTCAAAAATTGCAAAGCTGCAAATTTGACTTTTTATCAAGACTTGGAAATTTGACTTTTGTGAACTTTGAATCTAATCTAATGACTGTAATTGAAGTATTAGGCTATGATTAGACTATATACAGCTATTATAACCAATATTAAACTGATATGGATGGTTATGCTACTCAAACTGTTAACAGTGAACCAAAAATGAGATTGAAAACAAGAATTTGACTTTTTACTAAACAAGACTTGGTTTTTATGTTTTACTTGAGTTATTAGAACCTAGAAAGAGTTACCTAAACCAAACCTTTATCAAATAACCTAAAGCACAGTGGTCAAATCCACTGTGCCAAACACCCCTTAAACAGATTCACTAAGGAGATTAACAAACAAAAACTTACATTAAACCTAAACTACTGATTTACAATAACATATGGCACAATATTAGATCTAATGAACAATAAATAACAACAATAACAATAAATTTAACACAGAACTCAAAATTATACTACTTGACTGTTTTTTAGAAAACTTTTACAACTTATAAAAATAATAAACAAGCTACTAAAATTAAACTATATTATCATTAAAAAATATCAAATAAACACAAAACAACAAAGATTAAAGCAGTATACTAACTAAACCGTAGATTAACAAAAATATGATAAAATGGCTTACAAAATGGATATTCAGCAAGATGACTAAGAACAAGACCCAAGTATCACACCTATGGGCTCTCCACAGAGCTTCTAACCCAAGGGCATTCCACAATTCCCCTGCTCCAATGCTTAATTCTCAATAAAACTGAATTTTTTTTATTTATTTTCTATTTTTCTTGTTTCTTTTTGTATTTTGTATTTATGGATTACAACTACTTCAAGGTTTCTAAAAAGCCTTATGGCTTTTGTCAGGAGCCTAAGTACTTATTAAAGTCCTCTAATTAGCTATAAGAGACAAGATAAAGTAAATGACAATTTTAAGTAAATGACATAAATTTAAATGACAAATATGTAAAGGTTATGAAACTACTGACTGTAAATAAAGATTTATTACAAAGTGTCAAGATGTAATAAAGCTTTGAAAGCTGTAAATGACAAGTATTAAAGATAAGCAGTAATTGTTTGATCACAAAAACTAATTCTATGATATTTTCTTCACTCTTGCTTCTTTTCTTGATATAGATGACCCAAAAGCGTCTCCCCACCTTCCTTGCTCTTTCCCACATCAATTAGAGACCATTGGATGAGTCAAAGGCATTTTAGCCGTTTGATCATTTTGGCGGGAAAGTCCAAAAGGGTAACTTGTGGCCTCCATTTTTCAATTAAGGAAGTTTGGGAGGTAGTGTTGTGTCGGGGGTCAAGTTGTATGGTTTGGAGGCCAAGTTTGGGGTGATATGTTGAAAAACAGAGGAGAGGGGTGGTTTTGGTGATAAAGAGGTGGGAATTGCATTTATTGTGGAGTGGTTTAGTGTCAGGGGGTAGGGGATGAGTTGGTGGTGAGGTGGATTGGTGAGGTGGAGGTGCAAAGTGGCTGAAACCACCCTGGTTTCAGGTTTGGGGGTGTATGTGAGGACGATGAACAGTAATAAGCGGGGTGGTGGTTTTTTACTTTGTTTGACCCCGTTTTATTAATAAACGGGGGTGGGCTGTGGGTGGACTGGGCCTAGGTGTGAGTGGGCTGGGGTGGTTTTGGGTTTTATTTATTAAGGGTGGGTTAGATTTGGTTTGGGTATTATAATAAAAAGGTCCGTTTGGTATTATTGTTACACAAGGACCAATTTTGTAATTCTGCCAAAGTGTAGGGACCTGATGTGTAAACTTTCCATTATAGTAATAAGGACCACTTATGCCATACTTGAATTCCCCAAGGACCAAAGATGATAATTTCCCATATTAAATTCCCAGGGACCTTTTCTGTCAATTCCTCAAACTCCAGGGACCATTTTTGTAATTTTCTGAAATTTGAAGGGCTAACCTGTAAATATCCAATAGTTAACACAAAGGACCAATTATGTCATTTATAAATAGTATAAGGTTTATTTTAATGATTTTCTTATTTTTAAAACCTTAGGGACTAATTTTGACACTTTTCAAAGTTTAGGGACCAAAGTTGTAAATTTGTGAATTTTAACTTCAAAGGACTTTTCCTAACAACTTATGAATCCCAAGGACCTTTTATGATATTTGAACAAGTTTTGATTGACCAGGGACTAGATTTGCCAATTTGTAAAAGTTCAGGGACTGAAACTGTAAATTATGTAAACTTTGTTGTTTTTATCAGTTTTCATCCCTTTTGCACTTGAAACACTTAAAAACACAGTTTGATGATATTTCATATATTTAAAAGCATATCTGTATGTTTTCAGATGTTTTGTAGCTTAAATGTGACAGAAATGATGAGTATTTTAGACACTCATCAATCCCCCACACTAAACTATTGCTAGTCCCTAGCAATATTTTATGAAGTTTTAATGGATTTTATCTCTTTACCAAAAGCCATCACTTCTGGAGTAGCCAGGTGTAAGAACTGTGGTACACCTGATAACCGTGTGATTTTGAGCAAACCACCAGCTGTCAACGGATTTGATTAGTCTTTACCAAAAGCCGTTTGCTTCTGGACTAGCCAACTCTTGATGGAATAGTCAACATCTTGGTGAGCTGATTACCAATTATGGTTTTTCCACGGCCTTTACCACAAGCCATAATCTTGCGGGCTAGCCAACTCATTCGCTTTATGGGATATGGGGAGTTGATGAACCATACAATTTTGGGCAAATTGCAAGCCGTAAACGGATTTGAGATATCTTTACCAAGAGCCGTTTGCTCCTGGATTAGCCAATCCTTATGTGGGTTAGACATGGTGGATTGATTACCATTTGTTGTGTTCTAAGTGAGAAAAAATTTTAAAATTTTTGGCTAAATTAGGGGTTCCTGATGGAACATGTGTTTGAATTCGTGAGAATCCCCCCCCCCCCACACTTAGAACTGAATATTGCCCTCAATATTCAAAGTACCGGGTGTTAAACCGAACTTAGAACGTAAAAGGGAAAATACTCTTAGCCTTTATTTAAAGTGTATATACATACAATTATTTTTTTAGATAAAACTTCTTAAATAGAAGCTATCACTATATTTACATTTTTTTTTTCTTTTCAGAAAGATATTTACATATATACAACATGTGGGGCATCTCCCCCACACTTAGGTGTTACACACGGGTGACAAGCCCATGTTTTTGCTAATGTTTTTGATTCCCGAGTCACTAGCCGGACTCGACCCCTAATTAGATTCTTTCCTCCCGAACTGTCAGGTTTATCACGCAAGCTAACCGCTTGTGAACGGTTAACTGCAATAAAGAGGTCCTGAACAAGCCGGGAGAAAAAGCAATTTAAAAATCTATGGGGAAGTAAGTGGAAGAAACCATCTCCATCGGACTTTCATTTCAAAATGTTTGTATAAACACTGAAGTACATGAAAGTTCCACACCAAGAGAAATATATTTGGCATTTAAACCAATGTTATATGGAAAATACCAGGGTCAAAGGTAACATCCTCACTCTCGAATGAGTGAAGGGAAGGAGAAATCACCGGGTAGGTGAAGGGTAGTAAAGAGATCAGAACAGCAGTAATCACAAGAAGTTCCTCCTCAAGAAGTTGAAATTTAAGTGAAGGAGGAAAGGTCTTATGCTTGATCTCAGGAATTTTATCAGTTTCTTCAACTGATTTGAATTCCTCTTTATGAAGTTGTTTGGGTGGGAGGGTGGGATAATTTTCTGGGTATAAAAGTTGTTCAAGAAGAAGACTGACATCTCCCTCCTGATCACTCTCGACATCATCAATACCTGGCATATATGTGTCTAAATCGAGATAAACATCGATTTCATCCAGAATAGAATCAGTATTCTCATTATGAAGTTCTTCTAGAGGAGGAGGGGAAATTGGATCATTATGCATGAATTCCTCAAGGAGAAGAATATCTCCCTCCTCATCACTCTCAGTATCATCATCATCCCAAATGGGATGATTTTCCTCAACCCGAGTGAGATAAGTTGAATAGTCTAGCGGAGGAGGGGGAATTGGATCATTATTTAACAATTTTTCAAGGAGAAGAATATCTCCCTCCTGATCACTCTCAGTCTCATCTTCATCCCAAATGGGACTACTTTCCTCATCCAGAGTGAGAGAAGTTGAAGATTCGGCTAAGATAGTAGTAGACGATGGAGTGGGATTACCACTCACAGAATTATGAAAATAATCAAGATTTTCTTGAGAATACTCCTTTGAAGAAAAATCAATGACATCGATTCGGTTAACCAATTCAGAGTTAAAGTTTGAGGAGTACCTAGAATTTTGATCTTGATCAAAGGTAACAACTTCCTTACCAACACGTAAGGTGATCTCATGCTCTAAAACATCAATAAGAGCATGGCCAGTTCTAAGGAATCCTCTACCAAGAATGAGAGGAACCTTTTGATCGGCATCAAAATCAACGACCACAAAGTCTGCTGGAAAATGGAACCTCCCTACTTTCACAAATACGTCCTCAGCGATGCCGAGGGGCATAGATATGGTACGATCTGCAAGCTCGAGAGTCATGCAGGTAGGGGAGAGTTCAGGAAGAGAAAGTTTCTTCCACACTGAATAAGGCATTAGATTGATGCTAGCACCGAGATCGGCCAAGGCATAGCATTCAATCATTCCTGGGAATACACAAGGTATTAGGAATTTCCCAGGATCTCCAAGCTTTACCGGAAGCTTTTTTAAGATAACTGCAGAGCAGTTTTCGCTAACTGGAGTTTTTGCCATCTCAAACAGCTTTTCCTTGTTGTTTAGCAGTTGTTTGATTGTCGCTGCAAACTTAGGCATTAGAATGAGAGAATCCGCGAAACTAATGTCAAAATGTAATTCTTTAAAGATTTGAAAGAATTTATCTATTTGTTGACTATTCTTTTCACGGGTTCTTTCCTCATTCATACGTGATGGGTACGGAAGATAAGGTTTGGATTTAGGGATGGTATCCTCAGGAGTTTCTACAGATTCAAAGACAACTCTTGATTTGGATTTCTTTTTAGGGATGACCGGAGGAGAGACTTGTGCTGTACTTTGTGAACTTGGAATTTGCACTTTGTCTGTTGTATCCTCCGCCTCTTTTTCCACATCATACAATGGAGGAGGGATTAGAACTGAGGGTCCATCATAAGCAGCACCACTACGAGTGGTGATAGCTTTGATGACATTGGAACCTCCTCATCATCACTGTCGTCTAATACACTCCTACGGGCAGAATTAAGCATATGAGAATAAGTCACAGCTGCCCTTTGGTCATAAAGATTGCTTGACAAACTTTTAACCGTGAATCGTGAAAGAGTAGGATCTATTCTTGACGATGTAGGAGTGATAGGGGGTGTAGATTTTGGGACAACCGTGGTTTGGACGTAATGAGCACTTCCATTATTAGAAGGAAGTACCGGGTCCTTTGTCACCTTGGTTTCTCGTTTTCTTTCCTTCACCGGAGAAGGAATAGAAATTGATGGTCCATCATTAGCTTTACCACTATGAGTGGTAATAGCTTTAAGTTCACCCTTTGGATTTGGAACAGTGTTACCTGGGAGAGTTCCCGAGGTAGATGGTGGATTTAGTTGTTTTACTAAACCAGCAAACATGTCCTTAATATCGTTCCTCAGCTCATTGTTGTTCTTTGCAATTGAAGAATTAAATTCATTCTTCAAATTGGAGATTTGGTTTTGCATTGCCCTCATGTTAGCATCATTAACCTTGATGTGGTTAGCGAGCTAGTTGGAGGGAGATTCTTGATAAGGAACCATTTGATGAGCAGGAGCTGAATACCCTGGATTAGAAGTTCCCTTGTGGGGTGGGTATTGAAAAGGAACCATTTGATTGCTCGGGGCATGATATTGATTCTGTGTGTTTTGCCCTCGTTGCTGGTTAGGAATGAACCTATTAGCATTGTTTGGTTGGTATAATCCAGGCTGTCCTCCCTGGTTGTTAGCACGGTAGTTTGTTTCCACTTGAGGACGGAACGGAATTCCTCCTTGATTGGAACTGCCTGCTATAGCATTGACTTCAATTGCATTGCCAGCGGTGTGGGTACAATTGTAGTATGGATGAGGACCTCCACAAGTAACACAAACTTCTACCTTTTTAACTTCAGCAGTGTGAGAAGTTTGCGGAGCGGACTCTTTCTTGGAAACTAAAGCTTGAATAGCCTTCGTGAGTTCAGCAATCTGAGAATCAGTGCTAGAAGTCACGGGAGATGATGTAGAAGGACCAGCACTAGCATGAGAATTATAAGTTCTATCTCTCGTAGTACGGACCTTAGACATGTTTTCAATGAGAGCAATGGCTTCCTTTGTGGATTTGCGCAGAAAATTACCTCCAGCTGAGGCGTTTAGAGAATTTTGATCAGATGGGTTTAACCCATTGTAAAAAGTGTCCATTTGTATTAATTCGGTGAAACCGTGATGTGGACATCTGCGAAGCAATTCTTTGAAACGATCCCATGCCTCTCCAAATGGTTCATCAAACCTTTGAGAGAACTTCATGATTTCATTCTTAAGAAATGTGGTTTTGGAAGGAGGAAAGAATTCATTAATGAATTTATGAACTAAATCTCCCCATGTTTCAATCGATTTAGGTGGCTATTTATCAAGCCAAATCCTGGCATTGCCTTCGATGGAAAATGGGAAGAGAAGAAGTTTGATTGATTCCTCAGGGACATTTTTACATTTGATGGTACCAATGATTTGGTTAAACCATCTAATGTGATCATGAGGATTGTCCCTATCAAAACCATAGAATTGCTTCTGGGTTGCCAGATTAATCAACCCAGTCTTGAGCTCAAAATTCTCAGCCACGATGGCTGGAACAACAATAGCATCTCCGTAACCCTCGGTGGGTGCTTGGAGAAGCTCATTCATCGGATGGTCTTCTGTCATTATGACAGGGGGTTTAGGATCAGTACGTATCTCGGGTACGACTGAGGGAGCAGAACGTCTACGACTTCTTCGAGGTATGGCTACAAGCTCACGAAGAGGACTTGATGACCTTGAAGAACGAGTGCGCATGCACTAAGACGCGTCTAAGGATCCTTGAAGAAAAGGAAACTCAGATAAGGGTGAGAAGAGTATTTTTAGGTTTTTATGTTATATATATATATAGAAAGAAAAAGAAAATATTTTTGGTGTTTTATATGTTTATGGAAGATTTAAATATGATATTATATAAGATATATGTACTATGGATAGGTATTCAACAAATCTGATACTTCAGAATCGTTCAACGCAGCGCACTCCCCGGCAGCGGCGCCAAAATTTGACTCACGCTTTTCTAGTCAACTTTATTTAGTCAACCACTTGTGAATGGTCAACCAGTAAAAGTCAAACTAAAGAAACGTGAATACAAGTATATCCAAGGAGTTTAGTGTCCCCGGGTCGTTATGTCCCTTGGAAGTGCGATATCCTGAGTTAGAACGGATCTGTGATCGGGAATTATTGAATAGGAAAGGGTATTTGATTGTGATTACCCTAAGGAAAGAATAAAATAGCTTTAAATAAGCTATATAAACAAAGACTTGAAATAAGGAAACGTAAAAACGTAAAAGAAATTAAAAACGTACGTTTAGTTTAAATAAACGTAAACGTAACAAAATAAAAAGTGAAATTAAATAAATAAAAAGGCTATAAAGGTGAAAATTAAATTTTTACAAACCTAAGGACTTAAGAAAATTATTAGAAAAAGAAAAATATTTTTTTAACTTTTTTATTATTTATTATTAATTAATAACTATTTTTAACTATTTAATAATACACTAATTAATAAGAAAATGCAAAATAATTCTAGAAAAATAAAATTAAAACTTAGAAAAATCTAAAATATTATAAAACTTATTTTAAAACTAAAATTATATTTTTCACACTATTTATCTATTTATTATTAATTATTAACTATTTAATTATTTATTAACTAATTAAACTTAATTAAACTAATTAAATTATAAATACTATAATATGAACAGTAAAAATTCTAGGAAAATTCCTAAAAATGTTATTACTTATATAAAAGCTAGAAAAATTATAAAAACTATATTTTACTTAATAAAATCTAATTATGATATTTAATTACTTAATATTAATTAATAATTAATTAAACTAGAATTAAATCTAAAAACCACTAGATGACAAAATAAAAATCTGGAAAAATTTATAAAACTACTATAATATAAAAGATATTTAATAAAAATATAAAATAGCAGAAGTGCTTATAAATAAGCTAAAAAGAAAAATAAATAGATAGTTTCTATTAAATAGAAGCTATCACTATAATTAAATTTGGTTTTTTATGGTTTTTCTTTTACAAAACTATTAAAATACTAAAAATAAGAAACTTTTATGAAAACAAATAAAATGGAAACTCAAAATAAGCACTGAGAGTGCTTATTACCAAAACAGTTGACCAAAGTTTGACTTTATAAGCAAATAAGCTCAAATGAGCTAATGTGGGGTCCACCTTGGTATTTTCTGGTCCACCTAAGTTAGTTGAACTTGTTTGAGCAAGATTTGATCAAATAAGCCCACTGGATAAGCTAAAAAGCCACAATAAGCTGTTGCTTCTTTTGGTTCTGGGTCAGATTAGGGACAACCTTTGGGTGCAATTCTAGGTGGGGTCCACAAGTTCACAGGTCAAACAAAGGGTCAAAAGATGAACCCTGGTAGGAGGGGGGTTCAAAGGACCAAAGTATGGACTGTGGGACCCACTGTGGTGGTCACAATCAACCACCAAAGTTGGTGGTGTGACTGGGTATGCTGATGCACAGGGTAAGGTAAAAACAAGTAGATTTCAAGCTTAAGAAGCTTTCAAAAAGCTGTAAGCTGAGATCAAAAGTAAAAGTAAGGTAGAAACAAATTAACTTAACAAAATTAAAACCAAAGAAGAGAGAAAATAAAAGAAAATAAGCTGGATAAGCAAATAAGCTAATCCACTAAACTGCAAACCAAGCAGTCCAATAAACCAACTTGCAAGCCTATATGGGGCCCACAGAATAAGCTCAGTGACCAAATAAGGAGTGGAGTCAATAAGCTGACCTAGGAAGCTCTCCAATGAGCCAATAAGCAGACTCTAAGATCGACTAATGAGCCAAGGAGAAGCTTGTGAAATTGGTGCAAACACTGAGTACTCAAAGTACTCAGTGAAGTGTGGTGGCTTGTGGGTGAGAATAAGCTGAGGGCAAGGACTCAAAGGTCCAAAATAAGCACTGGCTTATTGAGTTAGCTAGATAGGCTCCTCAAAAAGCCAAGCAACCAATACTGGGGCCCTTTAGTAAGCTTCTTATGAGCTTATGAAAATTGATGAGTACACTGAGTGTGATGAAAAACTCAGTACACTTGTGAGAATGGGACAAGCTTGTAGATGCAAGCAGCCCTAGCTAAAAAGCTATTAGATGGAAACAAAAGCTCAGGACCAAGAATATGGAACCTAGGCTTATTAAAAAGCCAAAGTTCACAAGCTGGGATCCACTATTGAGCTTGTAAGAAGCAATAGAAAACAGACAGATAGACAAACTTCCCTTGGTACAGGGCAAGTTTTTGAGAAAAAGCACAAAAGAAGCAACAATTAAGCTGTCTAAATAAGCAGAATAAAAATAATTAAAAATACAGATAAGCAGTTTAGCAACTAGATATTAATAACCTAAAAGGACTAAGCAAGAAACCAAGTATCAAAAGCTACACAAAATTCTATATTTAATTCAAAAATTGCAAAGCTGCAAATTTGACTTTTTATCAAGACATGGAAATTTGACTTTTGTGAACTTTGAATCTAATCTAATGACTGTAATTGAAGTATTAGGCTATGATTAGACTAAATACAGCTATTATAACCAATATTAAACTGATATGGATGGTTATGCTACTCAAACTGTTAACAGTGAACCAAAAATGAGATTGAAAACAAGAATTTGACTTTTTACTAAACAAGACTTGGTTTTTATGTTTTACTTGAGTTATTAGAACCTAGAAAGAGTTACCTAAACCAAACCTTTATCAAATAACCTAAAGCACAGTGGTCAAATCCACTGTGCCAAACACCCCTTAAATAGATTCACTAAGGAGATTAACAAACAAAAACTTACATTAAACCTAAACTAGTGATTTACAATAACATATGGCACAATATTAGATCTAATGAACAATAAATAACAACAATAACAATAAATTTAACACAGAACTCAAAATTATACTACTTGACTGTTTTTTAGAAAACTTTTACAACTTATAAAAATAATAAACAAGCTACTAAAATTAAACTATATTATCATTAAACAATATCAAATAAACACAAAACAACAAAGATTAAAGCAGTATACTAACTAAACAGTAGATTAACAAAAATATGATAAAATGGCTTACAAAATGGATATTCAGCAGAGACCCAAGTATCACACCTATGGGCTCTCCACAGAGCTTCTAACCCAAGGGCATTCCACAATTCCCCTGCTCCAATGCTTAATTCTCAATAAAACTGAATTTTTTTTATTTATTTTCTATTTTTCTTGTTTCTTTTTGTATTTTGTATTTATGGATTACAACTACTTCAAGGTTTCTAAAAAGCCTTATGCCTTTTGTCAGGAGCCTAAGTACTTATTAAAGTCCTCTAATTAGCTATAACAGACAGATAAAGTAAATGACAATTTTAAGTAAATGTTATAAATTTAAATGACAAATATGTAAAGGTTATGAAACTACTGACTGTAAATAAAGATTTATTACAAAGTGTCAAGATGTAATAAAGCTTTGAAAGCTGTAAATGACAAGTATTAAAGATAAGCAGTAATTGTTTGATCACAAAAACTAATTCTATGATATTTTCTTCACTCTTGCTTCTTTTCTTGATATAGATGACCCAAAAGCGTCTCCCCACCTTCCTTGCTCTTTCCCACATCAATTAGAGACCATTGGATGAGTCAAAGGTATTTTAGCCGTTTGATCATTTTGGCGGGAAAGTCCAAAAGGGTAACTTGTGGCCTCCATTTTTCAATTAAGGAAGTTTGGGAGGTAGTGTTGTGTCAGGGGTCAAGTTGTATGGTTTGGAGGCCAAGTTTGGGGTGATATGTTGAAAAACAGAGGAGAGGGGTGGTTTTGGTGATAAAGAGGTGGGAATTGCATTTATTGTGGAGTGGTTTAGTGTCAGGGGGTAGGGGATGAGTTGGTGGTGAGGTCGATTGGTGAGGTGGAGGTGCAAGGTGGCTGAAACCACCCTGGTTTCAGGTTTAGGGGTGTATGTGAGGACGATGAACAGTAATAAGCGGGGTGGTGGTTTTTGACTTTGTTTGACCCCGTTTTATTAATAAACGGGGGTGGGCTGTGGGTGGACTGGGCCTAGGTGTGAGTGGGCTGGGGTGGTTTTGGGTTTTATTTATTAAGGGTGGGTTAGATTTGGTTTAGGTATTATAATAAAAAGGTCCGTTTGGTATTATTGTTACACAAGGACCAATTTTGTAATTCTGCCAAAGTGTATGGACCTGATGTGTAAACTTTCCATTATAGTAATAAGGACCACTTATGCCATACTTGAATTCCCCAGGGACCAAAGATGATAATTTCCCATATTAAATTCCCAGGGACCTTTTCTGTCAATTCCTCAAACTCCAGGGACCATTTTTGTAATTTTCTGAAATTTGAAGGGCTAACCTGTAAATATCCAATAGTTAACACAAAGGACCAATTATGTCATTTATAAATAGTATAAGGTTTATTTTAATGATTTTCTTATTTTTAAAACCTTAGGGACTAATTTTGACACTTTTCAAAGTTTAGGGACCAAAGTTATAAATTTGTGAATTTTAACTTCAAAGGACTTTTCCTAACAACTTATGAATCCCAAGGACCTTTTATGATATTTGAACAAGTTTTGATTGACCAGGGACTAGATTTGCCGATTTGTAAAAGTTCAGGGACTGAAACTGTAAATTATGTAAACTTTGTTGTTTTTATCAGTTTTCATCCCTTTTGCACTTGAAACACTTAAAAACACAGTTTGATGATATTTCATATATTTAAAAGCATATCTGTATGTTTTCAGATGTTTTGTAGCTTAAATGTGACAGAAATGATGAGTATTTTAGACACTCATCATACTGTTCAACCAACTACCATAGTTTCTGATGAAGATCAAGCAATTCAAGATGAACTTAATAGGATGCTTTTTCAAGAAACCGTTGCAAAATCCCATGAAGATGACCAAAGGAGAGCTTATGAGGCAGAAAAGATGAAGGCAAAAGTCTCAGATAACTATGACAGTACTTTGCATCAAAGTACTGATGAACCAGTTGAAAGTACTTCCAATGTCTTACCAACATCAAATTAGATCAACACTGATGATTTGAATGATCCAAACATGCCTGATTTAGAAGACATTGATGCTGAGCTTCCTAAGGAAGGAATTTTCTCAAATTCCAATGAAGATCTTGATCTCACAAATTTAGAGGATGATCTTGATGTTCCACCAACTCCTACATTAAGAATTCATAAAGATCATCCTACTAGCAAAATCATTGGACCTTCCACTTCAGGAGTGCTCACAAGGACAAAAGCTAAGAATCTCTCTAAGCAACATAATGCTTTACTTAGCTTTGTCTATAAACAAAACAGGGTAAATCATAAGGATCAACAATTGTGCCTATTTGCTTGCTTTCTATCTCAAGTATAACCCAAGAAGGTATCTCAAGCATTGGCTAAAGAGAGTTGGGTTGAAGCTATGCAAGAAGAACTCTTACAATTCAAACTTCAAGAGGTTTGGGTATTATGCGATTTGCCAGATAGAAAGAGATTAATTGGTACAAAATGGGTTTTCAGAATCAAGAGAGATGAAAGAGGGAATGTCATCAACAACAAAGCAAGATTGGTTGCACAAGGATACGAACAAAAAGAAGGAGTGGACTATGATGAAGTATTTGCTCCTGTGGCTAGGATAGAAGCTATAAGGTTGTTTCTAGATTTTGCATCTTATATGGGCTTTCCTGTTTATCAAATGGATGTCAAGAGTGCTTTTCTTTATGGCATAATTATAGAGGAAGTCTATGTTAAACAACCTCCTAGTTTTGAGGATCTTGCACACCCAAACAAAGTCTATAAAGTGATTAAGGCTCTGTATGGTCTTCATCAAGATCCTAGAGCTTGGTATGGGATACTCTCCACTTTTCTATTGCAACATGGTTACAGGAGAGGTGCAATTGATAAGACTTTGTTTATCAAAAGAGACTAGAAGGATATTATGCTTGTTCAAGTTTATGTGGATGACATCATTTTTGGAGCCACAAAACAGTCAATGGTGAAAGAGTTTGAAGAGCTCCTGCAACAAGAGCTTTAAATGAGTTCCATGGGTGAATTAACTTTCTTCTTAGGGCTTCAAGTTAAACAATCCAGTAGTGGAATCTTCATTAGTCAAGATAAGTATGTCTTTGACATTCTTAAAAGGTTTAATTTCACCACTGTCAAGCCATCCTCTACACCTATTGATGCTAATAAACCATTATGAAAGGATGAAGATGGAGATGCTGTGGATGTTAAGCTTCATAGATCTATGATTAGTTGTCTTATGTAGTTAACTGCATCTAGACCTGACATCACTTTTGCTGTATGCTTATGTGCAAGATATCAGGTCTCACCCAAAGTTTCACATATGAATGCAGTCAAGAGGATTTTTAGGTATCTCACGCATTAACCTAAATTAGGATTGGGGTATCCTAGGGATTCACCTTTTCAATTGGAAGCTTTTTCAGACAGTGATTATGCAGGGGACAATTATGATAGAAGATCAACCACTGGAGGAAGCCAATATCTTGGAAGTAGATTAGTGTCATGGCAATGTAAGAAGAAAACAATTGCAGCAACATCATCTACTGAAGCAGAATATGTGGCTGCTGCAAGTTGTTGTGGTCAAGTACTTTGGTTGCAGAATCAACTCTTGGATTATGGATTCAATTTCAAGAATACTCCTGTGAACATTGACAATGAGAGTACAATTTGTATTGTGAAGAATCCTGTTTATCATTCCAAGACCAAGCATATTCAGATTAGGCATCATTTTATTAGAGATTGTTATGAGCACAGGCTTATTAATGTGGTTAAAGTTCACACAGATGACAATGTAGCTGACTTACTCATAAAGGGATTTGATGTTTCTAGATTCAATCATTTGGTGGTAAGCATTGGGATGATTAATTATTAAGCTACATTTGAGGAGAGGCTTTAGTACCTATTCTGTGTTTGAGGGGAGGTAACACAATTGTATTTTTGAAGATGATTTTGTTTGATGCAAAGAGGATGGAAAATACTTTTGAGCAAAGTACTGCTTAACATTGGCTTGAAAGTACTTCTTGGCGCTTAATGGAAAGTACTGTTTTGTCAGGGTACTGTTCCAACGGTCAAAAATAGGGGATAACTAATTTACGGAAGAAATAAATGCCAAGAATAACGGAAAAAGCATTTATTGGGCCGCGATTTTTTGTATATTATCCATCTTTGTGATTATCTCATCCATATTCTTTTACTCTCATTGTTATCCCTTTCCATATATTCAAACCTTCATCCAATTAAATGCCAACGCACTTATTTCTTTCACAAACATCATTCAATGGCTAATTGACCAACTGTAAACAAGCACAATATGATAGCTAACCTAGACAAGACTCAATTGAATGTTGATTTTCATGGTATAATTGATTTCCTCACTGGATCTTCAATTAACTATGCTCTGTTGGTCAATCCTAACATCATTAGACCAAGGATCCAAGATTTTGGGCTACTGCAACATCTGGTTTGGAAGAAGAAGAATCTTTTATTCGTGCTATAGTGGCTGGAAGATCAATTCATATCATAGAGGCTACAATCCGAGAGGACTTACTATTCAATGATGAAGGAAGTATTGTTCTCTTTGATAAGCAAGTACTTTGGGCTACACTAAGGGATATAGGGTATGAAGGTGTTCTTACTAAACTCACTTTTTAGAAACTTTTATTTAGTCCTCACTGGAAGTACCTTGTTCATGTTTTACTTCATTGTCTAAGCCCTAAAAGTACTGGTTGGGATCAATTTGGTCAATACATTCCTTCTGCATTAGTGGGATTAACTACCAATAGACCTTTTAACTTTTCCAACATGATTCTAGATGGTATGCTTACCCATATCAATAATGGTTCACCATACTTGATGTATCCTAGATTTTTTCAAGTATTCTTGAACAAACAGCTTGTAGATGTTCCTAAACCTCAAAACTTTTTACCCTCTATTACACTTCCTGCCAATGTGTTTACTTTTATGGCTAACCACAATGTTAAATTTTTTTGGGAGAAATACACCTTTGACTTCTCATATATT
Organism: Artemisia argyi; assembly: GCA_030686995.1. Classification (NCBI taxonomy): domain Eukaryota; kingdom Viridiplantae; phylum Streptophyta; class Magnoliopsida; order Asterales; family Asteraceae; genus Artemisia; species Artemisia argyi. Next base: position 122,161,336 of record CM060703.1, read on the forward strand.
GGAAGTGGCTCAAGCTGTTAGAGATCAAGCTGATGTATCTAGTGATTCTGAGAATTCTGATTCAGCTCACACTCCAACACCACCCCTTGAATCATCTCCACAAATTGATTTAAGTGCAAGAAGTACTTCAATATCAGTTCATGTTTCAAGTAAAAGTGCTTCTCAACATACTGATTCAAGGAAAAGTACTTCTTCTTTGCAAGGTACTGCTCAGTCTGCCTCAGAGCAACATGTCAACCAACCACCTACTCCCAATGATTATACTTCAACAGATGGGTCTCAAACATCTGGAGGAGATGAGGGAGAATTGGACATTTATGCATTGACAAGAGAATTCAGAAGACTGAAGAAGGTGGTTAATGCTCAAGCTGATCAGATTTTGAGGTTAAAGACAAAGTTGAAGAGGTTGAAACATTCTGTTTGGCCACTAGTCAAACATCATAGATTCAGATTTTGAGGTTAAAGAAAAAGTTGAAGAGGTTGAAACATTCTGTTTGGCCACTAGTCAAACATCATAGATTGTGGGCAAAGCAACAAACAATGAGTGGTCTAAAGAAAAAGAAGAAATCTAAATCTAAGCCTAAGAAGATTTCTAAGACTAAGAAAAAGAAACACAGAAAGCACTCTTCATTCACATTGGGGAGGAATATAGAAGAAGAGAATTTGAATGAAGATGCTGCAACTTATGAAGATTTAAATGAAGATGCTCATCTATGGCATTATCAAGATACTGCTCAAAGAAAGAGTGATGAAACTGAACAAGTTCATCTTGAAGATGAGACCGTTAATATTGATATTCGGGATACAGAAGAAATAGATTTGGAAGGTACTGCTGCTCAAAGTACTGGTGTTCAAGGTGTTGATGCTCAAGGTACTGCTTCTCAAAGTATTGATAGGCAATTTCTAATCAAACCAAGAACTTTGAATTTTGAAGAAGAAGTTGGTCCTTCAAATCCTATTCAAGAAGAGCCTAGAGAACATACTACAAGTGATGATGAGACGATTGCAGATATTATGCTAAGTATCACAAGACCAAGGGGTATTAGTATTCCTGGGGTTGAACAATCTCAAGCTTTACTGTCTTCTTCTCAACCTACTCAAGAGGTGGATCCTAAAGACAAAGGAAAAGGGATCATGCAAGAATCAAAGAAGAAGAAAAAGAAGTTCACTCTAGCACAGTTAAGAGCTATAAAAGAAGCTAAAAATGAAGTAGCTGCTAGAAAATATCAAGCTGATTTGGATGCTGAGTATGAAAGAAAATCAAGGAAGCCAGTTGTTCAAGTAGGAAGACCATTATCTATTGCTCAAGAAAGAAATTCAATGATTAGTTTCCTGAAAGGAAGAGGATATAAAGGTTTACAAAGATTCAGATAGCCACAGGTGAAAGAATTATATGGTGTTGTTCAAGAGTCAATTAAAAGAGAGCTTGATAGTTTTGTTCCTATGGATTCTGAAAAGGAAAAGATGTTGGAGGAAGTAATGAAAGAACAAGCTGACAAAAGAAAGACAAAGAGGAAGAGAACAACTCTTGATGATCAGTTATCAAAGAAGCTTAAGTTGCTGAGAACTGACACTGTTGATGAACTGAGGAATTATCTAAGAGTTGTGGATTTTGAGAATCCAAAGAAAACAGAAGATGCTGAGAAAAAGTCTAAGATTTCTACATTCTCTGTTGTAGAATCAGCAGAAGGAGATTATCTCATATTTCATAGAGAAGAAGAAAGCTTCAAAGTAATCAATATGTTATGAGACATACTGCACATGATATACAGAGAAGATCTATATCATTTGTATCTAGTATTGCAAGCCTATTTTGAGAATACTGAGCCAACAGGAGTTTGATTAATCTTATTGGGAGATCTAATGACCGTCTGGGAGACAAATGAAACAAGTAATGATACTCTATGGAATGCTCAAGAGAACTGGAAAATTACAAGATGGAGATTCTTTGAGTCATCAGGAGTACATTCACTTGAATTAGAAGATGGTGCCATGATTCACATCATAGCAGAGAAAAGATATCCTCTTGCAAGAGATCTTATGATAAGGATGCTAGATCATAGTATGGAGGTTGAACAAGAGAATGAAGTAGCACTGATGGTGATTGAGCTATTTATCAAGTGGACTACTTCAGAAGATGATGTATAATTACTTATATGATTTGTATTATATAAATCTTTTTGAATAATAAGTACTTTATTCAAAGTACTGACAGACAAACAGTACTTTCTCAAAGTACTGCTTGCTGCATAAAACCAGTAAAAGTTTTTTGGTTAAGTTTAAAATAAAAAGAAAAAGAACTTTTGAAGCATAAGATGACAACAACAAAATGTTTTGAAATACATGGTGTTAGTACCTGCACTACACAACAAATGGTAATCAACTCACCATGTTTAACAGACAAGAAAGAGTTTGACTATTCATGAGAGTACAGCTCTGATGTGATTATCAAATCCATTTTAAGTTGACAATTTACTAAAAATTGTATGGTTTTCAACTCACCATATCTGTAATAGTGAAGAGTTAGCTAGCCCACAAGAAAATGGCTTGTGGTAAAGGTTGTGGAAAAACCATTTATATGAGAATTAGTTCACCATGGTTATGATTGTACTAAAAGAACTAACTAGTCCAAAAGCAATCGGCTCTTGGTAAAGACTAAACAAATCCGTTAATAGCTGATGATTTGCTAAAAATCATATGGTTATCAATGTACCATGGTTTTTGTGCTTAAACCTAAACATTGGCTACACAAGAGTTAATGGCTTTGGTAAAGAGATATCTAAATCCATTAATTTTCAATGATTCACCTCTCACAAGAGTTTACACACCTGGAAGTGATGAGAATAGTATGAAGCTTTAAGATTTGATGTACATTTGCCATATGTTGCTGAGTTGCTGAAAAGATTTGTTGCTGTGAAGATATTATCTGTTGCTGATGAAAAGTACTTTGATACACAAGTCAGAAAGAAAATAAAGATTCAATCTTTCCTTGAAGATAAAGGTATTCAAGTTAAAGAATTACAAAGGAACTTGAAATCAAGCAAGTAGAATTCAAGTTACGGGAGGATTATTGGGATATGAAGATCAAAAGTACTTCTGAAGATTAACGTACTGCTTGTGTCAAAGTACTGTTATTTTGAAAAGTCAAAGTACTGCTCGTGCATGAAGAATGTTAAAAGTACTTTTAAGATAAAGGACTGTTATGCAATATCATGAAAGGATTGTAATGCAAAGTTCTTAGAATATTCTAGAATTAGATTAGTATTAGTTTACTTGTCGTTCAAGTATTGTAAACCAACTTAAGGTTTTCCTTATGCCTATGAAAGGAACCTTAGGATGGTATTAGATATATGCTTATGTTTTTAGTACGAATACTTTCGAATTTCATAAAGAGAGTTATTAGGGTTGTTAGTGAATATGTGTTGTAAAGGAGGTTCAAAGTTTGGTTCAATATAATCATTGAAAGTTATTCTTCTTAGCTTTGTTTTAGTAGATTCCACATACTTAACAAGGTTCCATCAGTGTTTCATTATTAATAATTTTGAAGTTATTCAAGATTGTTAAACCCTTGCAAGCTACAAAGTAGTTTGGTCAGAGTATATATCGATCCAACAGTTTCCTCTGATGAAGTAGGAGATGGATTGACCTCAGAAGGTCCCTCACCAATGGTGTAATATGCCCCCTAATTTGGGGGAGATCATAGGTAGAGTCAGAAGATGTGGATGATGAATCAGAAGAAATTTCAATAACATTGGATTTAGGTTCATGAATGATATTGTTGGGAAGATATTTGGTGTGTTTGGTACTAGTGTGTATTTGATTTGGGTAACTTGTGACTTGAAGGCTTCTTTATAGACCTGATTTGGAGATAATGAGTCTTAATGTAACTTAATCTGAGGTGGTTGAGCATGTTATAGTTACTGTTTAAACAAGTTGACCATAAAGAAGATTCTACTAATGAGTTATCCTACGGATTGACCAATTGCTGTTGACTTTCTGCTGATGGTCTTGAAACATATCAGAAGAATGATCATATAAGGTTGTTGATACAAAAGTTGGGCGTTCCTTATTTGGGTTCCTGTTCTTGTACCAATCAGATCTTAATGCTTGAGACCTGTGCACTAAGAAAATGAACAAACACCGTTAGGCTTATCGTTGGATTGTCTCCTACGATTATCCTCCGGCAGGAGAGTAAGTAATCTGTTTTAGGGTTGTATAGAAGAGTTGAGGTTGTAAATCGTACCTTTAACGAGAGTTATGATATTCTTTATATAGGAACGAAATCCTTATTGGATACGTGTTCCTTACTCTTCGACATATAATGTCTATCCCATAAATAAGAGATCCTTATCTAGACCATAAATAATATATTTGGGTTTGGGCTTTCGTGAGCCAAAACCATTAGTGTGGTAGCCCAAATCATTGTCATGATAGCCCACTTCATGGCAGGCTTGGGCATTAGTAATGTTTATTAAGCGGGTTCGTGACCCGAATATAGACTATACGTCATCATGTCCCCAGTCTAGTGTGCGCGGGTTGCAGCTACGTATACTAGACTAATACTGTCAGCAGTAAGCGTGGCGGGGAAAAATTCAAATATCTACCGCCGAAAAGTTGGACCATGTATCTAGTCAAAAAGGGTCTAAAAAATGCCTCAGTAAATGGGGAGGTTATCCACGTGTCCTTCGAAAAACGTGAAAAGGTGCTTGTACCCCATGGTATTCTAGCCACACGATTAAGTTAGTGGGATCCACGTGGCAATCATTTTAGAGTTTGGTAACCCTATATAAACTTCCGCCTTCTTTTCATTGTGAGTACCACAGTGAAAATTCCGCCATTGTTAATTCCTTTCATAGCTTGTTCAGAAATCAACTACTTTATTAGGTAACAGCGAGTGTGCCGTTAGTAGCAATGGTTCTTCAATTATCTGAGATTGCTTCCGATATACCTGAGGATGAACTAAGTCTGTTTTCCTCAGATTATTATATCCCATTGGCACTGCATCCGGAAGTTCCGGATGCGGATGCATGTATAGCGGACTTCCCCAAAGGGAAGGTGGGGGTATACATGTGGTCTTTCGAATTCGCGAACCAGTGTGTCCCTATTTCGCTTTTTCTTTCCGATATTCTAAGTTTCTACTATCTTCATATTTCTCAGCTGCACTGCATAGGTGCAGCAAAAATAACCAATTTTGAAGTGAATTGTCACCTGTTGGCGATTAACCCTAGCGTTCACTTATTCCGCGCCTTTTACCACACGTCGTGTTCAAATGGGTGGGTATCTTTTTCCAAGTGCTTAGGGCGCTTGCAGTGTTATACGGAAAAGATAGATGCCCTAAAGAATTGGAGGGAAAAGTTCTTTTGGGTTGATAAGGTCTTTTTCCCATGGGAATTTAGGTTCTATACCCAAAGGTCTTTACCGAAGGATGAGCGCCCACTCCCTGGTTCATATAGCGCGGCGGATGTGGATACCATAGATGCCAACCGCATCCCTATTAGTGCGTATCCTGAAGAGTTCTTGGTGCACATGGGCATCAGTCGTAACTACTTCCAACCGGAGACGGAAATGCCAACTTTCTTGTACGAAGATGGGCGGGGTGGGTGGTTGTCCTTCATTTTTTTCTTCTTGATACTGTAAGCGCTCCTTTCTTTATATTACTTTTCTAATCATTGTTTGTTATGTATGTTTTGTTGCGCAGAGATGGACCTGTTTGCTGTAGTGCGCTTGGAAAAGCCCAAGCTGGTGATGGTAGGAGTGCGCCCACTAAGGGAATGTGAGATACCAGTTATGGAAGATACTGCAGGGCGCACTATGGAGCTTGATTAAGGGGGCCAGAAGATTCTCCCCAACCGGCCTTACAAGTTACTCCAGTTCATAGTGTTCCCCAATCTAGGGAACAGTCTCTGGAGGCTTCTGAATCGCGCATTGAGTCATCAATTAGTGTGCAAATCCTTGAGCCAGCGGGGACTAGCCAAGGAGTTAAGCGTAAAGGAGTGTCTGGTGGTTATGGCGCTGTCACTTCTAAAATGAGATGCCACCTGATTGCTGATGAAGAGTCATCTGCAGAGGAGGATGCATCCGCCACTGGCGCGGACAAAGATTTTCTCAAGTCTCCTACCCTCATGTAAGTAATGTAGTTTATGCTACTATTGCTTCAATTTCTTTGCTATCTATGACTTTTAGAGTAGGAATTTGAACTGTTTGTTGTATGCGCGCAGTGTTGGAGATGATGCAGATACTGCTGCTTTTGCGCAAAGGTCGCCACCCAGGGCGAGTTTTGTGCCTTCTGATGAGCTTTCACAGAAGGTTGATGAGACCGAGCCAAGGGCGCTGGGTAGCGTGCCCATCGGTACCTTGGTGGAGAAGCTAAGCCTTGCCGTTGCTCAACAGGCTGGGTTGGTTGCTCAGTTGAAGGCTAGTTATTCTGGTGAGAGCAGCCGTCTTGCGCAGAGGGATGAAGAAATTACTCTTCTGAGGGCGTAGCTGGCTAGTGCGCAGGCTGAAGTAGAGTCAACCACTGCGTACTCCAGGAGGCTTGCAGATGAGAAATTGGCCTTGTTGGCTGAGGTGAAGAGCGAGCGCGCTACTGCTGAGCAGTATAGAACTAACTGCGCCTGGGGGTTAAAGTACCTGCAAGAGAACAGAGGCAGGCACTTCGCCCAGCTTGATGAGTTCTGCAAGGTTGTAGAGACTGCCCTGGAGACGCAGGAAAGTAAGCTGCGCATGTTGAGCCTTGAGTATGATGAGGAGTTGCATCCTCATCTAATGTCCGCTGTTGCTGAGTGCAAGTATTTATTTCTTTTTTATTTCCTTTTTTGCGCGTAATTCCTTTGTTATCTTCTGACGCATACGTTGTTTTATTCATATGTGGTTTGTCAGTCATGGTCTTTGCTTGGCTGCCATGGGTACGCTGGAGTCCCAGGAAGTTGGGGAGGCCTTTTGGAAGGTTGTGGAGTGTGCCATGGCGCGTGGCAAAGCTCAGGCTATGGAGGAGTTGGATGAGGGCAAGATGCTGAAAGTGCCGCTCGTAGAAGTGCCAGGTTATAAGGCTGATGCTTATGAGGAGCTCGTTGCTGCCATGTAGAAAATGAGGTTATTTGATTTCCCCATATTGCCCGGTTAGAACGTGATCAAGATTACCCTATCGGCGTGATTATGCAAGGGCTGACTCTAGCGAGGTACATAGCTGAAGGTGCGGAGGCGCAGCCTGACTTCTTTTTGAATCCGGATGAGTCATAGCTGCAGGTGCCCATTTTTGCTCGCCCCCACGACATGCTGAATCCCTTCGCCCTTGAGAAGGAGATACATCTCAAGAAGTCCTTGGAGGCCCATATTACAAGGCTTGCACGTAAGAAGGGCGTGAAAGGGAAAGCCATTCTATGTGGTGTTGGTACGACCCATATTCCTAGGTCTGACGGAATTCCTGTTAGCGTGCCGACAGTGTTGCAGGAAGATAGTAGCCTGTTGAGAAGACTGAGTGAGGTTGGGCAGTTGGCGTCTACGACTAGTAGCTCAGGGCATAGACGCGCTCGTAGCATGTAGATATCTATGGATTCATCTTTTTGTTGTATATATTGAATCTGTAACTCTTGGTTAATGAATAATAATATTTAACTTTTTTGTACGTCTTGTTTGCATCATTTTGTACTTAGATTATTTTTTCTTTTCGTGAAAGACTTGCCAAGAGTCAAAATTAAAACGTACTTAGGAAAATATGTATTAAGTCCATAACTTAATAAATATATGTGAATAAAAAATTCATAAGTGTATGGATAGACTTGCGACGTGCTGCAAATACTATATTAAGGAACCAAGAGTCTTGGCTCTTAAATTGCTAAACGCGCACAGTGTGCGTTATTGCGTATCCTTCATGGGATGCGCATTAAACTTACTTCAACGTCTTGAAGGTAACGTGTTTAGCAAGGATGCGTGATCCAATGTTGATGGGTTTGCAACCCTCTTACTCAACGAGTTATTTAGTAGGTTTACTCATCCTTTCTGCCATCGTAGGTCTTATTAGGTGCATGCACGCCATGTAGGCAAAATATAAAGTAACAATATTGAGACATAATTAAAAAATGTAAGCAATAAAGTTAAATGTGTTGTGGAGTTTAGCTAGAAACCACAACGTTGTATTAATACTTGCAAGTTTTTGAAAATAAAAGACAATTCCTAAACAAGAAAATTAAAGTACACGGACATTTATTAGGCACTTACTAAGGTGCAGAGTTGTCTGTGCGTAGGCCGTAGCCTTTCCTAAATATAGCATCTCTTGAGATTGCAGACATTCCAAGTGCGTGCTAGCTCAAGGCCTTCCATATTACGCAGCTTGTATGCGCCGTTGCCTAATGCTTCTGTGACCTTATAGGGTCCTTCCCATTTGGGTCCAAGCTTGCCTGTGTCTTCTGCGTGGCTTGCATCATTAGCGCGGTATACAAAGTCTCCTAGCCTGAAAGAAGTGTTTCTGACTTTTGCATCATAATACTTCTTCATCTTTGATTTAGCCTTTGCCTCACGTATAGCTTCCCGTTTGCGCCTTTCTTCCAACAAATCCAAGTCTATACGTCGCTCATCGTCGTTTGTTGTAGCATTGATTTCCACCGTACGGATGGTTGGCATTCCAATTTTGGCTGGTATAACAGCTTCTGTCCCATAGACAAGAGAGAATGGTATATCACCAGTGCTAATTTTGATTGTCGTCCGGTGTGCCCATAAAACATGCGACAATTCATCCACCCATCTTCCTTTATGCTTGTCAAGACGCGCTTTAATTCCCTCGCCCAGACTGCGATTCGCGCGTTCGACCAAGCCATTGGTTTGTGGATGTTTAACTGACGCGAAGTGTTGTGTAATATTTAATTGCGCGCACCAGTCTTTAAACGGGTTGTCACAGAATTGTTTTCCGTTGTCCGAAATAATTTCTCCCGGTAGGCCAAAGCGACATACAATGTTGTCCCGAATGAAACGTTTGACTTGGTTGCCTGTGATGCTTGCCACTGCTTTTGCCTCGATCAACTTAGTAAAATAATCTATGGCCACTATGAGGAATTTTAGCCCCCCATGCTGCAACTAGAAATGGGCCTGCAATGTCAATGCCCAATTTATAGAATGGCCATGGTGAGGTAACGGGGGTCAGCTCTTGTTGTGGTCGGCGCGGGATGAGCCTGTGGACTTGGCAATTGCTACACTTCTTTATCATATCCCGCGCATCGCGGTTCATAGTAGGCCAGTAATATCTTGACCGCAAGGCTCGTGCCACTACATACCATGGTCCTGAGTGCATACTACATGAACCAGTGTGAATCTCTCGGAGTACGTAATCTGCCTAGATAGGTCTAACACACCGGAGCCATGGTTGTAGGAATGAACGTCGATATAGGATGCCATCTCGGAGTTCAAATCTCTGTACTGTACGCCGTACCCTACGATCGTCCTTCTGTTCTTGTGGCAAGATCCCTTTTCTTATGAATTCAATGATAGGTGTCATCCACGTAGGATCCTGTTCTTCTATCACTGTGGATATTTCCATCTCCAAGATGGATTTATTCTTCAAGGTTTCCACCAATACCTGTTTTGACAGGTGCGCAAAGCTTGTAGATGCGATCTTGCTCAGCGCATCTGCTTTTCTGTTTTCTCCTCTAGGAACTTGTTTGATGGTGAACCTGTCGAAATTCTTGATTAGGGACTTGGTCTTGTCGAAGTATTGGATCATGTGTTCCTCCTTAGCCACATATTCGCCTAATACGTGATTGGCCACTAGTCTGGAATCGACATTTGCCTCTAGGTTGCGTACACCCATTTGAGTTGCTATGCGTAATCCAGCAAGTAGGGCCTCATATTCTGCCTCATTGTTTGTGGCTGTGAATTCAAAATGCAATGTGTAAGTGAATTCCGTTCTATCTCGGCTAGTGAGGATAAGGCCTGCGCCTGACCCATCCACGCACGAAGATCCGTCCATGAATAGAACCCAGGTTCTTGTAGCCTTACTTCATTCTTTGAAGATGGAGTATCAGTATCTGGCTTCTCAATGATGAAGTCTGCCAATATCTGTCCTTTAATCGCAGTGCGTGGTCTATAAGAGATGTTATGCTTGCTCAATAACACACTCCACTTGTGTAGCCGTCCTGATGCGTCAGGTTTAGAGATAACTTGCTTGATAGGTTGGTCCGTAATTACAGCTATTGGGTGCGCTTGGAAGTATCTGCGCAGTCTCTTAGCTACGAATATTAGAGCTAGGACCAGCTTTTCCATGGTAGTATAGTTAGTCTCTGTCTTCTTGAGTGCTTTGCTTACAATGTATATTGGTGTTTGAACTGAGTTCCTATCTATCAATAGCACCGCGCTGACTGCTCCATGAGTTGCAGATAAATACATGATCAATTCTTCCCCTGGTCGGGGTGCGACAAATTTGGGAAGTGCTGCTATATGTTGCTTAAGCTGTTGAAAAGCTTCTTATGCTTCCATAGTCCAACCAAAGTCTCCCTTTTTTGTGCACTTCGTGAGTATCTTAAAGAGAGGGAGTGATTTATCCGCTGATTTGGATAATAATCAATTTAGCCCAGCTAATTTTCCGTTTAATGACTGTACTTCTTTCTGTGTGCGTGGTGAAGGGAGTTCGATGACAGCTTTTGTTTTTTCTGGGCAGGGCTTAATGCCATCAAGTTCTATCAAATACCCAAGAAACATGCCTTCTGTAGCACCAAAAGTACACTTCTTGGGATTCAACTTCATGTTGATCCTTCCCAGTGTTTTGAATGTTTCCTCGATGTCACGCACCAATTCTTCTTCAGTATGGCTCTTTATGACAAGGTCATCAACATAAACCTCCAGGTTGCGACCTACGTGCTTTTCAAAAGTGTTGTCCACCAACCACTGGTATGTTGCTCCTGCGTTCTTTAGGCCAAAGGGCATTTTTGTATAACAATAGACCCCTTGACTTGTATGGAAGGCTATTTTTTCTTCGTCTTCCTCAGCCATCTGAATTTGGTGGTACCCTTTGTGCGCGTCTAAGAAGCATTTAAAAGGGTATCCACACAAAGACTATACCTTCCAGTCTATCTCTGGTAACGGGTAACAGTCTTGTGGACATGCTTTGTTACGATCAGTGAAGTCCACACACATTCTCTAGCTGCCATCGCTCTTTTTTACCATCACTGGATTGGAAAGCCAGTCATGGTAATAGACCTCCCGCATGATGCCTGCGTCCACACGCTTGTGCACTTCCTCTAGGATGGCTTTTGCGCGATCTGGGGCTTGGCCACGCTTTTTCTGCCGTATTGGAGGATATCCTTGTTGGATTTGTAGCTTGTATTCTGTGATAGATCGCGGTACTCCAGTCATGTGCTTTGGTTCCCACGCAAAGATATATAGGTTCTTTTGCAAGAGTGCGCACATAGTCGCTCTACCTTTGTCAGACAGCGAATTTCCAATTGATATCTCTTGATCTGGATAGTCAGGGTGAATTACGACTTCAGGTTTGCCACTATTGCTGTTTGCTGCTCTCGGGCGCACGGGGTCTCATTTGTCACCGTGTTGCATTCCTTAGGTAATATAGTGGCGTTGTAGAGGGTAACAATACCTCCTTCTACTGCGAATTTTAGCATCCCGTGTGCTGTGGATGGTATTGTGCGTATGGCTGATATTCCTGGTCTTCCAATAATGCCATTGTATGGCGAAGGAGACCTGATTACCATAAAATTCATCCAGGCTGCTGTAGAATGTTGCTCATTACCAATGACCACCAGTAGGTGTAGTTGCCCCATGGGCCATATCTTCTCTCCTGTGAAGCTTGTAAGCGATGTCGTGGCCGGAATTAACTGACTCCGTATCTCAGGTCGCAGCCTCTTAAAACAATGCTCGTACATAATATCTGAAGATGCTCCTCCATCAACATACATGCGGTGGATATCGTGACCCCCCGTGTGTATTTCAATAGTGAGCGGTTCCACTACTGCGTTGTCCGGAGTCAGAGTGGGGAAAGAGATTTCGCTCCCATGGGAAAAGTTTTGGCTGACTTTTTGTTTCGTCTTTCGCTGCCATGATTGTATCATGTAGATTCTGTCCGCCTTGTCTTTAGGTGTCTCTTTTTTGGCCCATTCTTCTGTCTATCTTTCCCCTCTTTGATGTTCTTAATGAGGTGATCCATTTTTCCTTCTTTCACTAATTTTTCAATTAGTTGGCACAACTGGACACATTCGTTGGTAGTGTGACCCTTTTGTCCATGGTATTCGCAGTATCTGCCTCCTACGCGCCTATCTTCTGGGGTGCGCATTGGTGGAGGTTTTGGGGAGTTTGCTCTTTCTGTCGCGAATATCTCCCTTGGGATCTTCGTGAGTGGAGTGTATTTGTCGTTATCCCGTCCACTACCTTGATTGCGGTGATTCCTGCTGCGGCTGCTACTCTGGTCGTTGGATTGTTTCCTAGGCTGTTCTTGTGACCTATTGGTTGAGTAACCTTTTTTGCTATCCGCAGCAGCTGCTTCCCCTTGGATAAAGGATCTAGTGCGCTTTGTCAGTTCATCAAAGGTTTGGGGTACTTTATCATTCAGTCTTCTTATCAGCTCTGGGTTATTGATCCCATTCATGAACCCTGAGATTTTTAGCACTTCGGGGTACGCCTTGACGTGTATGCATTCATCCTTATAGCGCTCCATATAAGCACTTGTGGCTTCCCCTTGGCGTTGTTTTACTCTGGCTAGTTCAACAGGGTTCTTGGCACACTTCTTTCTTTGAGTGAAGTTTAAACGGAATGCTCTTCGCAACTCTTCAAACCCGTTTATGCTTCTTCGTGGAAGCTTGCTAAACCAAGTTCACGCATTCCCTACTAACGTGGAGTTAAACATGTGGCACCACACAGGTTGTGGCCAATTTTTGATTGTAGCAGCTGATTCAAAAAGTTTTAGGTGGTCATCAGGATCACCCGTTCCATCATATGTTCTAACATTGGCGGGCATGCGCCTTCTCTTGTTATCCGAGTAATCGCTGATGCGTCGCGTGAATGCGTCAACCTTTTGGCGGCGCCAAGGAAGAGATATATCTACGTCTTCTTCCTCACGATGTCTTCCCCTGGACTTCCAGTGTCCTGTCTCTTTGTCTTTGTTGTCCGAGGAGTCACTTGAGGAGGAGTTGCCCCTTTTGCGGCGGTTGCGCCGTTTTTCCTGAAAGTCCGAGCTTGAGGGGCTTTCACTTGGCGAAATTCGTCTCCCCAGTCTATCATGAATTCTTCTACTTCCATACCTTGAAGAGCTCTCGCTCGGTGAGCGTTGCCGTCCAAGTCTATCTTGCATCCTGCGATTACCAAGTCTAGAGTGGACATTGGTACGCCTCTCATTTTCTTTATATTCCTCCGAGTATTGTGAATCAGATGATGTACCAAGTCTAGCGTGGACATTGGTACGCCTCTCATTGTTTTCGCGCCCCTCCTTCTGGTAGCGCGATGGGGATGTTTCGTATTCTGGGTTAAAGTTAAGCCGGGCTTGCAGGCTCTGACTTGACCCTCTCCTTGCCTCTTCTTGCGTGAGGTTAGTTAAAGTTTCATAATTTTGAGATACAAAATTACTTAGCGTTAACTCAAGTGCGTCCTCTTCCAGCGCAAGGATATTTGCTTCCACATTAGATCTCTTATCTCGATTAGGCGCGCCTGGCGGCACAGTGTTGTCCACAATGGGTGCCGTTTGATGGGGAGTAGTGAAGAGAGTGCGCTGAAGTTCTTCAATGTTTGGAACCACCGTGGTGGTCTGGGTAGTCCCTGTGGGCAATTCTACCATTGCGAGAATTAGGGTTGGGCCCGATTCTTGGTGATCAGGCGCGTTGGTTGTTCCAGAGGCCTTCCTAGAGGTCGAATCTTGATGGTTCCTCCTCTAGGGATCACCACGTGTTTTTTCCAACTGCGGAGTCCACTGGCTTGAGTTTTTGTGTTTCGTCATTCTAGTTCTTAGTGTAGGGTCCCACGGATGGCGCAACTTGTTGATACAAAAGTTGGGCGTTCCTTATTTGGATTCCTGTTCTCGTACTAATCAGATCTTAATGCTTGAGACATGCGTACTAAGAAAATGAACAAACACTGTTAGGCTTATCGTGGGATTGGCTCCCACGATTATCCTCCGGCGTGAGAGTAAGTAATCGGTTTTTGGGTTGTATAGAAGAGTTGGGCTTGTAAATCGTACCTTTAACGAGAGTTATGATATTCTTTATATAGGCACGAAATCCTTATTGGATACGTGTTCCTTACTCTTCGGCATATAATGTCTATCCGGTCTATGGATCTTTATCCCATAAATAAGAGATCCTTATCTAGACTATAAATAATATATTTGGGTTTGGGCTTTCGTGAACCCAAACCGTTAGCGTGGTAGCTGATGACGTATAGTCTATATTTGGGCCACGAGCCCAAATGATAAACATCACTAAGGCCCAAAACCACCATGAGTGGGCTATTATAACTTGGGCCGCATTGATAATGGGATTGGGCTCACGTAGACCCAAGCCCAACCAAACTACCTGGGCATGGATAAGGATCTCCTAATTACGGAATACATATCCTTAACCCGAATAAGAACCACGCGTGCGAAGAGTAAGGAGCAAGAAACCTATGAGGATTCAACACCTATAAAAGGAATGACATAATTCTCATTAAAGGTACGATTCACAAACCCTAAACTCTTTACGAGAACCCTAAAAACCGATTACTTACTCTCACGCCGGAGGATAATCGTGGGAGACAATCCCACGATAAGCCTAACGGTGTTTGTTTATTTACTTAGTGCAAAGGTTTCAAGCATTAAGAAGCGGATTGGTACGAGAGCAAGAGTCCAAACTAGGAACGCCCAACTTTTGTATCAACAAGTGGCGCCATCCGTGGGACCCACAACTAAAAAACTAAGGAACTAAAATGACGAAGAATAAAAATCCAAGCCAGCGGACTCTGCAGTTGGAAAAAACGCATGACCCCCAGAGGAAGAATCAACAAGATTCGGCCCCTAGGCTGGCCTCTGGGATAACCAGTGCGCCCGGTCACCAAGAAACGGGACCAACCCAACCTCTCCCAGTGGTGGAATTGCCTATAAGGACTACCCAAGTCACCACCGTAGTCCCAAGCATTGAAGAACTCCAGCGCACCCTTTTCAATACTCCTCACCAAACGGTACCTACAGCGGACAACACTATGCCACCGGGCGCACCTAACAGTGATAGGGTGCCCAATACTGAGGCAGATATTCTGGCAGCTAATGAGGACGCGCCTGACCTAACATTGAGTAATTTTGTATCCCAAAATTACGAAACTTTAACCGCCCTCATGCAAGAAGAAGCGAGGAAAAGGTCGAGTACGAGCCTGCAAGCCCGGCTCAACTTTGGTCCTGAACGCGAATCATCGCCTCCGCGTCACCTACGAGGAAGACGCGAAGACAATGAAAAACGTACCACTACCCATGATAGGCTAGGTATGATATCTGACTCACAGTATTCAGAGGAATATGAAGACGGCGAGAGGAGCATTAATGTTCATTCCAGACTTGGTAGTCGAGGGATACAAGATAGATTAGGACCTCAACACTCACCAAGCGAAGGTTCCTCCAGGTCTAGGAGCAAAAGAATTCATGACATATTAGGGAGAAGAATATCCCCAAGCGAAAGCCCCTCAAGCTCTTCCTCTGAAGGAAGCCGGCGCAAGCGCCGTAAAAGAGATTACTCCTCCTCTAACGACTCCTCGGACAACGAGGATAAGGAAACAGGACACTGGAAGTCTATAGGAAGACGTCGCGAAGAAGAAGACAAAGACATGTCTCTTCCGTGGCGTCGCTAGAAAGTTGATGCATTTACACGACGCATCAGCGATTACTCCGATCACAAAAGGAGGCGCATGCCCACTAATGTAAAAACATATGATGGAACAGGTGATCCGGATGACCACCTAAAAATTTTCGAATCGGCCGCTACCATCGAAAATTGGCCACAACATGTGTGGTGCCATATGTTTAATTTCACCTTAGTAGGGAATGCGCGCACGTGGTTTAGCAAGCTCCCATAACGGAGCATTGGCGGGTTTGAAGAATTACGGAAAGCATTCCGTTTAAACTTCACCCAAAGAAAGAAGTGCGCTAAAAACACTGTTGAACTAGCCAGAGTAAAACAACGCCAAGGGGAATTAACCAGTGCTTATATGGAACGCTTTAAAGATGAGTGCATACATATCAAAGCGTGTCCTGAAGTCCTAAAAATTTCAGGGTTCATGAATGGGATTAATAACCCAAAACTCATTCGGAAGCTAAAAGACAAGGTTCCCCAAACTTTCGATGAGCTAATGAAGCGCACAAGATCCTTCATACAAGGAGAAGCAGCCGCTGCGGACAGCAAAAAAGGCTACTCGAATTATAGGCAACAAGAACAGCCTAGGAGACAATCCAATATCAGAATAGCAACTGCAGCAAGAATTATCGCAGTGGAAGAGATAATGACAAGTATACCCCTCTCACAAAGACTCCGAGGGAAATATTTGTAACAGAAGGTGCAAACTTCCCAAAACCTCCACTAATGTGTACCGTAGAAGACAAACGCATAGGGAATGGATATTGCGAATATCATGGCCAAAAGGGCCATACAACCAATGAGTGTATCCAGCTACGACAACTGATTGAAAAATTAGTAAGGGAGGGCAGAATGGATCACCTCATAAAAACCATCAAAGAAGGGAAGGACAAGCAAAGGAATGGAGGCAAGAAAGAACCTCCCAAAGATAAAGCTGACATCATCTACATGATACAGTCATGGCAATGCAAGATAAAACAAAATGTCAGTCAAAAATTCTCTCTAGAAAAAGAGATATCCTTCCCCACTCTAGCTGCGGACAACGCAGTAGTAGAGCCACTAACTATTGAAATACATACGGGGAGACACGATATCCACCGCATGTATATTGATGGGGGGGGGGCATCCGCAGACATCCTATATGATCATTGTTTCAGAAGGATACAACTTGAGATAGAAAGTCAATTGATACCAGCCACAACTTCGTTGACTGGATTCACAGGAGAAAAGATTTGGCCTATGGGGCAATTGCGCCTGCTCGTAGTCGTGGGCGATGAACAACACTCAACATCAACATGGATAAATTTCATGGTAATCAAGTGCCCCTCACGATACAATGGCATCATTGGGAGACCTGGAATAACATCTATGCGCGTTGTACCATCCAAAGTACATGGGATGCTCAAATTCCCGGTGGAAGGAGGAGTTGTCACCCTCTACAACACCACAGTACCAGCCAAAGAATGCAACGCAGTAACCAGTGAGGTGGAGAATATTCCAGAACAGCGCGCAGAAAAAACACCAAACTTAAAGGTCGCTATTCACCCCGATTACCCAGATCAACAAATTTCGATTGTAGGGTCTTTATATGACAAAGGTAAAGCAGTTGTGTGCGCACTCTTGCAAAAGAACCTAGATATCTTTGCATGGGAACCAAAGCACATGACCGGAGTGCCACGCTCTATCACAGAGCACAAGCTACAAATCCGACAAGGATATCCCCCAATACGACAGAAGAAGTGCGGCCAGGCCCCAGATCGTGCAAAAGCTATTCTGGAAGAAGTACACAAACTTGTAGACGCATGCATCATGCGTGAAGTATACTATCACGACTGGCTTTCTAATCCAGTGATGGTAAAGAAGAGTGATGGCAGTTGGAGGATGTGCGTGGACTTCACAAACATCAACAAGGCATGCCCACAGGACTGCTATCCACTGCAGGAGATAGACTGGAAAGTAGAATCCCTGTGTGGATATCCTTTCAAGTGCTTCCTAGACGCATATAAAGGATACCATCAAATCCAGATGGCAGTACAAGACGAAGAAAAAACAGCTTTCCACACAAGTCAAGGGGTCTATTGCTATACGAAAATGCCCTTTGGCCTAAAAAACGCAGGCGCAACATACCAGCGATTGGTGGACACAGCTTTTGAAAAACAAGTAGGTCAAAACTTGGAAGTATACATTGACGACCTTGTCATCAAGAGCCACACAGAGGATGAATTGGTGCGCGACATTGAGGAAACGTTCAAAACATTGGGAAAAATAAACATGAAGTTAAATCCCAAGAAGTGCACCTTTGGCGCAGCAGAAGGCATGTTCCTCGGATACTTAATAGGACCCAATGGAATCAAACCTTGCCCAGAAAAAACAAAAGCTGTTATCGATCTTCCCTCGCCGCGCACACTCAAAGAAGTCCAGTCAATAAACGGAAAACTAGCTGGGCTAAACCGTTTCTTATCTAAGTCAGCAGACAAATCACTCCCTCTCTTTAAAACACTCACGAAGTGCATCAAAAAGGGAGACTTTCGTTGGACTAAGGAACCAGAAGAAGCTTTCCAACAGCTAAAACAACATCTGGCATCACTCCCCAAACTTGTCGCACCCCGACCAGGGGAAGAGTTGAACATGTACTTATCTGTAACCCACGGAGCAGTTAGTGCGGTACTATTGACAGATAGAAACTCCGTCCATATACCCATATACTTTGTAAGCAAAGCATTGAAGAAGACAGAGACTAACTACAGCGCCATGGAAAAGCTGGTCTTAGCTCTAGTATTTGCAGCTAAAAACTGCGTAGATACTTTCAGGCACACCCAATAGCTGTAACTACAGACCAGCCAATCAAACAAGTTATCTCTAAACCTGACGCATCAGGGTGGCTACAAAAGTGGAGTGTGTTGTTAAGTGAATATGACATCTCGTATAGACCACACACTGAAATCAAGGGGCAGATATTAGCCGACTTCATTGTTGAAAAGCCAGATACTGATAGTCCAACCTCAACAACCAAAACAGATCTACAGGAACCCTGGATTCTGTTCACAGATGGATCCTCATGCATGGATAGATCAGGCGCATGCCTTATTGTTACTAATCCAGAAGGAATGAAATTCACCTATGCGCTGCGCTTCAAATTCACAGCCACAAACAATGAGGCCGAATACGAATCCATACTCGCTGGACTGCGTATTGCAATCCAAATGGGTGTACGCAACCTGGAGGCAAACGTGGATTCCAGGCTAGTGGCTAACCATGTGCTAGGTGAATATGAAGCCAAGGATGAACACATGATCCAATACCTGGAAAAGACCAAGTCCTTAATTCAGAACTTTGATAGGTTCACAATAAAACAAGTACCTAGAGGGGACAACAGGAAAACTGATGCGCTTAGCAAGATTGCATCTACAAGCTTTGCGCACTTATCAAAACAAGTATTGGTAGAAACCCTACAAAACAAGTCAATCTTGGAGATGGAAGTATCCACAATGATAGAAGAACAAGATCCTACGTGGATGACACCTATCATTGAATTCATTAGCAAGGGAGTCTTACCACAAGATCATAAGGACGCTCTAAGAGTGCGGCGCACAGCGCAGCGATTTGAACTACGAGACAACATCCTCTATCGACGTTCTTTCTTGCAACCTTGGCTCCGATGTGTTGGGCCTCTTCAAGCAGACTATGTACTCCGAGAAATCCACGCTGGATCATGTAGCATACACTCAGGACCACGGTCTGTTGTAGCGCACACTTTAAGGAATTATTGAAGATACTGCTGACTGATACTGCTGACAGGTTCCTGTGGAAGCTTAGACTGTTTCAGCTGATGAATGGTTCCTGCGGACGTATAGAGATCCTACGGATAGAGTTAAACCGTGGATAGAACTTATGTAATTTAGGACAAGATAGGTAGAATATCTTTTATCAGTTTATGATTATTTGTTTCTTGTAAGAAAGGTTAGGGTTTCCACTAGTATATAAGGAACCCTAGGTCATTGTAATAGGTACGAGTTTTCATAACATTATTAGTAAAAGTTTATTGATCCATAGAGGATCAAGTTTAGCATAAGTTTGTTTTTATATTCCGCCATAATTACAAGCTCACAGAGACTATCTCACTTAGTCTTACTGGTGATTACATTAGTAGGCTAACGATCTATTGGCTCGTGATCTATCAAGGTATAGATCCCTACAAGTGGTATCAGAGCCACGAGATACTCTCTGTAACCTCAACACAATCACATAACTGTTTACTCAGTACAAATGGGAGACAAACCAGGCAGTGATGTTGCTCTCTCAGAAGCAGGCTCTCTCACTCAACAACTACAACAGCTGGCCTTCTCTAACAGCAATGCCAAACTTCCTTTTCTCAGGAAGGATGAGTATGAGATCTGGGCCATGAAGATGCAAAATTGGATTGCAAGTGTTGACTATAACCTCTGGAATGTTATACTCAATGGCTATCGTCCTAAAAAGCAAAGTGTAGATGCTGATGGCAAAATTAAGATTTTGGAACCTGTTTCTGCTGAAGAAATTCTTGCTATACAAAGGGAAAACAAAGCAAGAACCATATTTCTGCAGGCAATCCCTGATGACCACATGGGAGATTTTCATTCCATGACTGATCCAAGAGAAATCTGGTGGGCTATAAAAGCTAGATTTGGTGGGAATGAAAAATCAAAGAGGATGAGAAAGAGTATGTTGAAGCAAGAATTCCAAGAATTCAAGATAACTGAAGAAGAAGGTCTCCACAAAGGTTATGACAGGTTTCAGAAGATTCTGAGTCACTTGAATAAGCTTCTAGCCAGACCTGACAATGAGGAGGTGAATTCCAGGTTTCTAAGGGCCTTGCCTCCCTCATGGTCTCAGGTGAGTATATCATTGAAAACCAAAGGTGGCCTGGACTAGCTCAGTTTTGATGACTTGTACAACAAACTCAGAGCTTTGGAAGGTGACATAAAGGGATTCTCTCCATATGCAGCAACTCCTTCACAATCTGCATTTGTCAGCTCTAACTCAAACTACATGCCACATACCTATACAAGTCCATCCCCAGTACCACAGGTTTACGCAAGTCCATCCACTCCAAGCTAAAGTCTTCCCATTACCACATTGTCTTTTTCAAATGCTAATCCAATAACTCATCCAAAGATTAGTAATGTGATGGAAGATGTACTTCATTCATTTGTTGCTGAAGTGGATAAACAACAACAAATAGCTTATGAAGATTTTGAGCAGATTGATGAACTTGATTTAGAAGAGTTAGACTTAAGGTGGAAAATGGCTATGCTCTCCCTCAAGGTTAGAAGATTTGAGCAAAAGGTTGGCAAAAATCTCAATGTTGATGGTAGAGATGCAGCTCGGTTTGACAGGAGGAAAGTGAAGTGCTATGCTTTTGGAGAAATTGGCCATTTTGCAAGAGAGTGCACAACCAAGAAGGGTAAAGCTAGTACCAGATATTCAGCATACAAGAAGAAAGAGGTGGAGGCTGGAGAATCAAAGGCCTTAGTCACTGCTATAGATGCTGGTGTTGACTGGAATGAGCATGAAGATGCAACAAGCAGCTCTCCTCGAATCTCTTGCATGGCTAGTTGTAATGATGACTTTGGACTCATGGGAATTTCTCCTCAGGTATCTACTTGTGTTTGTGATTGTGAGTCTGAATATACAACTCTAAAAGAAGCTTAGGATGAGATGAAACCAAAATATAATGAGTGTTTTTTGAAGCCGCAACTTATAAAGAAGCTTTTAAAACCTTAGAACAATAGAAGATGTGGTTTCAGCAAAATCAATTGGCTTATGAGGAAAAGATTAGAGTGTTAAGTAGAGATTTAGAATGTACTAGCAATGAATTAAAGTTTTCTGAAAAAGAAAAAGCTAGATTTGAGTCTGAGAAAGGTGTTTTACAAGAGAAATTGGATAAAGAAGTAGCTAGGCATAAAGAATGGCTAGTTTCAGGTGATAAATTATCTAGGTTACTCTACAGTAGTAAGTCTGAAACATCTGAGATAGGTCTAGGGTTTAAGAAATATGTTGGTCCAGAAGCAAATCACTATTTAGATAAGAAAAATCATAACTATTTTGTCCCAATAAACTATCTAATGGAAGGTGAGATGCATGCTGTACCAGGACCTATCAGAGGAGTATTTATGCCTACTACCAAAACCTCTGAGTTTGATGGTTCACACCATCTCTTTGGCAAAAAGTCTAAAGACTTGCCAAATAAGTCTGAAGACCCTCCAACCATAGGAACCCTTAAGCCTACATCCCATAAGTTTGACTTACCAGAATCAAAGGAAACCACTGGCATTAGGATCAATGACTCCCCTGACTCTAGAAGTATATCTAGTAATGATTCTAACACTTATGTCTCTTGTTCTTCCAGGGACAAGACCTCAGAGACCTCTAGTTATGCCAGCTGTGATTCCAAGACCAAGTCAGACTCACCCAAGTCCTCAATAAAGATTTCTGACAAGTCATCTTACAAGTCTGTGGACTCTGAAGTTGCTGCTGATGAAGTTCTTTCTAAGACAGCCTCTTCTGAAGACTTGTTATTTACTTCTTTTGAAAGCAATTCCTTTCAGTGTTTACAAAATAATTCTATTTCTGGTGTTTCTTTGAATAATTCTGTGTTTAATAAGACATCTTTTGGATTTAATAAATCTTCTAAGAAGAAGAAGTGTTTTGTTTGTGGTAGCAAATTGCATTTAATTAAGGATTGTGATTTTCATGATAAGAGGATGGGTGTTTCTGTTGTTAATAATAGACCTAGACAAAAGTGGACTAACACTTGTACCAAACCCTCATTAGTTCCACAGGAAAATTATAATGTCAGCAGAATGCATTCCATTCCTGCTGATTGGTCTGTTCCTTCTGATAGGTCTGTTTCTGCTAGTAGATATATGCATACCAACAGAAATAGATATGGGTCACGACCATTTTATGGATTTAATCATTTGTATGGATTTAATGACCCAATGTTTATGGGAAGGGCTAATTGGGATTCTGCTGAAAAGTCCTCAGCAAATTGTTCTTGGACATATAAAAGACCATATAACTACAGGGAATCCAGGAACAATTGTGGATCTAACTCATCTTCTTGGGTTCATCATAATGATCCACAAGGCAGGCTCAAGTCTTTCATGACTTAAGTCTCTTAACATATTTATGTTGTTGTATATTAACTTTTTTTGTTGTAGGAACATCCTCTTCTTAATAAAGACTTAGGTATTGTTGATAGTGGCTGTTCAAGAAACATGTCTGGGAATCAGGAGAAGCTACATGACTTTGTGCCTATTAATGGAGGCATAGTGAGGTTTGGAAGTGGAGTAGGAAGGATCATTGGCAAAGGAAACATTAGAACTCCAAAGGTGGATTTTGAGAATGTCTACTATGTGAAAGAGCTTCAAGGATTCAATTTGTTCTCAGTTTCACAGATTTGTGACAAAAAGCTTCCGGTACTTTTCACTGAAGAGGGTTGTCTCATTCTTTCACCTGAGTTCAAAATACTTGATGACAATCATGTATTACTAAAGGCTCCAAGAAATCATAATCTTTATACATTTGACTTGAATGATGTCAAGCCAGAAGGTGATCTAACATGTTTGGTGGCTAAAGCATCCTTGGATGAATCTACTAAATGGAATAGAAGGGTGGCACATGTTAATTTCAAAGTCATCAACAAACTTGCTAAAGATGGACTTGTTCATGGACTTCCTTCCAAGATCTTCACCAATGAGCATAATTGTGAGGCTTGTAACAAGGGTAAGCGACACAAAGCTTCTTATAAAGCCATTACTGCTGTGAGCACAATATCAGAACCATTGCAGCTACTTCACATGGATCTTTTTGGTCCAACATCCATCAGGAGTATAGATCATAAATACTTCTGTTTGGTAATCACTGATGCTTTCAGCAGATTCAGTTGGACATTTTTCTTGGTGACTAAAGATCAAACCTTTCAGGCACTTAAAGAATTTATGGCTTTAGTTGAAAACCAACTTAACAAGAAGATTAAAGGTATAAGGTGTGACAATGGGACAGAGTTCAAAAATGCTAATCTCATTGAACTTTGTGGTTTAAATGGTATTAAAAGAGACTATAGCACTCCTAGGACTCCACAACAGAATGGAATTGCATAAAGGAAGAATTGCTGACTCTAAACTTCCCACCATGTTTTGGACTGAGGCAGTTGGCACTGCCTGTTATGTATTGAATAGGGTGTTGATTACTAGACATCATAATAAGACACCCTATGAGCTATTGACAGGGAAGAAACCTACCATTGAACACCTGAAACCTTTTGGTTGTCAGGTGACCATTCTTAACACAAGTGATCACTTAGGCAAATTTGAAGCAAAAGCTGTTGAAGGGTATATTGTTGGTTACTCTGCTCATAGCAAGGCTTACAGGGTATATAACTTGGCTGCAAAGAAGATAGAAGAGACTCGTAACCTGAAATTTCTGGAGGAGAATGTCAATGTTCAAGGAAAAGGTCATGAATGGTATTTTGACCTTGATTATCTTACAGATTATTTGGGGTATGCTAGACACAAAACTAACCCCTCTGCAGGTATACAAGTGTCATCTTCTAACAATGCAGGTACCCTACAAGATGATTCAGATAGTGATTCAGAATGTGATGAACCCACCATTGTTGTAACTACTCTACCAATTCAAATAGCAGATCCTCCTAACAAAGAAGCCTCTGATGCCAAATCTGTTGATGATGTGGAAAACTCAACTTATGCAGAAGATCTTGCTAGACTCAAAAAGCAAGAACATGCAGTTGCTGAGGAAGCTAAAAGACTTGGTCTTGAATTTGCTGTTGAAGAGAGCAGAAAAACTAGTTCTGCTGATACATCTGCTGATGCAGTTGCTGATTCTGCTGATGGAGATTCTGCTGAAAGCATTTCTGCTGCAGTTCCTGTTTCCACTGAAACTTCCACAAGCTTGGATGAACCTTATGGCAGGTTTCCAATTCCTTCAGATCTTTCCAATGTTGAGCAAAGTGATGGCATTTTTCAATCAGCTTCTTATGATGAAGACTTTGCTCCTATACTAACCAATCTTGATACCTCCATTGATGTCAATCCTGTTGTAACTAAAAGGATTAACACCATTCATCCACAAGATAATATACTTGGTGATCCAAATGCTATGGTTCTCACCAGGAGTGCCATTAAGAATACCAAGTTTGGGCAATGTGCATTTCTGACTTATGTATCCACTCAGAAGAGAGACAATCACACAGATCAGAAACATTGTTTGTTTGCTTGTTTCTTGTCCCAAGTTGAACCAACAAGCATTAAACAGGCTTTGAGTGAGCCTAGTTGGGTTGAAGCTTTGCAGGAAGAGATGCAACAATTCAAGAATCAAGATGTTTGGGTACTTGTTGATCTTCCTGCAGGGAAAATTGCAATTGGGACCAAGTGGATCTTAAAATGCAAGAGGGATGCCAGAGGTATTGTAGTCAGAAATAAAGCAAGATTGGTGGCTCAAGGTTTCAGACAAGAAGAAGGAATTGACTACACTGAGGTCTTTGCACCAGTTGCTAGGGTTGAGGCAATTAGATTATTTTTAGCCTTTGCCTCATATATGGGGTTTAAGGTCTATCAGATGGATGTCAAGAGTTCCTTCCTCTATGGCAAAATTGAAGAGGAGGTATATGTTACTCAACCACAGGGCTTTGAAGACCCCCATCATCCTAAGAAGGTGTACAAAGTTGTCAAGGCACTTTATGGACTTCACCAAGCACCAAGAGCATGGTATACTGGATTGTCTACATTTCTTTTAGAGCATGGCTACAGAAGAGGAGCTATTGACAAGACCCTCTTTATTAAGAAAAACTCCAGGGACATCATTCTAGTACAGGTTTATGTGGATGACATTATTTTAGGATCCACAAAGGAAGCATGGTGAAGGGAATTTGAAGAATTGATGAAAGGTGAATTTCAGATGAGTGCAATGGGGGAGTTAACCTTTTTCTTAGGGCTGCAAGTCAAACAACAACCTGAAGGGATTTTTATCCATCAGGAGAAGTATGTTAAAGACATTTTGAAAAAGTTTGACTTTGAACTTCTGAGGACTGCTACCACTCCAAGCTTAAGAATCCAAATGAGCAAGATGAGGCTGTAAATGTTCACCTTTATAGGTCCATGATTAGATCACTCATGTATCAGCTTCTAGGCCTGACATTACCTTTGCTGTCAGTGCTTGCTCAAGACATCAAGTCACTCCACTGACTTCCCACCTAAATGTAGTGAAGAAAATTTTCAAATACATCAAAGGCCAACCCAAGCTAGGCCTCTAGTACCCAAGGGAATCACCATTTGTGTTGGAGGCTTACAGTGATAGTGACTATGCTGGAGCTAATTTGGATAGGAAATCCACAATAGGAGGTTGTCAATTTCTTGGTAGAAGACTCATCTCTTGGCAGTGCAAGAAACAAACCATAGTGGCTACTTCTACTACTAAAGCAGAATATGTTGCTGCTGCCAATTGTTGCGTTCAGGTACTTTGGATTCAGAATTAGATGTTGGATTATGGGTTTAACTTTATGAACACTAAAATCTACATTGATAATCAAAGTACTATTTCTATTGTTAAAAATCCTGTTTTTCATCAGAGAACTAAACATATAGAAATTAGGCACCATTTTATAAGAGATGCAAATAAGAAGCATCTAATTCAAGTGCTTAAAATTCATACTGATGATAATGTGGCTGATTTATTAACAAAAACTTTTGATGGACCTAGGTTTAATCACCTAGTTATCAACATTGGGATGGTTAACCTTTGAATGTTATGTTTGAGGGGAGGCATAAGCCTCAGGGGAAGATTGTACCTATTGTATATTAAGTAGATTATTATGTTTACTAACTTTGTCATGCAGGTTTCTTGCTAATCTTGTATATTATTATGGCTGTCCTTTTGTGTTCTGTTTGAATGTTTAGTTGCAGGTCACGTTCCTGCTGATGTACAAAGATCTACACTATTTCTATCAGTGGAATCAGATGTAAAAGACATAAAAGCAAGATCTTTTATTATTCAGGGAAAATTAGGTACATCCACAATAACATCATTCATCAGAAGAAACACAAAAGACATCATTTAACAACAAACCACCACCTCCCAAAGCCCCAACCTTCTACTCCATCTTCCTCTTCCCTTTGCCCAAGTCCTTTGGGTCAGGCATCCTCTTGTGAACCCCTCTGGACTGCATATCCTTGTTCCAGAGCTTGGGAGCAGCAAGACCCAGGACCACCTTCAATGGACCCTTGTTCCTCTTTGAGGACTGTGGCTCTTCAGGGACAGAGATCTTCCTCATATTTGCACATACCCTCTCCATTTCAGAAGTCAGGAATGCTGTGACAGGAGTGAAATCAGGGACAACCAAAGCTAGAGGATTTGGAGCTTTCCTCTGTTTCATTGGTTTCTTCTGATGAGGTTAGAGATGGGCAAAACTCAGAAGGGCCTTCACCTAGGTAGTAGTATGCTCTTTGGATTTGAGGTATGTCAAAGGTGGAGTCTGATGATGAATCAGAAGAAATTTCAATGACTTTGGGGGATGGCTTCATGATTTGAGCGTGAGAAAGACTTTGGGGTATGTTATTTGTGTACTAATGGGGTTGTGAGTTGTTTATGTCTTGAAGACTTCTTTATAAAGATTTGATTTGGGTTTAATGTGAGTTAATGCAAGTAAATGGGAGGTAGTTGAGTCAGTAGCAATTACTAATTGTGCAAGTTGTCCACTTAAGTGTATTCTTCGGATGAAAGTCAATGGGTTTGACCACATGCTGCTGATAATATCTATTTTGTTGTTAAGTGTGTTCCTACTGATGGCTTATTAAAGATCACTTTATTCAGGGGAATGCAAATCTTTCAGAAGAATTAAAAACAAGTAAACACAAACAAAGCAAAATTTTTATTGATTCTTCAGAAGTACATTAAAGGACAATGAAATTAAAAGTTTAACAACAAGTTCCTATTCTACTTTGCCCTTGCCCTTGCATTCCACAGTCTTCTCCTTGCCTTTGTTGTTGGTGTTGAAGATTCCTTGCCACTGAGGGCAGGGCAACCCCATCACAATCTTTCTTGTCTTTGGCAATGGGGGATTTAATTTTCTTCCTCTTCGATGAGAGGACTGAGGCTTCTCAGGGGTTGTGGGATTGTAGAGTGAATCATTCTCATCATCCTCTTCATCAGAAGAAGTGAAGATGAAGGGAGACTCATTAGGATTGGGAACTCTGTTTGCCCTCTCCAATGCATTCCACCTTCTCTCCATCTCTCTCTGGTACTCAGGATCATCAATTTCTAAAGGATATGGTGGAAGATCTTCAGATGATGATGAACTTGGAGCAGGTACATCATGTTTCTTCTTCTTGGCTTGTTCTTTTGTGAGACCACGGGGTAGTGTTGGCATTCTGAGTGGTGGTGGAGATGTTAGTGAATCAAATGTATCAGAATAGTCAGAAGAAAGGTTGATGATACTTTGATTGGAAGCCATGGTTGTATTATTGATTGGTGGAATTGTAATTAGGGATTTGATTTGTGTGGAGAGATTTGGGGATAATTATCCTTTATTTATAAGATCACCCGAACCGTGTGTCTTTATAACCATAAATGCGAGGTGGTTTGGAGATAATTAAGGGTTATTTGAAATTTGAATAAAGAGATTTTTTAAAGATATTTGGTTTCCACTGAAGGTGTGATTCTGCTGATTGATTCTGCGAAAGGTTCTGTTGAATGAATGGTTGACCGTAGTCAACGATTGACTATTTTCTGCGGATTGACCATTTGGTTTCTGCCGTTTGACTTGGTTTCTTCGGATGAGTCAGTTTGATTGGGATTTTATTAAGTTGATTATTGGTCAAAGATTACTTTCCAATAATTCATATCAGTTTCATTCCACGTTTGGTAACTTCCATAATTAACCAAGACGTGCATATCCCACTCACAAATCAACTGATTCCCTCTCGCTATAAAAGTTTAAAACCATTTCAACATTCTTCAGCACTCCCAACCCTAATTTCTTATTCTCAATAAATGGCTGAACTACTTTTCAAAGGTGATCATAACAAACATGCCTTTCTTGGTCGTGGTAAGGGTGATGAAGATTATGTGGGTATGATAGAATTTCTCCAAAGATCCAAGATTCAGTATGCTTTGATCCATTATCCAAATGTTATTTATGAATCTCCGGTTGTACAATTTTGCGAAATGGCTAATACCAGGACAGTTGAAGATGGACCAACTGAGATTGTTGCTGTGGTAGATAGGGAAGAATGTGTGGTTACTGAGTCATTGGTCAGAACTCAACTGCAATTGGATGATGAAGGTGGGGTGACTGATTTGCCTAAGGAAGAGATACTTAGAGGCCTTCAGGCTGCTGGTTATAGTGGTGATGGGAAAGTGTGGTACAAGAATTTGTTTTGCACTAAATGGAGGTTTTTGACACACACTTTGCTTCAGTATATGAGTTCTAAGTCTGGTGGATGGGATCAATTCTCTACAGACATTGCTCTTGCCATTATGCGTCTCTTTCAGGGAAGAACCTTTAACTTTTCTAAGTATATCTTCAATGAAATGCTTGATAATGTTAAGGATACCAAACTTAAATATTTAATGTATCCTAGGTTTCTTCAAATAATTTTAGGCATTCAGACCACTGACCCTACCCATTTTCCTGTTAAGGGTCTATCTAAAAAGTTGTTTTCTCAAATGAAAATTAAATATACAGGAGAACACAGACCTTTACTCCCTGCTATGTTGCCTGCTGGCAATGCTCCTGATGGAGTAGCTGCTGATGCAGCTGCTGATGCCCCGGTGGGCAATCCCCCTGATGGAGTGGCTGCTGATGCAGCTAATGGTGGTCAGGATCCTTCTGATGCTTAAGCATTAGAGGATTCTCCTGACAGGACTGAAGTTGCTCCTGATGCAAGTGCATCAGTTGCTTCTGATGTTCAGCCACCACCCTCTCCTAGGCCACCCACACCTGTACCTTCACTAATGGATATTGATTCTCCTGAGCATGTGCTCAATGATAACTTAGGCCCTGACCAACCTGTACACTCACCACATTTTACAAGACTTCTAACACCTAGTCCATTGAGACGTCATTTTGAGGATCATGTAGCTGTAGATGTAGATGTAGATTTAGATTATTCTACTCATAGGACCAATGATGCTTCCAATGCCACAGATATCCCTGTTGGTGGAACTAAAGCTCCTGTTACTCTTACTTCTGTATCTGCTTTGTTGAACAGGTATGTGACTAAGGTGGACAAGTTGGAGAATGATTTGAATGTCACCAAAAAGAATCTTAGTAATGTTGTTCTGACTCTCATTGGGAGAGTTAAGAAGTTGGAGGCTAAGCTCAAGAAGAGGAAAAGACAAGGTGTTGTGTATGAATCAGATGAGGAATCTACTAAAGCATCTGACACAATTGATTTAGATGGCCTTGAACTTCTTGCTACTACCACATTGGATACTGTTTAGAAAAATGCTGCTGATGCTAGGCCTGCACCATCTATTCTTTCTACTGATGATAGGCCTGCACCTACTACTGATGTTGTTCCTTCTGCTGATACAAGTGTTCCAAAGAAGTCAAGAGTAACATATGTCAAAAGAAAGCATTCTGCTGATAAGACTTCTGCTGATGCTCCTAGAAAGGAACCTTTTCCTACTTCTATGCCAGAAGTGGGCACTCATGATCCATCAGCAGATATCCAAGTTGACTGTTCTGATGATTCTACTGACAAGACTTCTGTTCCTCCTGCGACTACTTCAATTAAGAAAGATAAAGGAAAGTCCATCATGGTTGATCAGGACATTCCTTCAAGAGTAAAGTCAAAGGTGGAACTTGCTAATGAAAAACTTAGTGAGATTGCTGCTGCACATTTGCAAGCTGAAGAGGATGCTGGAAATACAAAAGTTCAATTGGATTTGAAAGCCTTAGAAGCACTTGCTAGGAAAATTCAAGCTGATTTGGATAAGATGGGAACTCCATTTACTAGCATTCTACCTGCTGAAAGACAAGAGGAACTAGATGAAATAGCTAAGAATCTTTCTGCAGAACAATGGGAAAATTTGGCTGCACAGGCTGCTACTAAGGCTAATTTGGGTGAATCTGTGCTTGGAGTTAATAATCCTGATTTTGTTCAGATGATGGTTGAAAGAGGAAAGTTGCAGCAACAACAGGAGGCAGAGGGAAAAGCTAAGTATCAAAGGGAAAGACCTTGGACAAAGGCAGAAATAAAGAAATACATGAGGAATTTTGTAAAGAATCAGGGATGTTCTATGTTTGGGTCAGGATGGAGTCAAAAGAAGGTTTAGGGATTTTTAGATAAACAGCTCACCTTCTACTATGACAAGATCAATTCCAATCTTCATTCCTCTGGTATACATGTCCAAGATGTCTTAGAGTTCAGAGGTAGACTTTTGGATGTGCCTGTTGCTAAGAGAACCAGGCTTAATGATACTGCTGATCAGCCTGCTGAGTCCATTGGGTCATTTCATGGTGGTCAGGAGAATGTGCATTCTCATTCAGTCTTGCCTCAGATGGATGATACTCCTGGTACTCAGATGGATGATACTCCTGATACTTCTCATCATGATACTGCTGAATCTCAACCTGATCTTACTAAAGCTCCACATGATGTTTCAAATGATGCTTCAGCAGATACTCCAATAGACGTACCTGATGATGATGATTCTGCTGATGTTTCAGCACAAGTTGCTCCTGATACTTCCAAACAAGTGCCTAAAGAAGAACCTGCTGATGGTCCTTCTATTCCTGTTAATACTGGAACTAGGAGAAAGTCTAAAGCTATAAAGAGGAAGGCTCCTAAGGATGCTCCTTTAGAGGACAATACTTTCATTGACTATGCTTCTGATGATGGCCAAGATCCTGTTGTTTGGGAGAAAATTGTGAAATGGGAACTTGTTGCTTCTGAGCTTGGTCAAGGACAAGTGAATGTCATACATAGACAAGATGGCTCTACCAAAACTTTCCTTTTTCTGAGCCAAATCTTACACATGGTGGACAAGCAAGATCTTCTCTCACTTTATGACTGGGTTACCAAGTATTATCAAACTCATTCCCCTGATGAAATTGGAATGTATTTGATGGGAGATTTACAAATTTTGTGTGATTCTCATCGTGGTGATTCTGGTGTGAAGTTTCAAGTATGGAAAGGTCAGAAGACATGGGTGGTTGACTATTGGAAGTTCTTTCCTCTTCCTAATGTTCATATGACTGTAACAACCACTGGTAAGACATTATACTGCTGGGCTGATGTCCTTTACCCAATCACAATGGAAGTAATGAATCTCATGCTGGAGGCAAAGCTTTCTGTTCCTTTGGATATGACTGAGAATGATCTTCATCTTGCTGAACAATTGATAAGGTTCATTAGAAGAAGTATCTTGACTAAGCAGGAACTGGCAACTAAGTATGGTATTCAAATGGAATCATATTTGCAATGATCTTCATCTTGTTGTACATTTTCTTTTAGTTTAGCAAAAAAAAAAAAAAAAAAAAAAAAAAAAAAAAAAAAAAAAAAAAAACAACCTAACATATTTGTGTATGTTGTATGCAGGTTTGGTGTTGATACTTATCGCACTTTTTCTGGTAATCAACTTACCTGATGTTGACTATTCCATCAAAAAGTTGGCTAGTCCAAAGGGTACAGCTTTGGTAAAGACTCATCAAATCTGTTGATAGCTGTAATGGTTTGCTCAAAATCATAGGGTTCTCAACTCACCCATGCTTTATTGCTGAGAGTTGAAATGGTTGTCAATTGACCATGGATTTTTCCTTTTTAGATTCCAAATAATTGGCTAGCCCACATGTATATGGCTTGTGGTAAAGGCAGTGGAAAACCATATTTGGTATTCAATTGACCAAGATGATTTTTCATCAACAATTGACTAGTCCTGAGCAAACGGCTACAGGTAAAGACTTCTCAAATCCGTTTATAGCTGATGATTTGCTAAAAATCATATTCTTTGGGTCATTAGTGTACCATAGTATCTTAACTGATAACACTTGGCTACTCCAGTAGTGATGGCTATTGGTAAAGAGACATCAAATCCATTATTTTCAATGATTCACCTCTCATAGGAGATAACACACCTGGATGTGATGAGAATAGTATGAAACTTATATGTTTTGATGTACATTTGGTCATGTGTTCCTGCAAAGAATGGAGTTTTCAAATTCTTACTGATCATAGAAGTTCTATTTATGAAGATTCTTTGCTGCTGATGTTCATCCTCAATCCTCTTGTTTGTGCTATTGGCGATCTATCAAGAAATCTTGAACTTAACTGTGTCAAATTCAAGATTAGGGGAGGATTGTAAGGAATTATTTAAGATACTACTGACTGATACTGCTGACAGGTTCCTGCGGAAGCTTAGAGTGTTTCTGCTGATGACTGGTTCCTGCGGACGTATAGAGATCCTACGGATAGAGTTAAACCGTGGATAGAACTTATGTAATTTAGGACAAGATAGGTAGAATATCTTTTATTAGTTTATGATTATTTGTTTTTTGTAAGAAAGGTTAGGGTTTCCACTTGTATATAAGGAACCCTAGGTCATTGTAATAGGTACGTGTTTTCATAACATTATTAGTGAAAGTTTATTGATCCATAGAGGATCAAGTTTAGCATAAGTTTGTTTTTATATTCCGCAATAATTACAAGCTCACAGAGACTATCTCACTTAGTCTTACTGGTGATTAAATTAGTAGGCTAACGATCTATTGGCTCGTGATATATCAAGGTATAGATCCCTACACGCGCTCTACCGTCGGGATATTATTGGCCCACTATGCTCTGCGACACGCGAGATATGATAAAAAAATGCAGCAATTGCCAAGTACACAGGCCAATCCCGCGCCAGCCACAACAAGAGCTAACTCCCATCACCTCATCATTGCCATTCTACAAATGGGGCATTGACATCACAGGCCCTTTTCCAGTTGCAGCGGTAGGGCTAAAATCCCTCATCTTAGCAATAGACTACTTTACAAAGTAGATTGAGGCAAAGGCAGTGGTGAGTATCACGGGCAACCAGGTAAAACGCTTTGTATGGGATAATATTGTATGTCGCTTCGGACTACCTGGAGAGATCATATCAGACAATGGGAAACAATTCTGTGACAACCCATTCAAAGATTGGTGCGCGCAATTGAACATCACACAACACTTTGCTTCAGTAAAACACCCACAAACCAATGGTTTAGTTGAGCGCGCGAATCGCAGTCTAGGTGAAGGAATAAAAGCGCGCCTTGACAGACACAAAGGAAAGTGGGTGGACGAGCTATCACATGTCTTATGGGCGCATCGCACCACAATCAAAACCAGTACTGGAGACACACCATTCTCCCTTGTCTACGGAACAGAAGCCGTTATACCTGCTGAGATAGGAATGCCAACTATACGAACAGCAGAGGTCAACGTCACAACAAATGATGAGGAGCGGCGAATAGACTTGGACTTACTGGAAGAAAGACGTGAACGCGCAGCTATACGCGAAGCAAAGGCTAAGGCAAAAATGAAGAAGTATTATGATGCAAAAGTCAAACATACTTCCTTCAGGCCAGGAGACTTTGTATACCGCGCTAATGACGCAAGCCACGCAGAAGACACAGGCAAGCTTGGACCCAAATGGGAAGGACCCTATGAGGTCACCGATGCGCTAGGCAATGGTGCATACAGGTTGCGCGATATGGAAGGTCACGACCTAGCACGCACTTAGAATATCTGCAATCTCAAAAGATGCTATCTTTAGGAAAGGCTACGGCCCACAAACAGACATCTTTGCACTCTAGTATGTGCCCAATAATTGTTTTTTTTTCTTTTCTTTGTTAGGAATTGTTTTTTACTTTCTCAAAAAACTTGCAAGTATCAATAAAACGTTATAGTTTCTAGCTAACTCCATAACACATTTTACTTTATTGCGTACATTCTTATATGTGTCAATGTTGTTATACTACATTTTTGCCTACATGGCGTTCATGCACTAATTAAGACCCACGATGGCATAAAGGATGAGTAAACCTACAAATTAACTCGTTGAGTAAGAGGGTTGCAAACCCATCAACATTGGATCACGCATCCTTGCTAGGCGCCTTACCTTCAAGACGTTGAAGTAAGTCTTCCTTGCGCATCCCACGAAGGATGCACAAATGTCACGTATAAGCTTAGCAAACAACGAGCCAAGACTCTTGGTCACACAATAGAACTTTGCAAACATAATTTATCTTAAGTCCCACACTTAATTTAAACATAATTCCAAAAAGAGTATCTTATTCAATCTTTTTACTTAAAAAGACAACAATCTACAAACAAATACCATAACACGCAAAAAGATATACTTTTTTATTTATACAATAAATATACAAGTTACAAAAAAGCCTATATGCTATGACGATGCTCAGGACTATCTTCTAGAGCAACGGAGCTTCCTGCCTCTTGAAGCTTTCTCAAGAGCAACGCATCCTTAGGCGATACGGTCGCTACACTCACAGGAATCCCATCCGATCTGGGAATATGCGCAGCGCCCATACCGCATAAGACGGCCTTGCCCATAATGCCCTTTTTCTTAGCAGCTCTCTCTGCGTGCAGCTCCAGCACCTCCTTAAGAGGAATCTCCTTTTCAAGAGCAAACGGATTCAACATATCGTGTGGCTGTGCAAAAACAAGAACCTGCAGCTGCGACTCGTCAGGCTTGAGGAAGTAGTCTGGCTGCGCTTCTGCATCCTCCAAGATATGGCGCCCCAGGGTCAACCCCTCCATAATTACCTTTATGGGGTTATCCTGGTCGCGCTCTAGCCGCGCAATGTGAGGAAGCTCAAGCAGCTTCATTCCCTCCATCGCCTTCATTAGCTCGTCATACGCATTGGCATTGTAAGCAGGAACCTCAGCAAGCTCCACCTTCAGCAGCTTAGCCTCATGAAGCTCCTCCATGGCTTGCGCCCTACCACGCTCCACAGTGCACTGAACCACCTTTCCAAAGATCTCCAATACTTCCGGAGACTCCAAGGTGCCCATCGCAGCCAGGCGCAAGCCATGAATGATCAACCACCTACATAAACACGAACAAATTGCATTAGAAGAGACAAACCAACAAATTTAATAAGGCAACATTGCAGGAAAATATGTAAGGACGTACCTACGCTCAGCTATGGTAGACATCAGATGAGGGTATAATTCCTCATCATAGTCTATGCTCAGGCCACGCAGCTTCTCCTCCTGCACCTTAATGATACTCTCCATGCGCAAGCGAAACTCATTAATGTTCGCAAAATGTTCCTCCTTCTTCTCCTCAAGATACCTTACCGCCCAGGTAAGGTTGGCCCTAAACTGATGAAGGTCCCCGCGTGCTTTCTACAGCTCAGCCATCGCGGTCAACTTCTCATTAGTGACCTTGTCTACGTGCGCCTTGAAGGACCCCACCTCCGCTTGCGCTTCAGCCAGCTGCGCACGGAGAAGAGCTATCCCCTCATCTTTCTAGGCAAGAGTGCTACTCTCCCCGACGTATCCCGTCTTCAACTGAGCAACTAGCTCAGTTTGACGCTCAGCAGTAGCAGCCAACTCCACCAACAGCTGCTGCGCAGATACGTCCTCACCCACCTTCACTCCCTCCTCCTTGTTTTCATTCTAAGGAGGGACCACACTCCCCACAAAGGCCGCATCATCCTTCACAGCATGGTCACTACAAGGAATAAGGAAGCACGTCAGCGCATATTACGACAAGTAATGAATATGTAAAGAATATAGAATATCACTTACAGAAGTGGAGAAGCCTTTGCAGTCTCCTTCTCCGCGCCAATTGCGGATGCATCATTGTAACACCCCAACCCGATAAGGGTAGAAGTATTACATTACAGTGACATATCAGAACAAACACAAGCATATGATTTATACATACAAAAGAAATTCAGGGTTTACAAATGGAAAATCTGATACTACAAGGTTACAAAAATAAATACTAAGTCTAATGAGGTGAAACTTCTTCTAATCATCTCTAGTCCAGCGTAACTATCAAAGCCTAGTCTTCTAAGTCCAGTCACACTCTCTTCCCATAACCCAGCTTCCTACTAAAACCTGCTGCAGGAAAAGGAAATGCGGCTGAGCTTAAAAAGCCCAGTGAACAGATACATATACAAAGCAATGATAATGAAACAGAACTGAAATATAGTGCATTGGGGAAATAGAATAAGGAATAGATAAAAGAGTAATAGAATAGAAAGAAGAAAGGATAGTCATCTACCACGAGCCTAGAAACTCAAAGTCAATCTCAACATCATAATCTCAAAGTCATAATCACACAATCAGAGGGGATACCTCTCAGGCAACCATATAATATGAGGGGTGTCCTCATGTATCATAAGGGTGGAGTAGCTAGCTCCCAGAAATTGTGAAAGGCATGTATAGCACACAGTACCAGTCACCAGACAGATATCATAAACATAATCATAGTTAAATCCACTAAACAGATCAGATCTAGGATGCATCCATACGCCCCCACAGAAATCAGATTGGCCATAATAAATCATATCATAAGTGTGCACATAATATAACAGAAAGGGGATGGTGTAGCCAAATCACTAGGGCCACACACTAGTCATGCCGGTGGTGCATCACAGACACGCCTATGGTACCTCCATAGGTAGGGAAACAGAAATGGCTCGGGTATCAAACTAAGAGTCAGGTCTCATATCATAAAAAAAAGGTCATATAGCAAAGGTTTATCTCAAAGTCATGATATCAGAAGTCATATCAATGGTTCAGAATATCCAAGGTTCATTTCCAAAGGTTCATTTCAAAAGATTCGTTATTAAGTTTCGTAGGTTCAAAATAAAATGTGAAAGAGTTAAGAGAAAATAGATTTAAAACCTTAATAGTTATTTACCCATTTCATCTCAAAGATCTCCCTCTTTAAACATTCTTCATAAAAGCCAATTAATCCTTCCTTAAAAATGGTTTCGTTTCAAAATCATAAAGTGTCATTTCAAAACAGTTTCCTTCCATAACATCAAGTTATCTTTTCAAAAAGTTTTCATATCAAATCATCATAAAAGATGAACCAGAGATATCGGATATTCAAGGGTCAGAAAACATAGCAACGAAATCAAATCAGAAGCTAACATATCAAAGCTTAACAGAAATCAAGGGAAGTTCACAACAGAAGGAAACATAGCAATGGCTTGGGGAATCTTAACTGAATCATAGCTCAAAGTCATAAGAAGAATATAGGAGCCTTTACTGAAAAGGCAGAGTATCCGTACCTTATTGCAAAGCACAAATGAAACAAACACAGAAATGGAAAGGGCTCAAGATCTCTCCTTCTTCACACCTAGAGGAGAAGAGGGGGAATCATAATTCATTCTTTAAATGCATATCTTTCCATTTTAAGTAACTTTCCATTTTTAGCCGGTTTCCATAAATACTAAGTTTCCACTTTTAGAAAGTTTCCATATATGGTAAGTTTCCATATTTAGAAAGTTGGATTAATCATCATTATTTATGGAAATAAAGTATCTTTTAGCACATTTACCCATTTAGTCCTTGGGATTTCACAACTTTACATTTTATACCCTTTACTTTCCAAAATTACACTTTAAACCTTTTTGTATTCAAAGTCACACATTAAACCCTTAATTTATCCATTTTACATAATGAGTACTTATTTTATTAAGTTATTCGAATGGATCCTCAATTTTTCATAATTTATACTTTAAGTCCCTCAAGTTATAAAAGTTACATATTTAACCCTTTAATTTATAATTTCAACTTTTAATTATTACTAATTACATATTATGCCATTAAATTATCAAAATGACACATAAATCCCTGAATATATTAAATTTCTCCAAACAGCCTTAAGTTTCCAGAAATTACATATTTAGTCCCTCTCTTTTAATTATTTTCAAAACAAACCCTAATTAGGTTTAAAAATACATTTTAATCCTTTAATATGCAAAATTTACACTTGGCACCCTTATCTTATATTTTATTCGAAAAGTACATAGCCCAGAATAAGTTCTAAAAATAACCCACAAGTTTTAAAAGTTACAAAACTCACCCAAAACTTTTTAACCAAATCGTATAAACATAAAATCATAGGATTAAAAACCCTAATCAAAACTAATCCATTTTCAATCATTAAACAATCATTAAACATCATTAAAAATCACCAATACAAGCCCTAATTCTCAAAAATCAGATCGCATGAATTTTCCTTTTTCTTTTTATATGATTTATGCAAAATTCATTAAACCCAAAAATAATTCGAAACAAAGGATTTAGGTTACAATAATTCTTTCCAATAATTTTCCAGGTCATAATACATTATAACAAGCGTATAATAATTTTATTAATAATTATTATGGATCGGAATATATATTTCACAATAAAGCACGTTTTTAGGGTTTTAAATCACGAAATCGATGTAGAGCATGCATGGATCAAATGGAACATTTTAGATGATGTTAATAGGATGTAAGGGACCTGAGAAAAATACCAAACCAATATTCGAACGTGTGGGATAGGCTGTGCGAATTGTTGTGTACGCGTATAAGCAATTCGAACCCATAATGCTCACGCCTTCACCGACGACCTTCCAACCTTGTAAACATTTTTCGTGGGTTGTATATGATGTAAGGATCACAAGAAAAATAAGAAACGAATTTTGTAGAGGTCGAATGATGTATAAACGATTTACCTTGTTTCTTGGCTCGACAAAAAGAAAAGTAGTACCATGATCGAACCAAGCCTCCACAAATCTAAAAGGGATTTTTCTAGTACCTCTTGATGATGATGGATCATAGAAAATTGCTTGAGGATTATGGGGTTGTCGAATGGAGGCTTAGGAATTATTTGTGTGTTTTTCTTCCAATCGAAAATTAGGTTTAGGGAGAAATATGGTATGGATTGATTTTTAAGTGGGGATTGCCGATCCTAGGGGAGGGCTTGGGCCAAAAGTTTCGGCCCTTTAGTTGAGGAAATTGATTTGATGATTATTTTCCATATTTATCAATATTTAAATCATTTAAATAAATATTAAAACCATTTATTATTAATTCGGTCCATAGAGGGGTAATTTGGTAATTTCAAAACTTGTATAAATGTTAAATGTAATTGTTAAAATTATTTGGATACATACTTGTGCATTGTTTGAAGTTTGGGATTTATTTGGAGACTTTAATAAGCTTTTAATTAAGTTTTAACTTGTAGGGGCATTTTGGTCTTTTCACATGTTCTCGGATTTTAGGTGTTACAAAAAAAGAAAAAATTTCGTCCTCGAAATTTGAATTCGCAAAGTTAGACGAAGTCGTAGCAAACCGCAAACGGT
The DNA here is from genome assembly GCA_030686995.1 of Artemisia argyi. Taxonomy (NCBI): domain Eukaryota; kingdom Viridiplantae; phylum Streptophyta; class Magnoliopsida; order Asterales; family Asteraceae; genus Artemisia; species Artemisia argyi. The sequence goes on from CM060703.1 coordinate 122,201,508, forward strand.
CATTACAAACATTCCCACGCTCGGGGAGGTTCTTCCAAAAAGATCTTCAGACCAATTAGTTTCTCATGACTCGTAACTATTGTCAAAACAGTTTCAGATTTCCCAGAAAGGCATATCATATTGAATTTGAATCAAAAGGATGATGTACCAAACATAACGGATGATAATCGAATTCTCCAGGAAGAGGTATAAAATTCATAGGATTTCAACGAATTGATTAGGCGAATCAGATGAGAGTACATTAAATCGTAGTAAACATGGGTGATATAAGGTTTAACTCTTCAGCTTCTCAAATAGTCTCGGCTTTCAGATAACCTTCCAAAGGTAATCTCATAAACAAACAGATCTCGTTTTCTCAAAGTCCACAATCACATATTTTACTTGTAGGACCTTATATATACCAACTTTGTCACAAATATAGAAGATTAGATGAAGAAAGATGGTGACTTGGTGACTTATATGTGATTCGTGTATATGTAGAAAGAGAGATGAAATATGAGAGCTTTTTATTCAAAGAAAACACACACAAATACACACACAAGCACACACCTCAAATGAGCCTTTGAGGTGTTTAAATAGTAAGATACATGAGATGCCCTATGGGCTTTCTATGGGCTTGGGCTTGGACTTGGTTACATGGTTGGATAACTAGGCTTATGAAACATAGCACATAACATATTAGCTTGCCAAGTCCAAGGCCCAATGACTAAACTATTACTAATCTTAACACACGACACAGAGTTACAATATGAGAATGACCATCACTTCATAATACATATTTTTAATGCTAACAATCTCCCCCTAAGGGTTGGTCATTCGAATGATGCTCCACGTGAGTGGGTCTTCCGTGTTCTTTGTCTTTAACTTTGTGTGTCGTTGTAGAATAGTCTTTAGTCTTTGTTCCTTCATGCTTTGTGATCTTTGATAAATGATTTTTCATCGTTCTTTGTTCCTTTGTGATGTGGAGTTATCTGCCTTTCGTCACTTCTGCGTCTGTGGTGGTTGTTTGCCATTCCAACATGCTCATACATCTTCAGTCTTTGTGATTCATGCATTTGTAGTTCCCGTTCTTTCACACAGATCTTTGTCACTTTACTTCTGTAGATTCTTTCATATTGCGTAGAATCTTTCTTTGAACCTTTCTTTGCTTTGATCTTTGTGAGAACTTTCCTTTGACTTCGAGATGCATGTATGAGCATGTGGAATCTGTCGCCATGGAGATGAAGTGTCCCTGCATATAAACAGTTAGCAATAAAACATCCGGTACTTACAGATAAGAATTAGAGATCGTCAACAGCATAGTGTGAAGACTCCTTCTAACCCTTACCAAGGCCGTTCCCATGTCAGATACTCTCGAGAGAGCTTACGAGACCTACTTAGTAGCTCAATGACTGGGTGAGTCGCTGGGGATCACTCCACGACTGTAGACCGTTTGAAACCACCGCGAACACTAAGCGTAACCCATAAAGAATTACCGAAGTGACCTGCTGTCAGGGCTGCTTGATGTTGACCCTGGCAGGAATTTCCATTCAATCATTGAGAATCACAAGTGTGAATCCTCTCATAAATGTTCTGGCAGATTGCTAAGATCTGCGTAGGACTCTAAAGTTTACATCTGGCGTCCTTAATGATGAACAACCAGTGTAGAAATATCATGTGTTCCTATGAGATCTTTTGATGAATCTCGGGGCTCTAGACTCGATAAGTGCACATTTGGTTTCCTATGCGGAGATTAGGGAGAGGTCTCCTGCTTCAATATCAACCATCTCTAAGAGACAGATCGATAGATTACACCGGTTCCCCGTGAGAATGAAACAAGCTCTTTTAAGAGAACTTGAGTGGTTAAGAAGGTTTAGTGCAGTGCGTCACTGGGTCCATGACGTCTTGTCTTCAATACCGGTGTCACATTAGTAACGACCAGTAGCATATGAATTGTACCCGGTGTCTGCCCTAAGGTTGAACATTTGGAGGGCTATTTCTTTTCACCCTTTTTCATAACTTTTCTTTTTAATTCTTCAACCCCTTCTTTCTCCTTTTTCATTTTCTCCTTTTTTCAATCATACCTAAGGACTTCTAATTCTAATCTATTGGATTTGTCCTTGGGTAGATCCCTCCGGCTCTGGCGGATCATAGGACGGTTTTTCCTAACCTTAGTTACCTTATAACTCCATGACTATCCTATCATTGATCACATGAAACCATTTGTTGAAAATCTCTCAAAGTGTTTATGATAATAAAACACATTTTGTTGACACTTCGAGAGTTTTGCATTTCTTTTGAAGGACTCCTCCTTCACATGTGCTCATGTAATTTTAAGAAATTTGCACATGCGAGAGGAGTTTGCACTTTTGAATTGATCCACTTTCAGCGAACATGACCGATTCGAGACACGCTTACATCACTAGTTAGACTAGCTTGAAATTATTACCCGTCCTGGTCAAGTCCAAAGAGAGTCTCTCGATACGATACATTCTACTCAGACAAGTCCTATTCGAGACACGCTTACATCACTAGTTAGACTAGCTTGAAATTATTACCCGTCCAGGACAAGTCTTTTCGATTAATGACATTTTAATCTTCGTCAATTCATTGGTACTTACTGAGTCGAGCTCTTTTGAGATTCTGCCACAATCTTTAAACATCTTTGATCACATTTTAATCATGTCTTCTCCCCCTCAAAAATAGCATATCGTGATATTTTTGATATCAACTGATTAATAAAAAGCTTTTGGAGAGAAAGACAGATTTTGCATGAATGAACATTTTTGTATTTATGAAATACTCCCCCTTAATGATAGCATATTTAAAATTTCTTAAGGGTTTTGAGGGAGTTATCTTGAGCACTAATTTTGAGAGATTTTGAGAAATCTTTTGAACAATCTTGAAAAAGTGCTCAAGAATTTTGTTTGAAAACGAGTTTATGCTTGAAATCTTTTTCGTTTGTTTAGACTCGAACTTTTGGAAAAAGAGTTCATCATTGAACGTACGAGTCCTTGATTTGAAAATAATCAGAAGTCGTCATTGAAGTACGGGTTTCATACTGATGTATACGAAAGCCATTGTGAAGAAACTTTTGAGAAACGACATGTTTTAGAAAAACATTAAAAAGAACTCCCGCTCAAGCATCTGTACATGTCCGTATCATTGTTGAATGACAATTCTAGAAACATACAGAATATTGATTTATACGAGAGACATGTCGTGAGAAGAATATTTTTGGATTTTTTTGATTTTATAATGTTTTTGGATTTTTGAAAATTTTATATTTTTGTATTTTGTGTTTGTTTTTATAAAAGAAATGGAAAATCAAAAATAGAAGATTGAAAGAATGATTTTATAGAATTTACAGAATTTGAACCCTCTGAAGAACTGGGTTCAGAGATAGTTGAAGCACCTGCAACCAAAGACGAAGAGGTTTCACAAATAACAGTGTTAGAAGTACATGAAGCATCACTCTGCGGGTGTTGACTATCAACGGTTGTTGTGGTTTCTACTTCTTTATCCTGAAGATTATCACTATTATTTGTCTTGGTGCAACTATCAAAAATCTTCCCTGTGGGAATCCACCTAAGACCAACTGTTTTAAAAACTTTCCCCGTAGGAATCCACCTAAGGTAAGATCTAGATGTAGTTTTCTTATCAGATGCAGCGGAAGTCTCAGTCTTGGAAAAACTACATTCTTTAGATATCCACCTATTAGGTTTCTTAACCTCTTGCTTCTTATCAACGGGTTTGTTTCGATTTGGTGTCTTAGTGGATTGTGTCTTGACACTTGATTTGGAATTCTTTGTGTTGCATTCTACGTTCCTAGCATACTCTTTTGTGTCACTACTCTTAGATGCAAGCCAATCCCTAGTATTTTGTTGAAAGTTCCTAGGTAATGGTTTACTACTACTAGCGGTGCTTTGGAATCTTGTAGAATTTATCACACTAGGTTTTGCACCTAAAATTCCGTTTTTTTGATGTTGTGCCTTTTTTCTAGCTTCTTCTAGATGATGATTGAGGACCATGTCATTAGAACCAACAGACTCATTAACAGATTTTGTGGTCACATTTGGTGTACTATTCCTAGAAGAGCCAGGTGAAATCACATATTTGTTTCTTTCAACAAACAAATTTTGTTTTTCAACAATCTTTTCCATTACCTTTTCCTTGGGCAAGAATGGTGGAGTGACTGGTTTTGACAAATCCTTTTTCTCATCGACTTTTGGAGCAAACCGTGAAATTGACATTTTTGGTTTTTGAACCGTGTTTGAAACATTTGGTTTCTCCGTAGTCGACGGTTTTGCAAACTTAGTTTCCACACCCTTTCCTTTTATACTAATAAGCTGAACTCTCAAAAGATCATTTTGCTCTTTCATGTCCTTGTAGGCATGCTCATACGACAATTTGTCATACTTGCATTCCTCTGATTTTCGATCAAGTTGTTTGAAAAGTGACATATTTTCTTTTTCAAGTTTTTCAAGAGCATTTTCATATTTGGAAACAATTTCGGAGGTCTCAGCTCTCAGTCTTTCATCGTCTTGAACCGAATATGTTTGTAAAATGATTGACATAATGTCAGTGGTCATAACAGCTTCGAAGAGAGAATCATTTAGGTTTTCCAAAACATTCATGTTTTCACGAGCATCATTAGCTTCGTTTACCAGGGATTTGTGGTCCTTGACAAAGTCGGCCGTTTCTTTTAAAAAAGCTTGTTCAAAATGGATTACCCTCGCACTGATGTTATTCAGTGGGATAGTAATTTCGTTTTCAAAAACTTTTTTCTGTTCAATATGAAAACTGGAATGCCAGTTGTTAATATTGATTGTAGTTTTAGAAGCAACGATGTTTTGAAGTTCTTGAATTCTCTTTTTAACGTCATCCAAAATTTCTCTAGCCTCACTTGTATTAAAAGTGTTGTTTGAAGAAATTTGTTCCATTTTTGAAAGAGATTTGGAAACAATTACTTTCTTAGAAAACATTTTTGAGAATGGTCGTTTTATGGAAAACACAGATGGTTCTTTTTGTGGAACAAAAGTAATTCCCGAAAGTTTGTTCAATTTGTTGTAATCAATGGGTTTCAAATCCTTTTGTTTCATTTTATTTATGCTCTCTTCGACATGTTCAATCGTTTGCACAGAATCCCGAACGACGGGAGGATCATGTTTAGTGTAAATCACATTACCATTATACAAAACATTCTGTTCTTGCTGAGCTTTCTTGAGATTACTGGGGGTGTTGTTACCGAGAGCCACTTTATGTTTAGTATGGTAAACCGGATTAGTTTGATTTGAGATCATTTTTATTGTTTGACTTGACTGACCCGACTTAACCACCAATTCTTCTAAGTGAGCAATCATGTGTTCTGACTCTACGATTTCTGCCAAAAGTTTGTCTTCTTTCTTTGCAAAGTCCTTTTTCAGCTCGTCCCTCTCTTTTTCAAGATTGGTATAAGCTGATTTTTGTTTAGAAAGTTGGTTTTGTAAATCAGAAATTTCCGCGTTTAAAGATTTTATCTTTTTGAAAGAATTAACATCAAGTGTGTCAAACTTGAGTTGCAATTGTTTTTCTCTTGAAACGGAATTTCGATAACCAGTTTCTAATTCAGACAATCTTTTGTTATGAAATTCAAAAGCTTTAACGTTTTCTTTGTAACTCTCAAGCTCAGCGGTCAATTTAACATTCGCGGCCTTAACATCGCGATTGACCTTTTTCACATTCTCAATTTCAATATGACAATTATTCAATAATGATTCAAACAAACCACGTGTTTCCTCATCATTCTCAGCATGCTGTGAAACGAAGCCTCCATTATGATTCACATCTGGAGTCGCTGAAGGAGTATTGCTACTACTTGGCGTATCCAGGAATGTATCATAAGTGGGTACTTGCTTCTCAAAATGCTGTTCCTCATGAGGAGACATATCAAATATATCATTATTGTGACATGTGTTGAAATTTGATACCTCAGAGACTGCATTGATGTCATAGACCGGAGGTGTGTCAGGATCTGTGTCATACTTTGCCTCCTGAAGATTTGCCATAAAAATGCAGTTCGCATCGATATCCTCTATGTCTTCCATGTCATCCATAAGAGCCATAAAGTCATTCTCCTCTGCGTTCAACTGAAATCCTGCCTCTTTCTTTTGTGCCAACATCACTGCTTTCTGCAAGTACGCTGAGTCTCTTTTGTTCGGCTTAGTAGGACAGTTCCTTGCCATATGACCTACACCCTGGCAATTGAAACACTTTACCGGATTACCCTGATTCATATTTCCCAAATTCCCAACTACTGGAGCTGCAACGTTCCTATTCTGATTACCCATTGCCTGATTACCAACATTCTGACCCCTCTGATTTCCAACAAACTGACCCAACTGATTCCCTGCATTCTGACCATACTGATTTCCTGCATTCTGATTCCCTGCATTCAGCATATTCTGATTCCCCATGTTAATTCCAGTGGCATATCCTTGCTGATTCCCATAAACTCCAACCATTTGGCCTGCGTTGCCCATATTGAAACTCGGCTGAGCAATCTGCTTATTGCGAGTGTTCGATGAAATCCTTTGGTTGTTGTTTGTTGGTGTGGAATAGCGTCCTTGGAATGCCTTTGTCAGAAAAGCAAACGCTTGAGTCAGGGCTGTAGTGGCTTCATCATTTTCAGTGAATTCTGGTTCTTGGAATTGTTGGTGTTGCTGTTGTGGAATAACATGTTGTTGTTGCTGTGGGTAGAACTGTTGTTGGTAGACCGGTGTTGGTTGTTGAATGTATGATGGTTGCATGTAGTTGTGAGTGGAAGATGATAATGGTTGTTGTGTGTTCACTGGTAATGGTGTTGGTGTAGTAGCAATTAATGCGAGAGGATCATGATTCTTTGCCAATCTTTCTTTCCTAACTTCATTAGCTTCAGCTTGATTTTGCTTCAGAAAATCATAGAGTTGATCATAGTTCACCTTATGTAAATCCTTTGTTTGATTGACAATTGTAACATAACGACCCCATTCTTCTGGAAGGTTATTGATGAATTTGATGTTTGTTGCAATTGTTCGAGGTGTCAACTTGTTTCTGATTAACTCATTCATCAACGTGCAAAACCTTGTGTAGTATGATTCAATTTGTTCACCTTTAGTGGATGTGAAATTCTCCCATTCTGTAAGAAGTTTGTTCTCAACGTCTTGTTGTCCAATCTCTGTTCCATGACAAATCCTTCTAACACGTTCCCACATAGCATAAGCAGTTTCACAGCTGTCGACCGCAGCAAAGATCTCCCTTGGTAATCCAAGTTGGATTAAATGCATTGCCATATCATCTGCGGCGATCTGCTTCTTGTCTTCCTCTGTGTAATCTGCTTCTGTTTGTTCACGCACGAATGGTTGAGTAGGAGGTGTAGTATTTGGATTGCCTTCAATTTGAACTTGTCTTGGCTGGAATGGTCCTTTTTCAATGGATTGAATCATTAATTTACCATCAGGCTTTGTTTTGATGTAACGAAGCACGCGGCTTGTCCATGGGAGATATCCACCTTTTTCAAGCATAGGAGGTCGGTTTTCCGCACCGGCAGCATGAATGTCTTGCTGAGTTGCCATTGTTGAAGTGTAGATTGATAAAGTTGATTCTTGGATCGTTCCAACGAAATAGGAGTAGAGTTTAAAGTGAGTTGATGCAAGTTTTTATGGTGAAAATTTTGACTGAAAACCTTAAAACCTCAATAACTTCTTCTCGGAGCGTTTTTAGGCCTCGAAACTTCGCCTAATTTAGCGTGTCGTTCTCCTCTGTCTGACGATCGTTTTGACAGCTGATTCGTCGAAAACGGAGTTACGGTTCAAAAGTTATGGCCGTTTGAAGTTCAGTCGTCAAAAATCAACCAAAAGTTCTCGAAAATGTTGTATTCTCGATAATTCACTCAGGTTCTCGATAATTTTTCAAGATTTCGATAAAATCACCCAAGTTCTCGATAATTTTTCAAGATCTCGATAAAATCACCCAATTTCTCGATAATTTTCCAAGATCTCGATAAAATCACCCAAGTTCTCGATAATTTTCCAAGATCTCGATAAAATCACCCAAGTTCTCGAAAAAATGGAAAATTCTCGATAAATTGCAAGATCTCGATAATATCAGAAGTTCTCGAAAAACTATGAAGTTCTCGATAAGTCTGATGTTCTCGAAAATTATGACTTTTTCGAAAACCCAATTTCACAAGAAATTTCGAAATTATACAATTTCGAAATTTAGCCCGAAAGTCGAAGTAATTTCTTTCTTATACAAGAGAGAAAATACCGAGTATCCAATTGTGAGCACGAACGGAGCCTTTTCTTGTGTTCTCGAAAACTGGTCAAAGAGGAGATTGCGAAACTGTGGCAGTTTTTTGATTATGATAAAAGCTCACCCAAATGAAGTTTTTAATCCAAGATTCTTGTACTTCTAAGCTAAAAAACACCAAAACTTGAAGAAAGTTCAAAACTTGATGATTTTTATGAAACTTTTTGAGATCTCGAAAACAAGTACAAAACCAAATTCGAATTTTTTAAGCTATGAAACTTCAAAAAGATTTAAACTTTCTTGTTAGAAAAAGTTTATAACACTAGTTTGTAATCAAAAAAGTGTTAAAAACCAAGAAAAACAAGAAAAGTAAAGAACTTTTCCAAAAAAAACGTGTAGAAAGCCTAAAAAAAACGAAGCCAACAAACCCCAACACTCCTAAATCATTGTTAGGCGATTTATACCACTTGTAGGACCTTAGATATACCAACTTTATCACAAATATAGAAGATTAGATGAAGAAAGATGGTGACTTGGTGACTTATATGTGATTCGTGTATATGTAGAAAGAGAGATGAAATATGAGAGCTTTTTATTCAAAGAAAACACACACAAATACACACACAAGCACACACCTCAAATGAGCCTTTGAGGTGTTTAAATAGTAAGATACATGAGATGCCCTATGGGCTTTCTATGGGCTTGGGCTTGGACTTGGTTACATGGTTGGATAACTAGGCTTATGAAACATAGCACATAACATATTAGCTTGCCAAGTCCAAGGCCCAATGACTAAACTATTACTAATCTTAACACACGACACAGAGTTACAATATGAGAATGACCATCACTTCATAATACATATTTTTTATGCTAACATTACTCATAGTAGATCATAATGAACAACTTCACGAATGCGAATCGTATACGGACAGAAAGCATATCGTTAGATATCGTCAACGGCAGAAATTTCATAATGGAACCTAAGATTCTTATCAGAAGTTGCAAAGATCAGCAAAACACATGTCGAGAGTCCAAACATTTCAAATCGTATATCAAGGACAGCAGATTAAACGTACAGGTAGAATGAACCTAAAGTCTCACTAAACTCAGATGATCTTGATCAGATGTCAGAATTCTAAATCTTCTAAGGCATTCCTCGAAATATCACATGCCCACCATAAGTGCACGTTATATGATGTAAGTATTATCACGTTGGCCAGGCGTCATAATACTGGCATCATATACATATGCCCTCATGCTGGTCATACTTTATCTCAAGTCGTGAACCACACAAACTTATCTAAATCCACTTAGTCCACCTACATTCTCAGAGGTCCAAAATCAAACAACATAACTAAGAGAACGAAATTACTCGAAGAGTAACGGAAATCCGAGAATGTCATTCAAAATTAAGGTACGTCATCAATAGCGTCAATCCTTTACAGAATCATCTCGTCTAAACACAATGTCCGCTTCAAAATCCGTCCACTCAAATACAAATTTCAAAATTTCTTCCAAGTTGGGGTAGCCTGTTTACTCTTGTCCATCTTACCTCATGGTTAAAAGAATTTAAAACTCGAGTCTGGTTCCTCCGGTCTTCAGCAGCTCCTCTTGGTAGTGTGGTATCGTAACGGTAGTCTCTGACGCGATTACTGTGCATCCCTCCATCTGTAGGTCTGCTTCTGCTCTCAATTCATCTTAGTACAACTAAAGTGAATAGAGAAACAAGACTGCGTGTCTTTGACAGGTCTTCTAACATAGCTCCAGGTTTTAAGGTACATGATGTTGTTGTCGACTCCAGGTTGTGTGTTGAATGGTTCGTCTTCTTTGGTCTGGTTGTCTTGGTGCCCAAACTGAAATCTTCACGTGTTGCATGATGTATGATTGAGCACTATTCCAGTTCCTCTCTTCTTCTTATATGCTTCTTCCATGGTAATGCTTGTCGCAACCACCTTCTACTACCCTTCCACCAGTTTTCTAACTCCGATAACGGTCTTCGATCTTGGTCCCTCTTGTGAAAGCTTTGTCTTCACATTATACAGGGTAGTGTTGTCTACTATGCTTTCTGAGCGTCAATCAAATTTCCCTTCCAGAACAAAGGGTCATCTCACCAATAATCTCTATGTTCTTCTTTCGTTTTAGAACACAACATAATGTCATACTATGACAATTTGTCCAAAACATGCGAAAAGATGATTATTCTAGCCAACACCATTGGCATCATTCAAGCTCATAAATGTTATAACGAGTGCAAAGGCAGCTTCAGAAATCATCTCAAGGAGTTTTCACATCGCCTTCTTTCTTCTTCAAGAACTGAAATACCTCACAAAGGTTACTCTCGGTTAGTTAACTCTCTTCTTAGAAGTTCTTGTGGTTGCTTCTTTAGTGATTCAAATCTAAAATGGTGAAATCAGATGCGGAGTTTCAAAGGAAGGCCAAATTAATTATTGATACTCGGAAATAGATAATGATTAGTGATAGTGGTACGTTTAAGTTCACGATAGTCGATACGTCATTGCATACTTCTCTTGTTCTTCTTCATAAACAAACATGAGTATCCAAAGAGAATCACAAAGGGTTAACAAAAATCATACTCCATCAGCTCCTTCAATCTCTCAACTTCTATGGCACCATGGTTTCTTCAACTGAGATCAGTTCAAAGGAGTACCAAAAAGGTTCATCAGAGAATACCGAAAAATCTTCGTACAACAAAATATTTTCCAATAGTCGAACTTTCTAAGGGTTGATAATAATGGTTTTCAGGAAAGACTTGATAATCATATGAGTTCGGGGTTGGTGTTTCCATAGTGGCAGAAATTTTAGTAGATGTAGAGAATCATCATAACGAAATAGGGTGAAGCAGATTTTTAAGCTCACATTTCAGATATGGTAGTCTATGGTATCTTCACGAATAGTCATTCGGTCCAAAAGACCGTACAATCAAACATATCAAGGTCAAAGGATTTCATAGAGTGAATACCGTCGTCAAATCATACAGATAGTTCACATATCAGAGTCAAGTACATGGTTCAACAAAAATGTTGGGATGGATAAACGAACAGTTCAATGTGTGGGAATTTCGTTTAGCTTCTTAGCATAAGCGACAGGTAGGATGTGTATCATTGGTAATATGAACATCGTATAATTGTCAATTGTGAGATGTACAGAATCTCAGTTATCAGCATCATCATGCTTAGTTAACAGATCCATACAAAGATAGTCTTTACATCATACCCTTCCAAAGGAAATGGTTGGCAGGACAAGGTTCATCATTCAAGGAGAGGAAACAAAACGTCTTATATTCGTGGTTCATAATTACCAGGATTCTCATAGGAGTAGTAATGGATCATACAGAGTTAAGTAGTATCGGGTGGTACATTCATACCCATCATAAGTAATGAATTTACAGAATGTATCGAACACATTGTGGTTGAATGACCTATGATGTGGTCGAAAAGATGTCAAACAGCTTATCAACAAATCGGAGGCGGAGATCAAAATCTGAAGGTGAAACTTAAATGTGTAAGGTATCCAGGTAGCTTTCCGAGGTATTCCAAACTTACTCGGTTACTAAGCTTAAGTTGCAAAACTTCTAACTTCTGAAACAAAGGTCCTTATAAGGCTTATCTAAGAGCAAAGGCACGATCAGAGTGATGCGGAAGCAAATGATACTTACATAAATGTCTTAGTCTACCCATTCCTCACTGGTAATAACTTGGGTTCCTATGGGGAATCCTAAGGTAAAGTTTCAAAGGTTGTCTTATGAGCGCCTACAGTGGAAACTTAGGGGTCCAAACTTCACAGGTCAAGGGTAAATGTATTACGAATCGCAGCCTGGTCTCTGATACCATAATTGTAACACCCCAACCCGATAAGGGTAGAAGTATTACATTACAGTGACATATCAGAACAAACACAAGCATATGATTTATACATACAAAAGAAATTCAGGGTTTACAAATGGAAAATCTGATACTACAAGGTTACAAAAATAAATACTAAGTCTAATGAGGTGAAACTTCTTCTAATCATCTCTAGTCCAGCGTAACTATCAAAGCATAGTCTTCTAAGTCCAGTCACACTCTCTTCCCATAACCCAGCTTCCTACTAAAACCTGCCGCAGGAAAAGGAAATGCGGCTGAGCTTAAAAAGCCCAGTGAACAGATACATATACAAAGCAATGATAATGAAACAGAACTGAAATATAGTGCATTGGGGAAATAGAATAAGGAATAGATAAAAGAGTAATAGAATAGAAAGAAGAAAGGATAGTCATCTACCACGAGCCCAGAAACTCAAAGTCAATCTCAACATCATAATCTCAAAGTCATAATCACACAATCAGAGGGGATACCTCTCAGGCAACCAGATAATATGAGGGGTGTCCTCATGTATCATAAGGGTGGAGTAGCTAGCTCCCAGAAATTGTGAAAGGCATGTATAGCACACAGTACCAGTCACCAGACAGATATCATAAACATAATCATAGTTAAATCCACTAAACAGATCAGATCTAGGATGCATCCATACGCCCCCACAGAAATCAGATTGGCCATAATAAATCATATCATAAGTGTGCACATAATATAACAGAAAGGGGACGGTGTAGCCAAATCACTAGGGCCACACACTAGTCATGCCGGTGGTGCATCACAGACACGCCTATGGTACCTCCATAGGTAGGGAAACAGAAATGGCTCGGGTATCAAACTAAGAGTCAGGTCTCATATCATAAAAAAAAGGTCATATAGCAAAGGTTTATCTCAAAGTCATGATATCAGAAGTCATATCAATGGTTCAGAATATCCAAGGTTCATTTCCAAAGGTTCATTTCAAAAGATTCGTTATTAAGTTTCGTAGGTTCAAAATAAAATGTGAAAGAGTTAAGAGAAAATAGATTTAAAACTTTAATAGTTATTTACCCATTTCATCTCAAAGATCTCCCTCTTTAAACATTCTTCATAAAAGCCAATTAATCCTTCCTTAAAAATGGTTTCGTTTCAAAATCATAAAGTGTCATTTCAAAACAGTTTCCTTCCATAACATCAAGTTATCTTTTCAAAAAGTTTTCATATCAAATCATCATAAAAGATGAACCAGAGATATCGGATATTCAAGGGTCAGAAATCATAGCAACGAAATCAAATCAGAAGCTAACATATCAAAGCTTAACAGAAATCAAGGGAAGTTCACAACAGAAGGAAACATAGCAATGGCTTGGGGAATCTTAACTGAATCATAGCTCAAAGTCATAAGAAGAATATAGGAGCCTTTACTGAAGAGGCAGAGTATCCGTACCTTATTGCAAAGCACAAATGAAACAAACACAGAAATGGAAAGGGCTCAAGATCTCTCCTTCTTCACACCTAGAGGAGAAGAGGGGGAATCATAATTCATTCTTTAAATGCATATCTTTCCATTTTAAGTAACTTTCCATTTTTAGCCGGTTTCCATAAATACTAAGTTTCCACTTTTAGAAAGTTTCCATATATGGTAAGTTTCCATATTTAGAAAGTTGGATTAATCATCATTATTTATGGAAATAAAGTATCTTTTAGCACATTTACCCATTTAGTCCTTGGGATTTCACAACTTTACATTTTATACCCTTTACTTTCCAAAATTACACTTTAAACCTTTTTGTATTCAAAGTCACACATTAAACCCTTAACTTATCCATTTTACATAATGAGTACTTATTTTATTAAGTTATTCGAATGGATCCTCAATTTTTCATAATTTATACTTTAAGTCCCTCAAGTTATAAAAGTTACATATTTAACCCTTTAATTTATAATTTCAACTTTTAATTATTACTAATTACATATTATGCCATTAAATTATCAAAATGACACATAAATCCCTGAATATATTAAATTTCTCCAAACAGCCTTAAGTTTCCAGAAATTACATATTTAGTCCCTCTCTTTTAATTATTTTCAAAACAAACCCTAATTAGGTTTAAAAATACATTTTAATCCTTTAATATGCAAAATTTACACTTGGCACCCTTATCTTATATTTTATTCAAAAAGTACATAGCCCAGAATAAGTTCTAAAAATAACCCACAAGTTTTAAAAGTTACAAAACTCACCCAAAACTTTTTAACCAAATCGTATAAACATAAAATCATAGGATTAAAAACCCTAATCAAAACTAATCCATTTTCAATCATTAAACAATCATTAAACATCATTAAAAATCATCAATACAAGCCCTAATTCTCAAAAATCAGATCGCATGAATTTTCCTTTTTCTTTTTATATGATTTATGCAAAACTCATTAAACCCAAAAATAATTCGAAACAAAGTATTTAGGTTACAATAATTCTTTCCAATAATTTTCCAGGTCATAATACATTATAACAAGCGTATAATAATTTTATTAATAATTATTATGGATCGGAATATATATTTCACAATAAAGCACGTTTTTAGGGTTTTAAATCACGAAATCGATGTAGAGCATGCATGGATCAAATGGAACATTTTAGATGATGTTAATAGGATGTAAGGGACCTGAGAAAAATACCAAACCAATATTCGAACATGTGGGATAGGCTGTGCGAATTGTTGTGTACGCGTATAAGCAATTCGAACCCATAATGCTCACGCCTTCACCGACGACCTTCCAACCTTGTAAACATTTTTCGTGGGTTGTATATGATGTAAGGATCACAAGAAAAATAAGAAACGAATTTTGTAGAGGTCGAATGATGTATAAACGATTTACCTTGTTTCTTGGCTCGACAAAAAGAAAAGTAGTACCATGATCGAACCAAGCCTCGACAAATCAAAAAGGGATTTTTCTAGTACCTCTTGATGATGATGGATCACAGAAAATTGCTTGAGGATTATGGGGTTGTCGAATGGAGGCTTAGGAATTATTTGTGTGTTTTTCTTCCAATCGGAAATTAGGTTTAGGGAGAAATATGGTATGGATTGATTTTTAAGTGGGGATTGCCGATCCTAGGGGAGGGCTTGGGCCAAAAGTTTCGGCCCTTTAATTGAGGAAATTGATTTGATGATTATTTTCCATATTTATCAATATTTAAATCATTTAAATAAATATTAAAATCATTTATTATTAATTCGGTCCATAGAGGGGTAATTTGGTAATTTCACAACTTGTATAAATGTTAAATGTAATTGTTAAAATTATTTGGATACATACTTGTGCATTGTTTGAAGTTTGGGATTTATTTGGAGACTTTAATAAGCTTTTAATTAAGTTTTAACTTGTAGGGGCATTTTGGTCTTTTCAAATGTTCTCGGATTTTAGGTGTTACAATCATCCTCCACAGACGACTCTTCATTTGCAATCAGATGACGCCTCCTTTTGGAAGTACCAAGGGCATCATCCTCTCCCTTGCGCTACAGATTCTGCGCTACCCCCTGAGGCTCTACTACCTCCACGCTGTCAGAAGATTCAGCTCGCAACTTCTCCACATCTTCAGACTCCACAGTGGGAGCCACACTCTGTACTGGCATCACAAGAAGAGGGGGTGAATATTCATGACCAGCTGGCCTCAACACAGTCAGATGCCCAGCAGTCGCATCCAAGAGCGGTTGCTCGTTCTCCCTCAGAGGGCGCATGCCAACAGTCACCTGTTTTGGCTTCTCAAGCTTCACAACTGCAAACAAATCCATCTCTGCACAACACATAAACAAATAACAAAACACAGGTTAGTTATTACAAGTGCGCATACAGAAAAACTTACATTATTTGAAGCGAACAATTAAAAGGGATGAACACCCACCCCAGCCTTCCTCATCAATGAAGGTTGGCACTTCGTCAGCACCAAGGAAATAGTTGCGACTCAACCCCATGTGCACCAAAAACTCCTCAGGATAAGGGTTAATGGGGATGTGGTTGGCATCAATAGTCTGCGCATCTGCCAAGCTATACGAACCGGGTGCGGGGCGCCCATGCCTCGACAACGTTTCTTGAGTATAAAACTTAAATGGTGATGGAAACACCACATCATCCACCCAGAAAAAATACTCCCTCCAATGCCTCAGGGAATCTACCTTCTCGGTATAACACTAAAGGCTCCCTGCGCACTTCGAAAAGGATACCCATCCATGCGACCACGTTGTGTGGTAAAACGCACGGAATAGGTCGACAGTTGGGTCTATTGCAAGTAAACGACAGTTTACTTCAAAATTTGATATCTTCGCCGCACCTATACAGTGCAGCTGAGAGATATGAAGGCGATAGAAATTGAGCACGTTACTAAAAAATATGGATATTGGTACGCGATAGTTAGCGTACTCAAAGAAGCGTGTGTATAACCCTATCTTCCCTTCGGGGAAATTAGCAATACACGCATCGACTTCCGGAGCCTCTGGATGCACATCCAGAGGAATGAAGTAATCAGATGAGAACTAACGCATGTCATCCTCATCCATCGCAGAGCGAAACACCTCTAATTGAGCAACCATTTTTACAGTATTACAAGATCTAATAGGATGCGCACACGGAATTACCTAATGAAACAGTTGATTTCTTTAAAAAACGCTTTGCAGAAATAAGAAATGGTGAATATGTGTTTTTTACTGTGTGTTTTTGGTAAAAGAGAGGCGGTGACTCTTATATAGTACATCCAAAAACCCTAGACGACGGCCACGTGGATCCCACTCATAAAACGTGTGGCTGGAATACAAAATGGTACATGCACTTTTTCCCGTTTTCCAAGGAACACGTGGACGCATCCCCCGTTTTCCGAGGCACTTTTTTGAAATATCTCGGATTAGATACATATTTCCTCATATTGGGCGGCAAATTTCTAAATTTGTCCCGCCACGCTTACCGCTGTTCTCACTAGTCTAGCATCCGTGGCTACGAGCCGCGCACACTAGACTAGGGGGGACATGATGACGTATAGTCTATATTTGGGCCACGAGCCCAAATGATAAACATCACTAAGGCCCAAAACCACCATGAGTGGGCTATTATAACTTGGGCCGCATTGATAATGGGATTGGGCTCACGTAGACCCAAGCCCAACCAAACTTCCCGGGCATAGATAAGGATCTCCTAATTACGGAATAGATATCCTTAAACCGGATAAGCACCACGCGTGCGAAGAGTAAGGAGCAAGAAACCTATGAGGATTCTACACCTATATAAGGAATGACATAATTCTCATTAAAGGTACGATTCACAAACCCTAAACTCTTTACGAGAACCCTAAAAACCAATTACTTACTCTCACGCCGGAGGATAATCGTCGAAGACAATCCCACGATAAGCCTAACAGTGTTTGTTTATTTTCTTAGTGCGCAGGTTTCAAGCATTAAGAAGCGGATTGGTACGAGAGCAAGAGCCCAAACTAGGAACGCCCAACTTTATATCAACAGTAGCCCAAACCATTGTCATGATAGCCCACTTCGTGGCAGGCTTGGGCATTAGTAATGTTTATTAAGCGGGTGCGTGACCCGAGTATAGACTATACGTCATCAAAGGTGTTAGATACGTTTTCCTGCTGATAGCTTCTGTCAATAGTGTTTATATCAGTGGAATGTGTATTCATAAGTATGCTACTAACGCTCATTCAAACAAGGCAGATGATTAATCAAGAGATAATACAGGAAAAACAAAGTTTTATTCATATTCATCAAAGGTACAAGAAGGATGAAGTTACAAGATACTGAAATTAGCAGAACAATTATAAACCAAACACCCAGCCTATCAACCCTGACACCACTACTATACTTTCCCTTTTCCCTTCCCTATCACCTATGCAACCTTGTTCTTGCCCTTGTTCATAGTGAAGGTCTCAAATTGTTGGGGGACAAGGCAGCCCAATCACCACTTCTCTTGCACTTGGCATAAGAGGATTTGACCTTCTTGGTCTTGATGGTGGTCTTGGACGGGAGGATTGGGGTATCTCCGGTGTTGAGGGAGGATTGTAAAAGCCGTCATCTTCATCTTCATCGGAAGAGGTACAAATGAAGGGTGACACGAGTTCACGCGGAGGTGGTTGATATGAGATCCAAGGATTGGGATCCTCAGAAGATTCTGAGGACCTTGAAGGGTTGGGGGCTCTACTTGATGAACCCACATCATGTTTCTTCTTCTTGGCTTGTTCCTTTGTGAGACCTCTCAGATTGGTTGGAACTTAGAATGGTGGTGGAGATGTCAATGATTCAGATGAATCAGAGGAGTCATTAGAAATATTGATCACACTTGGTTTGGATTTCATGGTTGCTTTTAAATGTAGGGTTATGGTATCTAATTAGGGATTTGGATTGCAAATGTGGTTGGTGAGATTTGGGGATTTTTACCCCTATTTATAAGCCCAATTATGCCTCGTGTTTAGAAGAAGTTGTTGACTATTAATGCTAGGCGGTTGAAACGTAACTGGGAAAGAAAGTTTGACTAACGCAAGAGATTTTTACTGAATAATGGTTACCTCTGATGGAGTGTTTCTGCTATTTGACCATATGATTTCTGCTGATTGACTTGATTTCTGCTGTTGAGTCAGTTTTATGTTTCTTTTGGGAATTTATTAAAGTCAAATATTGGTCAAAGATTGTTTCGACAATTCTTGCCAATTACATTCCACTCACAAATAACCTAGACGTGCAAATCCCACTCACAAATAACTGATTCCTTCTCCATATAAACTCAAAAACCATTTCAAAACCTCTCAGCATCCAAAACCGACTCTCTCTTATCATTTAATGGCAGAACTGTTATTCAAAGGTGATCATAACAAACAAGCTTTCTTAGGTAGAGGTAAAGGGGAACCTCATTATGTTCAGATGATGAAGTTTCTCCAAAGGTCAAAGATTCACTTTGCTTTAACCCAATAACCTGACATTATATATGAATCCTTGATTACACAATTTTGGGAAACGGCTCAAGTGAGGTCTATTGAAGAAGGACCAACGGAGATTGTGGCAACTATTGATGGAGAAGAATATGTAGTTACAGAGTCCTTAGTTAGGGCTCAATTACAGCTTGATGATGAAGGTTGTGAACATGAGGTACCTAAGGAGGAGATTCTTTTGGGTCTTCAGGCTGTTGGATATGCTGGAAATGGGAAGGTCTAGTACAAAAATCAATTTTCCCCTAAATGGAGATTCCTGACACACACTCCGCTTCAGTGTATGAGCTATAAGTTTGGAGGTTGGGATCAATTCTCCACAGCTATTGCTTTTGCCATTATGTGCTTATCTCAGGGTAGAACTTTTAATTTCTCTAAGTACATATTTGATGAAATGATTCAAAATGTTAAGGATATTAAACGTAAATTTTTAATGTATCCTAGGTTTCTTCAAATAATTTTAAGTATTCATACCAATGGCACTACCCATATGCCTGTAAAGAGGTTGTTTAGCGAATTATTTGCTTCTATGCAAACAAAATATAATGGGGACCATAGGCCTTTACTACCTGCTATGTTGCCTGATGGCAAGGCAGCTGCTGATGCAGCTGCTGGTGGTCAAGAACCTGCTGATGCTAATGCACCAGTAGATTCTGCTGAGGGTCCTTCACTTGCTCCTGATGCAAGTGCATCAGCAGCTGCTGATGCCCAACCACCACCATCTCCAAAGCCATCCATGCCTAGACCTCCCACACCACTACCCTCACCTGGTGTTGATGCTCCTACTAAGCATGTGGCACCTGAGGTTTCTGGCCCTGACCAACCTGTACACTCCCCACAGATAACAAGACTTGCCACACCCAGTCCCTTAAGACCTACTTTTGAGGAGTATGAGGACTTAGATGCAGGGTTTTATCCTTCTCCTGTCAGGACCAATGATGCTCCCAATACCACAGATATACCTGCTGGTGGAGCTGAAGGTCCTGTTACTCTCACCTCCATGTGTACTTTGCTTAATGATTCGTTGTGTTTTGGTGTGTGCAAAAACAATTTTATCAAAATATCAACAAACGTGAAGTCAATGTTATCGTGAGACAACAAGACGTGGAGAATTACAAGTAAACCTTTTTTCGGAAAAAGATTATCTCGTAAACTCGTGAAAGTGATATTTATTTGTGAGACCGGGAAGTGATTTCCCAGGTCGTACCCCAACGAGGTGTGAATGGAAAGTTTCGTGAAAAGATCGAGATTAAAACCTTGTATGTTTGGTTGTGAAAGATTATTTAGTTTTGTGATACGTTAAATTAACGAAAAATAAGAATTAACGAATGAAAATGAGATAAACGTAACTTAAATGGGAAAATAAACTAGGGAATGCTAAGGAATATTTAAACTTCCTAAAAAGCTACGGGAAACATGTTAGGAAAAACGGGGAATCCTAAAACGCAATCTAGATTTAAAAACGCGAATGTTAATTAAAAATTACGCGAGTGCGCAAAATAAAAAGTGAAATTTATGCTACACTAGTCCTACGGGGTTCAAATTAGTTTTCCTACGTTCTAAACAACAAAAGAAAATTTTGAAAAAAAGAAATTTTTTTTTAATACAAATTCTATTTATTGTGAATTAAATGTTGTTTACATTAAACTAAATTAAAATAAATATTAAATTAACTTTGAAAACTCAGAAACTTTTTTGGAAACTAACTTATACTAATACTAACTTAAGAAAAATGCTAAATCATAATAAGCTCTTATAATTAAGCTATAATAAGCTCAAATCAGTGTAATAAGCAAAATGGACAAATCCTATATGAATGAATTAAAGTGGGAAACAATAATGGAACTGGTGCCCCAGAGCAGATGGAAGGGGGCTTTGTGGTTGTTTCTGTGTGTGCATGAGGTCCTAGGTTCGAGCCCTACTTTTTGCACTTTTCTTTTTTTATTTTTTTTTTCAATTTTTCCTTTACAAAACTAAATACCAACAAAAATAAACTAACTTTTGTGTAAAGGCTTTTGCTGGAAAGCTTTTAGAACAGCTTATTTATGCTTCAAAATTCAACAGTTGGTGTTTTAAGGTTGTAAGTGAGCTTTTGAAATTGTAGCAACCAACCACAATAA
Organism: Artemisia argyi; assembly: GCA_030686995.1. Classification (NCBI taxonomy): domain Eukaryota; kingdom Viridiplantae; phylum Streptophyta; class Magnoliopsida; order Asterales; family Asteraceae; genus Artemisia; species Artemisia argyi. The sequence goes on from CM060703.1 coordinate 122,222,714, forward strand.
GCCAAAAAGCTCAAATGAGCATTTTTTCAAACTAAACAACAAGAAAGAACAATCCAACAAGCAATAATAACAGTTATAGAATCCAAGGATTAAGAATCAAATAAGCATCAGCTTGTTCAAGAACAACAACAAGTAGCAGCAGCAGAAACAGAAAAATAGGCAAAAAAAAGGTTCAAAATAAGCAATCCAAGTAGTACTTGAGGCAAACTAAAAACTAATCTATGAAGATGACCTAGAGGGCTATCTAAAACTACAAATAACACAGCTTTACACCTACAATTGATCAATCTATGGCCACTTGAAGTTTGTCCAAAACTGGGAAGCAGGGGAGATCTCAGTCAATCAACCAACTTCCAACTCAATTTTCTATGATCAAACCACTTTCAAACTCTATTTTTCCTTTTGGAATCTATGCATAAGCTGGCAAAATGTCTAAATCAACTAAACTTACTTATTTCCATCTACTAATAAAGGCTAGAACTTGATTTGAAAATGTTGCAAAAACTGAGTATGCAACTTTGACTTTTCAAGTATTTTTGAGAGTTTTGACTTTTATGAGATTTGGCTGACTTTGATTGATCAATTAGTGTTTATAAACCCTAAGTTAACCTAAAGCAAGCAAGCTATACTATTTTTGAAGCCAATTTGAGCATATGCCACTCTAATACACCAACAGTAAACTGCCAAAAGGTTTTACAAGAGGATTTGACTTTTTCACAAATAAGTGACCAATTGATTAGTCAATTTTGGCTATAGTTAGCTTAAGAACACAATACTAACAAACTTTAACCACTACTAACAACAATAACACAAAACACAAGCTTGTTCCAAACACGCCTAACATGGACTGTTTTTGTGATTTTCAAACTAAGTTACCAAATTAACATACAATCTTGATAAAATGACTATTACTGAGCATTTATAAACTCAAATAAACAGGTTTACACAATCTAAGACAATTAATATCACTTAACATTCAAATTAGGAAATCTTGGGAAAATTTCTTACTTGACATCCAAGCTAGAGATTACTGAGAACCAAGAACCAAAAGAACACCCTATTGTCTCCCATGAGACTCGAAACCATCTTCAATATCATCTGGATCTGCTTCTCTTCTTCCTTGCTTCTTATTTTTTTATTTTTTTTACTTAGCTATTTTTCTGTTTTTCTTTTCCTTTCTATTTTCTTGCTTTCTTTTGATTCAGACAAACTCACCAACACTTAAGAAACATTTTAGAGCAAAAATTAAGAGTATTTAGATTAAATATGAAGTAACTAGAAAAATGGAGGTAAAATCGAATTTAAATCAAACTTGGATTAAACTTCAATTAAACTTAAAATTAAGTAGTACAGTACTAAAATAAGAGAGAAAACAGAAAATTAAGCTAAGATTGGATGCCTCATTAGGGATTACAAGGTTCCCATTTATACTCGAAGTGAGGTAGGTACAATTTCTTCTCTCTTGTGCTTCATCCTCTGAAATTAGGGTTTCACAATCCTTCCTTGAACCTTGCGTGTTGATCCCCACCCTTGAATTGTAGTATCATTAATCCTAGTCCTAGAATCAGTTTTGGCGCCAAAATATTATTTGAGTGGATTGGTGAGCTGGAGGGGGTTAGGTATGGAATTTTAAGGAGGGGGAGGGTGAGTGGGATGGGGAGCTGTGATTTGGGTGCTTTTGAGGTGGTAGGGGAGGGCTGCAGAGGTGATGGTGAGGGACTGGGTAAAACGGGGATGGGGGAGAAGGGTGTTGGTTGACTGTGTTTGACCCATACGGTTTATTTATTAAACGTAAAAGTGAGTTGGGCTTGGGGAAGTTTTGGGCCAAAGGTGGTGATGGGTTTAGTTTTAGGTTAGTGGTATTAGATTTAGTAGTAGTTTAAGGTTTGTGGCCCAAGGACTTAAAATGCAATTGCTGAATTTTCGAGGGACTAGTTTAAGTTATGAATTTCCAAGGTCCAATTTGTCATTTTCCTTTGAAGTGTAATTCCCGGGGCCATTTTTGCCAATTTGCCAAACTTGAGGGACCAAACTTGTAAAATTCTGAAAATGCAATATGAGGATCAATCTTGTCATTTTAGGATTGTTGGAGGGCTTTAGTTGAATTTTCTTCATGAAATTCTCTCCAGGGGCCATTTTTGACATTTTCTGAAAGTACAGGGACCAGTCTTGCCAAATGTGGAATTCCAGGGACTAAACTTGTACACTTTTGAAAACTTTTCACCCAAAGATCATTTGTGATATCTTTTGACTTTTAAAGAACTTGGGTTGACTTTTCTTTTAAAATAAATGCTCAGGGACTAGTTTTGTCAAGTTTTGAAAGTTGGGGGACTGAAACTGCCAATTATGCAAACTTTGTTCATTTTTCACTTGTTTTCAATCATTTTACATTTGAAATATATAAAACACGATCTTTGGGATATTTTCTGTATTTTGATGCGTTTTTGAGTGTTTTAAAAAGTTTTGCAGTTCATATTTGACCAAAAATGATGAGTATTTACACACTCATCAATCTCCCACACTAAACTATTGCTAGTCCCTAGCAATCTTTTGTGAAAATTAATGGATTTGAAGTCTCTTTACCAAAATCCATTACTTCTGGAGTAGCCAAATGTTTCGGTTCAAGTAAGAACTATGGTACACCGATAACCATATGATTTTGAGAAAACCATAAGCTTCCAACGGTTTTGATTTGTCTTTACCAGGAGCCGTTTACTTCTGGACTAGCCAACTCTTAATGGAACACAGTCATCATCTTGGTGAGTTGATTACCAATTATGGTATTCCACTGCCTTTACCACAAGCCATAACCTTGCGGGCTAGCCAAATCTTTTACTTTTCAGGATATGGTGAGTTGAATACCATACAATTTTTGGCAAATTGCAAACCATAAACGGATTTGAGATATCTTTACCAAGAGCCGTTTGCTCCTGGATTACCCAATCCTTATGTTAGACGTGGTGGACTAATAACCTTTTGTTGTGTAAGTCCAAAACACTTCCACTAAAAAAATTTTGGCCCAAAACGGGGGTATTTTGGCACAAAAGTGATTAAATTAGCCAGAATTTACCCCCCCCCCCCCCCCCCCCCGCCACACTTAGAAGTGAATATTGCCCTCAATATTCAAAGTACCGGCTATTATGCCAATATTTTGAAATGTAAAAAGTTTAGATTTGGGCAAGTGTGGGAAAACATTTTTTTTTTTTTTTTTTTTTTTTAGTGTGGGTAATCCCCCACACTAGTTTTTAGAAAAGAGGAAGAAGTTAGAAAGATGGGTGAAAACCCATGGTGTGCTACTATTTTTGTTTACCGAGTCGCTAGCTTGACTCGACCCCGAATTCATTGGTCCATGGGGAAAGTTTGGAGATCCAGAACAACCACGGGTGGTATGTCCCCTCCAACGTAGTGCTTCAACCGATGCCCATTCACTTTAAAATTTGGACCGTCATTTTGAGATAACTCGACGGTACCATAAGGAAAAACTTTGGCAATGGTGAACGGTCCAGCCAGCGGGTTTTGAGCTTACCCAAAAATATCTTCAATCTAGAATTAAAAAGAAAGACTTGGTCACCAACGTTGAAAACGCAGTTCTTGATTTTGGATTCATGAATCTTCTTTGTTTTCTCTTTATAGATTAAAGAGTTTTCGTAAGCTTGATCACGAAGTTCATTAAGTTCATTGAGTTGAACTTTCCTATGATCACCCGCAAACTTAAGATCGAAATTAGCATTCTTTAAAGCCCAATAAGCTTTGTGCTCGAGCTCAATCGGTAGATGACATGCTTTTCCATGCACAAGCTTATAAGGAGTACACCCGATGGGTGTTTTATAAGCTGTGCGAAAAGCCCATAGAGCGCCATCTAATTTGTCCGACCAAGAGGCACGGTTTTCGCCTACGGTCCTTTCAGGAATTCTTTTCAAACCACGGTTTGAAACCTCAACTTGCCCACTCGTTTGTGGGTGATACGCGGTAGCAAGTTGGTGAGTGACACCATACTTGAGCATGACTTTTGCAAATTGGTCGTTGCAAAAGTGAGTACCGCGATCACTAATGATAGCGCGGGGAGTTCCAAACCTAGCAAATAGATATTTTAAAAATTTTACCACTACCTGGGCATCGTTGGTTGGGAGAGATTTGGATTCGACCCATTTTGACAAATAGTCAATGGCCTCGAGTATGTACTGGTCCCCTCGTGAAGACGGGAATGGCCCCATAAAGTCTATGCCCCAAACATCGAAGATTTCACAAACTTGGATGACATTTTGTGGCATTTCATCCCGTTGTGTTATCTTTCCTTGATGTTGACACGAGTCACAAGATTTGACTAAGTCATGGGCGTCGTTGTAAATTGTGGGCCAATAAAAACCGGATTCAAATACTTTTCGAGCGGTGTAATTCGGGCCATGATGTCCCCCGGTGGGTCCATTGTGACAAGCCTTAAGAATTTCCATGCTTCATGGCCATGAACACACCTACGAATGACTTGGTCCACACAAATCTTGAATAAATAGGGGTCGTCCCAAAAGTAATGATTAAAATCTTTGAAAAAATTGTTCTTTTGGTGGGACGACATACCTTTCACAACGAAATTCCCCACATGATAGTTTGCAAAATCGGCAAACCATGGGGTACTAGAATCACCACGACAGGAAATCACATTAAGTGTCTCGAGAGGAAACGTTTCATTTATTTCCTTTTTCTCAAGGGCACTTTGATGAGGATTTTCCAATCGGGAAAGATGGTCAGCAGTGAGGTTCTCGGCTCCTTTTTTATCACGAATAATGATATCAAATTCTTGTAGGAGGAGAACCCAATGGAGCAATCTCGGCTTTGCATCTTGTTTGGCAAAGAGATATTTGAGAGCCGAGTGTTCCGTGTACACTATGCATTTAGTCAAGATTAAGTATGTTCGAAACTTCTCAAACGCATACACTACGGATAGTAATTCTTTTTCCATTGTGGTGTAGTGAGCTTGGGCTTCGGTCAAGGTTTTGCTTGCATAATGAATCGGCTGAAAGTGTTTGGTTTTTCGTTTCCCCAAGACCGCACCTATGGCAAAGTCACTTGCATCACACATAAGTTCAAAAGGTAGGTCCCAATCGGGGGCAACTAGAATTGGTGCCTCGGTAAGCTTTTTCGTGAGAGTTTGAAAAGCTTCGATGCACTCATCAGAAAAGACAAACGGAGTTTCTTTTTCAAGAAGTCGGGTCATGGGCCTATCTTTCTTCAAGAAATCTTGAATGAATCTACGATAGAAACCAGCATAACCCAGAAAACTCCGAACACCTTTAACAATTGTGGGAGGAGGAAGTTTAGCAATGACATCGATTTTAGCTTTATCAACCTCAATCCCGCTCTTAGAAATCTTATGGCCAAGGACAATGCCTTCCTTGACCATGAAATGACTTTTCACCTAATTTAGACTAAGATTTGTATCTTCACGTCTTTGAAGCATTTTGTCTAAATTGGTGAGACATGATTCGAATGAATTCCCAACGACTGAAAAATCATCCATGAAGACCTCCATTGTTTTCTCGATCATGTCATGAAAAATGGCCATCATGCATCTTTGAAACGTGCCCGGAGCATTGCACAAGCCAAAAGGCATGCACCGATAAGCAAATGTTCCATATGGACACGTAAAAGTCGTTTTCTCTTGATCTTGAGGATCGATGGGAATTTGGAAATAACCTGAAAAACCGTCAAGGAAACAATAGTATTCGTTTCCCGCCAATCTTTCGAGCATTTGATCCATGAAAGGTAGAGGAAAGTGGTCTTTACGGGTGGCGTCATTCAACTTTCGATAGTCCATGCAAACACGCCAACCCGTTACCAATCGAGTAGGAATCAACTCATTATCTTCATTTTTAACAACCGTAATACCACCCTTCTAGGGCACACAATGAATCGGACTCACCCAAGGACAATCCGATATAGGGTAAATCAAACCGGCATCAAGAAGTTTTATGACTTCTTGCTTGATAACCTCATGAATCTTAGGATTTACCCTTCTTTGTTGTTGAACTGCCGGTTTAAAGTCATCCTCCATCAAAATCTTATGCATACAAAATTCCGGGTTAATACCCTTGATGTCGGAAAGTCTCCAAGCAATGGCTTGCTTGTGTGATTTTAAAACCTTGGGGAGAGCGGTTTGTTTTCCTCATTCAAGTCTTTAGCAATTATAACGGGAAACTTATCATCACCCACCAAAAATGCATACTCGAGATGAGGCGGTAGATCCTTGAGTTCGACCTCAGGAAAGTCATCAGTTTTTTCAACATATTTGACTTCCTCGTTATGATTTTCTTTTTGAGAAAGAGGGGGTGAAGGATCTTCATTCAACAATTTTTCAAGCATAAGTATATCCCCCTCGGAATCAAGATAGTTACTATCAACTTCATGTTACATTGAGCTATCTTGGGCAAGAAAATTCTCGACCTCTTCCAAAAGGAAGTCACTTCCCTCAAACGGAGTGAGAGAAGGGGAAGAGTCGGCTATGATTGGTGCAGTAGATGGAGTGGGATCGCCACTTGAAGAGAAACCGAGAACTTCTTGAGAGTACTCCTCAGATACAACATCAATGACATCAATTTGGTTAACCTATTCGGAGTCAAAATTTGAGGAGTACCTTGAAGTTTGATCAAGGTTAAAAGTAACCGCTTCATTTCCAACACGTAGAGTGATCTCTTGTTCAAAAACGTCAATAAGAGCACGACCCGTTCTTAGGAATCCTCTTCCAAGAATGAGAGGAACTCTTTGATCCGCATCAAACTCCACAACTACGAAGTCAGCAGGAAAATGGAACTTTCACGAACACATCTTCAGCAATGCCGAGTGAACGAGTGATGGATCGATTCGCAAGCTCGAGAGTCATGCATGTAGGAGTAAGTTCAGGAAATCAAAGTTTCCTCCACACTGAATGAGGCATTAGGTTGATGCTAGCGCCAAGATTGGCCAAGGCAAAGCATTCAACCATTCCTAGGAAAACACAAGGGATAAGAAATTTTCCAGGATCTTTGAGCTTCTCGGGATGCTTTTTTAGTATAAGTGCGGAGCAATTATCATCCAATGGAGTCTTAGGCATTTCAAATAAGTTTTCCTTGTTGCTTAACAAGTTTTTGATAGTTGATGCAAATTTTGGCGTTAACATGATAGCATCCGTAAAGCTTATGTCAAAATGTAATTCTTGGAAGATTTGCAAGAACTTGTCCATTTGGTGAATAGCCTTTTCATGGAGCTTTTGATCGTTTAAACGTGATGGATAAGGTATTGAAGCTTTGTATTGAACGGGATTTACCGGGGGTTCAAAAACAACTCCCAGTTTGGATTTGGTTTTTGGGACAACATGAGGTTGGACGTGTGCGATACTTTATGGGCTGGTAATTTGCACTTTGTCCTTTGTGGCCTCAGGTTCACGTTCCACTACCTTTGGAGGAGATGTAGAAGAGGAAGTAGGAATCGCGGGTCCATCATAAGAAACACCACTACGGGTTGTGATCGCCTTTACATCGCCCTTTGGGTTGGCGATCGTATTGCTAGGTAGCGTTCCCGATCCCGAAGGTCGATCATTTAAAGACTTCTTTAGTTTAGAAATCTGAGTGATCAACAACCTGTTTGTTTCTTCTTGAGCCTTCATGAATTGTTTCAACACCTCATCGGATGATGATTGAGGTTGAACAACGGATTGGTTTTGATGTTGAAAATTTGGAGCTCAGTTGTTTTGATTGAAAGCTTGGTTTTGAAAATTTCCTTGGTTTTGATTACCATTACCATGAAAATTGTTTCCTTGATTACCATAACCTTGATTACCATAACCTTGATTACTATAACCTTGATTTCTATTTAAGTTTCCTTGATTTTGAAACCCTTGATTGAAATTCCCTTGGTTTTGAAAGCCTTGGTTCATTCGATTTAAGTTTTGGTTATGGTTTTGGACATTTTGGTTTGGATTGAAACTTTGGTTTTGGTTTTGATTGAACCCAGGTGGTCCAAGGAAATTGTTAGAACGATAGCTGAGAAGATTACGGTCCCCTTGCAGTTGGTGAACATTACCTCCCGTATTGTAGGAACTTTGAGCAGCATATACGTTCTCTTGAGTGTGGCCACCGATGGCTGGACACTCGGAATAAGAATGTGGACCTCCACAAGTTTCATAAATTTGAGCTACGGCATTGACTTGTTGGTTTTGGATGGTTTGATTCATCCTTAACATTGCCGTAGATAAGTCATCAAGTTTCGTTGTGAGAGTCGCTATTTCATTAGATGCTGGAGTGATAGATCTACATGACTCGTTTCTCTCGGCTGAGGAATCCCAAAAGTTATGGTGAGCGGTCATATTTTCAATGAGATCATAACACTCTTCGGGTCTCCTTTTCATAAAGGTACCACCCACAGCAGCATTGATTGTATCTCGGTGTCTCAATGTCAATCCATTATAGAAGGTATCTATTTGGGTGACTAGCAACATGTTATGATTAGGACACCGATCGATTGAAAGCTTATAGCGTTCCCATGCTTCGAATAAGGGCTCTTTGGGAAGCTGACGAAAGTTACTAATTTCATTACGTAACTTAGTGACCATAGATGGTGGAAAGTATTTGGCTAAAAATTTAGCAACCATCTCTTCAAAGGTGTGAATTGAATTCTTTGGAAGTCGATCAAACCACGCAGTGGCATGATGAGTCAAAGAATATGGGAAGAGGCACAAACGAAGGGCATCATCGGTGACACCATTTTGTTTCATGCTTTGGGTGACGATGAGAAATTTATCAAGATGTTTGTTTGCATCATCACCCGGCAAACCGTGGAATTGGCATGAATTTTGGACTTGTTGTATCATATGATGCTTAAGTCCAAAATCCGTAGCCGCGATGTTAAGAGGGGCAATGGGACCACCCCTTCCGTGCATAGTAGGTTGACACAATTCCTCCATCGTGCGGAGATCGAGAATTGGGTCATCCTTCGGAGGTTCATGATTATCATCCATTTTCGGAACGTGATCTTCAACAATAGGACGTAGTTCGGTGACGTTTCTTAGTTGACGATACAAAATCAAATCCAATTAAAACAATACCACTTTAATGACAAGGGAACTTAAACCAATAATCAAGAACGCAAGGTTAACCTTTAAGGATAAACGTACAAGGAGCGGGTGAAAAGAATGGATTTCTCACTAGGGCGAAGTTCGTTGGATCGCCCTATACCGTTTTGACTCCTCTTAGCGTAAGCTTATCGATTAAAAGTTTTCCAAAACGCAAGTGATACAAAGGCAAGTTTTGATCTTTGGTTTGGGAACTTATTATGGTCACACCCCTAGTTTGTTGGTGTTCTGCCTTGGTTTGCGGTGGTAAGATTTTAATGTTGTTATTATTAAACAACGTAACGGGAAAATCTTTTTGTGTTTTTCTTATCTTATATAGATATAATACATATATAGAAACAAAAGAAAAATATTTTTGGTTTTTTTATAAGTTTTATGAAAGCGTAACTTCTTGCGAAAGTTCTACAAGACTAATCGTCTAAACCTTATCGAGACTTTCGACACATAGCCTCCCCGGCAGCGGCGCCATTTGATTCGTTGTGTTTTGGTGTGTGCAAAAACAATTTTATCAAAATGTCAACAAGCGTGAAGTCAATGTTATCGTGAGACAACAAGACGTGGAGAATTACATGTAAACCTTTTTTAGGAAAAAGATTACCTCGTAAACTCGTGAAAGTGATATTTATTTGTGAGACCGGGAAGTGATTTCCTGGGTCGTACCCCAACGAGGTGTGAATGGAAAGTTTCGTGAAAAGATCGAGATTAAAACCTTGTATGTTTAGTTGTGAAAGATTATTTGGTTTTGTGATACGTTAAATTAACGAAAATTAAGAATTAACGAACGAAAATGAGATAAAAGTAACTTAAATGGGAAAATAAACTAGGGAATGCTAAGGAATATTTAAACTTACCTAAAAAACTGCGGGAAACATGTTAGGAAAAACGGGGAATCCTAAAACGCAATCTAGATTTAAAAACGCGAACGTTAATTAAAAATTACGCGAGTGCGCAAAATAAAAAGTGAAATTTATGCTACACTAGTCCTACGGGGTTCAAATTAGTTTTCCTACGTTCTAAACGACAAAAAAAAATTTGCAAAAAAGAAAATTATTTTTTTAATACAAATTCTATTTATTATGAATTAATACTCTTTAAATTAAACTAAATTAAAATAAATATGAAATTAACTTTGAAAACTCCGAAACTTTTTTGGAAACTAACTTATACTAATACTAACTTAAGAAAAATGCTAAATCAGAATAAGGAGATGGCTCCATGTGCTCTGAGTCATTATGTGGGATTCAGATTCAGGAACACTACCAAAGTTTTTCAAGGGGGGTTATCTTGACGTAGGTCTGCCTCTGGCCTAGATTAACCTAAGTGAAATGAAGTCTCTATCGCTCTACTTAAAAATCAAATATGAAACTTCATACACCTTAAAGTTCATAGGACGAAAAGAGATTTTTTTGAGGCCCTGATACTCAGCCTAGCATTGAATAGACTGGGTATTCACCTTATCAATATATCAAATCAATGATGGGGGTCTGTTTGGCACCTAATTAGCACCTAAATTGACCGAATCCTTGTCAGGCTATTTTTCTCCTCTTCCCTTAAAGTTATGGAGTAAGACACTTAAGAAAAATGCTAAATCAGAATAAGCTCTTATAATTAAGCTGTAATAAGCTCAAATCAGTGTAATAAGCAAAATAGACAAATCCTATATAAATGAATTAAAGTGGGAAACAATAATGGAACTGGTGCCCCAGAGCAGATGGAAGGGGGCTTTGTGGTTGTTTCTGTATGTGCATGAGGTCCTAGGTTCGAGCCCCACTTTTTGCACTTTTCTCTTTTTATTTTTTCCCAATTTTTCCTTTACAAAACTAAATACCAACAAAAATAAACTAACTTTTGTGAAAAGGATTTTGCTGGAAAGCTTTAAGAACAGCTTATTTATGCTTCAAAATTCAACAGTTGGTGTTTTAAGGTTGTAAGTGAGCTTTTGAAATTGTAGCAACCAACCACAATAAGCCAAAAGCTCAAATGAGCTTTTTTTCAAACTAAACAACAAGAAAGAACAATCCAACAAGCAATAATAACAGTTACAGAATCCAAGGATTAAGAATCAAACAAGCATCAGCTTGTTCAAGAACAACAACAAGTAGCAGCAGCAGAAACAGAAAAATAGGCGAAAAGAAGGTTCAAAATAAGCAATCCAAGTAGTATTTGAGGCAAACTAAAAACTAAACTATGAAGATGACCTAGAGGGCTATCTAAAACTACAAAGAACACAGCTTTACACCTACAATTGATCAATCTATGGCCACTTGAAGTTTGTCCAAAACTGGGAAGTAGGGAGATCTTAGTCAACCAACCAACTTCCAACTCAATTTTCTATGATCAAACCACTTTCAAACTCTAATTTTCCTTTTGAAATCTATGCATAAGCTGGCAAAGTGTCTAAATCAACTAACCTTACTTATTTCCATCTACTAATAAAGGCTAGAACTTGATTTGAAAATGTTGCAAAAACTGAGTATGCAACTTTGACTTTTCAAGTATTTTTGAGAGTTTTGACTTTTATGTTATTTGGCTGACTTTGATTGATCAATTAGTGTTTATAAACCCTAAGTTAACCTAAAGCAAGCAAGCTATACTATTTTTGAAGCCAATTTGAGCTTATGCCACTCTAATACACCAACAGTAAACTTCCAAAAGGTTTTAGAAGAGGATTTGACTTTTTCACAAATAAGTGACCAATTGATTGGTCAATTTTGACTATTTTTAGCTTAAGAACACAGTACTAACAAACTTTAACCACTACTAACAACAATAACACAAAACACAAGCTTGTTCGAAACACCCCTAACATGGACTGTTTTTGTGATTTTCAAAGTTAGTTACCAAATTACCATACAATCTTGATAAAATGACTATTACTGAGCATCTATAAACTCAAATAAACAGGTTTACACAATCTAATACAATTAATATCACTTAACATTCAAATTAGGAAATCTTGGGAAAATTTCTTACTTGACATCCAAGATAGAGATTACTGAGAACCAAGAACCAAAAGAACACCCTATTGTTTCCCATGAGACTCTAAACCATCTTCAATATCATCTGGATCTGCTTCTCTTCTTCCTTGCTTCTTATTTTTTTATTTTTGAATTTTTTTATTTTTTTTTACTTAGCTATTTTTCTGTTTTTCTTTTCCTTTCTATTTTCTTGCTTTCTTTTGATTCAGACAAACTCACCAATACTTAAGAAACATTTTAGAGCAAAAACTAAGAGTATTTAGATTAAATATGAAGTAACTAGAAAAATGGAGGTAAAATCGAATTTAAATCAAACTTGGATTAAACTTCAATTAAACTTAAAATTATGTAGTACAATACCAAAACAAGAGAGAAAACAGAAAATTAAGCTAAGATTGGATGCCTCATTAGGGATTACAAGGTTCCTATTTATACTCGAAGTGTGGTAGGTACAATTTCTTTTCTTTTGTACTTCATCCTCAGAAATTAGGGTTTCACAATCCTTCCTTGAACCTTGCGAGTTGATCCCCACCATTGAATTGTAGTATCATTGATCCTAGCCCTAGAATTAGTTTTGGCGCCAAAGTATTAATTAAGTGGATTGGTGAGCTGGAGGGGGTTAGGTATGGAATTTTGAGGAGGAGGAGAGTGAGTGGGATGTGAAGCTGTGATTTGGGTGCTTTTGAGGTGGTAAGGGAGGGTTGCAGAGGTGGAGTGTGGTGATGGTGAGGGACTTGGTAAAACGGGGATGGGGGAGAAGGGTGTTGGTTGACTGTGTTTGACCCATATGTTTTATTTATTAAACGTAAAAGTGAGTTGGGCTTGGGGGAAGTTTTGGGCCAAGGGTCGTGATGTGTTTAGTTTTAGGTTAGTGGTATTAGATTTAGTAGTAGTTTAAGGTTTGTGGCCCAATGACTTAAAGTGCAATTGCTGAATTTTCGAGGGACTAGTTCTGCCAATCTTCTAAACTTCAACAAAGGACTTTTCTTGCCAAGTTATGAATTTCCAAGGTCCAATTTGTCATTTTACTTTGAAGTGTAATTCCCGGGGGCCATTTTTGCCAATTTGCCATACTTGAGGGACCAAACTTGTAAAATTCTGAAAATGCAATCTGAGGATCAATCTTGTCATTCTAGGATTGTTGGAGGGCTTCAGTTGACTTTTCTTCATGAAATTCTCTCCAGGGGCCATTTCTGACATTTTCTGAAAGTACAGGGACCAGTCTTGCCAAATATGGAATTCCAGGGACTAAACTTGTACACTTTTGAAAACTTTTCACCCAAAGATCATTTGTGATATATTTTGACTTTTAAAGAACTTGGGTTGACTTTTCTTTTAAAATAAATGCTCAGGGACTAGTTTTGTCAAGTTTTGAAAGTTGGGGGACTGAAACTGCCAATTATGCAAACTTTGTTCGTTTTTCACTTGTTTTCAATCATTTTGCATTTGAAACATATAAAACATGATCTTTGGGATATTTTCTGTATTTTGCTGCATTTTTTAGTGTTTTTAAATGTTTTGCAATTCATATTTGACCAAAAATGATGAGTATTTACACACTCATCACTTAACAGGTATGTAAAGAAGGTTGATGACTTGGAGAAAGAACTAAAAGACACAAAAGCAACTCTGTATGGTAAGATAGATATGCTCACAGCAAAGGTTCAATATTTGGAAAGACAACTACGACAAAAGATAAAGAGGCAAGTGGTGACTGAATCAGAAGATGAGCAGGCAGATGTGCCTTTTGAGTCTCTTCATGTCTTAGCTGATGTGACTTTGGCTCAACCACCATCTCCACATGTATCTACCTCTACTAAATCCCTTAAGCCTCAGAAACCTATGATATATCATAGAAGGCAACCCAGGTCTTATATTGGAAAGAAGTCAAAAGTGTTAGGTGATGCTCAGCATTTGGCTGCTGACTCAGGGGTACCTCTTAGTGAACCTGTTGCTGATGTTCTTGGAAATGAAAAACCACTTGATGATGTTGCTGGAATCTGTTCTGCTGATATTGATATGGGTGGTGTTTCTACTGAGAAGATCCATGCTAGTGTTCCTAAATCAGTAGAAACATTCTTTGTTGCTAGTAAAGAATATGTGGTTTCTTCTAGAGATGATACCTCTATCCAAGAGCATACTGGTGATGGAGACATACCTGCTATTACTGATATTCATGGATCTTCTAATGTTTCTATTGATCTAGATGTCCAGGATTCAACTGTTGATCATATGGAGGAGTCAAGCATTCCTAAGGATGATTCTGCTGACATTTTTGGATCTTTTACTAATGATCTTGTATCAGAACAAGAAAAAATTGAGCAAGCAAGACTTCTGAAGGAATGTGAAGATAAGAAGAAAAGTTCAGATTTGGCTCAGGAGCTACAGGCAAAATATGATTCAGAGATCCAATCTACTACACACAAGTATGTTTCTACTTTGCCTATTGCAAGACAAAGAGAATTGGATGCTGCTGTTCCAAACTTTGATGAAGCTGATTGGATGCACATTGGGCAGCAAGTGGTTTCAAATCCTGTTCTTGCTAGGGAGATTCTTGGAGATACTGTTTCTGAAGCTGATTATGCTCCTAGAATGGTTGAGATTATGAAACTCAGAAGGAAAGCTGATGCTGAGAAGATTGCCAAAGAAAAGAGGGATAAACCTCTTACACAAGCACAACAAAAGAAGACGACGAGAGAATTTGTAAAGAATCAGAGTAGTGCAGCGTACAATAATCCCTGGACTAAGACTCTGGTCTGGTCCTTGTCAGATGATCAGCTGATTCACCAATATAACTTGATTAAGACTAGACTCAGCAGGGATGGACTTCTTGGTTCTCATCAGCCTTTTCAAAGTATGCAGTCTGCTGATACAGAACCTTCTTCCCAAGGACTTAAGATTGGTGATGCTGCTGATACAGAACCTTCTCATCCTGCTGATGATACTTCATCTGCTGATATGGGTGCACATGCTGCTGGTCCTGCACATGTTTCATCTGCTGATCCTTCTGCTGATGTTTCAGCTGCTGATAATCCTGTTGTTGGTACTGCTTCTATGGACAAGGGCAAAGCTAAGGTTGTAGAAGAAGGTATTCCTTCCAGGAAGAGGTCTAGAAGATAGATGAAGGAAGATAGATTACGTGAAGAGGCTGCACAGAGATTGCATAAGGATCAAATTCATGAGGAAAGGGTCAGACTCATAGAGCTTGAAGCTGCTAGGGCTAAACAAGCTAGGTTGGATATGGAAGCTCAACAAGTTCATGTCTTACCTTATGCAATGGATTCAGCTATTCCTCCATGAGCACCTTCATCAGTTGCTACTCATGATCCTTCAGCAGTTACTCATGAGCCTGCACTGACCATTGATGAACCATCTTCTCTTCACTCTGCTATCTATATTCCTGGTAGAAGGGCCAAGAGAATGGCTAGAATGAATGCCTCTAAACCTCCTCATGTGAAGAGGGAGTTGGACTTTAATGCTGATGATGCTTCTTTTCTTGAGGAAGGGTCTGCTGAAGATTGGCCTGAGGGATCTTTCAAGGTCTTGGTTAGATGGGAGGTTTCTAGTAATGGGCAGTCTAATACTATTTATAGGCTTGATGGATCATCTCTTCAATTCACCCTTTTGCAAGAAATTTTGCATCTTGTGGATCATCAAGATCTACTTACTCTTTATGACCTGGTGACCAAGTATTATGCTAATCATACTCCTGAAGGTGTTGGGTTATATCTATTGGGTGATCTTCAAGTGCTCATGGACTTTGGGTCTTCCACTGGTTCTGGTTATGCAGTATGGAATAATAATCACAGGTGGAAAGTATTAAGTTGGAGGTTTTATCCTGTTCCCTATGTTCATGTCATGGAAACTACATCTGGTATAAGGGTGGCTATGTTTTTAGACCGGGAGTATCCTTTGACTGTGGCTCTTATGGAGAAAATGCTTCTACATCATTTGGAAATTCCTCCTGATCCTGTTGGGAATGCTAGACTCTTTGTTAAGTCTTTGGTTCGTTTGTTCAAATCCAGGATCAGGGTAGCCAGAGCCACTTAAACATGGTATTTTGTATTTTTGTTTGTTTATTTTCTTTCTTATGTTTAGTAATAATAATAATTAAAAAAAAAAAAAAAAAAAAAAAGAAAAAAAAAAAACTAACAGCTTTTTATAGTATTTTGAGTGTTGTATGCAGGTTTTGGTGTTGGTTATTCATCACACCTTATCTGGTTATGAACTTACGATGATGTTGACTATTCCATCAAAAAGTTGGCTAGTCCAAAGGGTACAGCTTTGGTAAAGACAAGTCAAATTTGTTGATAGCTGTAATAGTTTGCTAAAAACTATTGGGTTCTCAACTCACCCATGCTTAACAGCTGAGAGTTGGATGGTTGTCAATTAACCATGGATTTTTTCTTTATGGATTCCAAATAATTGGCTAGCCCACATGAGTATGGCTTGTGGTAAAGGCAGTGGAAAACTATATTTGGTATTCAATTTACCAAGGTGATTTAATCAACCAAATAATTGACTAGTCCTGAGCAAACGACTACAGGTAAAGACATCTCAAATCCATTTATAGCTGATGATTTGCTGAAAATCAAATGGTTATCAGTGTACGATAGTTTGTGAACTGAAACATTTGGCTACTCCAGTAGTAATGGCTATTGGTAAAGAGACATCAAATCCATTATTTTAAATGATTCACCTCTCACATGAGTTAACACACCTGGAAGTGATGAGAATAGTATGAAACTTATGTTTTGATGTACATTTTGTCATTTGTTGCTGCAAAGAATGGAGGTTTCAAGTTTTTGCTGATCATAGGGATGCTGCTGATAAAGATTTTTTGCTGCTGAAGTTCACATTCAATCCTCTTCTTCTGGGACATAAAGACCTATCAAGAATCTTGGAGCTAACCATGTCAACTTCAAGATTAGGGGAGGATTGTAAGGAATTATTGAAGTCAGCATATAGATACTGCTGACAGAATTCTGTTGCAGCTTATATGGATTCTGCTGATGACATAGTTTCTGCGGATATAGTTAATCCGTAGATAAGAGTTTGTTATTTTAGGATAAGATATGTAGAATATCTTCTAGAGTTTAATGAATACTCGTTTCTTGTAACAGAGGTTAGGGTTTCTTATAGTATAAAAGGAACCCAAGGTCATTGTATTATGTACGTATCGAAAAAACATTCTTAGTGAATAATAAAACGATCCATAGAGGATCAAAATGTTTAGTATATTGTTTGTATTTATATTCCGCAATAGATACAAGCTCACAGAGATTGTCCATATAGTTTTACTAGTGATTACATTAGTAAGCTATCGATCCATTGGCTTAAGATCTATCTAGGGTAGATCCTACAGTTTGCAAAACGCAAATAATCAGTTTTTAGTGTTTGGCAAATAGAAGTTAAGAAGCAATCATTCACGTTTTAGAGCTCTCAAAACGCAGGTTTGCAGAAGCAGCTAGCTACCTGCTGCTAGGAATCATGATTTTCCTTTTATGCAGAAATTACACTGTTGCCCTTGTAAATCGGTTTGATTCATACAAGTTGCCTTTGTAAATAACTTTTTTTGATCATGTAACGAAACACAACAAGAACATATAAAACTTTACAATAGATAGCATGAGTTGTTGTCGTCGTTGTTGACTAGGAATCATGATTTTCCTTTTTCTGCAGAAATTCCAGTTTTTCATGAAGTGTCAATTTTGTTAGAGCATTGGGTGTCTTAACACCGAGTTAAAACTTAACTCAGTGCCACATCAGCTTTAACCTTTTTTTTACCTTAAATCAACATTTTGGGGGGCGGTGTGCTAACACTTTTGAGTTAAAGCTTAACTCAACATTTTGAGCCCCACTTTTAACATAATTATAAAAAATAAAAAAAATAATAAAATAATAAAAAAAAACAAACAAACTGAATTGAAGCTTAACTTAAGGAGCGGTGTGTTAACATTTTTTAGTTAAAGTTTAACTCACAAACCTCACCCTTAATGCTACGTTAACTAGCTAACATGGGGAGTTAAAGCTTAACTCACTAGGGGCGGTGTGTTAACTTGAGGGTTTACTCAAAAATGTGAAGCTTTAACTCACCTCGTACGTTAACACACTCATTGCTCTTAGGAGAAAGTGGCTATGTGAAAGAGAGAAAAGAACTGTAAAACATAAAATATAATTATGAAGTAGAGTTATTTTATACTTTAGTATATCAAACTTCATTTCTCACGGACAAATCTAAGTCTTAGCACGTTTGATAGAGAGAAATTCAGAAAACAGAAATGGAGTAGAGATTAAAAATTCAGAGAATAGAAATCAGTAAAGAATTTTGATGAATTCCCTTGTTTTGTAACAAAAGAGACTTAACCAAAGAAATAAGCAATAATTTTTTTATTTGATAAAATTTTTTGTTTGACATTATTTTGTTGGATGAGAAAATCAATAAAAAAACAATTAAAAATAAATAAATAAATAAATAAATAATGAACACCATAAACGACGTTTGATATATATTGATAAATAAACCTTATCATTAGTATATGGTTTGCATCATCATCCTGTTTCCTATAGAGGAAATTCTTTAATTGCCCAAAAGAACAATAGTGTGTACCCCATATGCCCAAAAAAATTTCATTTTCTTCATATACCCCATGGCGACTCTCTCAAGAATTCTTGGGCAACTCTTTCAGAATTGTGACACGTGTCCGTTTGGTTGTCCCCACATTGTACTTTCATAGTACTAATTACCTCACTAATTTCTTGAGCGACTGAGGCAATTCTTGGGTAACTAGGTCCCACACTTTTTATATTAGTGTAAATTGCGTATATAACATCACAATTTCTTTTGTACTTATAACTTTAAAACTTGTACATTTTGATTATTGTACCCACTCCAGCCACTACCACTTACTCCGGCCACCACCAACAACTCCGACCACCACCACCACCACCCATATATTCCAGCGACACCCAATTATTCTGGCCATGATGCGTGGAATTGCACCCTCGCAAAAGGTTTTACCTCTCAAGGGATCTTGAGAAGCTTGCAATCCCCACCAGGTAGTGTACCTGTTCTTTGTAGTATAGTATAGTGACAAGTACCGGGGGATTGATCGTTCAACTCAGGAATAGTGTTCGCTAGGATTAAAAAGTCTGCTAAACTAGGTCTAAAGGTGAGGGATGATTCTTTTTGTATTTTTATATTTTTATAAAAGCAAATAAAAATCTCGATTTTGAAGGAGTTGGCGGAATTAGTTGCTATTCAACTAACTCAATTAACTAAAGATGCAATCAAAATAAAATAAAATGAACTTAAACTAATTTGTGGTGGAAACAAAAATAAGAGAAAATGTGTTTTGTGGAAAACTAGAAGGGATGGTTGAATAGTTTTACGTCTTTTTTTTTTATTTGTTACAAAAGATTGTTTGAGAGTTTTCTTTGTTTTCAAAAATTTAGATTCGATACTATGTGATATCAAGTCTTGCACAATATGAACAACAATAAATATGTACGATAAAGCAATAATAATGTAAGTAAAGAAATAAATGAGAGATGGAAAGATCGAACAGCGAGACAAGAGATTTATAGTGGTTCGGATACAAGGTCACCTTCCTTGCCCTACTCCACTCCCCGAGCACCTCACTCGAGAGTTTTCTTCACTATGTCAACAAGCTCCCTTATGGCGGAGAAAATATTACACACCAATTTACACACCACAACGTCGTCACAACTAGATCACAACTTCTACACAACTTCTTCACACCAATCTACTTCACACCTTTCTACTTCACACCTATCTACTTCACACCAATCTTCTTCACACCTTTCTACTTTTCACCTATTTACTTCACAAAAATATTCTTCACACCTTTGTACTTCCTAACTCTTCTTCTTCACAACAAACTACTAGCCTATCACACTACTTATATACCTAGCTAAACTATCTTCTATCAAATATTCACAACTAATTACATAAAGAGATAGATACAATGGATGATGCTCTAACAAATTAGATGTGGAGATCACACAAAGTTGTAATACTTCTTGTCTTGAGGGATAGAAGTATTCTTCTTTTTCACTTGAGAGGATGATGTTTGTATCACTTTGTAACAAAGATTTATGAATGTATGATCAAAGGATTAAGAGAATGGAAATAGAGATCTAGAACAGAAAGTTTAGAAGTGCAAAAGGTGGGAAAAAATTCCAGATTTAAAGTGGTATTTATAGGCAAAAATTTATAACAACTGGAGCGTGTCGGTCCCCTTAATTTTAAGGGGACCGCCCCTTATAATTAAGGGGCCGCCCAGCTGTAACGGCCAAAAACTTTGTCTTTTAGTGGGGAAAGTTTATTTGGTGAAAAACTAACTGATTTTTGTTAAAAATTTGAATTCATATATTCAGTATGAATAAAACATTTTTCTTTATTACCAAAAGTGTTTTTCAAAAATATATAATATGTTTATATAATTAAATAAACTTTGTAATAATTAATTAAATACCCCTTCGATCATAGATTGCACTAAATACTTTATTTATTCATACTTTAAGTGATTTGGATGTAAAGAGAATGTTAATCACTAAATACTTGTTTATGTCATAAATTTTAGTTCAATGAGTTTATGTTTTGTAATAATCAAAACATATAGATATTGATAATATGTTAATAATGTTTTTAGGCATTATTTATGTCAACAATCTCCCCCTTTTTGATTATTACAAAACCTTAAACTCAATAGGTCTAAAATTTTTTTTAGACAAAGTATTTTAGAGTTTACAATTCTCTTCTCCCCCTTTTTGTAAAATAAAAAAGGTTAAACCGAGTAAGCTTCATAGAAGAAGTTAAATGGGTAGAATGCTCCCCCTTGATGTACGCTCTCCTCATTTGAGAGCATCAAGGAAACGAGCTATGGAAAGCTTGGCTACAAAAAATATGTGAAGAGAACAAGAAATATATATGCAAAGCAACAATCATGCAAATAAAAATAGATTCATTCAAGCATATATAATCATAGAAATGATTAGCATTACAACATTCAATATGCTTGAAGCATATTGATTAAAATAAAACAAAAGAAAAGACATAGTCCTATATTGCCTAAGAGAGCACTTGGACTTGCTTGCAACCCACGGTTGATTGTTTTATTTGCTTGAAGGAGAACATAAGCATAGAGCTTAGTTGTTAGATGGAGAGGGATATGGAGTGGGGTATGGTGCAGAAGAGGTGGATCTTACGATGTTGTATCGAGTTAAGGGTGGTATTGGATGAGGACGAGTGAGAAGATATTCAATCCAAGAAATATCTTCACTCAAGTAAAGAATTTGTTTTTAAAGAAAGATGTAACAAAGGCAATAGTGAGTGTGTTTTGTAACTTGATCCAAGTTGAGAGAGTGGGGTAGGCAATTGTCATAGGGTGATGATGGAGGTTGCCCTTTGTTGCGTTGTGCACAATGCATAGCAAGGAGATCACTAAGATCATGGATTTGGGTTATTTCATCACGAAACTTTTGCTTTTCCATGGCAATGTGGAGAGAATCATTGTGTTGATATGGATGAATTGGGTTTGTGTAGTTGGAATTGTAGTTTGATGGTTGATCAAACTTGTATGGATCATTATAAGTTGTTGGAGGATGAGATGTGTAGTTTGGCATGAAAGAGGATGTTTGGCTAATGTTGTATGGTTTGTAAAGAGGATCAAATGAATGCCCTTATGGATTTGGTGTAAAGTTTGGGAAGGAAGTGGTTGGTGGTGTTGAGTGATTTCCAACTTCATTGGTTATGATGGATTTGTTTCGAGGGATTTTTCTTTGCCAAACGGGTTTTTCAGTCATCCTTGCTAGCTTCGAGGCTTTTGGTTTTGGTTTGTTTGGAGAAGTCATGAAGGGATGAATGGAGAGTGTTGAAGATTGGGGATATTTATAGTGTAAGATTTGTGTGTTTATGGATGGATAAAGTTTGTTTGGGAGATTAGGACAAAATATGTTGGTGAAAATTGGGAAATGTAGGTTGAAATGGGCTAAAAAGCAGAAAAGATTCTGTAAACCCGTCCAGCAGATAGTCGGTCCCCTTAATTAGGGGGCGGTCCCCTTAATAATTAAGGGGGCCGCCTTACATAATTAAGGGGGCCGCCCATCTGGTGATTCCCAGATTCCCAGAATTGGGTTTTTGGCAGAAAATTTGCAGAAAGGTTGTGTTTTTGGATTTAGATTCAAGTAAGTTCAATTTCTTTAGGCAATACAGCATCTAATCTAATCATGATATAGCATGCATGCAAAAACACTTAAGTAAAAGAGCAAACAAGCAACAATTAATAAGCTAGAGGAGACAAATAAAGGCAAGAACACTTAATCTTCCTAATGCAACTATCTTAGATCAAAGGCAAAGGCAACTAGTGAGTCAAAAATTTAGTGATGAAACAAGATGACATCATTATGAGTGATTTTGTCCTAGTGTGTGCCTATACGCAAAAAATGTGGAGTTGTGATTGTTTCGACTCCTAAATGCAAAGAAAAAAAATCTCTTAAGAAACAATCCAGAATCTCCTTGATTTGATTTTTGCTCGATCATGAATGTCAAAGATATATATTAGATTATATACCTTGACAATTTATGTGAGAGTTTATGCATGATTTTGGAAAAAGGTTTTTAGCATTTGTCAACAATGCAAGGAAAATGATGTTCATGTAATTCCTAGATGTGAGAATAGTTAAAAAAAAATTGATTGGGTTTTACAAAAGAGTATATGCAAAAAAAAAAATTTCCCAATCTTTAGTTTTGTGCGAAATAGATTCCTAGACTCAGAAATGGAGAAGTGGAAGAAAAGTAAATCTTATGCAAATTTTATGCAAGAAAAAAAATTGTCTAAATGCAATAGAATTTAGTCAACTTGTTACATCATTCCTAATCCTAAAAGCAAGTGATTAAATAATTCACGCTTAAGGGGTTTAGTGAATATATCCGCAATGTTATCTTCCAATGCAACTTTTTCTATAGATATGTTTCCTTTTTGTACATTATTCCTAAGAAAGTGGTGGCGTATTTCTATATGTTTAGTCCTAGAGTGTTTCACCAGATTTTTACTTAAATCTATCGCACCTTTGTTATCGCACATAATGGGAACATTTTCTAACCTAATGCCATAGTCTATAAGAGCTTGTTTCATCCATAGTGCTTGTTGACACGCCTTTCCAGCGCTTATATATTCGGCTTCGGTGGTAGAAATAGCAAGAGCGGTTTGCTTCTTCGAAAACCAAGATGTTAGACAACATCCCATAAACGTGCAAATACCGCTAGTGCTTATTCTTTCAACATAGTCTCCCGCATGATCCGAATCCGCATAGACGATGGTTTCTATGCCGGATCCCTTAGGATACCATAATCCTAAGTGTATAGTGCCTTTAATGTATCGGAAGATACGCTTAACCGCTTCTAGGTGTGAGGTTTTGGGATCCTCTTGAAAACGGGCACGAAGGCAGACACTAAACATGATATCGGGTCTACTTGCCGTCAAGTATAGTAAACTACCTATCATTCCTCTATACTTGGTGTTATCTACGGACTCACCTTCATCATCCTTTGTGAGTTTCACTTCCGTAGACATGGGAGTTTTCATGGGTTTTGAGTCTTCTAGGCCAAATTTCTTAAGCATTTCCTTAATGTACTTAGATTGGTTAAAGAATATTCCATCTTCTAATTATTTTATTTGTAATCTTAGGAAGAAGTTAAGTTCACCCATCATACTCATCTCAAACTCATCATGCATGATTTTGGCAAATTCATCACATGTCTTAACAAGTTGATCCAAATATAATGTCATCAACATATATTTGGACAATGATGAGATTTGGGTATTTCCTTTTAGTGAAAAGAGTGTTATCTACCATTCCCATGGAATAATCATGTTTAATAAGGAAAGCTTTTAATCGATCATGCCAAGATTTGGGAGCTTGTTTGAGTCCATACAAAGCTTTCTTTAACTTATAGACATAATCAGGTTTTGCGAAGTCAATGAATCCTGGAGGTTGTGCCACATATACCTCCTCATTGATAAACCGTTAAGGAATGCACTTTTCACGTCCATTTGGAATAAATTAAAATCTAGGGCGCATGCATAGGCAAGTAATATCCTAATAGATTCTAGTCTAGCTACGGGGGCATAAGTTTCGTCATAATCAATTCCTTCTTGTTGATTATAACCTTGGGCAACTAACCTAGCTTTATTCCTAGTAACAATTCAATTTTCATCAAACTTATTCCTATATACCCATTTAGTTCCTATGATGGTCATATTCATTGGATTTGGGACTAATTCCCAAACATCATTTACCTTAAATTGATTTAATTCTTCTTGCATAGCTATAACCCAACTTTCATCTTTTAAAGCCTCATTAATATTCTTAGGTTCTATTGCTGAAAGGAAACAAAAGAAATTATTTTTATCTTGGGCTTGTGACCTTAGGGTTCTTTGGTTAAGATGTCCTATTATATTGTCTAATGGATATGATCTAGATTCTTTAACATTTACAATTTCGTTATTTCCTAAGTTAATGACTTCATTATCATTTCCCATGGGTTTTGTTTTACTAACCTCAATAGCTTCATCTTCGACTAAGTCATCATCTTCTAAAGGTAAAGTTTTAGGAGGTGGTGGTGTTTCATCAAATGTTACATTTAGTGATTCTTCTACTTTCATGGAGTGTTTGTTAAGTATTATATATGCTTTACTATTTTGTGAGTATCCTAAAAATATTCCTTCATATGATTTTGGATCAAGCTTAGTTCCTTAGTGTTTAGAATATAACATTTACTTCCAAATACCCTAAAGTAGCTTAAGTTTGGTTTTCTACCTCTTAGTAACTCATAAGGAGTTTTTCCTAGAATTCTCCTAACTGATACCCTATTAATAATGTATGTTGATGTATCTACAGCGTGACACCAAAATTTTTGTGGGATGGATTGTTCATTTAACATTGTTCTACTTATTTCTTGTAGTGACCTATTTTTTCTTTATACTACGCCATTTGATTGAGGAGTACAAGGAGCGGAGAAATTGTGAGATATTCCATTTAAATCACAATATTTTCCGAATTATACTTCATTGTCAAATTCCCTACCATGGTCCGTCCTAATGGCTACTATTGTGCATCCTAATTTATTTTGAATCATTTTACTAAATATTTCAAAATTTTCAAAGGCTTGGGTCTTGTCACTTAAAAACCTGGTCCACGTGTATCGTGAGTAGTCATCTACTATTACTAAGGTATATTTGTTTCCTCCATAGCTCCGCACAACAGATGGACCAAAAAGATCCATATGTAATAGTTCTAGGCACCTAGTAGTGGATACTATATTCTTAGCTTTGTGACTAGCATGAACTTGTTTTCCAATTTTACATGCATCACAAAAATGCTTTTTCATATTTTAGATTAGGCAAGTTTCTAACTAGTTCTTTAGAAGCCAAAGATTGTATTTGTTGCAAGTTAGCATGTCCTAATCTCCTATGCCACAATGTGGAGTTTTCGTCTAGGGTCGTTAGGCATATCCTATCCTCAGGTTTGTTTCCTAGTTTCATAACATATATGCCTCCTTTCCTAATTCCTCTACCTATAATTTTTCCATTCTTAACTATTTCGCTATCCTCTTCGATAAAGGTAACTCTACATTTATTATCGCATATTTGTCCTATACTAAGCAAGTTATATGTTAAATTATCTACATGCTCTACATTTTCAATAGTAAGTGAGTCTTGAGAAATCGTACCTTTGCCAATGATTTTTCCACGTAAGTCACTACCGAAAATAACGTTACCTCCATTGTATGCCTTGTATGTAGAAAATAGTTTGCGGTTCCCCGTCATGTGCCTCGAACATCCGCTATCCTTGATCCATTCGTCAGGCGCCAAGTCAATTCCTAAACATATTTCGTCGGTTCCTTTTGCCATAAAACACTTTTCGTCTCTTGGTTTTACCACTTCTTCTTTGTCACTATCACTCCATGTTCCACTAACAAAGGCGCCTTGATTTTCATAACCCGGCGGCTTTAGACATTCGCCAATGAGATGATTTGGACTTCCACATCTAAAGCACTTTCTTTTCCCGTAGTTATCACTTTTATTTCTTTGGAATGGTTTTCTTTCGTCTCGTGGTGATCTAGTGAATCTTCCTCGTCTCTTGAAGAATTTTTTGAATTCTCTTACGGCCATTGCATATTCTTCGTCTTCACTCTCGTCACTTGAATCATTATCGTCACTAGGTTCCTTTTTGGCTTTTAGAGCAATGGATTTGGTTTGTTCTTTCTTGACTTTGACCGTTTCCGAATCTCTTCTTATAATTTCTTCATGGACCTTCAAGTTGCCAATAAGTTCATCTAGTGATAACGTCATCAAATTCTTAGATTCTTCAATTTCCGTGACCTTAGCTCGCCATTTTGGATGCAATGCCTTAAGAAATTTCCTAACACAACTTTTTCTAGAAAATGTCTCATCAAGTGCTTTTAAACTTGTGATAATAGTGTTAAATTTAGCAAAAGCATTATCAATTGATTCCTCTTCCGGAATCGTAAATTGTTCATATTGTTGTACAAGAAGATCTATTTTGTTATCTTTAACTTGACTATTACCTTGGTGAGTAATTAGTAAAGAATCCCAAATTTCTTTTGCGGTTTTACCCATAAAAATTCTTTCATATTCTTTGCGTGGTAACGCATTATAAATAACCATTTTAGCCTCATTATTTTTTGCTAGTTTCTTTTTCAAATCATCATTTTGTTTTTCAAAAGATACAATTTCATACATTTTAGTTTCGAAATTATATTGAATAGGGGGAAAATCACCAAAGGTAATGACATGCCAAAGATCAAGATCTTTTGATTTCACATAAGTTTCGAATCTATTTTTCCAATATAAAAATCCATCACTTTCAAATAGTGGTGGTCTTTGCACAGATTGCCCTTCTAAATATTTTAAAGATTCCATAGATCGTTACAAGTTTTAAAATACAATATGTTTTAAAAAATCTTGCTAGACCTGGCTATGGTACCAATTGTGGAAAACTAGAAGGGGGGGTTGAATAGTTTTACGTATTTTATTATTATTATTATTATTATTATTATTATTATTATTATTATTATTATTATTATTATTATTATTATTATTATTATTATTATTATTATTATTATTATTATTATTATTATTATTATTATTATTATTTTGTTACAAAAGATTGTTTGAGAGTTTTCTTTGTTTTCAAAAATTTAGATTCGATACTATGTGATATCAAGTCTTGCACAATATGAACAACAATAAATATTTACGATAATGCAATAATAATGTATGTAAAGAAATAAATGAGAGATGGAAAGATCGAACCACGAGACAAGAGATTTATAGTGGTTCAGCTACAAGGTCATCTTCCTTGCCCTACTCCACTCCCCGAGCACCTAACTCGAGAGTTTTCTTCACTATGTCAACAAGCTCTCTTATGGCGGAGAAAACCTTACACACCAATTTACACACCACAACTTCGTCACAACTAGATCACAACTTCTACACAACTTCTTCACACCAATCTACTTCATACCTTTCTACTTCACACCTATCTACTTCACACCAATCTGTTAAAAGTTACGTATAAATATTAACAAGTAAATGACTAGTATCGAACCCAAGACCTCGGAATTGCACACATTACAAACAAGAATAAAGTATAATAAATATACATATACGTTAAATGTATCGTGTATATATATTTATATAAACACTTGAGGGACATAATTATCGTTAAATATTAAGTGTAAGTATTAACTATCATTAGTAACGAAAGAATGAGGACTAGAATGCAATTTGGATAGCAAGAAGGATCCGGAACACCCTTGTGGGTGTATGGCCGGTCGATCAAGCCCAAGGGAGGGTCGACCCAAGCCTTGCTTGCTCCCCAAGATTACTATACTATAAATACAAGGCCAAGGGTTAGACTTTCACATCTTTTGTGCACACACACAAAACCCTAAAACCTTTTCTTCCTCTCTTTCTTTCTTGGCCGATCGGCACACATCCCCACAAGGGTTTTTTGGGTCGATTTTTTGTAAAGCAAAACAAGTGTTTTCGTTTACTTGCATAAACCTTTATTCATTGGTAGTTTGTGTGTACAAGAACGAGGTAATTACTCACTACAGTAATTATCAAGAGATCGATAAACAAAACCGTAAGGGTTTATCATTGATCTATTTTACACAAGTTCAAGGTTTATTGAAGTGCATCGGGTACGTTACTATTTATGTTTTAGTTAATCTTTATACGTGTTATACTTGATCCTAGCTTTCGTATAATGTGTTATATTGATTGTCAAACTCTAACAGTGGCATCAAGAGCCATGTATAACATGTAATTGATTACTAAAACGTAATAAAAATTGAATCCTTAATTATTTTAGATACATGTTTTTGATCTAGGGTTTTTCTTTAATTTTTTTTTAATAAAATTTAAACCCTAACCATAATTTTACGGGGGGGGGGGGGGTCGATTTCCACATAAAACCCTAATTAGTGTTTGTGGTTTAACTTGATTAATTGTAATCACTAGAAACCCTAGGTCTTTAACCGGTTATGTGAACGTACTTGTAACCTATGTGCTAATTGTTAGGTTATTCCATGACAAAACATGCATGTTAGTCATGGATCTTGTTGTTTGATTTATTTGTCACATGTTTTAGATAGATCTAAAATTGGGGAAGACTCCAATACATATATATTAAAATCAATTTATATGCTATGTGGTGTGTATATTAACTTTGGCCTACGCAATTGATTCGTCAATGTATGTGGCTCTCCTCCATCAAGAGGAGAAGGCCTTAGTTGATTACATACATGATTATACCTAGACTTGATTTTATTAGGATCTTTTCTAATAAGGTTTGCATGTGGCTAATTGTTTCACTTTAATTATTATTAGTTGTTATGTTTTTCTTTAAATTACTTGTCTTTTTATTGTTTCTTGATTGTTGGACTAGTTGTAAGCAATAAAAAGGGTGATTTTCATAAAA
The DNA here is from genome assembly GCA_030686995.1 of Artemisia argyi. Taxonomy (NCBI): domain Eukaryota; kingdom Viridiplantae; phylum Streptophyta; class Magnoliopsida; order Asterales; family Asteraceae; genus Artemisia; species Artemisia argyi. The sequence continues at coordinate 122,251,826 of CM060703.1, forward strand.
GAAAATAATTTGGACTAATAATGGTGAAACCCTAAGTGATAAAGATTGAATCTTGCGGAGTCTTAGATGCCAACAACAGTTTGCTTCGCACGGTAATTCGCTCCAAGGCGAGACTAGCAAGATTCATACTTTATTGCATGATTTTGAGATTGAATCCATAAACTTTTGCTTGATTGATGTTTTGTTCAAATATGCTTTTAAAATTTACTCTTTTAAGACTTGATTCATAACTGTGATATGAAGGCTTAGAAAAGAGCCTTAGAGTCTGCCTTGGTTATCACAATCTTGAATATGTCTTAAACGAATTACTTTTAAAATCATAATTGTAGAAAGTCATCTTAGGGTTTTTAAACCTCAAGTAAAACTTTGTGTATTAATTTCACGAATTGGTAATAAAAAGGTTTTGAAAACTTATGCTATAAAGATGAGTGCATGCATCTTTATACATATTTTGATTTACATATCAAAATTGAATACCCTTATAATTTAAGTTACATGCCATATATCTATAAGGAACACTTGGAATTTTAATTTAGTAAACGTGAGACCTAGGCTAAATTACTATAACAAGGTAAAATTCTTTTAGCGCGTGAGACCATAATTGTAATTTTACAGTTTCTAAGGTAGACGACTTAATTAAGTTGTGCGTGAGACCTAGAACTTAAGGCATGAGATGGGATGAAACATGCTTACAAGGCAAATTGATGAATCAATTTGATGTAAATCCCATAATAATCTAGGAATTGGATATCTTGTTTGCCAATTATTGTTTGACAGATTACTATCTTTTGTGCTTTCACCACTAGCAAATCAACTGATGTGGTGGAACTATGTAAAGTTAGATCCTAGATTTTCAAGAGAAATTTTGGTGGTTATATGAATATAGCCTATGGGTATTTTATTTTCTTGAAGATATTAATTATCGAAAATACTAATGTTTGAACTTTTATCTGTAGATATGGCTCAACCCGATAACCCATCTGTGATTTCTGCTTTCAAGAGTCATCTTGAGAGAGAAAAATTGACTGGAAAGAATTTCAATGATTGGCACCGTTCGCTTAGAATTTTCTTGAGGGCGGCCGGTAAGCTCAATTACTTGACCGATGAATGCCCAGCCGAGCCTGCTGTTACTGAACCAGAAGCAGTTAAGGCGGCATGGAGGGAGAAACATGCTAAGTTTAATGAGGTTGCTTGTTTAATGCTCACTAGCATGAGTGCTCCATTACAAAAGAACTTTGAGTACTTTTTCCCAAAAGATATGCTTGAAGTACTTCAGCAGTCTTATGAGAAACCTCCCGCAGATGAATTGTATGATGAACTTGACAAGCTACACAACTGCAAGCATGGTGATGGTAAACCTATTGAAGATTATGTGACTGAGATGAAGGAATCTTTTGATCAGCTTCACAGAATTGGATTTTGTTACCCTGAGAATGTGCAAGTGCACTTGATCAACAGGGCCCTTAACAAGGACTTTGCTGGTTTTGTGTAGAATTTCAACATGCACTGCTTGAGGAAGACAGTCTCAGAATTACTCGCACTGCTTATTGATTATGAGAAAAGTCTACCAGCCAAGGTCAAGGCTCCTACCCCGCAAGTGTTGGCAATTCATGGGGGAGAATCCAGAAGAAATCGCATGTGAACAAAGGCAAGGGTAAAGGTGATAAAGGCAAGAAGGTCATGGCCTATCAACCTCAACCCAAGGTGAAGAAGCATCAGCCTAAGCAGAACAAGGTGAATCCGCCAAACAAGAAGGATCAGGCTTGTCACCATTGTCATGAAAAGGGCCATTGGAAGCGCAATTGCCCTCTCTACATTCATGACTAGCGACTCAAGAAGCAGGGGAATAAAGCTGGTAACCCCATTTCATCAGGTGCGTTCTTTATTATTGAATTATTCACTCTTACTCCTAAATTGAATTCATGGGTATATGATAAGGGATGTGGCATTCATATTTGCAATACCTTGCAGGGGTTTAGAGTTGAGAGAAAGCTGGCCTATGGACAACAATTCTTGCACGTTGGTAACGGAGCGCATGCAGGAGTTGACGCTATAGGAGTTTATGATTTAGTGTTGCCTTCGGGCTTAGTACTATCTTTAAATAATTGTCATTATGCACCGTCAATTGTTAGAGGTGTAATTTTATTTTCATGTTTGTTGAACCTTGGTTTTCATCATACTGTTTCTAGAAATGGAATTTCAGTTTCTTTAAATGGTGTTTTTTATTTTAATGCTATTGCTGTGAATGGTGTGTTTGAAATTGATATGAATGATAATGATAATGCTTTTGTTAAAAATAATTCTATGTATAGCATCAATAATAAGAGAATCAAGAAAGGTCTGGATTCGTCTTATCTTTGGCATTGTCGACTTGCTCACATTGGCAAAGATCGCATGAAAAAGCTGCAACATGATGGGCTTTTAGAAAAGATCAATGATGAATTATTTGATAAGTGCGAATCTTCCATTGCTGGGAAGATGACAAAGAAACCCTTTAAAAATAGGATTGAAAGGGCTAATGATCTACTTGGTCTAATTCATACAGATGTGTGTGGACCACTTAGACATGTGTCAAGGAGAGGTGCTAGTTACTTCTTAACATTTACGGATGATTACAGCCGTTATGGTTATGTTTATTTACTTAAACATAAACATGAGGTGTTTGAAACATTCAAAGTGTTTAAAGCAGAAGTAGAGTTGCAACTTGGAAAGAAGATTAAAGCTCTTCGATCCGATAGAGGTGGTGAATACCTGAGTCAAGATTTTATAGATTACTTAGCAAAGGAGGTAATTGTCCAGCACCTTACTTCTCCATATACTCCACAACAAAATGGTGTATCTGAGAGAAGAAATCGTACATTGCAAGACATGATACGATCTATGTTTAATCTAACAACTCTTCCTTACTCGTTTTGGGATTATGCCTTAGAATCTGCAGTTCGCATTCTTAATATGGTTCCAACAAAGAAGGTTGATAAGACTCCATATGAGTTATGGACTGGGAAAGCTCCTAACTTGTCTTATCTAAAGGTCTGGGGTTGTGAGGCGTATGTTAAACGTGACTCAGCAGACAAACTCCAACAAAGATCTGTGAAGTGCATCTTCATAGGATACCCTAAGGAAACTATGGGTTACTAAATTTATTACCCAACTGAAAACAAAGTTTTTGTTGCAAGGTATGGAGACTTCTTAGAAAAGGAGCTCATATCTCAAGAATTCGGTGGGAGAGTATATGATCTGGAAGACGATCATGAAGATGTAGCAGCTTCTGAAAACACTTGCCAACTTCCTGTGGAACCTGAAAGTTTAGGTCCTCCACCTGAAGTTGAAGTGGTTCCCGTTCGTAGGTCATCTAGACCTGTGAAGGCTCCTACACGTCTATGTCTTAACATGGAGTGTGATGACAACTTGATAGGGGATCTTGATGAACCTATAAGTTATAAAGCTGCCATGAATAGTCCTGAAAAGGAAAAATGGCAGGGAGCTATGAATGGGAAATGCAATCCATGAAAGATAATGAAGTCTGGGAAGAAGTAGACCTACCTCCGGATGCCAAGTTAGTTGGGAGTAAATGGCTCTACAAGAAAAAGACTGATATGGATGGCATTGTACACACCTATAAGGCCCGATTGGTAGCTAAAGGCTATACTCAAACTTTTGGGGTTGACTATGAGGAGACCTTTTCTCATGTAGCTGACATAAGGGCAATTAGGATTCTTATAGCCATTGCCGCTTACTATGACTATGAGATTTGGCAAATGGATGTCAAAACCGCCTTCTTAAATGGTCGCCTAGATGAAGACATCTATATGGCGCAGCCTGAGGGGTTTGTGAATCCAGAATTCCCAAATCGTTTATGCAAGCTTAAAAGATCCATTTATGGATTGAAGCAAGCATCATGACAATGAAATAAGAGATTTGATAGTGAAATTAAGAAGTATGGATTCACTCAAAATCTTGATGAGCCATGTGTATATCACAAAGCTAGTGGGAGTAATGTAATTTTCCTTATATTATATGTCGATGACATATTGATCATGGGAAACGATATTCCAAGTTTGAAAAAGGTTAAGGCATATCTTGGAAGTTGTTTTTCTATGAAAGATTTATGGGAAGCTGCATTTATTCTGGGAATCAAGATATATAGAGATAGATCTCAGCGATTAATTGGATTAAGCCAAAGTGCTTACATCGATAAAATACTGAAGAGATTCAATATGCAAAATTCCAAGAAGGGATATTTGCCGATGCAAGAACAACATGGCTTGAGCGAGAAAGTTTGTGCTTCAACACCTGAAGAGGTGCAACGCATGAAGAGAGTCCCTTATGCTTCGGCTGTGGGTTCTATTATGTATGTGGTGAAAAGCACAAGGCCCGATGTGGCGTTTGCTCAGAACTTAACCAGTCGATATCAGCAGAATCCAGGTGAAAAACACTGGACTGCTGTTAAGAATATTCTTAAGTACCTTAGGGCTACTAAAGAGACGTTCTTAGTTTATGGGGGTACTCCATCTGCAGAACTTGATGTTACAGGTTACTGTGATGCTTCTTGGAAAGGTGATAAAGATGATACGAAGTCTCAGACGGGATATGTCTTTGTCATTAATGGAGGAGCTGTGGATTGGAGGAGCAGAAAGCAGAGTGTACTAGCGATGTCCGCTACAGAAAGTGAGTATATAGCTGCTTCAGAAGCTGCAATGGAAGCTGTTTCGATTAGGAAGTTGGTTTCAGGGCTTGGGGTTATGCCTTCGATTCAGCGACCTATAAAAATGTATTGTGACAACTCACCTGCAATTACATATAAACCTGGAATCATGAAAGGCACCAGACATTTTCCGATTAAGCATCACTATGTTCGAGAACAAGTCGAAATAGGTGAAATCGAAATGCTCAAAGTTCACACAGATGAAAACTTAGCAGATCAATTTACGAAGCCTTTACCTGGCACCAAGCTTTACAAGCATGCTGAAGGAATAGGACTTAAATTAGCTAAAAGTTTCATGCCCATTTGTGATCCGTATTTGGATAAGGGATGTAATGTACAATTATTATTTTAATGAAATAAAATATTGTTTATGTTTATTTATTCATTGTCTTAATAATATATCCTATATTTGCATGTTTAAGATCCATGAATAAGTTATTATTCTAAATTGTCCGTTGTCGATTAATGATATGGGAATATCATTAAACAAATACAATTTTGAGTATTGGTTAAGGATATACTTGAAAGTATATTGATATGTAGTCATACCAATTTCACATGATATTCAATGAATTGAGTATTGGACTTATCCCAACAATATGATTTAAAATTTATTGTGAGAATCATATTTAAAGTTATCCTCAGACTTGAGATACCAGAGAAGTGTCATGGATGTAGTGCATTTTTGTGGAACAATCTACCGCTTACCGTAATTGGAAGTCATAAGGGTTGTTTTCAGAAGTGTTGCGAAGTTCATGGGTTATTCTTATAGTCAAGAGAGAATTTGTTCCTTTTGATTTGTTCAGAAGTTTAATACTGCTGGGCCCCTCGTAGGGTTGACAAAATGTTTGCGTGGCCATGCCCAAAGTCTATCTGGATTATGTTCAGATATTTTGGTAATTTTGTTCAATCATAAAGAAACGAGAAACAGAATTTAATAAAGAACCTCACATCTTTATTAATGTAGTATTAGAAGCGAAAGGATAATTATAACGATGAATCATTAAAGGTTTTCCAGGAAACCTAGCTCGGGTCGAACTGGGGGCATTTGAGTGTTGCAAGACGCCAACCAATGTCATTTTACTATTAATAGATATACGAGTGGGAGCTGTTAAAAGTTACGTATAAATATTAATAAGTAAATGACTAGTATCGAACCCGAGACCTCGGGATTGCACACATTACAAACAAGAATAAAGTATAATAAATATATATATGTTAAATGTATCGTGTATATATATTTATATAAACACTTGAGGGACTTAATGATCGTTAAATATTAAGTGTAAGTATTAACTATCATTAGTAACGAAAGAATGAGGACTAGAATGTAATTTGGATAGCAAGAAGGATCTGGAACACCCTTGTGGGTGTATGGCCGGTCGATCAAGCCCAAGGGAGGGTCGACCCAAGCCTTGCTTGCTCCCCAAGATTACAATACTATAAATACAAGGCCAACGGTTAGACTTTCACATCTTTTGTGCACACACACAAAACCCTAAAAGCTTTTCTTCCTCTCTTTCTTTCTTGGCCGATCGGCACACAACCCCACAAGGGTTTCTGGGTCGATTTTTTGTAAAGCAAAAAAAGTGTTTTCGTTTACTTGCATAAAGCTTTATTCGTTGGTAGTTTGTGTGTACAAGAACGAGGTAATTACTCACTACAGTAATTATCAAGAGATCGATAAACAAAACGGTAAGGGGTTTATCATTGATCTATTTTACACAAGTTCAAGGTTTATTGAAATGCATCGGGTATGTTACTATTTATGTTTTAGTTAATCTTTATACGTGTTATACTTGATCCTAGCTTCCACATAATGTGTTATATTGATTATCAAACTCTAACACAATCTTCTTTACACCTTTCTACTTCACACCTATTTACTTCACACCAATCTTCTTCACACCTTTCTACTTCCAAACTCTTCTTCTTCATAACAAACTACTAACCTATCACACTACTTATATACCTAGTTAAACTATCTTCTAGCAAATATTCACAACTAATTACCCAAAGAGATAGATACAATGGATGATGCTCTAACAACTTAGATGTGGAGATCACAACAAGTTGTAATACTTCTTGTCTTGAGGGATAGAAGTATTCTTCTCTTGCACTTAAGAGGATGATGTTTGGATCACTTTGAAACAAAGATTTATGAATGTATGATCAAAGGATTAAGAGAATGGAAATGGAGATCTAGAACAGAAAGTTTAGGAGTGTAAAAGGTGGGGAAAAATTCCAGATTTAAGGTGGTATTTATAGGCAAAAATTTCTGACAACTGGAGCGTGCCGGTCCCCTTAAATCATGGCCAGTCCCCTTAATTTTAAGGGGACCACCCTTTATAATTAAGGGGGGCGCCCAGCTGGAATGGCCAGAAACTGTCTTTTAGTGGGGAAAGTTTATTTGGTGAAAAACTAACTGATTTTGGTTAAAAATTTGAATTCATATATTTAGTACGATTAAAACATTTTTCTTTATTACCAAAAGTGTTTTTCAAAAATATATAATATGTTTATATAATTAAATAAACTTTGTAATAATTAATTAAATACCCCTTTGATCATAGATTGCACTAAACACTTTGTTTATTCATACCTTAAGTGATTTGGATGTAAAGAGAATGTTAATCACTAAATACTTGTTTATGTCATAAAGTTTAGTTCAATGAGTTTATGTTTTGTAATAATCAAAACATAGAGATATTGATAATATGTTAATAATGTTTTTAGGCATTATTTATGTCAACATGTTTAATTAAATTTCATTACTCGCTAGATATCTTTTACCGGTTGATTAGCTTGTTACAATTGCATGGATGACGGGTTACATTCCTTAATACTAGTCATAGGGCCGTGTACGATATTCCCTAACTCTATAGGCTTCTACTTCATTCTAGGTCGAGCCGACTACTAGCTCCTAACGTAGTATCACTAGCAGTTGCCTACGCATTAAATACAACCAATAAATCATAGTACACCTCCGATCATGTTTCCTAAGACGTTCAAGCAAGTTGCCAATTGGTAGTCTGCCAGTTTTCTTAAGCCTAACATCGAATTCAATCATCCACAACAATTATAAACAAATCATCAACCAATAATCAACATCTAGGTTTTATTAAATCTAAGCAAACACAAGAAAAACCTAGCCTAGCATGTTAAAAAGAAGACAACCATAAGATAAAATCAAACAACACATAGACATTTTGTATGATTATTGGAAAACTTATCTTCAATTGAACATGGATGGAACAAGGGTTAAAACCCTTGTTGTTACAAAAAATTTGCACAAAGAAGTTCTCCAAAAGTTCCACCACTAATGAATGAAAATGAGAAAACTATATATAGATTTTACACCTTGACGGTGTCACGTTATAGCTTGTGACGCCATCAACTCGCCGCCAAGATAAAATTCGTATTGCCTAGATCAACTTGTGACACCGTCATGTGTAATTTTACTCTCGGTCGTCACCTGTATTCTAACCCTGACGGCCTTGGTGACGCCGTCAGGCCAAATTGCCTTGAAATTGTTCTATGCCGTCATGTGTATTTTCCATATCCACCTCTTTTGCCAAGTTTCACGCCGTCAGGTACTGTTCCCAGCAAGGATTTTCTTCACTTAATCGCTCCTAAAATGTCCAAAATGCTTCCTTTTCCAGATTTCTTCTCAAAAGTACCTAAAATGACAAAAGAAACAATTTAGGGTAATAATTGATCAAATAATCACGAATTCGGGCTTAAATGACCCCCAAAAGCGGTACACTTTTCGCCTTATCAAATACCCTTACACTTGATTGCTTGTCCTCAAGCAAATGCGCTTTTATTCTAATCAAAATACAAGCTAGGTGTCATTTAACACTAATATGAAAGTAATTACAACAAATAATCGTTCCACTTCAACTAAAAACAAGCTCGGAAATTATATACTAGCACCTCATAAATAGTGTTTAGATACTCACATCTCTCGGGTGTAATAAAGTATATATCACAATATGGAAATGGAAAACATCTCTCACTACCTGTCATAGCAAATCGATTACCATAGGCTTGGAAAAAGATCAAACCTCCACCACTTGGCATAAAGCACCTAGGATAAACTATCAAAGAGGTGTTTTAAATGGTTATAACATGAGGTATAGGGATATGATAAACACAGTTTTATTGGATAAAGGTAATATTTACTGGTGGCGAGTTAATCATCTTGGTTAATTACATGTATAATATGGCGTTGCTAAGCCAAGACTCGACTCGACACCTAGGATAAACTATCATAGTCCGTATGTTTTTCTTCTTTTTCTTTTCTATTTATTTATTTTCTTTTTCGATTTTTTTTTATTTTTTTTTATTTTTTTTGCATACACTCTTTCCCTACCATCCAAAATAATACATCATAGGGGATTTACATTCCCCTTACACTTGAACTTTTACATACTTTACAATCAACTATTCTAATTACTCGAATTAAGATAATCATAACACTTGCAGCACTTTTTTAAAATTAATGCACATCTAGGGGTAATAATTGACGTCATCCCCATTACTCCATATCAATAGTACTTTACCCATGAGTCCCAATCGTCCCAAAACAATATGTACAAGATATGACTCGACTTAACAACCATGTAATCAGTTAGATAATTAACTAAGGGTTTAAACAAAGAACAATAATGAACTAAAGATGAGTGCATACAAGGAAGGCTAAGGTGATTTGGTTGCAAATTTGGGGTGGATTGTTAACAAATTCTTACTTTAAGTAAAATGCTTAAAGTTAGAAACGAAAAAGATAGGCTCGGAGGGGTGTACTAGGGGTATCGTGTACTAAAAATGAGTACAACGCAAAGGTGTGGGAAAAATTAATTAACTTTGTTAGTCAAGGTAATTGACTTAAATGGTCAAGTAATTATGATACGGGTTTAACACAAGGGTTATCCTAATGCCTCTTATCATTTAGTAAGTCCTACTACACGAATGTAGTCTCACTAGCGGTCTCGGGATGCATCACTAACGCAAGTTCTGGAATCTAAGTACTACCGGTACACTCATAAGCATTAATAATGAATGCTTTTCCTAACAAATCTAAAGGCGAACCTCACATATTTGGGTGGAAAATTTTTCTGAGTAGTACGGTTTTTTGTGCTAGTCCTATCCATGAGACGCTCATTAAGGCTAAAGCTTCACTCCTAAATGTTGTAAAAAAATTTAAAATTAGCGCTAAAATTGCCCTAACAAGTATTTCTCTTAGTTTTATTACACACCTACTTTTGAACAAACAAACTCAAGCGTAATTGTATTCTATAAGGTATCATTATTTACCCTCCCCTTACACTTAAGCTGAACATTTTCCCCAATGTTCAATAAAAAGGATGTAAAAGTAATGAAGGTAAAAGAATTAAAACAAATACTCCCCTGATTCGTTCGGTGTGGATAGTGTGTCAACAAGGTTAGATCTTCTTCCAAGAAAATGAATGTTGAAAGCTTCCCTCCAAAAATATAAATCATCTTCTTGTCCAATTAAACTTGTTAAACATGAGAAAACAATCACGGCAAACCTCACATAAAATCGGCGGCAATCTATATATACTAAAAATCCTAGAAAGCAAATTAAGATATAATGCTTGTGGAATGAATGTTTGCAGATTTTCTGGCGTTTATAAAACTAAAGAATCAACAAAAACTTTAAGACTCCGATATAAACAAAACTTGCAAAATTTTTCAGAATTTTTATACCTGACGCCGTCAGGTTATAACTCCTGACGCCGTTAGAATGTTCCTGCAAATTTCTGGAAAATTTCTGGCAAAACTTATGCCTTACTTCCTTGAAAATCCTGCAAAACATCATTATGACTCGATACAAGCATTTGACTAAGACAATTACTAATACACATGTTCATTTAATATTGTTGTGGTTCATGCTCAATTTCGTTCTTATAAACAAATTTGGGTTTCCCCTTACACTTAGCTTTTGCAAAATACCTTTATATGTAATTAAGACGAAGTTAAAAACAAAATAAAGCATTTTCACAATTTACTTTGAACCATGATCCACAATAAATAAAAATAAAAAACACATACGAAAACAAATAAAATCAAACAAACAAAACAAATAAAACAAATAAAACTTAGGTTGCCTCCCAATAAGCGCTTTTCTTTATTTACGAGTCTGGTAGCTAGACTCAAGGTCTAGGTCATCCTCGATCTTGGTTTTGTATTCCAGACTTAGTTGCAAGCATTCCTTGTAGAAACCAAATATCTTATTCATAACATAGTCTACTCCTCTACGTCTATCCTCATCACTCCTATAGTAAACTGCTTGTTTATGTTCCTTTTCGATGTTAGATAAAAGACGAAATTGTTCAATCTTATAGGGCATTTGGTAAGCTATCTCATCGTTCTCATCCTTAAACCTAACTATCCCTAGAGATTGGTCATAATTCATCTTAGAAGCTTCAACAAACGGTTTTCCGAACACTACTTGACTTAGGCAACCATCTATTTCCGGACGAATATCCTCTACAATCACAAAATCGGTAACATAAGTGAAATTTCCTATAAAGACGTGCAATTCCTTCACTCTTCCCACAAAGTTACTAATCTAACTCGTGTTGGGCATCATCCTATATCAAAGTTGCTTCTTTATTACCCAACTGTAATGAGTCCTAGTCATAATGTTTATGGGAAGTCTAAGATCGATGTAGGCTTTCCACACATGCATATACCCAATGTTACATGGTATGTTGATATTAGAGGGATAACCCGCTTTGATGAGTGGTGAACCAAGGATGTATGGTGTCTCGGGGTCATCGAATAGATCTTTATGGTATTCTCGTTCTTCCTTGGTAGGTAACCTATCGAAGTATTCCTCTACATTTTCTACTTCCTTAACTCTCTCTTCCTTTTTTTCTACAACTTCCTTAATCTCATCTATGTCACTTTCTTCTTTATTATTGTCGACCGGCTTAATATTAACTACATTGACAAAGTGGATGTATTTAGATGATGAAGGGTCCTTAATTTGGGTTCCGCTACTAGTGTTCCTAGTGTCCTTCTTTGGTGTAGTTAGCACTTGGTTGTTGAGAGCTTTCAACAAGTTGTCAATTTTATTGGTCATCTCCGCTTGTTGTTGATTGAATTCGGATTCAAACTTAGCTATGCGGGCCTCTTGAGATGCTATAAATTTGGACATCAATCCTTCAAGATTATTGGTACTACCATAGTTGTTGGAAGGATTGTTGTTGAAAGTACGGTTACAGGTTGGACCGTTTGGTTGGTAACGATTATGTCACAACTCACCATTTCATGTCATTTTACAAACTTCGACAATTTACTATTCATCAGTCACTATTCATCATTTTTGGTGTCAGTTTGAGATTCCGAGAAGCGTTCAAAAAAATTTTTACTATTTACAAAACACTATTCATATCCGGAGGGAAAATACTATTCATGCGCATTATTCATTTCATCGTAAATTTAGTTTACGGGTATTTTAATTCGCGAAACCGAATTGGTTCAGATGCGAATTCATGCATTATCAGTAGGGACATTTCATACGGACTAGAAATAATATACATATCATCATAATAACATTTGCATACTATACCACTCGTAGGATATTGAAATTAATATTTTTGATATATTTAACGTTTTACGTATATTTATTTTTAAGTAAACATTAACACGCGATTAATAAATGTGACTAACATATCCGACACTCCCCACAATGGACCCGATATATTCTTACACCTTGTGGAAAACTAGAAGGGGGGTTGAATAGTTTTACGTCCTTTTAAAATTTATAAAAACAAGTTTGTTTTAAAAACTCCGATTCTAGTTTATGTGATCTCAATTATATAGTAACTAACTAACTAAGCTAATATAGTAAGGTAAGTAAGTAAGTAATGAAAATAGTTGGAGAGATCAAACCACAACACAAGAATTTATAGTGGTTCGGCTACAAGGTCACCTTCCTTGTTCCTACTCCACTCCCCGAGTCACCTACTCGAGAGTTTTCTTCACTATGTCAACAAACTCCCTTATGGCGGAGAAAACCTTACACACCAATTTACACACCACAACAATGTCACAACTTCTTCACACCTATTTACTTCACACCTATCATCTTCACACCTTTCTTCTTCACACCAATCTACTACACACCTATCTTCTTCACTTCAATCTACTACACACCTATCTTCTTCACAACTACACTACTTCACTATTAATCAACTTCTATTTCTTCTAAACAACTTATTACATACACAACACAACTTCACAAATATATATATACACACTATGCACAACTACTCTTCAATACTTCTTGAACTAAGTTGTAGAAGGAGTGTTCTTCTTTTGCACTTTGGATGAGAAGGGATTGAATCACTTGAAACAAGGATTAATCAAAGGGTTTTAGAGGATGTTTAGAGGGTTTGAGATCTGAAAATTTTGTGCAAAAGGTGAGAAAAATTCCTGATTTAAGGTGGTATTTATAGGCAACAAGTTCTGAGAGAGGAGCGTGGTCGGCCCCCTTAAAATTAAGGGGACCGCCCCTTATAATTAAGGGGGCTCCCCAACTGTAACGGCCAGAAAACTTGTCTTTTATTGGGGAAAGTTTATTTGGTGAAAAACTAACTGATTTTGGTTAAAAATTTGAAATCATATATTTAGTATGATTAAAATATTTTTCTTTATTACCAAAAGTTTTTTTCAAAAATATGTAAAATGTTTATATAATTAAATAAACTTTGTATTAATTAATTAAATACCCCTTTGATCATGAGATGTATTAAGCACTTGTTTATTCATACCTTAAGTGATTAAGTTTGATAGAATGATATAAACTAGTTTAATACTTGTTTACGTAGTAATCTTTCATTTGATGAGTTTACATTTTGTGATCGTCAAAATATAGAGATATCGAAAAATATAAATAACGTTTTCATACATTATTTATGTCAACAATCTCCCCTTTTTGGACGATTACCAAATTTAAACTCATTAATCGAAAATTAGTATATATACAAGTATTATTGTGAGTTTATATCAATTCTCCCCCTTTTTGTTAGCATCAAAAAGGTTATCCCGAATTTATTAGAGCTCCCCCTTGAAGTATACTCCCCCTCGTTTTAAGGTCAAAAGGAAATCGAGATGTGGATATCTTGCAAAACTATTTAGTGGACAAGCACCATATATATGGCATGCAAGAGTAGAGACTAAACATAACCATAACATTAATAAAGTTAAATAGATACAACAAGCATTGCATCAATAATCATAACAACTAGTGCAACTAACAAAAGCCTTAAAGGCTTACAATCATCACTTAAATAATAAACCAAAGCTCAAACATGAAGGTCCTCTATAGAGCTTGCCATCCAAAATGGTTTAAGACAATTTTATTTGTAAAACACCAAGCATGTTTAATTGGGAGGAATGGATGGTGAACATGGAGATGGTGATGGTGGAGGAGTGTTTGTTGATGGTGGTAGAGGAGTTGTGTTTGTTGTTGGTGGTTGATGCAACAAGTTTTCAATATGAGAAAACATGTATTGTATCTCATCTCTTAGTCCGAACACAATTGTTCGGTTGTGGATGCAACAAAGGCAAGTGTCTCCATGAGCTTCAAGTAAGCTCCATGGGATGGGGTTATAGGTTGGTGGATTGATAGGGGATGATGAGAAGTGTGCATCAAGAGGTGTTAATGGTGATAATGAGAGGGTTAGTGCAAGAGTTGTGTTTTCATTGGTAGGTTGTGATGGTTGATAAATTGTTGGAGGAGATAAGTGGGTGTTTATGTAGTCATTTATGGATGAAGTGGATGGTATGGAAGAAGTGGAGGCTCCATTTGTTGATGGTGTTTTGGAGGGTGCATTTGGTGCACTAGGAGATGAGCATTGAGGTAGTGGTGATGGGGTGGTGTTGTCTTCATTTGTGAGATCAATGAATAGTTGTTTAGGTGGAATAATGACAAGTTTTTGTTTCTTGGCATTGTTTGAATAGGTGGTTCTTGGTGATGACATGATGAGAAGATGATGTTTAATGAAGGTTGAGGATGATGGAATGTGAATTAAACATGCATGGGGATTATATAGTATGAAAACATGTTTAGAAGTGGAATTAATTTGAAATTGTAATGTTAGATTCCAAAATCAGTTTAGTTTTTAAGGGAAATGGTAGCTGAGACTAGCAAAAGTGATCACAAGGTGCAAAAGAAAACAGTGTAAAAACTGTTCCAGATGGCCGGTCCCCTTAAATGGAGGCTGGTCCCCTTAAATTTAAGAGGGCCGCCCTTATGAATTAAGGGGGCCGCCCATCTGACGACCCAGAAATCAAAATTTTTCAAAAATTTTCTGGAAAAATGTTATGTTCTGTTTTGTATTTGCAGCAAGCTCTATTTGGACATTTCACATTTGTTTTGGTCTATAGAAAGCATGCATGTCATATATATATATATATATATATATATATATATATATATATATATATATATATATATATATATATATATATATATATATATACATATACATAAACTAATCAAGCAAACATATATATAGATTAAGTAGAAAAGCATGCATTCAAAAGCATATGTTAAACATAAACAAGCAAGTTAGCATCCTAATCAAAATATCCAAACAATTATCCAAGAAAATAACAAGTACTTCCTAATATACTTCAGAAAAATAGCACACAAGACATAAAAATAAAAATTGTTCAACAAGTATAATCCAAGCACATCATCCATTTTTCTTCCCGAAGATACCCTTCAAAGTCTTCCCGATAGATTTGAAACCACCTCTAACTTCTTCATGCAAACTCTTTTGTCTGCTAAGCATTTCGGTAGTTCGCTCATGAAGCACTTCTTCGTTTTGATCACTAGGAGACGGGGTAGAATACTCGGGATAATCAAGATCATCTAAATTGTCAACGAACTCAGAAAACGAAGGGGTACTAGCATCATGGATGTTTTCCTCCTCATCGTCATCGTCTTGTCTAGAAGATGATCCATTAAAGCTATGACGACGAGATTTTCCCTTGTCACTTCGAGTTCGTCGAGCTTCTTTTAGAGTGAGAGGACGTAAGGTGGGATAGATGGACTCACAGATACTATTGTCAAGATCGGAGTAATACTCGATAACATGACGATAGAGACGAGTGAGGAACATTCCATATGGAAGATTGGCTTTGGGAGTTTTTCTAGCACACTCAATCTGTTTGATAAAGAAGTAGGCCAAATTGTACGGCTTTTCGACAGCTATACAATACAACATGTGAGCAAGGCACGCCGGGAGATGGTCCCGGTGACCTCCAGTACAAACCGAATCTTAACGAATGAGTTCTTCCCAACGCTTCATGTGGGAGCCTAATTCTTTGAGGAGAAGTTGGTACGATGAGATTTGAACATTTTTGGATTTTATTTTTTGGGTAGTAGTGGCACATTCCACACTAAGGATTTGACAAATTTCGTCGGGATGAGGAATATAGGATAGATAAGGACTGAAGGTTGGTCGACAACGATGAAGAGATTCGAGGTCCCATTCGTTTGTGAAAACGGCTTGACCTCTGAAAGTAATTTGGAGGATTTGACCAAATTGTTCGAGAGTTAAGGTGATGAATTCATTTTGAATCATGAAGGAGATGGTGATGAAACCAAGATCATTGGTTTGGATGGTGACTTGGCTATAGAAATCGACTATGAAACGAGGAACGATTGGTTCATTAATTTCATAAAGGCAATTGAGGTTGATGCTTGAAAACAAGCGATTAATGTAGTCGGATTGAGCAAAGGCTAGATCTACTACACGTCCCTCATGAACGTTTCTATCTTCAATTTTACGATATATACGTCCAATGGAAGGAGATGTAGTAGGGAGTTGGGAAACTTTGGGAATATAGTTTTTAGTGTGGGAAAGATCTTCGGTAGTCGCTTTTGGCATTTTCACCTAAACACATCAACAATACAAATGACCAAAATAAATATAAAGAAGAATAAGAAAAAAATGTATATATATATTTTTTAAGACTTATGTTGGAATGTAAACTTACTACGACTCTAAGACGATAATCCTAAGAAGTAGTTTACCATATTCCTTATTTTTAATTTTAACTCGTTCTAGATATATTTTACGATGTTTAGTAAGTAGTTATGGACAATTCCAAACACCCCTTTTTAAACATCTTAATATATCATGAAATTTGCTAGATTTACATTAGGTTGTAAAACTAGCCATTTCTTACGAGTTTCTTATGCATGTGATTAGTTTTCAAAAAAGATGGTTTATATTTTGACTCAAAAATGTTGTTTTTCGTATTAAACCAAACGCTTCCTTAACTAGTTACTTATACTACTAGTATGTCAATGTATATATGAATTATATATCTTGACAAGTCCGATTTGCAATTTTTATGTTTATAATCATAACAATGTTTTAAAAAAATTATAATGACTAAGTTTTGATATTATTTGGACATGATCCAAACACCCCCTTATTGTGAACCAAAATATTTTTACTAGGTCGAAAAATATAGTATCATGTTTTACAAGTTATAAAAGTATAATGTGATTAGTTTTAACAAGTTTTCAAAGCATTATTCAACAATGTGTATACCAAAAATTTTGAAAAGAAGTGTATGAAATTTTTCAAAAATTTTCGACAAGGGGGGTTTATAATTACTAGTTTCTAGTGCTGATTAATCATTCATATCCTAGGGGAAGCATTTAGTTATAGGGATTTAAGACTCAATTCCAACTAAATTATGAAATTGAAGAAATTAATAAAACATGCATAATCATGAGTTTGACCAAATTAGATGGAATTAGATGAAATGTGTTATGAAAAACTTACAATACGTAATGGTGATTGTGTTAGATGAATTTTCCCTTTGCGAATTAACCCGAATTATGTGATTTGGAAGTGATTTAAGATGTTTTTGGGTTTTGGTTTTCGTCACAGCAGTAGCAGGGGAAGGAGAGTATGAAAAAGTGGAGTGTTTGGCAAGAGAAATAAGAGGAAAAACGGGTTGGAGTAATCAGATGGCCGGCCCCCTTAAACATTAAGGGGGCCGCCCTTCATTATGCTGCCGGTCCCCTTAAACATTAAGGGGGCCGCCCTCCAAAATTTTTATTTTTCGTGTTTTGGTTTCTGGAACGAACAAGAAAGTATTTATATATATATTAGATTTATATTTAATCAAGAATACGTTGGAGAGTATTCGCACGAAAGGGATTGCTTGACATTTTTACTTGACATTTCATCAATTAAATTTTCTTGATTATTTCGGATGAAATTCATCAAGTTGTCAAGTGGACGAGAGAGTTGTGGAAGGTTCATAAGTATATATATATATATATATATATATATATATATATATATATATATATATATATATATATACTAGTTTCAAAGCCCGCCCATCTTTACATTTTAATTTAGTCATGTACGGGTATCAACGATCTTTTATAGTTGTTTGTTTTGTATTGATAAAGAGACATGCATGTATACAATATAATGCATATATACAATTTTTAGTTTGTTTTTAGAGTAATTTTTTATTTTACTTTAGTCAGGTACTTTGGATAATGGCGTTTTATAGACTTGCCATACATAGATTTAGAAAGGATATTGATTTTTGCGATCAAACTAAAAAAGACCATTTGAGGAACATTAGTCATAGTTCTGTTACAGTGAACTTTATAAAACTAATTTGAGTCGCTATAAGACAACAAACTAAATAACATAAATAGAGCAACAAACTTGAGGCATTAGGCATACACATACCATCAGTTTGTCAAAACAATCATCATATTAGTAATATTTCAAAGTCAAAACACACCATACTATGCATAAACATTTAGACGAATACTTTTTTGGTGATAACAATGGTTAATTTTTAATGAGACGTCAAGTACAATGGTTCCAATGTTCAAAATTCCAGCTTTTATACAATGATGTAGCTTTAATGACAGCACGCGGTGAGCTACACTCGGCGGTAGGAGAAAACCCAAGACCATATTTTTCTGCTCCATCCGCACCCCTACTTACCTGCCTCAAATTCCCAATTGTTTTTAGTTGACACATTGTTTGCAGCTGATAATTTTGATTCAAATTTCTATTCTTGCACAATTAGGATCTGCTCGGTTTCTAGAATCCTTGGATTCAAATAGTAAGATGTTGTGGGTGTTGCTGAAAGTTGTATCCCTCCTGTTGTTGAATTGACTCAGAATAGCTTTAGAGGGTGCCTACGATTGCTTATTTAAGAGCTACTAAATACTTGAAAACACTAACCTGTACAGAACCATATATAAACAATTTAACATTAGTGTTTAAACAATAAAATGATAGTGAATCCATACATACACACCTTCTAAAAAACACTGAATTGTTTTTTGACCCATATCAGTTTTGAAGAACTTTAAGATGAGCAAATTCACATGTAATTCATTTCAACTAACCGTCTTACTCCTTCCTCATAACGCCAAAGTGTTACGAAACAAATCCAATGCGACCTGAATACCAAAGCCACTTGAACTGTGACTGATTGAAATGCAACTGAATTAGGCCTTTCTTAAAACTTACTCGTTTGGACAAAAACATGTTACCATGGATCATAAGTAAGTAACTGAACTCACTTGAAGGATACCACCAACGCTACAAATAAAAGGATAAGTAATGTGTTAGAGAACTTATTTACCAAAGACAATGTGTTAGAGAACATGGAAACCAATATTATTCAACTTAAATGTATTGTGCTTTTTTCAGTTAAATTGAACACACAATACTAACAAAAGCTTTATTTGGCAATACGATTTTCCTAGAAAACATGCGCTATGCAATCAATATTAGCACATATAAATAACTTAGTTAGATTGGCCTTGTTGCAACTCGCATACCATATAAATCTCCCTACATCATGTAGACTATTAAGCTATAAGTGAAAAATCAAATTGGCAATAACATACCTCAGGTGCCATCCAACAGTAAGTCCCAGTCTCGGCAGTCATCATTTCAGTAACACTTTCTTCCTTTGCAAGACCACAATCTGCAAGTTTCACATATTTTTTATTCGTAGCAAGCAAACTCGCCCAACCTCTACTCGAAGTACTATTGTTTATCCAAACCCATTTCTTATAAAAGAACTATTGTTTATCCAAATCGGTTTGACCCGTTACCCAAACTGCCCATTCCCCGTCTTCAGATTTAAAATTATCACTCGAAGAACATGTCCGATTCTAACAAAAGTAGAGCAAACCTTAGTACCAAGTCACTTAGTGAAGGCTTTGTTCCACATGTGAGCAGCATATGCAGGCTGCATTTGATTCCACACAGTCACGATTGAAGCAGCCTATATCATGATCAAGAACCATTAGAAAACTTTAAATCAAATCGGCTAAAAAATCTGACTTACCACCACCTTGTTGTTACTCGGAATCGCGTACTTACATCATACCATCTTCACTGTATCCCTGGTCACCACCCCATTTTTCATGCCCTTTTTTGATTTAAATTTCTTCCTCAAAGTAGCAGGAATCAATGCACAAAGAAGTAGGAACCAAGCACAAACTTTCAGGAATCAATCCATTTAATTGGGATAAAGCACTGCATAAAGTAGTAGTAACAAATGGTTGGGCTCAAGTCACGACTAACAGTCATAGAAAAAACATAAATAATTTTCTTAAGAAACGCAAAATACCTTACACTAGTTGCATGAATGTCTACGATTGTGGTTTTACTATTATACTATTAAATAGATATGCAAACTCCTATTGCCCTCCTGTAAATAACATATTCATAGTATACTTTATTAGTCTATGACTTTCTTAATGTCCCATAAAATTAATTCAAAAGTCTAATTCTAAATGATTAGCTACATTCATCTTTTTTCTGATACTTTAACCATAATTACATGTTGTGTAATGAGATTGAGATTAGTTGTTTTACCCATTGTTCTAATAGTCACCTCAACACGGCTCCACAAGTAATTCGTAGCTAGTCTCTCAACAGAAGTAAAAAAGATTTAAATGTAACCATGCTTTTTCACTACACTATAGAGCTCCAATTTGAGATATAAAAACGAAAAAAGGAGGTGAATAATACCATGATGATATGTGATTTACCTCTCATTTGGCCGTAGGGTTAGTCACTGTGGGTCGCCAAAAGGCTGGTCACCTTTCAATTTAAAGAAACTACAAATTGTAGCACTCTTACACACAACCTCCAAAAATTGTAGAAACTACAATTTATGGCTCACAAAATGTGAAATATCCGAAAAACAGGCCTTCGCGACCTCTACTACCTTGAAGTATTTTAAGTTTGTAACTCTTTATTAGCAACTTGAGTCATGAATCCTAGGCCCATAAGCTTATTCGGGATACCAACAACGATCTGTTATAACTTTGGGACTCTGCAAACACCAATTTACGCCTACCTACCTGTAATCACACCTGCCAAAATAACAGTTATATACAACTTCTCATGAAACCTAACACTGTTAAAATAATATAATTCAACACCTTCAACCTTACTGGCAGTTCTTGCTTGGAAAGGGGACACACTTCAATTCTTCCCAAGCTATTTTGATAGCTTGTAGAATATGTTTTTTTATCAACCTTATATTATCCACCCTACAGCAATAACAAATTTAAGTTGTACACCTAATGATTAAATAGATGCACTAAAAAACAACATAAACACAAAAGCAGTTGAAACATGAAAAAAAAAACAGAGATATAATACATGAACATGGAATGGAAATTGCATCCTGGTAATACGTACTTTCCCAACAGTGGCAGTTCAAAAGACACCTACATGTTGCAAACTTGAGTTGAATTCCATGTTAATTTCAACTTTAAAAAATTAATTTTGTTTTAAACATCTCTTTAAGAGAATTTATGGAGTAATTAAAGCATGAAACATGATAATCACCTCGATAGCAGCTTCTAGGGTTTCTACCTGGTGTGACAAGAGTTGAAGCTTTAGGCAATCTTAAATTGTTGCCGGGAATGAAATTTTATCTTTCAGTTTTTACCATGAATCTGTGTAATAGCATATGTCAGTACTCTGAAAGCCAATAACTACATCTCCAACCAAAAAAATTTCTGACACATAAATTAGTTGCTTACATCAACAGATTGAATTTATCATGATTGTTATCAAGATGAACTAATACGAATTCTCTCAGAACAGCTTCAGCAACCTACAAAATAAATGATGCCCCGTAATTAAACAGAGATAGAATGTTACAGAATCGCCAAAACAGTATACTCATAACGAAGAATCATGGTACCAAACACACACTTATGAGTAGTATTAGCACTTACAGCAGAATAACAATCATTTTCCATCCCAAACATGAAAGGGAGAAAAGCGAAGTGATTTTATGCATCATGATAAGAGTTGAATTTGAATTATGAAAAATAACCAAGAGTAATAAAAGTGATGGATTACCAATGTAGTCCAGGCACTGGATCCGAGTAAATAATTTGAGGTCTCTAACTTCATTAAGAATAATCTTTGCTCTTTCACTCAAAATCTGAGTACCCACACAGCCTACCGCCTTTTCATATTTATCATTGTACACGGATGTGAAGCTTGTGAAAATTTCATGATCAGTTGTATCAATAAGGGCCTGTTGGAGAAGAAAGAAACAATAACCCATGAAGAAAGAAAAATGAATAATTTTACATTTGTTATAGGTGATCGATTGACTAAAGGCAGAAACATATTTTTTCTCTTTTTTTTTTCTTTTTTTTTGTTACCTGCAAATGTAAAGGAAACCTAATTAGGGTTTGATTAGCATACCATTCTTTTTCCTTAGCTCGTGCAGCTTTTGCTTCTGCTTCCTATGAATCTAAATATCAACATAGGGACATAATGACTAATGATATCAAGACATAACTATAACCTGATTAAACAAAAAAACCAATCTCAAATCATTGAAACTAAATAAAACTCACCAAGAAATCATTGTTTTAAGATTCATTACAACTACATGTGTTCAAAGAATACGACTAACATGCAAAAACCTGCAAAAAACCCACATATGAATATAGATGAACAAAAAAACCAATCACAAATCATTGAAACTAAATAAAACTCACCAAGAAATCATTGTATTAAGCTTCATTACAACCACATGTGTTCAAAGAAGACGACTAACATGAAAAAACCTGGAAAAAAAACCCACATATGCATATAGATGAACGTATATTTATGTTTATGATTAGGGTTAACTATGTTGTAGAGATAGATGAATGAACTGTCCTTTTTTTTACGTATGTTTATATATTTTATTAGGGTTATACTTACTTTAATTTTAATAGTCTATAATTAGTTGTATAGGTTTATAGATTTGTGCTTGCAAAATATAATCAAAAAATGGTGTTGGTCTAGTGGTTATCATGCATGTTAATGTTATTTCCAACCCAGGTTCGAATCCTAATGCATGATTTTTTGTGTAAAAATCCGAAAATAAATTAATTAAATTAAATAAATGGCATCCGAAATTTAAACAAATGAAAAAAAATGTTGGGGTGCTTATATATATATATAATTTCAAAATAAATTAAAAAAATACAAAATAAATTATAAAAATTGCTTACATGGCCTCAATGTGATGACATGGCGCATAATGAATTACATGGCAATGACTGGGCAATGAGGTGGCATTGACGTGTAACGCCTCCTGTTATATATAATATAGAGATATATATATATATATATATATATATATATATATATATATATATATATATATATATATATATATATATATATATATATATTAAATAAATGGCATCCGAAATTTAAACAAATGAAAAAAAATGTTGGGGTGCTTATATATATATAATTTCGAAATAAATTAAAAAAATACAAAATAAATTATAAAAATTGCTTACATGGCCTCAATGTGATGACATGGCGCATAATGAATTACATGGCAATGACTGGGCAATGAGGTGGCATTGACGTGTAACGCCTCCTGTTATATATAATATATATATATATATATATATATATATATATATATATATATATATATATATATATATATATATATATGGTAAGGGCTTATAAGACGAGAATATAGGAGGGAGACGTATGCAACGGAAGCCGGGAGTTTGTTTCATCCATAGATTTTTTGACTCATCTCTCTTCATCAGCATGAGTGTTGTTGAACATTAAAGTTCAATAAGGCAAATGGGGGAAAGAAAGGGTTCGTAAACGAACAATTTCTAGTTCAAGAAAATCAACAAATGAATTTTCTAGGTTATATGATCCTAGATGTAACTAAGTATACATACACACACACACACGTATATAAATATATATATATATATATATACATATATATATATATATATATATATATATATATATATATATATACATATACATATATATATATATATATATACATATATATATATATATACATATATGTATATATATATATATATATATATATATATATATATATATATATATATATATATATATATATATATATATATATATATATGTATATGTATATATATATATGTATATATATATATGTATATATATATGTATATATATATATATATATATATATATATATATATATATATATATATGTATAGATATAATATAATTAGATAGGTATATATATGTATAGATATAAAAACTAGAAGAAACAATGAGCCAAACAAAATTACATAACAACTAGATACTAAACTAAGCATGCATTTCTTGGCAAGGAAATAAAAGGAAATGTGTACCTTTCGTCTTCAACGCGTTTATCTTCAAAGTCTTCATGGAATAGTCCGAACAAGAAGTGACATCAAAAGTTTCCATGTTTGAATGGCGAATATTTTTACGTTGGTCCCCATTGTCTCATTTGACCAATGTTATTCGATCCGAACATGTTTTGTATTTGACTTGGGTGCATATGTGGTGGAAACATTCCCCACGGATTGTAGTTCCACATTTGTTGATTATTGTTAAAGTTTCGTCTATTTTGGTTTGCTCTTGGTTGGGGTGTTTTAGGTCTAGGGTAAGAATTATTTGGTTTCCTAGGTGGTGGAGTTTTAGATCTTGTTTTAGTTTTGGACGATCCTACTTCGGTTTTTAAAGATGGTTTATAAAACGGTTTTATTTCTTCATTACTAGAGATAGGTATTTTCTTATCATTTATGAGTATATACTTAGGATTAGATTTTGAAGGTTTTAATTCCTTGAGTTCACTCTCAAATTTAACATTTTTAATTTCACTTGTTGAAGCTTCAGTTGAGTTAAATCCTAAGCCGGTTTTATCTCCGGATACTCTTTGAATATTTATGATTTTACTAAGTGAGTTACTACTATTTTCAAATTTATCAAGTATGCAAATTTCTTCCCTAAGTTTGTTGTTTTCACTTTTAAGCTCTTGGCATGATTTACATTTTTCAACAATTTCTTTACCTTTTTCAAGTTGATGTATTTTAATTTTAAGTTCTAGTACTTCATTTTCTAGTTGGTTGTTTATGTATTTTAGTGATTTGTTTTTAGCCATTACTTGTTGTCATAGTTTGCATAATCTATTGTATTCACTATCTAAATCTTTTTCATCTAATGATAAATTTTCATCACTAAAGTATTCGGTTTCGGAACGTACCTCACTTGATGTCTTAGCCATGAGAGACTTTTCTTCCTTTGTTGTTTCTTTCTCATTTTCATCACTATCACTCCAAGCTCCTCCAACAAACGCTCTTTGATTTTGATCTCTTGTCATCATTGGACATTTTCCAATGAGGTGATTCGGATCACCACACTTAAAACACTTTCTCTCATTCTTGCTGTACTTGTCATCATTATTCTTTTGAGGTGCTCTCCTTTCATCGTGTGGTTGTCTAACAAATCTTCCTCGCCTTTTGAAGAATTTCTTGAAATCTCTTACGGTCATGGCATATTCTTCGCCATCGCTTTCGGAAGATGAGCTATCTTCGTTGTTGGATTCCTTTCTTGCTTTCAAGGCGATTGACTTGCTTTGTTCTCGTTTTCCTTTAACCATTTCAGAGTCCTTCTTTATAATTGCTTCGTAGACTTTCTAATTTCCAATTAATTCATCAAGTTGTAGTGTTGACAAATTCTTTGATTCTTCAATAGCCGCACTTTAGCTCGCCATTTTGGGTGAAGAGCTCTGAGAAACATCCTAACAAAATTCTTACTAGAAAAATTCTCATCAAGTGCTTTTAAACTTGTGATGATAGTGTTAAATCTACCAAAAGCATTATCAATTGATTCCTCTTCCGGAATCGAGAATTGCTCATATTGTTGAACAAGTAGATCTATTTTATTATCTTTGACTTGATTATTACCTTGGTGAGTTATTAATAAAGAGTTCCAAATTTCTTTTGCGGTTTCACACATAAAGATCCTTTCGTACTCATTACGTGGTAGCGCAGTGTAAATAACCATTTTTGCTTCATTATTTTTAGCAAGTTTTCTTTTTAAATCATCATTTTGTTTTTCAAAAGGTACGATTTCATCTTTCTTAGTTTCGGGGTTATTTTGAATAGGTAAAAAATCACCATTGGTAATAACATGCCAAAGATCTAGATCTTTTGATTTCACATAAGTTTCGAATCGATTTTTCCAATATAAAAATCCATCACTTTCAAATAGTGGTGATTTTTGCATAGATTACCCTTCTAAATATTTTTCAGATTCCATAGATCGTTACAAGTTTTAAAATACAATATATTTTAAAGATCTTGCAAGACGTGGCTCCTGATACCAATTGTGGAAAACTAGAAGGGGGTTGAATAGTTTTACGTCCTTTTAAAATTTATAAAAACAAGTTTGTTTTAAAAACTTCGATTCTAGTTTATGTGATCTCAATACTTGCACTTATATGAACAATTATATAGTAACTAACTAACTAAGCTAATATAGTAAGGTAAGTAAGTAAGTAATGAAAAGAGTTGGAGAGATCAAACCACAACACAAGAATTTATAGTGGTTCGTCTACAAGGTCACCTTCCTTGTTCCTACTCCACTCCCCGAGTCACCTACTCGAGAGTTTTCTTCACTATGTCAACAAACTCCCTTATGGCGGAGAAAACCTTACACACCAATTTACACACCACAACAATATCACAACTTCTACACAACTTCTTCACACCTATTTACTTCACACCTATCATCTTCACACCTTTCTTCTTCACACCAATCTACTACACACCTATCTTCTTCACTTCAATCTACTACACACCTATCTTCTTCACAACTACACTACTTCACTATTAATCAACTTCTATTTCTTCTAAACAACTTATTACATACACAACACAACTTCACAATATATATATATATATATATATATATATATATATATATATATATATATATATATATATATATACTATGCACTACTACTCTTCAATACTTCTTGAACTAAGTTGTAGAAGGAGTGTTCATCTTTTGCACTTTGGATGACGATGGATGAGAAGGATTGAATCACTTGAAACAAGGATTAATATACAAATGATCAAAGGGTTTTAGAGGATGTTTAGAGGGTTTGAGATCTGAAAATTCCGTGCAAAAGGTGAGAAAAATTCCTGATTTAAGGTGGTATTTATAGGCAACAAGTTCTGACAGAGGAGCGTGGCCGGCCCCTTAAAATTAAGGGGACCACCCCTTATAATTAAGGGGGCCGCCCAACTGTAACGGCCAGAAAACTTGTCTTTTTGTGGGGAAAGTTTATTTGGTGAAAAACTAACTGATTTTGGTTAAAAATTTGAAATCATATATTTAGTATGATTAAAACATTTTTCTTTATTACCAAAAGTGTTTTTCAAAAATATATAAAATGTTTATATAATTAAATAAACTTTGTATTAATTAATTAAATACCCCTTTGATCATGAGATGTATTAAGCACTTGTTTATCCATACCTTAAGTGATTAAGTTGGATATAATGATATAAACTAGTTCAATACTTGTATACGTAGTAATCTTTCGTTTGATGAGTTTACATTTTGTGATCTTGAAAATATAGAGATATCGAAAAATATAAATAACGTTTTCGTACATTATTTATGTCAACACACCTCTTACAACGTCACAAAGATTATAAAAATTCATTTACCCGGTATTTTGGAAATTTATTTAATTTATATCGTAAGTTTAATATAATTACGACGGTTTTCATGAAAACTAAACAATAATCATCCAAACACTCAATATTTGTACCCAATATATTTTTATCATTTTTATAACTTTATTATGTCCCGGTTAACTTCGTTAAAATTTATTTCTAACAAACCCGGTACCCGATTATAACTGAAAGTAACTAATACTACACTTAAACTACAACTAACTTCTAATTAAAACAATAATCCTCCACCCCCCCCCCCCTTTTTCCTCCTTTTCACGTCAGCCCAGCCCTCCCCCTTAACCTCTGGTGCACCTCATCACTTAACATGAATTACCTTCAATCCTATCTAAAAATCCCTAGTAAAATATCTAGTTAAAACTTCTAACATACTCCTCATAACTTCAAGTAACGAAAGCAAGATATTTTCTCTCCCTCTCCTCTTATAGTACACGGCAAAGGATGAAACAAGAAGCAAGAATCATTATTTTTCCAAGAACAAGATATAAACAAGTTCATTTAGTGATCCTTGTTAGGGTTTTGAAATATAAACTCAAGGTTTATTAGGTTTTTATCATCAAAGCTCACTATTCCTTCAAAATAAGTTCATCAAACTCATTTTAATGATTTTACTAAGTTATTACAATGATCATATGATCTTCATGCAATATTACATGCATGTGCTAGTTTATACCACTCCATTTTATACTTTTATAACTTTTAAAGCCTAGAAATGGATAACATGGAAACCCTTGTTAGATTAACTTGATGGATGATGTTTAGGAACACATGACACCCTAAAAAGGTGTATGGTAAGATTAGATTAATTTGGTGGTGATTGAAAGTGATTTGGTTGAAGTTGAAACTAGTTTGGAACCCTATAATTGATTTTTAAACACATATAGAAACCTACTGTCCCAAAACACCAAACCCAGAAAACTCAGGAACTCAGGGGTAATTTTTAACCAAAGATTTAGAAACTACTTTCAAAAACGAAACTTTTGGTGAATGAACGGATTAAAACGATGTGGAAAACTAGAAGGGGGGGGGTTGAATAGTTTTACGTCCTTTTAAATTTATGAACACAAGTTTGTTTTAAAAAGCTTCGATTCTAGTTTATGTGAACTCAATACTTGCACTATATGAACAATTATATAGTAACTAACTAACAAAGCTAATATAGTAAAGATAAATAAATAAGTAATGAGAAGAGTTAGAAAGATCAAACCACAACACAAGGATTTATAGTGGTTCGGCTACAAGGACACCTTCCTTGTTCCTACTCCACTCCCCGAGTCACCTACTCGAGAGTTTTCTTCACTATGTCAACAAACTCCCTTTTGGCGGAGAAAACCTTACACACCAATTTACACACCACACAACTTCACAACTTCTACACAACTACTTCACACCAATATCCTACACACCAATCTTCTTCACAACTATCTTCTACACACCAATCTTCTACTTCACACCTATCTTCACAACTAGCCTACTTCACTACTTATCAACATCTATTATCTACACAACTTCTATATCTTCTACACAATTAATCACAAGCACAACACAATATTCACAAATGAATATATATATACACTATGAACAACTACTCTTCAACACTTCTTGAACTTGGTTGTAGAAAGAGTGTTCTTCTTTTGCACTTTGGATGAGAATGGATGATGAGGGATTGAATCACTTGAAACAAGGATTAATATACAAATGATCAAAGGGTTTTAGAGGATGTTTTAGAGAGTTATAGATCTGAAAATTTCGTGCAAAAGGTGGGGCAAAATTCCAGAATTAAGGTGGTATTTATAGGAGAAGAATTCTGACATTTTCTGACAGGGGAGCCTGGCCGGTCCCCTTAAATCGTGGCCGGCCCCCTTAAAATTAAGGGGACCGCCCCTTATAATTAAGGGGGCCGCCCATCTGTAATGGCCAGAAAACTTGTCTTTTAGTGGGGAAAGTTTATTTGGTGAAAAATTAACTGATTTTGGTTAAATATTTGAAATCATATATTTAGTATGATTAAAACATTTTTCTTTATTACCAAAAGTGTTTTTCAAAAATATATAATATGTTTATATAATTAAATAAACTTTGTGTTAGTTAATTAAATACCCCTTTGATCATGAGATGTATTAAGCACTTGTTTATCCATACCTTAAGTGATTAAGTTGGATATAGTGATATAAACTTGCTTAATACTTGTTTACGTAGTAATCTTACGATTGACGAGTTTACATTTTGTGATCGTCGAAATATAGAGATATCGAAAAATATAAATAACGTTTTCATACATTATTTATGTCAACAATCTCCCCCTTTTTGATGATTACAAAATTTAAACTCATTAATCTAAAATTAGTATATATTCAAGTATTATTGTGAGTTTATATCACTTCTCCCCCTTTTTGTTAGCATCAAAAAGGTTATCCCATGTTAATGTAAACTCCCCCTCGAAGTGTACTCCCCCTCGTTTTGAGGCCAAAAGGAACCGAGATATGGATATCTTGCAAAAATATTTAGTGGAAAGCAACATATATATGTATATAGCATGCAAGAGTACAGACTAAACATAAGCATAACATTAATAATAAAAAAATACATCAAGCATTACAACCATAACAAGTAATGCAACTAACAAAAGCCTTAAAGGCTTAGAATCATCATTAAAATAAAAGACCAAGTCTCAAACATAAGAGTCCTTCTCTTGAGCTTGCCATCCCAAAAGTTTTAACACAATTTTATTTGTAAAACACCAAGCATGTTTAATTGGGAGGAATGGATGGTGAACATGGGGATGGTGATGGTGGAGGTGTGTTTGTTGATGGTGGTGGAGGTGTTGTGTTTGTTGTTGGTGGTTGACGCAACATGTTTTCAATATGAGAAAACATGTATTGGATCTCATCTCTTAAACCGAACACAATTGTTCGGTTGTGAATGCAACAAAGGCAAGTGTCTCCATGAGCTTCAAGTAAGCTCCATGGGACGGGGTTATAGGTTGGTGGGTTGATAGGAGATGATGAGAAATGTGCATCAAGAGGTGTTATTGGTGATAATGAGAGAGTGAGTGCAAGAGTTGTGTTTTCATTGGTAGGTTGGGATGGTTGATCAATTGTTGGAGGAGATAAGTGGGTGTTGATGTAGTCATTTATGGATGAAGTGGATGGTATGGAGGAAGTGGAGTTTCCATTTGTTGAAGGTGTTTTGGAGGGTGCATTTGGTGCACTAGGAGATAAACATTGAGGTGGTGGAGATGGAGTGGTGTTGTCTTCACTTGTAAGATCAAAGAAGAGTTGTTTGGGTGGAATGATGACAAGTTTTTGTTTCTTGGCATTGTTTGAATAGGTGGTTCTTGGTGATGACATGATGATGTTTAATGAATGTTTGAGGATGATGGAATGTGAATTAAACATGCATGGAGATTATATAGTGGGAAAACATGTTTAGAAGTGGAATTAATTTGAAATTGTAATGTTATATTCTAAAATCAGTTTAGTTTTTAAGAGAAATGGTAGCTGAGACTAGCAAAAGGGATCACAAGATGCAAAAGAGAACATTGTAAAAACTGTTTCAGATGGCCGGTCCCCTTAAATGGAGGCCGGTCCCCTTAATTTTAAGGGGGCCGCCCTTTATGATTTAAGGGGGCCGCCAATCTGACGACCCAGAAACCAAAATTTTTCAAAAATTTTCTGGAAAAATGTTGTGTTCTGTTTTGTATTTGCAGCAAGCTCTATTTGGACATTTCACATTTGTTTTGGTCTATTAGAAAGCATACATGCCATATATTTATTTAAACATTAACTAATCATGCAAACATATATATAGTTTAATAGAAGCTTGCATTAAAAAGCATAAAAAAAAAACCATCAAGTTAGGATCCTAAACAAATATCCAAATAACAAGTACTTCCGAATATACTTCGGACAAATAGCACACAAAATAAATATTGTTTGACAAACATAATCCAAGCATATTATTTCTTTTTCTTCCCGAAGATACCCTTCAAAGTCTTCCTTATAGATTTGAAGCCACCTCTAACTTCTTCGTGCAAGCTTTTTTGTCTTCTAAGCATCTCGGTAGTTTGTTCATGAAGCACTTCTTCAGTTTGATCACTTGGAGATGGGGTAGAATAGTTGGGATAGTCAAGATCCTCTAAATCATCAACGAACTCAGAAAACGAAGGGGTACTAGCATCATGGATGTTTTCCTCCTCATCGTCATCGTCTTGCCTTGAAGATGATCCATGAAAGCTATGATGAAGAGGTTTACCATTGTCACTTCGAGTTCGTCGAGCTTGTTTTAGAGCGAGAGAACGTAGAGTGGGGTAGATGGACTCATAGATACTATTGTCAAGATCGGGGTGGTACACGATAACATGACGATAGAGACGGGTAAGGAACATTCCATATGGAAGGTTGGCTTTGGGAGTTTTTCTAGCACACTCAATCCGTTTGATAAAGAAGTAGGCCAAATTGTACGGCTTTTCGACAGCTATACAATACAACATGTGAGCAAGGCTCGCTGGGAGATGGTCCCGGTGACCTCCAGTACCAAACGCATTCTCACGAATGAGTTCTTCCCAACGCTTCATGTGAGGGCTTAATTCCTTGAGGAGAAGTTGGTATGGAGAGATTTGAACGTTTTTGGATTTTATTTTTCGACTTGTGGTGGCACGATCTATACCAAGGACTTGACGAATTTCGTCGGGATGAGGAATTTCGTCGAGATAGGGACCGAAGGTTAGTCGATAGCGATTAACAGATTCGAGGTCCCACTCGTTTAAGAAAACGGCTTGATCTCTAAATGGAATTTGGAGGATATGACCAAATTGTTCAAGAGTTAGGGTGATAAATTCATTTTGAATCGTGAAAGAGATGGTAATGAAACCAAGATCATTGGCTTGGACGGTGACTTGGCTATAGAAATCCATTATGAAGCGAGGAATGATAGGTTCATTTATTTCATAAAGACAATTGAAGTTGATGCTTGAAAACAAGCGATTTATGTACTCAGATTGAGCAAAAGCAAGATCTACTACACGTCCCTCATGAACATTTCTATCTTCAATTTGTCGATAGATAATTCTAATGGAAGGAGATGTGGTAGGGAGTTGGGAAACTTTAGGAATGTAGTTTTTAGTGTGAGAAAGATCTTCGGTAGTTGCTTTGGGCATTTTCACCTAAACACATCAACAATACAAAAAGACGAAAATAAATATAAAGAAAGATAAAAGTATATGTTAATTGTTAAGGCTTATGTTGGAACGTAAACATACTTCGTTACTAATCCTAAGAAGTAGATTACCATGTTCCTTAATATTGTTTTTAACTCGTTCTAGATATACTTTACGATGTTTAATGAGTAGTTATGGACAAATCCAAACGCCCCTTTAAACATCTTAATATATCATGAAATTTACTAGATTTACATTAGATTGTAAAACTAGCTATTTCTTGCGAGTTTCTTATGCATGTGATTTGTTTTTGAAAAAGATGGTTTGTATTTTTACTTAAAAATGTCATTTTTAGTAATAAACCAAACGCTTCCTTAACTATTGACTTATACCCCTAGTATGTCAATATATATACGAATTATATATCTTGACGAGTTCGATTAGCAATTTTAAAGTTTATAATTATAACAAAGTTTTATAAAAATTATAATGACTATGTTTCGATATTATTTGGACATAATCCAAACACCCCTATATTGTGAACCAAAATAATTTTTCTTAGTCGAAAAATGTAATTTCAAGTTTTACAAGTTACACAAGTATAATGTGATTAGTCTTAACACGTTTTTAAATCATTATTCAACAATAAGTTTGCTAAAAATTTTGAAAAGGAGTGTATGAAATTTTTCAAAAATTTTCGACATGATAGTATATAATAACTAGTTTCTAGTGTTGATCAATCATCCTAATCCTAGGGGAAGCATTTGGTTATGAAGTTTTAAGGCTTAATTTGAAAGAAATTATGAAATTTGACGAATTCTACAAAACATGCATAATCATGAGTATGATCAAATAAGATGAAATTAGATGAAATGTGTTATGAAAAACTTACATTATGTAATGGTGATTATGTTAGATGAATTTGCCCTTTGCGAATTAACTCGAATTATGTGATTTGGAAGTGATTTGAGAGGTTTTTGGGTTTTGGTTTTCGTCACAGCAGAACCAAGGGAAGGGAAGTATGAAAAAGTGGAGTGTTTGGCAAAAGGAAAAAGGAGAAAAACGGGTTTGAGCTATCAGATGGCCGGTCCCCTTAAACATTAAGGGGGCCGCCCTACATTTGGCTGCCGGTCCCCTTAAACATTAAGGGGGCCGCCCTCCAAAATTCGATTTTTGTGATTTTTGGTTTCTGGAAAGAGCAAAAAATTATTCATATGTATGTATTAGATTTATATTTAATCAAAAATACGTTGGAGGGTATTCGCACGAAAGGAATTACTTGACACTTTTAATTGACAATTTGCCAATTAAATTTTCTTGATCATTTCGGATGAAATTAATCAAGTTGTCAAGTACGCGAGAACGTTGTGGAAGGTTCATAAGTATATATATATATATATATATATATATGTGTGTGTGTGTGTGTGTATGTAGTATGGGCTTATAAGACGAGAATAAAGGAGGGAGACGAATACAACGGAAGCCGGGAGTTTGTTTCATCCATAGATTTTTCGACTCATCTCTCTTCATCAGCATGAGTGTTGTTTGAACATTAAAGTTCAATAAGGCAAATGGGGAAAAGAAAAGGTTCGTAAACGAACAATTTCTAGTTCTAGAAAATCAACAAATGAGTTTTCTAGGTTATAAGATCCTAGATATAGCTAAGTGTATATATATATATATATATATATATATATATATATATATATATATATATAGTATAAGTAAATAAGTATATATATGTATAGAAGTAAAGACTAGAGAGAATAATGAACCAATCAAAATCACATAAAAGCTAGATACTAAACTAAGCATGCATTTGTTTACAAGGAAATAAAAGGAAATGTGTACCTTTCGTCTTCAATGCGTTAAACTTCAAAGTCTTTAAAGGAAAGTCCGAACACGGGGTGACATCAAAGATTTCCATGTATAAATGGCGAAAGTTTTCACGTTGGTCCCCATGGTCTCATTTGACCAAAGTTGTTTGTCCCGAACGTGTTTTGTATTTGACTTGGGTGCATATATGGTGGGAACATTCCCCATGGATTGAAGTTCCACATTTGTTGATTATTGTTAAACTTTTGTCTACTTTGGTTTACTCTTGGTTGAGGTGTTTTAGGTCTAGGGTAAGAATTATTCGGTTTCCTAGTTGGTGGAGTTTTAGATCTTGTTTTAGTTTTGGATGATCCTACTTTGGCTTTTAAAGATGGTTTATAAAACGGTTTTATTTCTTCATTACTAGCTAGATGCATTTTCTTATCATTCAGGAGTATATACTCAGGATTAGATTTTGAAGGTTTTAGTTCTTTAAGTTCGCTTTCAAATTTAACATTTTTAACATCACTTGTTGAGGCTTCGGTTGAGTTAAAACCTAGACCGGTTTTATCTCCGGATATTCTTTGAATACTTATAATTTTACTAAGTGAGTTACTACTATTTTCAAATTTATTAAGTTTACAAATTTCTTCCTTAAGTTTGTTGTTTTCACTTCTAAGCTCTTGACATAATTTACATTCTTCAAAAGTTTCTTTACCTTTCTCAAGTTGATGTATTTTAATTTTTAGTTCAAGTACTTCATTTTCTAATTTGTTATTTACGTATTTTAGTGATTTGTTTTTAGCCATAACTTGTTGTCCTAGTTTGCATAATCTATTGTATTCACTATCTAAGTCTTTTTCATCTAATGATAAATTTTCATCACTAAAATATTCAGTTTCGGAACGTACCTCACTTGATGTTTTACCAATGAGACATTTTTCTTCCTTTGTTGTTTCTTTCTCATCTTCATCGCTATCACTCCAAGCACCTCCAATAAACGCTCTTTGATTTTGATCTCTTGTCATCATTGGACATTTTCCAATAAGGTGATTCGGATCACCGCACTTGAAACATTTTCTCTCATTCTTGATATACTTGTCATCATTATTCTTTTGAGATGTTCTTCTTTCATCGTGTGGTTGTCTAACAAATCTTCCTCGCCTTTTTAAGAATTTCTTGAAATCTCTTACGGCCATGGCGTATTCTTCGTCTTCGCTTTCGGAAGATGAGCTATCTTCGTTGTTGAATTCCTTTCTAGCTTTCAAGGCGATTGACTTGCTTTGCTCTCGTTTCCCTTTAACCATTTCGGAGTCCTTCTTTATTATAGCTTCGTAGACTTTTAAATTACCAATTAATTCATCAAGTTGTAGCGTTGACAAATTCTTCGATTCTTCAATAGCCGTCACTTTAGCTCGCCATTTTGGGTGAAGAGCTCTAAGAAACTTCCTAACAAAATTCTTACTAGAGAAATTATCATCAAGTGCTTTTAAACTTGTGATTATAGTGTTAAATCTAGCAAAAGCATTATCAATTGATTCCTCTTCCGGAATCGTGAATTGCTCATATTGTTGAACAAGTAGATCTATTTTGTTATCTTTGACTTGATTATTACCTTGGTGGGTTATTAACAAAGAGTTCCAAATTTCTTTTGCGGTTTCACACATAATGATCTTTCGTACTCTTTACGTGGTTGCGCATTGTAAATCACCATTTTAGCTTCATTATTTTTAGCAAGTTTTCTTTTTAAATCATCATTTTGTTTTTCAAAAGGTACGATTTCATCTTTCTTAGTTTCGGGGTTATTTTGAATAGGTAAAAAATCACCATTGGTAATAATATGCCAAAGATCTAGATCTTTTGATTTCACATAAGTTTTGAATCGGTTTTTTCCAATATAAAAATCCATCACTTTCAAATAGTGGTGGTCTTTGCATACATTGCCCTTCTAAATATTTTTCAGATTCCATAGATCGTTACAAGTTTTAAAATACAATATATTTTAAAAATCTTGCTAGACGTGGCTCTGATACCAATTGTGAAAAACTAGAAGGGGGGTTGAATAGTTTTATGTCCTTTTAAATTTATGAACACAAGTTTGTTTTAAAAAGCTTCGATTCTAGTTTATGTGAACTCAATACTTGCACTATATGAACAATTATATAGTAACTAACTAACAAAGCTAATATAGTAAAGATAAATAAATAAGTAATGAGAAGAGTTAGAAAGATCAAACCACAACACAAGGATTTATAGTGGTTCAGCTACAAGGACACCTTCCTTGTTCCTACTCGAGAGTTTTCTTCACTATGTCAACAAACTCCCTTTTGGCGGAGAAAACCTTACACACCAATTTACACACCACACAACTTCTACACAACTACTTCACACCAATATCCTACACACCAATCTTCTTCACAACTATCTTCTACACACCAATCTTCTACTTCACACCTATCTTCACAACTAGCCTACTTCACTACTTATCAACTTCTATTATCTACACAACTTTTATATCTTCTACACAATTAATCACAAGCACAACACAATATTCACAAATGAATATATATATACACTATGCACAACTACTCTTCAACACTTCTTGAACTTGGTTGTAGAAAGAGTGTTCTTCTTTTGCACTTTGGATGAGAATGGGTGATGAGGGATTGAATCACTTGAAACAAGGATTAATATACAAATGATCAAAGGGTTTTAGAGGATGTTTTAGAGAGTTATAGATCTGAAAATTTCGTGCAAAAGGTGGGGCAAAATTCCAGAATTAAGGTGGTATTTATAGGAGAAGAATTCTGGCATTTTCTGACAGGGGAGCCTAGCCGGTCCCCTTAAATCGTGGCCGGCCCCCTTAAAATTAAGGGGACCGCCCCTTATAATTAAGGGGGCCGCCCATCTGTAACGGCCAGAAAACTTGTCTTTTAGTGGGGAAAGTTTATTTGGTGAAAAATTAACTGATATTGGTTAAATATTTGAAATCATATATTTAGTATGATTAAAACATTTTTCTTTATTACCAAAAGTGTTTTTCAAAAATATATAATATGTTTATATAATTAAGTAAACTGTGTGTTAGTTAATTAAATACCCCTTTGATCATGAGATGTATTAAGCACTTGTTTATCCATACCTTAAGTGATTAAGTTGGATATAGTGATATAAACTTGCTTAATACTTGTTTACGTAGTAATCTTACGATTGACGAGTTTACATTTTGTGATCGTCAAAATATAGAGATATCGAAAAATATAAATAACGTTTTCATACATTATTTATGTCAACAAACGAGTTTATAACGAAGGAGATATGATTTTTGCAAGTTTAACGACGAAAACTATTTTCTGAAAATATTCATGTTGTTGGAATATATTTTACGACTAGTTTTTATAAGTCTAGATAGACATATTTTTCCTAAGTATGGAAAATATTTTACTTTGACAATAACTAGTATTTTCAAGTCATGAGTGGTATAGATATCATGTGCATGTACATTCATTACATCATTTCATGATCTAAAGTAGATCATTATCATTCATATTATGTTGTGGTTGATATTCGCTCCTTGTTGTCACTATCATTTCATCTCATAGTCTCATCACTTCAAGGTGAGTTTTCATAGCCCCGTTTTAATTCAATATTTTGATTTCAAATCCCACGGGGGAGAATACATTGCATCACTTATTTTTTTGTACATGCCAAAGTATAAATTCCTTACATTGCTTAAGTTGCCTTATTACCACGTCATGACAAGTCCCCTTTATTATCATGGACCGTTAATTAATCTACAAGCGAGATTGAGTGAATAGATCTATTGAGGGTGACTCCTCCATCCGTGTTTGGGTTGCTCCAACAGAATAACGGATGCATTTCATGTCTAATATCGTTAGAGTGTCTGGTAAACACTCATTTGGGGCCAAGTAACTTATGTCTAGCTTCGGGGTCATGAGCTTAAGAGCCAATGTGGCTTTATTTCTGACATCTTGTCACTTTACTTTACTTATGGCTAGTGTACATCCGATTTAACTTATAAACCTATGATTATTCACCAACTTTATGTTGACCGTTTTCGCGATGTATTTTCAGGTAACTAAGGCTTACCCTTCATGGCATGCATGGACTTATTTTATTAAGTAGCAAGGATGACGCGTCTCATTTTTGATTTTCATGCACTTATATATTATCGTTTGATTGTACCAAACTTATTTCTACAAACTTTTCCAGCTTTTGGGACCTATGTTTTGTAACTCTGAATGTTTTTTTTAATAAATCAAACGATGTATTTTCAAAACGACACTTTAGGTCGTTCAATATAACTGTAACTGTGGTGCTATGACAGTCACCCCCAGGTATTCCATTCCGCTGTCATTCAGGTATTTTGGGGGTGTGACAGATTGGCATCAGAGCTAAGGTTATAGCGAACTAGGATGTATCATGGACCCTAGACTATAACCACATCATCATAGCATCTCCTCATTACATCATAAGTGCATATTTATTGTTTTAGGTGATTTCATTTCACGGAGTATTCATTTCATTTCATTTCACATTGATTATCACAGAGACATGTCTTCAGATCTGAACTTGATCATACTTTCCTCATACACTGACATTGTGGATGCTATGTCTTCCACTGCTGTTTTACCACCCATTCCTCCAGTACCTATGCTGCCACTTTTGGCATCAGGTGAGGTTACTGAGCCTTTTGTGGAGGACGAGGTTGCTCCTAGTCAGATTTCTCCCATTGTACCACCAACTGTTACACTTGCACCCTCAGATCCATCATCACCTACTACTTCTATTTCCCCCGAACTGACTCTTATGTTTCCTCGTCACAAGACAACCATAGGTGCTAGGAAGAGTGTACGCATTGTTACCCCTACTCCTAGGATTCCTGCTATTCATACATCACCTACACCATCAACTACACCTACCACTACTCCTACACCTACTTCACTTTTGCCGCTCAGGAAGCGTGCGAGGTTCACTACTCCAGCATCACCCATTACCGAGACTTCAGACCTTCCACCACCCCCCCCCCCCTATATCACATAGGTGAGAGCTCTCGAGCAGCTACCACAAGAGGGCCTACAGCGTTTACTTGAGATGCCCAGTTAGGGGACCAACAGGGGCAGATTGATAGGTTGAGTTATAGGGTAGATGAGACCCTCACTAGTCGACTTGAGGTGGTCAAGGAGCAGGTTGAGGGATTAGTCTTAGGCAGGGTTAGCATTGACGTGTCTTATCATGGACTGGAGGCACGGCAGATGGGGCACCAGGAGCAGATTGAGCAGCTTAGGGATGAGTTGCCGGAGATACGGGATAGAGCGCAGATGACACAGGAGACCCAGGGACAGCGGGCACACCAGTTGGCATTAGCTCAGGAGAGGTTGACAGCTGCAGAGACCAGGGAGGCTGCCCTCCAGCTCCGAGTTAAGCACTTGGAGGAGATTGCTGTTGCGATGGATCGGGAGATCCGCCGCTTAGGGGAGCACCTGGAGCACCCGGAGGAGCCTAGGCATAGACTTGTATTATGTTAGCTTTTACTATTTTCCTAGTCCCGAGGTGTGGGACATAGTTTAAGAACTTGTTTTCTTTTGGTTGTTGTACAAACAAATGTATCAAGTATGACTCTACTATGTTGGAATGGTTGTGCTATCTATTATATCGGTCCATGTAGGCCGAAATTTTCATGTATTATATTCATGTGTTGTGATTATATTTATGATGTTTCGTGGTTTCTCCTTACTGTTATCGTATTTATACAGGTTGTGGTTGTATTTATACATGTTGTGATTGTATTTATATATGTTGTGGTTGTATCTATATATGTCGTGGTTGTATTTATACCGGTTGTGGTTATACTCATACATGTCGTGGTTGTATTTGTACTTGTTGTGGTTGTGTATATACATGTTGTGGGTGTATACCTTTGGTACGATGACTATTTCTATTATGATTCTTCTCATGG
Organism: Artemisia argyi; assembly: GCA_030686995.1. Taxonomy (NCBI): domain Eukaryota; kingdom Viridiplantae; phylum Streptophyta; class Magnoliopsida; order Asterales; family Asteraceae; genus Artemisia; species Artemisia argyi. The sequence continues at coordinate 122,292,615 of CM060703.1, forward strand.
TTGTTTTCCATTGTGATTTATTAGAAGTATGGCGCCAAGGAAAGGTAAGGCTGCACCAGAAACACCAGCTATGACTCAAGCCACTATCCGCAAGTTGGTCAGGGATAGCATAGCAGAAGCTCTAGAGATTGAGAGAGCCGAGGTTGCTGCAAGGGCTGCTAAGACCGCTTCAAATACAAAGACGGTTGAACCACCCAATAATAGGCGTGAATGCACTTGGAAGGATTTCAAGATTAGTGATCCCATCAAGTTTAAGGGCACTAAGGGAGCGGTTGCTTTGATTCGCTGGTTCGAAAAGACTGAGAATCTGTTTCTCATGTACAGCTGCTCGGATGTCAGCAAGGTAAAATTTGCTACTGGTATGCTTCTGGATGAAGCTATGTCATGGTGGATTTCTTATGCTCAGCCGATTGGTATGGAAAATGCCTACAAGCTCACCTGGGATCAATTCAAGAAATTGATGACTAAGAAGTTTTGCCCTCGTACTGAGGTGAAGAAGTTGGAAACAGAATTCTATGAGCTGGGAACTAAAGGTGATGACATCGAGACCTACATCAGGAGGTTTCAAGAGTTAGCTGCACTATGCCCAACTATGGTTCCCGATGATGAGAAAAAGATGGAAAACTTCATTGGCGGACTGACTGAAAGTATTCGAGGGGATGTGCTTTCTTTTGATCCTCAAACAATGGAAGATGCTATCTGAATAACTCAGAAACTCATGGTCCAAGTGGTAAAGGGTAGATCCGCTGTCAACAACAACAACAACAACAACCGATCTCACAACACTAACAACAACACTCAAAACAACAACAACGATAACAACAATCGAAACTACAACTACACCAATAACCGAAACAACAACCCAAACAATAACAACAACAACAAGAGGAGGTTCGACTACAATCAAGGTGGGAATGCGACTCAACCACCACCTAAGAGGCAAGAAGTGGCAAAGGCCTATGCTGCAGGGCCGACTGAAAGAAAGGGTTACTCAGGTACTTTACCTAAGTGTGAAAAGTGTTAGAAACATCATAAACAAGGACGTTGCCCAGATCTATGTGGCAACTGCAAGAAGATTGGTCACCACACCAAAGATTGCAGACTTCCATTCTTGGGCGACAATCAGAAACCACCAGTAACATGTTATGGCTACGGAGAAATTGGACACTTTAGGAGTGATTACCCAAAGAGGAAGAATCAAGGAACTGGAAACCAAGGTGGAATGGCTCGAGGAAGAGCTTATGTTATGGGAGGAGAAGATGCCAGAGAGGACCCGAATGTTGTTGCGGGTACGTTCCTCGTTAATAATCGTTATGCATCCATTTTATTTGATTCAAGAGCAGATAGAAGTTTTGTTTCTCTTGCATTTGCACCTTTACTCAACATTGAACCAACTACCTTAGACATTTCCTATATCGTCGAACTAGCCGATGGGTCTTTAGTTAACACCAACACCATTGTCCATGGTTACACTATCAATTTCCTAAACAATCCATTCAATATAGACCTCATGCCTGTAGAACTTGGAAGTTTTGATGTAGTTATAGGTTTGTATTGGTTGTCTCGACATCATGCAAGAATCATTTGTGATGAAAAAGTTGTTCATCTTTCCTATGGCGGTGAAACTTTAGTTGTTCACGGAGAGCGAAGTGGAACTAGACTCAGTATTATATCCTGCATTAAAACCAAGAAATACATAAAGAAGGGTTGTTATGCATTCTTGGCTCACATCACGGAGAAGAAGTCGGATGAGAAACGACTTGAAGATGTGTTAATTGTTAAGGAATTTCCAGAAGAATTGCCAGGACTTCCGCCTACACGCCAAGTTGAGTTTCAAATCGAATTAGTGCCAGGAGCAGCACCAATTGCGCGAGCACCGTATCGACTTGCGCCTTCTGAGATGCAAGAATTTTCGAACCAATTACAAGAACTTTTGGATAAAGGATTCATTAGACCGAGTTCCTCACCTTGGGGAGCACCGGTTTTGTTTGTGAGGAAGAAGGATGGATCTTTCAGAATGTGCATCAACTATCGTGAGTTGAACAAGTTAACGGTGAAGAATCGTTATCCACTCCCTAGGATAGACGACGTGTTTGATCAGTTACAAGGTTCCTGTTTTTATTCCAAGATCGATTTAAGATCAGGTTACCATCAACTTAGAGTTCGGGAAGAGGATATTCCGAAGACGGCGTTTAGAACACGTTATGGTCATTATGAGTTTCAAGTAATGCCTTTCGGATTAACCAATGCACCTGCGGTATTCATGGACCTCATGAACAGAGTATGCAAACCGTATCTTGATAAGTATGTGATTGTATTCATTGCCGACATCTTGATTTATTCCAAGAGTAAGGAAGAGATAGAAGAACAGCTCAGAACAATCCTAGAACTACTCAAGAAAGAGCAATTGTATGCCAAATTTTCAAAGTGTGATTTTTGGATACAAAGAGTTCAATTTCTTGGCCATGTCATTGATAGCCAAGGATTACAAGTCGACCCATCAAAGATCAAGGCAGTTAAAGATTGGGCTACGCCCAAGTCTCCTACAGAGATTCATCAATTCTTAGGACTTGCAGGATATTACAGAAGGTTCATTGAAGGATTTTCTAAGATAGCGAAGTCGCTGACTAAGCTGACACAAAAGAATCAAAAGTACGAATGGGGAGAGAAGCAAGAATCTGCATTTCAGTTATTGAAGCAGAAGCTCTGTAGTGCACCAATTTTGGCACTACCAGAATGGATTGAGAACTTTGTGGTATATTGCGATGCCTCGCATAAAGGACTTGGAGCTATGCTAATGCAAAATAATAAGGTGATAGCTTATGCATCTAGACAGCTTAAGACACACGAGAAGAATTACACTACACACGACTTGGAGTTTGGTGCAGTAGTCTTTGCACTCAAGATTTGGAGACACTATCTTTATGGTACCAAGTGCATAGTGTTTACCGACCACAAGAGCTTACAGTATATACTTGATCAAAAGGAACTCAATATGAGGCAACGTCGTCGGCTAGAATTGCTGAGTGATTACGATTGTGAAATTTGATATCACCTAGGAAAAGCAAATGTTGTAGTAGATGCACTTAGCCGAAAAGAACGACTCAAACCTTTGAGAGTCAGGTCATTGGGAATGACTATCATTTCACCATTACAATCAAAAATTCTAGAAGCTCATATTGAGGCTGTCAAGGAAGAAAATCGACCACAAGAGAAACTTTATGGTATGCCAGAGAAGAAAAATGGCTTTGTAATGAGAGCAGATGGAGTGTTATGCTTCAAGGACCGAAGTTGGATACCTCTCTATGGCGGGATATGAGAATTGATTATGCATGAATCACACAAGTCGAAGTACTCTATTCATCCAGGTTCTGATAAGATGTATCAGGATCTCAAAAAGCTTTATTGGTGGCCGAACATGAAAGCAAAAATAGCTACATACGTCAGTAAATGCCTTACTTGTGCTAAAGTGAAAGCCGAGTACCAGAAACCGTCAGGATTACTTCAACAACCAGAGATTCCACAATGGAAGTGGGAGCGTATTACAATGGACTTTGTCACTAAACTTCCCAAGACGTTAGGAGGTTACGACACTATTTGGGTAATTGTTGATCATCTCACCAAATCAGCCCACTTCATACCCATTAGAGAGACTTATTCCATGGAACAACTTGCCAGACTTTATGTCAAGGAAATAGTCTCAAGACACGGTGCACCAGTTTCCATCATTTCCGACAGAGATAGTCGCTTTACTTCAAACATTTGGCGGTCATTACAAGATTCTTTTGGATCCAAGTTAGACATGAGCACTGCTTACCATCCTCAGACCGATGGTTAGAGCGAGAGAATAATTCAGACACTGGAAGACATGCTTATGGCAAGTGTGATTGACTTTGGAAATGGTTGGGCTAACCATTTGCCGTTGATTGAGTTTTCCTATAACAACAGCTACCATTCAAGAATAAAAGCAGCACCATTCGAGGCACTTTATGGTCGTAAGTGTCGATCTCCAGTTTGTTAGGCCGAAGTCGGTGATGTACAATGTACTGGCCTGGAATGGTTCGACAAACAACAGAAAAGATAATCCAGATTCGAGAATGACTCGAAACAGCTAGAAGTAGACAGAAAAGCTACGCAGATGTTCGACGCAAACCATTGGAATTCCAGGTCGGAGACAAAGTCATGTTGAAAGTCTCGCCTTGGAAGGGCGTGATACGATTCAGGAAACGTGGGAAGTTGAACCCGTGATACATTGGTCCATTTAAGATACTGGAAAGGATTGGTCCAGTAGCTTACAAGCTTGAACTTCCATCAGAACTCAGCAACGTACATAACACGTTTCATGTCTCAAACCTCAAGAAATGTCTTTCGGACGAGTCTTCCGTTATACCACTAGAAGAAATTCAACTAGATAACAAGCTTAACTTTGTGGAACAGCCAGTTGAAATCATGGACCGTGAGGTCAAACACTTGAAGCAGAGTCGAATTCCGATCGTGAAAGTTCGCTGGAATTCTCGAAGAGGACCCGAATTTACTTGGGAACGAGAAGACCAAATGCGACTCAAGTATCCACATCTTTTCACCAAACCTATTCCCAAGACCAACACTAACTGAATTCAGGGACTGAATTCCTTTTTGGGTGGGCGACTGTCACAACTCACCATTTCAGGTCATTTTCCAAACTTCGACAATTTACTATTCATCATTCACTATTTATCATTTTACTATTCATCATTTTTGGGGTCAGTTTGAGATTCCAAGAAGCGTTCAAAAAAATTTTACTATTCACAAAACACTATTCATATCCGGAGGGAAAATACTATTCATGTGCATTATTCATTTCATCGTAAATTTAGTTTACGGCTATTTTAATTCGCATAACCGAATTGGTTCAGGTGCGAATTCATGCATTATCAGTAGGAACATTTCATACAGACTAGAAATAGTCTACATATTATCATAATAACTTTTGCATACTATACCACTCGTAGGATATTGAAATTAATATTTTTGATATACTTAACGTTTTACGTATATTTATTTTTAAATAAACGTTAACACGCGATTAATAAATGTGACTAACATATCCGACACTCCCCACAATGGACCCGATATATTCTTACACCTCTTACAACGTCACAAAGATTATAAAAATTCATTTACCCGGTATTTTGGAAATTTATTTAATTTATATCGGAAGTTTAATATAATTACGACGGTTTTCGTGAAAACTAAACAATAATCATCCAAACACTCAATATTTGTACCTAATATATTTTTATCATTTTTATGACTTTATTATGTCCCGGTTAACTTCGTTAAAATTTATTTCTAGCAAACCCGGTACAAGATTATAACTAAAAGTAACTAATACTACACTTAAACTACAACTAACTTCTAATTAAATCAATAATCCTCCACCCCCCCCCCCCCCTTTTTTTCCTCCTTTCACGTCAGCCCAGCCCTCCCCCTTAACCTCTTGTGCACCTCATCACTTAACATTAATTACCTTTAATCCTATCTAAAAATCCCTAGTAAAATATCTAGTTAAAACTTCTAACATACTCCTCATAACTTCATGTAACAAAAGCAAGATATTTTCTCTCCCTCTCCTTTCATAGTACACGGCCAAGGATGAAACAAGAAGCAAGAATCATTATTTTTCCAAGAACAAGATATAAACAAGTTCATTTAGTGATCCTTGTTAGGGTTTTGAAATGTAAACTCAAGGTTTATTAGGTTTTTATCATCAAAGCTAACTAATCCTTCAAAGTAAGTTTATCAAACTCATTTTCATGATTTTACTAAGTTATTACAATGATCATATGATCTTTATGCTAGATTACATGCATGTGCTAGTTTATACCACTCCATTTTATACTTTTATAACTTTTAAACCCTAGAAATGGATAACATGGAAATCCTTGTTAGATTAACTTGATGGATGATGTTTAGGAACCCATGACACCCTAAGAAGGTGTATGGTAAGATTAGATTAGTTTGGTGGTGATTGAAAGTGATTTGGTTGAAGTTGAAACTAGTTTGGAACCCTATAATTGATTTTTAAGCATATATAGAAACCTACTGTCCCAAAATGCCAAACCCAGAAAACTCAGGAACTCAGGGGTAATTTTTAACCAAAGATTTAGAAACTACTTTCAAAAACGAAACTTTTGGCGAAAGAACGGATTAAAACGAGTTTATAACGAATGAGATATGATTTTTGCAAGTTTAACGATGAAAACTATTTTCTGAAGATATTCATGCTGTTGGACGATTTTCGACGGACAAAAAGAGGCATTAGACATAACCTAGAGAAGCCGAGCTATCAAAAATATATTAGTACATGATAAGACGAAACCATGGATATAAAGAACGAGGAAAATAAACTTATAACGACAAAGATATACACGTTTCAAAATCGTCAAAACTATATTTATATTAGTAGTCACTAATAGAAATAATAAACTACTTACTAAGGACTATATTTTCTAGGTATATTGTTAAAGAGCTATATTTTTAACCAATGAAGTACGTATGACCAAAAGCTTATGTATACGACTAATTGACGTTATTTTAAGGTTTTCAAAGCGATGAATATAACACTAACATTTTATATACGATATATTATGACTAGTTTTTATAAGTCTAGTTAGACTTGTTTTTCCTAAGTATGGAAAATATTTCACTTGGAAAATAACTAGTATTTTCAAGTTATGAGTGGTATAGATATCATGTGCATGTACATTCATTACATCATTTCATGATCTAAAGTAGATCATTATCATTCATATTAGGTTGCGGTTGATATTCGCTCCTTGTTGTCCCTATCATTTCATCTCATAGTATCATCACTTCAAGGTGAGTTTTCATAGCCCCGTTTTAATTCAATATTTTGATTTCAAATCCCACGGGGGAGAATACATTGCATCACTTATTTTTTTGTACATGCCAAAGTATAAATTCCTTACATTGCTTAAGTTGCCTTATTACCACGTCATGACAAGTCCCCTTTATTATCATGGACCATTAATTAATCTACAAGTGAGAGTGAGTGAATAGATCTATTGAGGGTGACTCTTTCATCCGTGTTTGGGTTGCTCCAACAGAATAACAGATGCATTTCATGTCTAATATCGTTAGAGTGTCTGGTAAACACTCATTTGGGGCCAAGTAACTTATGTCTAGCTTCGGGGTCATGAGCTTAAGAGCCAATGTAGCTTTATTTCTGACATCTTGTCACTTTACTTTACTTATGGCTAATGTACATCCGATTTAACTTATAAACCTATGATTATTCACCAACTTTATGTTGACCGTTTTCGCGATGTATTTTCAGGTAACTAAGGCTTACCCTTCATGGCATGCATGGAGTCATTTTATTGAGTGGCAAGGATGACGCGTCTCATTTTGGATTTTCATGCACTTATATATTTTCGTTTGATTGTACTAAACTTATTTTTGCAAACTTTTCCAGCTTTTGGGACCTATGTTTTGTAACTCTGAATGTTTTTTTTAATAAATCAAATGATGTATTTTCAAAACGACACTTTAGGTCGTTCAATATCACTGTAACTGTGGTGCTATGACAGTCACCCCCAAGTATTCCTTTCCGCTGCCATTCTTGTATTTTGGGGGTGTGACAGATTAGGTGGATTGGAAGAACTGTTTTGGGGTATGCTTGGGTTTTTCTTCCACCTAAGGTTCGGGTAATTTTTCCAGGAGGGGTTGTATGAATCACCGTAATGGTTTTGCTCGGGTTTGAAAGTGTACCACTTGTCTCCCACCCCGTCGGTACGCGAGGATGCATAGTCCGTGAAAGCTTGTTCGGGGAGTTCCATGCAATCGCGAGTGTCATAGGGACCACTACATAATTCACATGAAGAAGTGATTTTGTTCACTTGGCTTGAAGGCTTAGGAGCTTCGTAGGATTTCATGAGAAACTTGACTTGGTCTTCAAGTTCCATGATCCTACGGTCGGGAGTGCTTGAATTGTTCGAAGGCAAAGATATTTTCTTGACCGTTTTGTTCAAATCACGGGGATCATTCCAACTTTCATTGTCATAGAGAGCAAGATCTTCTATGAGTTCTCATGATTCCTCCGCACTTAGATCACGAAGCTTGCCACCGGCCGATTGGTCAATGGTTCGTCTTGTGGAGAGATCGATATGGTCATAGAAAATTTGGACTTGGAGCCAAAGATCTATGCCATGATGAGGGACGTTTTGGAGTAAGTCCTTGAAACGAGTCCATGCTGCATAGAGAGTTTCACCTTGACGTTGTTGGAACATCAAGATATCATTTCTAAGCTTAGTATTTCTCCTCGGTGAGAAAAATTGAGCAAGGAAATGAGTGGTGAGATCATCCCAAGAGGAGATGGATCCCGCGTGTAAACGCTCAAGCCATTGGCTAGCTTGGTCACGTAGAGAGAATTGGAATAGACACAATCGTGTCGTCTCTCGAGTTACAACATCAAGGTCTATGGAGTCAATGATTTTAAGGAAATTCTTGAGATGTTGATTAGGATCTTCAGAACAAAGTCCATGGAATGTACATCTGCTTTGCACCAACCGGATGGTGTCGGATCGCAAGGGAAACACATTGGCTCCTTGAGTGAGCTCAATGGTGTTTCGATAGCCTTGGTGGCTAGGACGGGAGTACTCTCCTAAGGGTCGGGGTCTAGGAGGTTGGTTTACTAGTGGTGGCTTTTGTGGGTGGTTTTGTTGTGGTGGGTTGATGGGATCAAAGAGATTACCACTTTCCATGATGGCGGATGGCGAAGGTTACGAACAAAGAAACGAAGAAATAAGATAGACTAAAGAAGACCTAAAAAATAAAAATAAAAATCTTACTAGAAAGGAATCTAGCAAGTAGACCTAATAAAAATAAATTCTAACCTAGACAATAACTATTCCTCGGGCTGCGGCGCCAAAATGCGTGGAATTGCACCCTCGCAAAAGGTTTTACCTCTCAAGGGATCTTGAGAGGCTTGCAATCCCCACCAGGCAGTGTACCTGTTCGTTGTAGTATAGTATAGTGACAAGTACCAGGGGATTGATCATTCAACTCAGGAATAGTGTTCGCTAGGATTAAAAAGTCTACTAAACTAGGTCTAAAGGTGAGGGATGATTCTTTTTGTATTTTTATATTTTTATAAAAGCAAATAAAAATCTCAGTTTTGAAGGAGTGGGCGGAATTAGTTGCTACTCAACTAACCCAATTAACTCAAGATGCAATCAAAATAAAATTAAATGAACTTAAACTAATTTGTGGTGGAAACAATAATAAGAGAAAATGTGTTTACTTATATTTCATTGCTCCCTGAATATCTTTTACCGGTTGATTAGCTTGTTACAATTGCATGGATGACGGGTTATATTCCTTAATACTAGTCGTAGGGCCGTGTACGATATTCCCTAACTCTATAGGCTTCTACTTCATCTAGGTCGAGCCGACTACTAGCTCCTAACATAGTATCACTAGCAGTGGCCTACGCATTAAATATAACCAATAAATCGTAGTACACCTCCGATCATGTTTCTTAAGACGTTCAAGCAAGTTACCAATTGGAAGTCTGCCAGTTTTCTTAAGCCTAACATCGAATTCAATCATCCACAACAATTATAAACAAACCATCAACCAATAATCAACATCTAGGTTTCATTACATCTAAGCAAACACAAGAAAAACCTAGCCGAGCATGTTAAAAAGAAGACAAGCATAAGATAAAATCAAACAACACATAGACATATTGTATGATTATTGGAAAACTTATCTTCAATTGAACATGGATGGAACAAGGTTTAAAACCCCTGTTGTTACAGAAAATCGTCTAGGGTTTGCATAAAGAAGTTCTCCAAGAGTTCCACCACTAATGAATGAAAATTAGAAAACTATATATATATTTTACACCTTGATGGCGTCATGTTATAGCTTGTGACGCCGCCAACTCGCCGCCAAAGATAAAATTCGTATTACCTAGATCCACTTTTGACGCCGTCATGTGTAATTTTACTCTAGGCCGTTACATGTATTCTAACCCTGACGGCCTTGGTGACGCCGTCAGGCCAAATTGCCTTGAAATTGTTTTGGGTTGTCATGTGTATTTTCCATATCCACCTCTTTCTCCAAGCTTGACGTCGTCACTTGTATGGCTTTGACGTCGTCAGGTACTGTTCCCAGCAAGGATTTTGAGACTTTGTCATTTTCTTCACTTAATCGCTCCAAAAACATCCAAAATGCTTCCGTTTCCATATTTCTTCTCAAAAGTACCTAAAATGACAAAAAAATGATTTAGGGTAATAATTGATCAAATAATCACGAATTCGTGCTTAAATGACCCCCCAAAAGCGGTACACTTTTCGCCTTATTAGGCCAGCATTTTTTTCTTTGGGAAAGGAAGATGTATAATCAGTATCCGTAATTCGGTATAGTGCTTAGGAATTGTTTTACATGTAAATCCCTAACATGTCATATTTTTCCAAACACTCAAACAAGAAATTGCCTGATGGTCACAACTGCAACAAGTGGAAATCATCCAAACACAAACTCTTGCAACCCATCAGTTGTAGTTTACTTTCATAAGAACATGTCAAACACCCCTTAACACCGTATAATAAAAGATTGAAATCTTTAATACAAAACCCACTTAATACAAAATGAAAAAAAAAAAAAAAAAAAAAAAAAAAAAAAATAACGTTTTATAGCATATGAAGAAAAAGAAAAAAAGATAACGTTTATCACTTTATCCACTTAATACAAAACCCATTTGCATGATTAAACCCCAGATCTATTCTAAATTTTCCAGATCTAAAAATGAAGGCAGTAACTTGAGACATCAAACACAAAAAACAGATACAACTCTACCTGGTGTTGCAACCTTAAATCCGGACCCAAAGCATCAATTATGTGACTTAGTGAGTCACGAGTCCACTCACACCAGGTCACGCACGCGCGTGACTTGGTGTACCTTACCTTTTCTTCTCGATATACAAGGTGGAGGTGATTAGGAGTGGTGGTGATGGTGATTTATGGCGCTTTGTTAACAAGAGGTGGCGGTGGGGCTTCGTTGTGGCGCGTGTGGTGGTGATATGTGATGAGGAGATCTCAGCAACAAAGATGTGATGGTGATGGTGTCGGATCTTGCAACAGGATGGTTATGGTGTCGATCTGCTGGTGGTAGTGGTGACGGTGGTGGAATGTGGTGATTGTGTGGTGAAAGGTGGAAGGTGGTGAAAGAGATGAAGCTGTGAATGTGTGGTGAGAGAGAAAGAGAGGGTTTTATATAAATACAAGGGTATTTTGGTATTTTGGTTTTTTATAAATAATGAGGTAACTAGTACTATGTGGGGACAACCAAAGGGATACGTGTTACATTCCTGAGAGAGTTGCCCAAGAATTCTTGGGAGAGAGTCGCCCATGGGTATATGAAGAAAATGAAATTTTTTTAGGCATATGAGGTACACACTATTGTACTTTTGGGGCAATTAAAGAATTACCTCGTTTCCTATCCTCTTTTCCAGCCATTAATATACAATTTGAATTGGGATGAACAAAGCAAGAAAAAAAAAGGGCCCATCAAAATTTACAAGCGGCTCTTGAACATAAGTAAATCAAAATAGATACTTAAACTGTAATCACACTACCGGAGTACTAGAAGTAGGACAGCGGAGGAGTAATAGATGGGAAGATGGTGGCGGATGTGCAGATGGAAATTGATGGAAGGTGGTTCCCTAAAAAAGCATATATGGTTTCTTTTAAGCAGATATGATTTCAAGTGGTGATTTGGTGTCAATTGTGCCTTGCACGTGATTTGGCCAATTTAATACCCGTTCAATAAATTTGAACTTTTTTTTAACATTTGAATAAGACGAAGAGTTTATATTTCCACACCAAGTTGGATGGAAATCAAATAACAAAAGAATGTCTTCTCGAGAGTTGGAAAGTCTCCGCTTTTTGTTTTCTCTTACTTACCAAACATGAGAAATCACATCATTTCCATTTCTTGAGTCTTATTTCTCTATACTAAACACCTATTTCTTGTTGATAAAAAAGGATATTAATTAGTATTTAAATTAAAATTTAATTACACCTATTTATATAATTTAAATATTTTATAAACTGTTTATCGTTAGACAAAACAAATTATACAGTCACGACTAGCATGTAATTATCTTTTTATATACGGGTACTTTGATATACTTTCGACAAACTTTTTTTTGGTCTTTTTTTCACATTTTCTTAGCTATATCAAAATTCAAATTACATATCTCATGCGGTTTAACACAGTTCGAACACTATACATCCGTACTAAAATTGGAATAAGTATTTGTCTATAAATAAAAAACTTTCCCCATTTTTGCAATGGAAAACATACATTCTTGGCTTTCCAACCATATATCACATACACTATATTCGAATTATACATGAGGGGCAGTTCATTTAATAAACTTCTATAATCACATGTGAAAAAATTACAGTTGGTAAAAAATCACATGCGATTGAACTCACGTGTGAGAAAAATTACATGTGATTTAATGTTTTTGATCCAAATTAGTGTAATATCAAATGTGATTTATCATGCAAGTTTCAACAACAAAAGAAAAGAAGCAAAAAGACAAAAAAGCGTTATAAGAAGTGAAAGAAAAAAAGAGTTTGTCAAAAGCATATCAAAGTGTATCTATAAAAAGATAATTAAAATAGTAAAATATATCTAATTTGATTTATTATTAATATATCATACGTCAACTTTACACAATTATCTTATTTGTCCATTTTAATCATTTAACATGTTGAAATATAAATTAATCCGATTTTCCAAACACTGATCTGATTATTGCGATATTAAACAGTATAATTAAATCCAAACACTACATTTCTGAATCATGTTTTATAACAGCTAATTATCTGATAATCCGTTTTCAAAAGGAATAGTTTCTTTTCAATCAGCATTCCAAACACCCCCTATATCTTCTCTTCTATCCATTATACTCCAACTTTTATTCTAATTCTTTGCTAGAACTCATAAATTTTAAAATCTTGAAGTAACTGATAATAGGATTACTCATGATGAACACAAAATTTTCACGGCTCTTTCACTTGAATTTGATTAAGAACAACTTCTACCAATTTAGCCATTCGCATTTAATTTATCTTAGTTGCTTTATAGATTTATGAGCTATTATAGATTTATCCCAAGGTTGAACCTTTTTCTCATAGTTAGCCACCTGCTAAGTAAGCTTGCCTAGAATTGGATCCAAAACTAGCTAATCACACCTTATACCCTATACACATTTCATTACCATATACAATATAATAAAGATTAAAACCCGTTTTATAACCAATTACTTACCTCAGAACCACAACTAGTCTATTAGTGATAGTATCAAGATTCAAAGTGTTCAGGACGTTTAGGTTGATTAAAACATGTAAAACTAGACATATTTTTAGAGAGAGAAAGGGAGAGAGAGAGTGTGTGTGTGTGTAGAGAGAGAGTGTGTGTAGAGAGAGGGAGATATGTTTTAGAGAGATTAACAAACTTGTTGATATGAAATAGATAGTTACACACCCACACCCGAGAGTCAAAAGGGGTATATATAGGCTCTACGCATCATAACTATGTATCGTGTACAAAATTAGTCCCTGCGGTAAAAGATATCTATGTATCTAGTCCAATCCTCTAATGTCAGCACTTTTATTAAGCTAACAATCTCCCTCCAAGTGGTGACATACGGGAAATTGATTACAAGATTTCTACAAATACATAACAAATTTAAATAACAATGTTTTTAAAGCTAGCCACTATAATCATAATACTGAAGATGACTTGAAGTTCTTTCTTCCGGCGATCTCGGCTTCGATATTTTACACTAAAGGCTTTGATCTTTTAGCTATGAACTTCCTATGCATCATCCTTGATGTTCCTTCTTCCGAATACTTCAGCTTTAATTTTTCGCACTAGAGGCTTTGATCTTTGTATCTCTGAACTTCCTCTGCAGTATCTAATTGGTTTATTACTCCCTCCCAATAAGCCTTCTTCTTTTTGGTCTTTTCTGATTTTTTGAAAATGTTGCAAAATAACATAGAAACAAAAAAAGATAGAATATACAGCTCCCTCCCAAACTGACAACCATTCTATTATCTTCAAATGTCTTTAGTCTTCTATCAGGCATCAGTGAAAGTAGAATCAACTGTAGACGAAGCTTCTTCAAGGATGTTCATTCGAGGAACAAAAATCAACATCATTAACTCACTTAGAATGCATTACAAGTTGTCAAAATAAATCCCGATGTACAAATTTTCTCACTCCATAATGATTACAATCTTTTGGAATCATCATAAGTTTATGTACGTGCCATAACTAGATCAACTGGAAGCAACATAATAGCCCGTGAATGCATAAGCAATACCCCGTGAGAAGATGTTGATCAATAACTCTCTGTACAATCCTCCTTTAATTAAACTTGTTTTCAATTTAGCCAACGAATAGTAATGACCACATATGAAAAGAACCCGATATGACAAACTTGAGAATGAAGTAATATTACCTAACTTTGTAACTTAATGCTTGTACTAGTAAGTGTGACTAACTATACTGAGTACTATAATGTAACTCCTTAAAGTATCAGGTGCACATAGCTTCTTCACAAATCCTCAACTTTGTGAGACACTAATTACTAAAATGTGATTCCTCAAAGTGTTAGCTATACTCTGAGTCATTAAGAACCAACTTATGCATTTTAAATCTCACACATATAACTCGATAGCCGAGTCTTAATCATAATGACTAAATGCCCGAACAAGTTATCCATGAAAGTTATGCATCCAACCAACCCCGTAACTTCAAGATCAAATAAGTACACATACTCGTGAAATGCCACTTCAAACCCAAATATGCAATATCGTACAAAAACCCCGCAATCACAAAAATACCAAAACTGTTGTCATTTGTTGTGAATCTTGATTCAAATCGATCATGTGAAGTGAAGCAGGGGCGGAGGGAGGGGGTGGCTAGTGGGTGCTAGGCCCCCTCAACCAATCCATTTATTTTTTGTTTTGTGAGCCCAAAAGCCCATAATTCATATGATTTATGTCATTGGCCTCCCTTATAATTTGATGTTATGGTTAATGCCATTAATGTAACAAATGAAAATAAAACAATCTACAAATATTAGGGTTCATTCATCACGTGGTCAGCCATTATTAGGTACCATTCCAATATAACTAAACGCTTTTTATACTTATGTTTTACTTAAAGATGTAGTACATATAATTATTGGTGTTACATTTTTTTAATGTATATTACTTTTTGGCTTCTTACTGTATCTTGTTTTCAAATTTTATCATGTGGTTTCAACTTATGTGATTAGAAGTATCAACATCATCAAACAATTTACACTTCACTTTTTATTGGTGATAGCTCATAATCTTTCAAACGCTAATCAGGTTAGAAAATTTTAATTGATATTTGTGAAGTCATAAAATGCTTATTATATTATTTATTATAATTCTACATTTTTATAATTTTAGCAAGAGATATCATTGTTCGTTCTTATTAAATTATGTGTTGTTATCGATGAAAGAATCCCGTCCACCCTTAATGAAAAATCTTGGATCCGCCCTTGAAGTGAAGGTTGTTATTGTTTTGAAATGGGATAAATTGGTGTTAATGATAATGAAAAAATGAAACGAATCATATTTGATAAGCGTAAACCAATAATATACGATGTGTTTTTGGTGAATGGTGATTTAGATTTTTGTGTTTACATTTTAATTCTCTTCAATGAGTGTAAAACCAAATAATTTCCATGGTGTTTTTGGTGAATAGTGGTGAATTAGGTAACCCCATTTGTAGGCCTAACTGGTTAAGTTTGATGCAAACCTTAACTCGCTAAAATGATCAAGTGGATGAATCGTTAATATGCTTGAACTCTAACTAAGTAATTTAGGGTTTGGATGAACACGTTAAAAGACCCCTAGTCCATAACTCATTAATTTACACTAACTCTTTAAATTTGTATGGGACTAACTCGTTAATCTCATGAAAGCACAAACCTGTTAATTCCTTTAGCTCCTAAGTCGTTAATTCTGGTGAAGGCACAAACTCGTTAAAAACCAAGGATACTAACTCGTTAAATCTACGAATACACTAACTCGTTAAGTTCCTTTGCTCCCTAACACGTTAAATATCTAACTAGTTACACAACTAGTTACTTTTCGGACCATGACTCGTTAACACACCCTTACTACCTAAATTTAGCGAGTTATAAACTTCACCCTAACTCGTTCAAATTAGCGAGTTACAGATCGAAATGGAAGGAGCACTACTTCTTGTACTATTAGCGAGTTCCATGTTTTCTCACTAACTCGATAAATTCAAAAACTAGCAAGTTACTAAGTCGTTAAAACTCCTATGACCGTGCTAAATTTTGGTTTGATCAAAAACACTAAAAACAAGCTTAAAAATGCAAATTTCGAGGATTTTTGATCATTCTTTTCGCATAGACTTCTAATAAAACAATCATAAAAACGTTTCCTTTCATGGATTGGCCCATTTTAAAATGGCTTTTTGAAGAAAAATTACACTTGAAGCTCTAGAAACATGTAAATGCAAAAAGAGCCATTTTTTATAATTTGAACGCCTTTTTCGTTTTTTCTCTCTCTTTTTTATTTTATTTTTATTTTTATTTTTATTTTTAATTTTTTTTGTTAGAATATCCTTTGTAATCATAAACCATAACCTAAATACTTTTGCTTTAAGTTAGATTCATGAAAAAAAAAGTTTTTAAGCGAGAAAAGAACACGATTTGGACCATATATGCACAAACTCGTTTATATTTAACACCAAAAAATGAAAATTTTCAAAACAAACGCCCCCAAATCACACCCTTGAGCTCTGGTACTAAATGATAGTATCAAGATTTAAGGTTTCGGGAGGTCTAGGTTGATCAAAACATGTAAAAATAGACATATTTCTAGAGAGAGAAAGTGTAGAGAGAAGGTAAAATATTTTAGAGAGATAAACAAACTAGTTGATATGAAATAGCTAGTTACACGCCCACACCACTCATGGAGAGTCATGAGTAGTATATATAGGCTCTAAAAGTCATAATTATGCCTTGTGTATAATATTAGTCCCTGCAGGCAAAGCTATCTTTGTATCTAGTCCAATCCCGTAATGTCATCACTTTTATAATGCTTACAATTAGCAAAATGCAAATCTCTTAACACTTGGTGCCTATAATAACATCAAGTCACAATAAACACACTAACTTAAAAATTATATAATTAGGGTTCAATCATGAGTTTCTCCTATCCTAAAGCACTCCATAGCCCACATATTATTATCAATTTGGGTTATTTATCAAAAACCCCAATTCTTCAAATTTAGGTAAAGATTATATTTTTATTGCAATTTAATATACGCACTTTACCTATCATCTTATTAACATTCTAATTTCATTAAAAACACCATTTTACTCGATAACCTAAATTACAACTCATGGACCCTAATTTCAAAACACAAAATTATATCAAGATAAACATTTGATGGGGATATTATCTAGGGTAAATCTCTTGATGATTACACAAATTCTTAACAACCTGTACCTACAAATTCCTTTCCCTCCTTTTCTCTCTTGTTAGGCTCGACACACACACCAAACACAATCTAAAACTTGTGAGAATGGTCAAGGAAATCAGATTCTAGTCAGTTATAAGAAAAAATCTGGTGGCTATTTGGATAATGGAAAATTTCATCCCCTCAAGTTCTACTTCCTGCATGTTTGCCACAATTAACTTCCAAATGTTTATACTTAACTAACATAACATATTTGTTAACTTAAAACTTTTCTAAGACTAACTAAAAATACTTTAAAGCTTCCAACTTAATTTGTCAAATCAAACATAGCTACATATAAAAATAAAATATAATGTAAAAGTACCCCATTTGGTTTTAAGGTGTAACAAATCTCATCCCCTTAACAAGATTTCGTCATCGAAATATATTCTTGGAATAAGTGAGGAAACTTTAGTTTCATCTTTTCTTTTGACTCCCATCTCAAACATGAACCATTCTAATGCCTACATTGAACCCTTAACTAAAGGTATATATTTATTTCTTAGAATTCTAACCTTCCTTCCTAGAATGGCTTTTGGTTCTTCTTGCGAAGTAAGTTCCGCGTCGACTTCAATATCGTCCAAGGTCACCACACTTGTCTCATCCGCCAAACAATTCGTTAAATAGAAAATACGAAAAGTATTATGGACACCTTTCATTCTCGGGTAGTTTAAGCACATAAGCTACTTCACCAGCCCATTTCAAAATCTTAAACAGTCCTATAAATCTCGGACTTAGCTTCTTTTATTCTAAACCTTGGGTAGCCTTTACACAGAGAAACCTTCAACTTTTCATAACCTCCCATATTGAACTCTATGGGTGTTTTTCTATTATCAGCATAACTCTTTCATCTATATTGTGCCGCCTTTAATCTTTCACGAATGGTATCTATCTTCTAAAACATGTCTTGACTCCACGACTATCATCTACTAGATAACGGATTTGGGATAAAATATGTTCTTTTCTCCAATTTTCTTCCTTCAACGCTTCTTCTTGATCCAATTTGATTCGTTCAAAGAGATCGAACATGACAATTATCCATAATGAACTCAGTTTGGTAACTTCCTTCCTATCTTGATGACTTAAGGCATCTGCGACCACATTCACCTTACCTGGATAGTAGCGAATTTCATAGTCATAATCTTTCAATAAATCCAACCATATTTCTTGCCTCATGTTCGGATCTTTCTTTTTGAGGAAACATTGGAGACTTCAATGGTCGGTGTAAATGACTTATTTTACACCATATAGTTATTGTCTCAAAATCTTTAATGCGAAATCTATTATCGTGAACTCATGATCATGAGTCGGGTATTTCTCTTCATGTTTCTTAAATTGCCTCAAAGCATAAGCGTCACTTTACCTCATTGCATAAGAACGCAACCCAAGTCTTCGGTTCTATGAAGTAAAACAAGAATCAGCGCCTCACAAAATTTCTTCCTCAAGATACAAAAAGTTTCTTCTTGATCTTCCCCCATTCAAAATGAACATTCTTCTTAGTTAGTTTTATTAAGGAAGAAGCTATTTTTGAAAAATCTTGGTTAAATCTACGATAATACCCCGCGAGTCCAAGAAAACATCAGATTTTGCTAGCATTTTAAGGTCTTTTCCAATTCAACACGGCTTCAATTTTCACCGGTCAACCTTTATACCTTTCGAGTTAACAACATGACCGAGGAATTGTACTTCTTGTAGCCAAAATACATGTTTCGAGAATTTTGCATGCAGAGTTTTTTTTTCTCAATGCCTTAAGAACTTCCCGCAAATGTACTTCATGTTCCTCCTTAATTTTTGAATAAACAAGAATTTTGTCGATGAATACGATAATGGACTTTTCCAACATTGGTAAACACCTGGTTCATAAGATCCATGAAAACTGTTGGTGCATTAGTTAGACCAAAAGGCATAACTATAAATTCATAGTGGCCATAATGAGTTCTTAAGGCCGTCTTTGGGATGTCATCTTGATGTGTTTCGAAAGCTTTAAATTTATAATAACAAGTTTTACCGATTCCTTAATACACAAAACACATGGGTAAAAGTATAACCCCCGTTTATAGTAAAGGTTTAGGTAAGACCAGGTCGTCCCAATAGAGGTAATGATTCCTTATATTAGCTATGATTAACAAAATTAGATTCCAATGATTGTTACTTATCACTAAAACCATGTTTGTTAGATTTAAGATTTTTGTATTGTTTTTCCCAATTGATTCAAAAGTATGTTTATTCAAGGCTGAGCTCATGAGAATCATAAGAAGTAATATCACAGAAGTTACATGGACAAAGCATAGAAGTAAAGCATGATGGTTAATCATTTAAACTAGTATATCTATCCTGTGTAAAAGAATCTCCTTTCGACCTTTGATTCTATATACACAGAATGCATAAAGTGTGGTCCAAGTATGAAGTATCAAATATGCATTTCTTCTAGTCAAGCCATTAGACATGAGACTAGCCTTAAACGTGTCATATTCAAGGTCATCATTTGTTTTACTAGGCAATTCTCACATGTATAGCAGTGATTTGTTATAGACAGACAATTCATAATATAATCAACATGATTGAATCTTTCGACCTTTAAGCAATCACAATGATCAATTAAGAAAAACGATTAGAGAATAAAAAATGACATATCAAATGCATATATCATAGATTCATTATTCATAGATTCATTAATCATGGCAGAAGTGCCTCAAATAAACATAAAGTTACTACTCCATACTTATAATAAAGTAAAACATGTAAACAGGTAATTTCGTCATAACAACAAGTTTATACCAAAGGTTCTCGTGCTCCAAGGTGTTTCTCCAAGTGTAGTACTGACTCCAACTCCTTAGCTAGTCGTTTCGGTGCAAACCACTACTAAACTGCTTCTAAAAGATCAAGATATGCTTCTTTGTTGTGGTGTGTCTAAACCTCTGATTTGCACTCCTATTTATAGTGTAAAATGTTGCCCTAACACGTCCCTGGTGAGTTATGATAGGCAAGTGATCGGCCTCATCACTAAAGTAGCTCATTAATGTAGAAAACATAATTGCTATGGGAAGTACACTGCACATCCTGTATAAAGCCGGCAACATTCTCTTCGCGTAACCGGCGCTTATGTAATATATAACCGGTGTACTTCATGTTTGACTTGTAGTTACATAGTTGCAATAAGATACCCGTACGCGGCGCTCTTTTTACTTTATGACCGATGTGCTTTAGTCCAAACTATATCTTTTCCTTATATGTTCACAAAGTTATCCTTTTATTGTGCTTCTCGCGTCATTTCACCAATCTTCAATCCTACACATTCATTCATATATTAAGTACCAAAAGTCCTAATATAAGGTTATTTACCATATATTTCACATAATATCGGGGGTATAAATATGTATAATACGAGACTCATCACTTCTTCTCTTACCGTAGTTGATGATAACTCGACTTCAAGTCAATATTTTAAAACCAACTAGCACCTTGCAATTGTAGGGTTTCAGTGGTTACCCACATGGCCTATAAAACATCCAGCAGTGAAAGTAAACACAATGGTCATGCAGCAAAAAACCTAATAGTCGGATCTTTCTAAACATTTATATAACCTAATCCTAGCACATATAAAGTGTGTTTATAGAAGACTTACTAGATTCCTGAAGTTGTTTAAGCGTCTTGACCAATCATGCACACGGATTTACCTTCTTCCTTGTTGGATCAATCAGTTTAGGCTTTCAGGAGGAAAGCCAATACTTAGATAACCTACGCAAGTTAGGCGAGCACAAAACAGGGGTAATACTAATCAACTAGAGTTCGATTAATAGGAATTGACTTTGTTCGATTTGGAAATCTGTGACGAGGGTAAAACCCTCCTTGTCGACCGATTGTGGAGAAGGAAGAGAGGGGAGAGGGTTTTTAAGGTTTGATTATAAGTTATGAGGATCCCTGAAATTCCCTTTTTATTTATAGGATACAAGAGAAGATTCTAGAGGCCTTTACTTGTCCAACAAGTAGGCAAGTTTGACAAGAATTCAAACTCCTCCCCTTTTGGGGAGTTCGGCCGACCTTACCGGTTTTTCCTTTATTACCCTTAATATTTATCCCACATGAATATTATACTTTGGATAATTAATATTTAAACCTTAATGAAAATATTACCATATTTTCATTTCCTCACCACTCTCATTTAATTTCGTAACTTGTTTCTTATTTCTGCTTGCATGTTCTGTTTAGTGTGCATTGGTGTGACCCTTCGACATTTCTTTGAAGACACGAGATAGAAGATTCATTATATCTTTGCACATAATCCTTTCAGACTCCCGATTGTGCAAAGTAACAACATAAGAACCCCTTTCATCGTACCCAGAGGTCACGAGCAAGACAATAAACTACCCAGCTCACAGAAACCAATTCAATACCCAAGTAGTGATTTTTCCAACTTAAGCTCCACCAAGCTAAGTTCGGGTATATGATTATATCCCTTTGCACTTTTTGATATTTTAGAAAGTACCTGGCTTGGATATTTTAACCTCGTAATACTTCCTTCATTTCTTGTTCTCGTGAAATGATTTGTCTCATTGTGTCCCAGACACATGTCATACGACCATACTTCTTACAAATCTCTTCACAAAAGGGCTCCAGAAAAATATCCTTCTCTCTAGTCTATTTCAACTTGGAGCTGAAAATTGTTATGTCGGCCAATAAACCAATTTTCCTTACCTCCTACTGAACTTGATGTTAGTACACAACGTTACATTTTTACACAGTAACTGGAAATTAGATCTAAGCCTAGTGAAAGACAAAGTCAAATGATCTAACACCTCAAGTCATTGGGATAGTTTGTCACGATCAGAGAACGCCGTTAAATTCAATCCATGTGATTGCTTCTTGATCACGGCCACATGCAACATTTACCCCACAAATGCATGTGAATTCAATAGTTCACTGAATGTCTCTTATTTCACAATAGCTACTTTCATTATCTATGTCTCCCACCATGATAATCAGCTAAGGACCATTTAGAATGAAATTTCTTTCATTCATGATTTAAAATATGCTAAATATAATCTCAAAGTAATGTCTCATTGATTTGCACGAGTATGCTACATTACTTCGATTCTTGGTGATTGATTTAATTTGTAGTAGAAGGTGTTGAGAGTAAGTAATCACTACTATTCAAATGTTTCTAATGATCCTCCTAGAGAACCACAGAGCCTCACTTCTCAATGCTTTCATATTGTCTTACTATTAATGAATCTAAGTGAGTTTTGGTACCAGTAATTTAGTCATACAACATTATAGACTTAGCAAAATTTGCGACACACTTAACTTAACATTCAACCATGCATTTCATTTTACACCTCAAGGAAAATGGAATTTACCTAACAATTAAGAACCATGACTCCTTGTTTCTGATTCTCCTAAGTCCCTTAGAAGTTTAGTACAAGCCCCTTTAAACCCCGATATAGTTGCGTGTTTTGTCACCACTCACCATTTCAGGTCATTTCAGGTCATTTCCCGAACTTTGGAAAAACACTATTCATCAAAACACTATTCATCAGTTTACTATTCATCATTTTTGGTGTCAGTTTGACATTCCGAGAAGCATTCAGAAATTTTACTATTCACGGAACACTATTCATTGCGGGAAAAGATTTCATCATTCACGTGCATTACACATTTCATCGTAAATTTAGTTTACAGGTATTCAAATTCGCGTAACCGTATTGGTTCAGGTGCGAATTCATGCATTATCAGTAATGACATTTCATACGGACTGGAGATAGTCTGCATATCATCAGTAGGTCATTTACATGTTATACCACTCTTAGGATTTTCAAATTACTATATTCAGTATATTTAACGTTTTGCGAATTATGATTTCTAAATAAACGTTAACACACGGTTTATACACGACGAATATATCTAAATATTCCCACAATGGTCCCGACATATTTTTATATCCATTTTAACATCATAAAAGTTATAACATTCAGTTACCCAGTATTTTGGAAATTTATTTTATTTATAACGTACGCGTATGAATATAACGACGGTTTTCGTGAAAACTAAACAATAATCACTCGATCACTCAGTAAATATACCCAACATATTTTTAATATGTTTTTATCATTATTACAACTTTTATTTCATCCCGGTTAACTTCGTGAACGTTTATTGCTATTAAACCCGGTACCCGATTATGACTAATACTTACACCGAACTACAACTAATATTACACTATATTTTCTAAGTGATCAAAACCGTTTTGGCTACTCCCTTTCACACCCAAAACCGGCCCAAGACCACACCCTTTTAACCATGTGCATTAACTCATTTGTATTATACTAATAAACCTCTTAAAACATCACTTTACCAAATTACAAGAATCATTATCACACCTTTTAGAAAGATCAAAACTTGCTCATCTCTTTCCCTTCCTCCCTTCAAACCCACGATCCATAATAAACACCATGATCCATCCATGGTTTTTCAAAAGCTAAAGCTACAAACTTGTTCCTTTTATCATTCTAATCAAGAATCAAGCAACAAAAACACAAGAACATCAAGCATAATCATCCTATAATCATCTCATTTTGTCAAGTAAGTTTTCATCTTTATTTTTTCATGAATCATCCTATTTTTACATGTATTTCATAAGTATCATGCTAAAAACCATGTACAAGTAGCTATACCACACTTTATTTTGTCTAAAAAGAAACATACAAACCCTAACTTTTTAGTTATGAATCCCCTTGCTATAATAACTTGGTTAGGAGTCCATGGCACCCTAAGAAGGTGTATGGTAGGATTAGATTAGCTTTGTGAAGTTTACAAGAGATTTGGTTGAAGTAGAAACTAGTTTTGGACACGAAAAATGGATTTCTAACGAATATATATACATGCTGTCCCATTTTTGTAAATCCAGAAAAATCAGAGGATTCCGGGTAACTTTGGGCTAAAGATTTAGAAAATACTTTCAAAAACGAAGCCGTGGGCGAAAGAATGGATTAAAACGAGTTTATAACGAAGAAGTTATAACTTTTGCAAGATTGTTGACGAAAAGTATTTTCTGAAAATTATACATGCTGTTGGGCGTTTTTCATTGGACAAAAAGAGACTTTAGACGTAACCCGGAGGGGTCAAGCTTTCCAAAATATATTACTACATGTTAAGACGAAACCATGGATATAAAGAACAAGTAAAACGGACTTATAACGACCAAGATATACACGTTTCAAAATCGGCGAAACTTTATTTATTTCCATCAGCTTTTTAGCAAAATATTACTGTGTAGAAACAGTTTTTGTAAGACATCATGTTGAGAGCCAATTTACTCATTGATAAACTCATTTCTGGAAAATTTACATCATTGACAAAAAGTTAGTTCACCCAGCCTAGTTTTCAAAACATCCAGCCGTTTGTCAAAAGGATTTATAAAGAACAACTTATGGACTTCCAAACTTTCCCGAAAACTGCCCAGAATCTGCCAAAACAGCCCAAACACCTCACTTGACGGCTAATTATCTTTATGATCGAGACCTGTATGGACAAACTTCACTTCTGTGACTTTTTAGATATGGTGAAAATCTTCTCAAAACTACTGAGCTTCTTTCCTAAATCCTAATATTCACTATTTCACGACTAGTTTTATGAGACCGTTTTGTCACTAATAAAAGTAATAATACTTCTACGTACTAAATTCTAGATTTTCTAGAAATATTAACCAAGTACCCAATTTCATAACTAATGATGTATTAGTGATTACAAGTATATTTTCATTAGTACAAGGCGTTATTTCAAGGATTTCAAACCGAGGATTTCAACACAAATATTGGTACATACGATATATATATAAGTATATATATTACAACTAGTTTATTTTTCTAATAGCCATATTTTCCTAAGTCTTGGAATATATACTTTTGATAACAACAAGTGTTTTTCAAAGAGTAAAGTGGTATAGGAAACATGTGCATGGACATTCATAACATCATTTCATGATCTAAAGTAGATCGTTCATCATTCATATTAGGTTGCGGCTAGTGTGCGCGCCTTGTTTTTCAGCTCAGTACATGTTCATGGTACCATCATATTGGGTTGCAGCAGCTAATTGTTCATTGGGGTTCATTTCATTTCATCACAGTTTCATCAGTTAAGGTGAGTTTTCATAGCCCCGTTTTCAATTCAACATTTTGATTGTTTTCAAATCCCACGGGGGGAATACATTGCATCAATTTTTTCAGTACGAGCCCAAGTATTCAAACATGTACATAGCTTAAGTTACCTTGCCATGTGATAAGTCCCCTGTAACATCATGAACCGTTAATTTACCGTTAAGCGAGAGTGAGTGGATAGATCTATCGAGGGTGACGCCTCCATCCGTGGTAGTGATTACCAACAGTAAGCGGATGCATGTCATGTCTTTTACATTTGAATGTTTCGGCAGAACATTCGGGAGGGGCATAGAGTTTCATCAGTCATAGCTTCGGTGTCATGAGCTTAAGGCTATTGTACTATTTTACGTGACTTTTGTCATGCACTTTTACTTGTGGTGGCCGTACATCAGTACATTTTACAAACCTATGGAATTCACCAACATTCGTGTTGACGTTTTAGCAATGTATTTCAGGTTATTAAGGTAGCTCATGAGACATGCATTTGGACCTTCATGGAGTCACGGAGTCGACGCGTCTCATCATTATTTCATGCACTTATGTAAACATTTGATCTAGTACGACTTGTTTTTCATAAACATGCAACACATTTTGGGGACCTCATTTTGTAAACTCTGAATTATTTCAATGATCAAATGCAGTATTTTCCAAATGACACTTTAGGTCGTTCAATGTAACTGTAACTGTGGTGCTATGACAGACACCCCCAGGTATTCCATTCCGCTGCAAGTCAGGTAAATTGGGGGTGTGACAGATTGGTATCAGAGCTAAGGTTATAGCGAACTAGGATGTATCTTGGACCCTAGACTATAACCGCATCATCATAACATCTCATCATTTCATCATAAGTGCATAATCATGATACATGTTGTTTCATACATACCCTGTGCGAGTTATTTATACTCATATCCGTATATGTATATCATTTTATTGACCTGGTTCACAAGTGACATGTCTTCAGATAATCACCCTGACATCCTTTTATCGGATTCCGACATTGAAGATGCCTTGTCATCTTCCACTACCATTATACCATCAGTTGCACTTACACCACCATTAGTACTATTGATTTGCCATAGGAACAGAGTCTTCCTATCATTCAGCCCGTACATAGAATGCCTTTTGATAGTGTATTTAGAATTAATCTTAATGGACTTATTAGGATGCTAATTGCAAGGAAGATAGTGTGTTTTCTTTCCATCACTAGTAGGGCACTTACTACTCAGGTACTATTACCACCATCAGTTACTTATTACACTATTGGCCTTCCCACAGTGTGTACTTTAGTTTTACCTTTTGGATGGCGCGAGGTAGCGCGAAAGAGGGTAGTATTCCATACACTAGTACCATCATTGTCATTTCCTTTTTCCATTCCCACTTGCCATGAACTAGATGACATCTAGTAGATAATACCAATAACACGGACTCAACAGAAACATCCGCAGATTCTTCAGGAATGGTTCAGAACCTACATTATCTAAGATTTGATAGATGCACAACTTCAGACACCACTTCAGGACTATCTCGACCTTATGATGCCACAAACCTGATTTCACACAGAGGGACACCAGGAAGTCCCTAGACCAGATTTATATCCTCACTAGCTTTTACTATTATCCTAGCCACAGAAGGTGTGGAACAACAATCTAGGTTGCAATGCTGCTCAACAATCACCCAAAGGACAAGAAATGAATAGAGCCTTTGCTGCAGAACCGCACACAAAGAGAAGGTATATTGGAAAGTTACCTTACTACAACCTGTGTAATCAACATCACCGAGGTCATTGCAGTAAAATGTGTGGAGTGTGCAAGAAGCGGGGTCATTGGACTGAAGACTATAGGAATATCACAAATCAGAAGATCCCAGGGAGTTGCTTCCAATGTGGAAAGTTAGGGCATTTCAATAATGACTGCCCGGAGCTAAGGAACAAGGAAAAATCAGGAACTTGGAATCAAGACTGAATCGCTCGAGGAATAGCGTGAGTTGTTGAAAGAGAACCGCCAGGATATTAGAAACATCAAGGATAACAACAATGCTTCAGCAGGAGGAGCTTTGTTTCAATATAGAAACCGTAGTTCGAGCCCTTTAGGGTTGTATCTTTCCTTTTGTACTTACCGTTGGTACGATGACATGACCTAGTGGTATTAAGCACTTTCCCATCCAATGTAGTAGCTATCCTTTGTTACCTAGGTGATAATCATAACCTTCGTTTACTCCATTTTCTATCCCAATTGCTCAGACTTCAATCGTTTCGCAACATTTTAGCATTGTCTTATCAGGAATTAGGTTGATTTCGTTTTTGACGAATTAGTAGACTATTACCATTTGACAAGATTCACCCACGTATCCAATGCACCATTCAAGCTATTTTACTATCATATGGGGAAACTGTTTTACAGAAAAATTTTCTGAAGTAAGCTATTTTATTACCATCCTATACATTGATTTTTCTGTCATTTCACCAAGTATTTACTATTATTACGCGAAGCAATTTTCATGTTACTTGAAACAAAACATCAGGATACCATTTTAATAACAATGCGTTGAACACCATCTAAAACTTTTGAGAAAAGTTATGATATTTTGACAAAATCCAACATCGCATCATTAGTCCTCAATTATACATAGCCTGATCACCTATGTAAAATTCAGGAAGGATTATGCCATGAAGGAAATAATTATCTTTTCAAAGGATTGTTAATAACAATCTTCATCCAAAAGTTTTGTAAACAAAGGAACTCATTCATAAACATCCATTTTGCCGAACTATCCCTGGATACTTACCCTACCTGTCACTCACTTAGCCATTAAGTTGGATTTTCCCATTGACTTCCCTAGAAGAGACTTTCCATATCAATTACATGCAGGATTCCTTTATACAATAGAAGCAACGAAAGGAGTACAGAACTAGTAACCAGGACTAGAAGTATATAGTGAGAGAATTCATAACTCAACAACAATCCTCAGATACTGCGAGACCATCCTAATCACCATCTCTGACTTAGTTGTCCAGTGTCATTATTCAAGGGTACTAGCTATACTGAGCTACAGGATTGAACTCAATAAATGTCCGCAGGACAACACAATAGAAATAAACCAAGCTTCTAATTGAGACTGTAGAGCATTTCATTTAAACATGGCCTCATCCATACATAAACTTTCCTGCAGTAAGTTTTCACAAAGGACAATTGTTTGAAACAAGAATATCGATGTAATTTCCTCTAAGGCCTTATGTCACTAGAAATTTCAGATAACCTCACCTTCATACCAAGCAAGGGATCAAACCAGAACATATCTCCTCGTCTACATGGGAAAACAGAATAGACATTCATCGACACAACATCAAGTGATACCTTCGTCTTGCTAATTACAACGATAAACTATTTCAGGACTTAAGTTAGTCTAAATACCTATGCTTGTAGTTATGCCAGATAACCATCAATAGACATTATCCAACCTCAGGAACTAAGTGTTAGACATCTATGCATTTAAGCGAACATTTCCTATTCTACCATTTTATCCTTTTCAGTGTTTTCACTTTTAAATAAAGTTGATGCGTTTACATAAATCACATACCTTGTGGAAAAATGATTTCTGAAATTCCTATTTTGAACAAGTACGATCCTTTTTGGTCAATCTTTAGTAACACTATGGTACAATGAGAAAAATACATAAACATCAAACTTTGGTAAACAGTCGTAATCACAACATGTTTGAAAACATTTTTCTACTTCATAACTACTGAAAATTTGAACCATCAGGAAAAATATTACTTAGTAAATCATTTGCTCCATTTTTGTAAGTTTGTTTATTCAGAAAAAGATTTCAACCAAAACTCACAATCGCGAGACAAATATCCAGAACCAACTTCTCTACAACATCGCTTATGCATTTAGGATTTGTAACTGGACAATAGAGAATATTTGGAATATGTGATGAAGGAATTAGGAGGAACATCACAAATTGATCACGAACTTCAGTAGTGGAGACTAAACCCAATAGACAAAGAAGGACATATGTCTTATCATCCGTTGGAACAAAACACAAGGAATCAAATTGTTACCTATATTCAATGCCTTTCAGATAACGCCAAGTTCGAAGGACCGAACGTTGTGGAATTAGTCACAAAGGTTTATTGTACCCATTTCAGTTGTTCCTGTTAAGAAAACCGAATTCGCCGTGGACTTCATGTAATCATTTCAGGATTTCCTTCAGAAACCCATTTAGATGTGAACATCACCTATCACCCTCAGAACGATGGTCAAAGCGAGAGAACAATTTAAACATAGGAAGGTATGCTCAGAGCATGAGTGATTGGCACTAGAAATGGTTGGACTAATCACTCAACATAAATCAAATTCATCTACAACAATAGTTATCACACCAACAACGGGAAACTGGCAAAAGTTAGATTGGTACATAACACACATCAGTTGGATTGGATATTCTGAACAACAAACCATCCAGATTCAGGTAGGAGAACAAACTAAGTTAAAAGCTATGCCTTGGATTGGCACGATACAAATTGGATAACAAGAAAGGTTGAACCTTTAGCATATTGGACTATTTAAGATTCATTTTAGAATCGACCAACTAGCATACAAACTTGAGTTCTGGCAGAATTCAGCAGTATATATTACCAGTGTCACATTTAAAACATTAAGAAGCGCAGACCATCTATTGATGGGCCAAACTTGGAAAAAGCTCAACTCATTAGTTCAGTAGGCATTCATGAGATAACCAGAAATTTTCTACAAGTCAAGAATCAGTTACAAGTTCAATAAGTCGTAAACCATTAAAACTTCAAGTTCTGCAGAGTTAGCAGAAAGTTCTGCCTAGGAAAGGCATGTTATCGTTCAGAAAATTTGGAAAGTTACACCATTATACACTGGACCATTTATATTTTGACAGAGAAGGCATAGTGGCCGTCAGACTTGAACATTGTCAGAGAACATCAGGATAACACGAACATATTTCACATTTTTAGATCCCCAGAAATGACTTTCAGATGAGTCACTCATGATTCCATTGGAAGGGATCCAACCCAAATGACAATCTCAGACCTTGTAAGAGAACCAACAGAAACCATGGACCGTGTGGTCAAACAGTTGAATCAGAGTCGAATTCCTATCGTTAGAGTTCGCTGGAATTCTCGAATATCATCACCTTTTCACCAATACATTCTCAGATACCAACATAAACTGAACTTCGGGACGAAGTTCCTTTTAGAGGGGAAGACTGTCACCACTCACCATTTCAGGTCATTTCAGGTCATTTCCCGAACTTTGGAAAAACACTATTCATCAAACACTATTCATCAAAACACTATTCATCAGTTTACTATTCATCATTTTTTGTGTCAGTTTGACATTCCGAGAAGCATTCAGAAATTTTACTATTCACGGAACACTATTCATTGCGGGAAAAGATTTCATCATTCACGTGCATTACACATTTCATCGTAAATTTAGTTTACAGGTATTCAAATTCGCGTAACCGTATTGGTTCAGGTGCGAATTCATGCATTATCAGTAATGACATTTCATACGGACTGGAGATAGTCTGCATATCATCAGTAGGTCATTTACATGTTATACCACTCTTAGGATTTTCAAATTACTATATTCAGTATATTTAACGTTTTGCGAATTATGATTTCTAAATAAACGTTAACACACGGTTTATACACGACGAATATATCTAAATATTCCCACAATGGTCCCAACATATTTTTATATCCATTTTAACATCATAAAAGTTATAACATTCAGTTACCCAGTATTTTGGAAATTTATTTTATTTATAACGTACGCGTATGAATATAACGACGGTTTTCGTGAAAACTAAACAATAATCACTCGATCACTCAGTAAATGTACCCAACATATTTTTAATATGTTTTTATCATTATTACAACTTTTATTTCATCCCGGTTAACTTCGTGAACGTTTATTGCTATTAAACCCGGTAACCGATTATGACTAATACTTACACCGAACTACAACTAATATTACACTATATTTTCTAAGTGATCAAAACCGTTTTGGCTACTCCCTTTCACACCCAAAACCGGCCCAAGACCACACCCTTTTAACCATGTGCATTAACTCATTTGTATTATACTAATAAACCTCTTAAAACATCACTTTACCAAATTACAAGAATCATTATCACACCTTTTAGAAAGATCAAAACTTGCTCATCTCTTTCCCTTCCTCCCTTCAAACCCACGATCCATAATAAACACCATGATCCATCCATGGTTTTTCAAAAGCTAAAGCTACAAACTTGTTCCTTTTATCATTCTAATCAAGAATCAAGCAACAAAAACACAAGAACATCAAGCATAATCATCCTATAATCATCTCATTTTGTCAAGTAAGTTTTCATCTTTATTTTTTCATGGATCATCCTATTTTTACATGTATTTCATAAGTATCATGCTAAAAACCATGTACAAGTAGCTATACCACACTTTATTTTGTCTAAAAAGAAACATACAAACCCTAACTTTTTAGTTATGAATCCCCTTGCTATAATAACTTGGTTAGGAGTCCATGGCACCCTAAGAAGGTGTATGGTAGGATTAGATTAGCTTTGTGAAGTTTACAAGAGATTTGGTTGAAGTAGAAACTAGTTTTGGACACGAAAAATGGATTTCTAACGAATATATATACACGCTGTCCCATTTTTGTAAATCCAGAAAAATCAGGGGATTCCGGGTAACTTTGGGCTAAAGATTTAGAAAATACTTTCAAAAACGAAGCCGTGGGCGAAAGAATGGATTAAAACGAGTTTATAACGAAGAAGTTATGACTTTTGCAAGATTGTTGACGAAAAGTATTTTCTGAAAATTATACATGCTGTTGGGCGTTTTTCATTGGACAAAAAGAGACTTTAGACGTAACCCGGAGGGGTCAAGCTTTCCAAAATATATTACTACATGTTAAGACGAAACCATGGATATAAAGAACAAGTAAAACGGACTTATAACGACCAAGATATACACGTTTCAAAATCGGCGAAACTTTATTTATTTCCATCAGCTTTTTAGCAAAATATTATTAAGTGTAGAAACAGTTTTTGTAAGACATCATGTTGAGAGCCAATTTACTCATTGATAAACTCATTTCTGGAAAATTTACATCATTGACAAAAAGTTAGTTCACCCAGCCTAGTTTTCAAAACATCCAGCCGTTTGTCAAAAGGATTTATAACGAACAACTTATGGACTTCCAAACTTTCCCGAAAACTGCCCAGAATCTGCCAAAACAGCCCAAACACCTCACTTGACGGCTAATTATCTTTATGATCGAGACCTGTATGGACAAACTTCACTTCTGTGACTTTTTAGATATGGTGAAAATCTTCTCAAAACTACTGAGCTTCTTTCCTAAATCCTAATATTCACTATTTCACGACTAGTTTTATGAGACCGTTTTGTCACTAATAAAAGTAATAATACTTCTACGTACTAAATTCTAGATTTTCTAGAAATATTAACCAAGTACCCAATTTCATAACTAATGATGTATTAGTGATTACAAGTATATTTTCATTAGTACAAGGCGTTATTTCAAGGATTTCAAACCGAGGATTTCAACACAAACATTGGTACATACGATATATATATAAGTATATATATTACAACTAGTTTATTTTTCTAATAGCCATATTTTCCTAAGTCTTGGAATATATACTTTTGATAACAACAAGTGTTTTTCAAAGAGTAGAGTGGTATAGGAAACATGTGCATGGACATTCATAACATCATTTCATGATCTAAAGTAGATCGTTCATCATTCATATTAGGTTGCGGCTAGTGTGCGCGCCTTGTTTTTCAGCTCAGTACATGTTCATGGTACCATCATATTGGGTTGCAGCAGCTAATTGTTCATTGGGGTTCATTTCATTTCATCACAGTTTCATCAGTTAAGGTGAGTTTTCATAGCCCCGTTTTCAATTCAACATTTTGATTGTTTTCAAATCCCACGGGGGGAATACATTGCATCAATTTTTTCAGTACGAGCCCAAGTATTCAAACATGTACATAGCTTAAGTTACCTTGCCATGTGATAAGTCCCCTGTAACATCATGAACCGTTAATTTACCGTTAAGCGAGAGTGAGTGGATAGATCTATCGAGGGTGACGCCTCCATCCGTGGTAGTGATTACCAACAGTAAGCGGATGCATGTCATGTCTTTTACATTTGAATGTTTCGGCAGAACATTCGGGAGGGGCATAGAGTTTCATCAGTCATAGCTTCGGTGTCATGAGCTTAAGGCTATTGTACTATTTTACGTGACTTTTGTCATGCACTTTTACTTGTGGTGGCCGTACATCAGTACATTTTACAAACCTATGGAATTCACCAACATTCGTGTTGACGTTTTAGCAATGTATTTCAGGTTATTAAGGTAGCTCATGAGACATGCATTTGGACCTTCATGGAGTCGCGGAGTCGACGCGTCTCATCATTATTTCATGCACTTATGTAAACATTTGATCTAGTACGACTTGTTTTTCATAAACATGCAACACATTTTGGGGACCTCATTTTGTAAACTCTGAATTATTTCAATGATCAAATGCAGTATTTTCCAAATGACACTTTAGGTCGTTCAATGTAACTGTAACTGTGGTGCTATGACAGACACCCCCAGGTATTCCATTCCGCTGCAAGTCAGGTAAATTGGGGGTGTGACATGTTTCCTGAATTAGACTTCAAGTCTTGCAAGTCACATGGATTCTTTAAATATTTATACAACAACTCAAGATCAAAACGTCCTATCATACCAATTTGTTTCCGATGGCTTACTTTTCGCAGTGCTCGATGAGTTTTCTGATTTTGTTTTTTTCGAGGCACGTGGCTTGCCCGGGGGACGTGGTCTCGGATCATCGGCAAATAGCTCGGCATGTTCGGTGATATCAACTGGTTCAACGGGCCGGGCTAATCCCACTTGGCATGTTGTTTCAATAGTTTCAAGCCCCGTTGTGAGTAAATGCCTTACTTCTCGATTTGGACTCATCACGGTATGCTTGCCTAACCTGTTTCATAAGATCATTGTCGTTTTTCCCACTTCGACTCAAATAGTTTAAATATTTGTAGATAGTGTTGAACTAGGGTTCAAAGTTCCCACTTTCTCGTCAACATATCCTTGGTATGTTTGTGATGAGAAGATCTGTTGAACTCAAAAAACCTTGTTCCAAAAAGAATCATATTTTTGGTCATTTATGACTCGGTTATCCTCGGAAATGCTAAACATAACATGTGGCTAAAAAGCTTCCTCTGCCGCCATCTATTGTGAATGAGCTCGTGTGGGTACCTCGACTGTGTTACATTTTGCAGCTCGTTTTCCATTTCTTTGGAACTTCTGTTCACCGCGGGATGACGTGGGCTCAGTTGGTGGTGACATCAATTGTGTTTGTTGTGTTTCTTATGGTTGATTTTGTTGAAGATTATGAAATTGTTAGTTAAGTAATTGTTGTTGGTATTGTTGATATAGTTGTTCAGGGGTTAATGTAGGAATTGAGAATTGGGTACCAAACGGAGGATTTTGAGAAGATGTCGAGTGTCCGACGAAGGTTTCGGAGTATTAGACGAGGATGATTGTTGCAACATATTGAGAAGATTTTGGAAAAATGGATTGTTAGGGTGTTGAGACATTTTTTTGTAAGTGAAAATGAAAGTAAATATGTATTGTATAAAGAAATGAAGGTGGAAAGTAAGTAATTATGTGTAAAAATGTTTATATTTGGGTTTATATAGAGTGGTACAATGTAATGGTTTTAGTTAAAAAAAAGTTTGAAAAAACTAGCCATTTGGCCTCAAATGGTCAAAAAAATTGAAAAGAATGTGCATTTGGCAAGGGTGAGTGAACTCACATGGGAAATGGCGTTGGCTTAGTCCGATGTGGTAGCGAGTAAATGGCGGCACCATTTGGCGAGCCACATAGGAATGGCGAGCCATCGGCGCCACCACAACCCTCCCTCTAAGATTGGTCAAAATAGAAAAGAATACCCCACACTTCACCTCACTATAAATAGAGTGGTCAAAATAGAGTGGTCAAAATAGAAAAGAATACCCCACACCTCACCTCACTATAAAATCAAGTTATTAACTCAAGAAATAGAAATAACTTTTAAGAAATGTTATATCATTTAGCAAAGTATTATAATCCAATAATTAATTATTAATGAATAATGAAAAACCTTATGTGGATTATTCGGATTTATCCAAATCCGTCGACCCCTTTTATTAATAATCAATAAATAAGAAGAATGAACAAAATTAGCATCCTTTTACCTTTAGTTATATGGATGAGGCCGGCATAATCCATATGAAATTGAAATTATATAGTATCTTTGCTTGTCTATTAATCAAACAATCATATATATGTTTAACCATAGATCTATTTAACTAGAAGAGTTGGATGTCAAAGCACCCTCCCCACCCCACCCAAGTCCAAGCCAAAGTATTGGCGTACACCAATTGCAACCATTTGTTTTTCTTTAATTGGGATTTTTGTTAAGCTTGTGTTTTAATTGGGTATGATGGGTCTTTAAATGGATGTTTTGGCTTGAGTAATGAGTGATGAGGTATTTTTGTATGTGAGTGTTAAAAGAGGGAATGCTGAAATGCACTGATGTGCCATTTTGGCTCAAGCCATAATACCTAACATTTTAAGTACAAAAATCTCTATAATGATCATCATCACCTACAGAACAAAAGCTGTGTCTTTCAATTATATATATATATATATATATATATATATATATATATATATATATATATATATATATATATATATATATATATATATATATATATATATATATATAGGGTTAATTACCAAAATAGATCAGCCGCCCAAAGCACTTTCCTTGAATAGATGTTTTAAAATCACTTTCCTCTAGTGGATCAGGGCAACTTGGCGACTGAGCGACTCAACAAGGGTGTGACACGTGTCCTATTATTTTATATTATAGTACATGTATGTGTAAGGTATAATGTATAGGGCAACTCGTACTTTTTGGGCAACTAGTATAGGGCAACTTTTTGTGATTTAATCTAATTTTATACAATCTTATCACCTAATCCTCATTAATCACATACCCACCTCATTTATTTACACACACTCTTTTACTTATTTACACATACACAATCCACAACCCTCATTTATTTACACCACCAATCCTCACACTCTCTTCTTGTCAAAACTTCCAACCACCACCGAACCTGACAACCACCGTAGCTGAGGAAAACAGTTAAAGAAGTCAACAACAAAAGTATTAACATGTTACTACTAATCAAGTGTTAGATGTTATTTTTCATAGATTTGTACATATTAATTGTAGATCTGAGCTGTATTTTATTTTAATATTTGAAAATAGTGTTTTTTTTTACAGCCGCCTCTCCGCAGTAAGTGGCTTATCGCCGGAAAGTTGCCGTTGCTGGTACTGTATCGGTGAATGTTGATAAAGTAATGTTTATTCTTTTGTTTTCAGATAATTGTGTTATTCTTTAGATCCACATGAGCTTACGATTTTTTTTTGTTTTTTTTTTTTTTTATTTAAGGTAAGAGACGGCCACCATGAAGGATAATCGGACTTGGCTACGCTGTGGCGGCAGAAGCGGAGTAAAGTTTTTTCAGATAAGATTACATTTTCATGAGTAAATTAACACCTTTGATTGAGTAATATGGTTTGACATATGTGTTAATTAAGTACCAAAAGAAACATAATACTTATATGGACATATGTTTTAATTATGGACCCAAAAATTACATATGACTTGCATATAATTTGAAATATGTGGTAACACATATGGTTTTAACACAATGTGGCAATAGTTTGAGTTTATATTTGTTAAAGGTTATATTTAAGAAGGTAAAGTTGCAGTTTGATGTACTTGTGGATTCTATGAAATGTTTGAATTTGAAGTTGAATGTATCAAGGTATGTAATAGGTCCTCGAATTACTTGATGGCTCAATGCTTTGATATGGAATTTACATATCATCTAAAAACATCCATCTCCCAAGTAATTCGGCCATACACAGCTTGTTACATTGAAGTTCATCTGTAGAACCTCAATTATAAAGATGCGTCTTTCCAGCGTTTTTGATGGTGTTCGAGAGTTAATTTGAACACCGTCCCTAGTATCATTTGTGTGGTTGATGTTGATCGCAAGTTAGTGCCTTTTTTGTAGCCGTATCTTTATGGACGGTGTTGAAAAAAACTCTCGAACATCAACAACAACGTTGTAAAGACGTATCTTTATCATTGAGGGGTGTTGATTGCGATAATGATATAGTGTGTATTGTTCATGACAGGCCACACTCCTTCATTATCCCATTCAACACGAGTCCTAATACTCACTTTTATCTAGAATCTACAATTGTATCATACTTTATGTAATCTTAGTTAGCTTAATAGCCCAACGTTGTTGTGTTATACGTGTTGCTTTATTAACTAAAATATGTTTACTTTAAAGTCCATCACGTTATTCATTTTTTAATTTTGACAAACGATGTTACAATATATTTAGCCATTCTTAGTGTCCACAACAGTTCCTTTTGTTATTTCATCAATCTAGCAATTTGCTTGGTGCAAGCTTTTGCTCAAAGAGTGATGAAAAAGCAAAAGGGAGTGGTGGGGGCACTCAGAAGGGTTAAGTATGTTGATTTTAGCCTATTTCAGTTGCACAAACTAAGCTGTAATAGACATGTAACATCGTGTGTCAATATTGAGAATTGAATAACGTGATGCAGTTTAATAAACTACATAATTACTTGTGTTGTGTTTGTTTCTATTGCCTTCTTGACATAAAGTTTGTTTGGTTGTTTCCTTCTTTCCCTAGGCTTTGAAACCGTTAATAAAACTGGTAACAAGAAATGACGAGGCCGTCTGTACGTGGTACCAAACCGCCAGACAGTACCCCAAGAGGATTGCGAAGCCATTTATTGATAATGAATCCGGAAACCATATCCCCTCCTACACCTCCTGAATTTGACGATCCTTTGGAACTACGACAATGGGTACCATTTCTAGAGGTATGCAAACGTTTAACTATGTTTTCCCCCTCAATTTTGGTTATCTATTAACTGTGATATTTACATAAGTTAGATGCGTTAGTCGAGTAGAAACGTTGAATCATAAGTAAGTTAGGTTATACAGCAATTACATAACTATTCAATTCAATAGGTTCAAACAACCTTAGGGATTACATTTTTCGAAATCTTAATGACTACAGCAATCTTAGTTTTCAGGAGATGAGTCTAATCCTAAATGGGCCGACTCGTAGTCAAATTCTTCAATATCTTCTTGTTCAATCTCCTCATCACCATCCTCTGGTTTGGCATCTTCAAACAAATTCATCCGTGGCATATTGTCCAGTTGGTTCGCATGATCTTCCGCGAGTCGTTTTTTTCTTTGTTTCTCTGCTGCTGCTTCCTTTTGTTCGCGCCCCATGTTTAACTCAAACTCGTTTTCCCACTGGATGTATGTTTCGTCAGAATCCCATACATAGTGATCTGACTTGGGGCTCTTTTTTTTTCTTCAACAATGCCTGTTACATATAAATAAACCAAATTAATTTGTAGTAAGCATAAATAAGTTTCAATTAGATTATTAAAAAAAAATCTAACATACATTTATTTTTCTCATCCTTTGATACACTTTTTTCGTCAACCAATTGCTTTCTGCAAAAGATTAACAAAATTAGGACACATAATATACAAGTAATTAATTTTTTAAAACAAAAAGAAAAATATAACTACATACTTTGGGGGTTTCTCTGTCTGTAACTCAATATTTGCATCAGTTGCTGGTCTTTTTTTTTTATGATGAAACTGTTTTGGATGAAGACATTCTTGGTTATGTTTTAGATTAGGATTCACAAACAGTATTTGGTTTTATTAGTGTTTAAGATTGGATGATGTAAATTGGGTGAATAGAACCCTGCCTATATAGATGAATAAGAGGGCAAACCAAGAGGCACCATTTGAATTAACTATACTTTATTTATTGGAAGTTCAATGTAATAAATACTTGAATTTAGTTTAATGTTAAAAGGTGCAATTAACTGTTAAAAAAAACTGCACTAATATAACTGTAATACAGAGTGTAACCAAAACAAATATATTATGTATAACTTTTATTTGTAGTAGCAATTTAGTTGGCGCAACCTTTTGGTCAAAGAGTGTTGAAAAAACAAAAGGAATTGTTCGGGGGACGCGTAAGGGTTGTTCATTTTAGCCTATTACATTTGTACAAACTATGCTGCAATAGACATTTAACATTGTTTTGAGGATTGAAGCAATGAGACCATCATTCACTAACCATACTCAATTAATATAGAATGATAAGAAGGAAAGAGAGGATGTCGTAGAAGTGTCTTTGGTGCAAATACAATTTTTTTGCCATATCCTCTTTTTCCTTCTTATCATCCCATATTGATTGAGTCTACCCAAGAATTCTGAGTTAGCAAAATATATTATAAGATACGACATTCATTAGTTTATTAAGTACTTATTTAGGGTCTTTTATTTTATACATTGAATTTGTGTATGTCATGGGCTTTTTTTTTTAACTAAAATGTTATGTGCAAGGGTTTATTTTGTTATATGTAAAACTTTTGTTATTTTCAATGGTGAATTGATAGTTTTGCATGGGGAAGATGAACTTCCTGCGTCGGTTACTACAGTAGTTATGTCGTCCCCTATTTATATTCCTGGTTTAGTTACTAAATAATGTTTCTAACCTAACTTATCATATCAGCCACCCTACTCCGTCATCCATTATCCATGGCTTCTACTTCTTCCAACAACATCAATCATATCAAAGCAGCATCTGGGTCTTATAATTTGGCAACAGCATTCAAGTTCTATTTCAACAATGAAATTGCTGAAGAGAAGGCTTGTTTGAAAAGATACTTGGATGAGCGTAACCAACTCGAAAAGAAAGTAGAGGACCGTCAGGTTACACTCAATGAGACTCATCATCTGCGTTCATTCAACCAAAAAGCAGTTCAAATTCTTCGTTGTCTAGTTGAAACACAGGAAAGGGAGCGTAAAAGGATTCTTTTATTGACTGCTCTAATCAATGATATTAGTGACGGGATTCATGAGAAGGAGCGCCAAGCTAAGCTTATGGAGGTTCATGAACAACTCTCCTCTGATGAAGATTAGAGTATTGAATGATTGTTGTCTTTTGGGGTTATATTTTCGTACTTGTTTTTGTTTCTTTATGTTGAATGTTTGATTATCAAATGGCTGTAAGCCTCAAATTGTAATGACTTTGAATTATAATGAAAATTAAGTTTTTGGTTTTTCCTTTTGCAATTGTTGATGCAAATGCGACTCTCATCCATTTGTTGTGGTTGTTTAGTATGGACATGATTTGTCATGGCATATTAATTCTCTATTTGTTCCATATCATATACTTTTTTTCTACTGGATCTCCACTACACATAAATTCATTCAATATTGAATACTTGAATCATAGTCATATTTTAACAACAGGTTATATTGAATACTTCAATCATATTCATATTTAAATATGTGCATTAGAATGGATAAAAGTAAATGGATGTCTAAATGGGTGGTTGGCAGTTGGCACACAGGCCATTGTGTTATGCTGTTTTCAAAAAATTTGCTTTTGGCGGTCCTTGTCCCCCTTTTTCCCGCCTATCCTCTTGGGAACCATTGAACCACTACTTCCCCAGGCTATTTAAACCCTCGATTGTTTGGGTAAGAACACACAAAAACAAACATATTCCCTTTATAAGATACACAATTAACAATGGCAACAAATACACCGTTTCAAAAAGTAGTGGACCATAACCACAATGTGGTGGCACAACCAAATGTGGCGAAGCCGCCGCAAAAAGTAGTGGACCATAACCACAATGTGGTGGAGGTGCGGCGAAATGTGGTTTTAGATCAGCGCAAAGATGTGGAGGAAAGTGGTAATGGTATCGGGCAGAGGGATCCTTTAAATTTGGAAAAACGGATTAGTGATCTTGAAATTATCTATCAACAACTCAAAGAAAGGAAGGAAAGGAGGCAAAGGGATGAAAGCATGGAATACAGCTTTGGTTCGAACAGTTTTCGTGTTTGAATGTTTGTATTTTTCTAGTATCTCATGGTTATGGTGTTTCAATGCTTTTAGTATGGAAATAAATAGGTTATGTATGGAATGTTTCTTACTTTTGATCAATATTAATTAAAATTAGTATGTTTAATTAATTGTTTACGCTTGATTGTGAATGTTTAATTTGGATGAGAGTTTGAATCTTTGCAAATTGGTTATATTTGGATGAGAGTTTGTATCAGACAAGTTGTATAGTGTTTTTCACATTATGGATGTCTTATTTTGTTATACATTCTGTTTCTTTGGCCATGTCCTAAATTGTTTTATACACTTTCTACAAATTAGTTGGAGATTAATATAAATTTACCTGATGGAAAAAAAAATGATGATCAAATAACAACATAACAGGGTAAACCAATCTACAACCATGTTTCAAGGTTTCATCTTTTGAACATTATCAAGATGGAAAAAGGAAACCCACCACAAAACAATCTAATACTTATGTTTCACATATATCTTCGGAAGTTGCCTTGTATTGTTGATTGTGGCCTTTTGTGGAGCTAGAAATTGCATTCTGCTAGTACCTTCCACTTGTGACTGTGGTACCTTAATTGTATTGCTACCACTTGGTTTAATACCTTGTGGTTGTTCCTCACCGTATACTTCCCGTCTTAGGTCTTCTAGATCTTTAGGTGGCAATTGCATATTTGGTTCAGCATTTGGTCCATATCGCTCATAAATCTCAGGAAATATGACCTCTCTTAGTACCTTGTTGGACCATTCCCTATCGTCAGGGTTTATCTTCTTAAGTCTTTTACGACTAGACATATTCTTCGGGCAGTGATGCAAAAATGCTGAAGAAATTTACTACAATGTGGAGTAAAAAGATATGAGGTGAGGAATGAGATGTGACAATCAGGAAGAAGATGTGGTAAAAAGGAAAACCCTATGCCCACTCTTAAATAGAAAAACCCAAAGCACAAACTTAGTCACATGGAAACACTGCAGCATATTTCACACAGTTGTAAGTAAACCCAAACCACAAAGTCAGTCATATTCAATAAGGATTGAGTTTTGAAAATAAACCCAAACCACACAATATTTTCAATTGAATAGTCATATTCGGCATGACTTTAATAGTCAAACTAGGTATGACTTTAATAGTGGTATTAGTCACATTTTGCACCCAAAAATATGTTTACTTTAATATTGTATTCTGGTATGTAAGTGGGTTATTAGTAACGGTATAAACCGTTTACAAGTTACCATATAACGTTTACAAGGGTTAGTAATTTAGTTTTTGGTTTACGTTGACTTTAATAGTCAAAAGTGGTTTTTCCAAACACTGCAGTATAGAACTTTACTGCATATACATGCTAATATAAATGGAGAAACATAAAGCATCTAAAAAGAAGCATATAATTTCATTGATGAAAAGTAGAGGTCTTTGGGTTTATGTTTCTATTGGGCCAAGTTGCATAAACATTGAAAAAGTTGCCCATAGTTTATAAAAGTTGCCCAATCAAAATTTTGCCAATTTGTACCTGACACTTGTCATAAGTATACACAATGTGGTCAGAAGTACAAGTTGCCCAACAATACTGTCGGATTTTGTCAGTAAGTGCTAAAATTAAAAGTCAAACTACAAAACTCAAAGTTACTTAACACTAGATTAAATCTACAAGTAAACCATCATTCAATTGAACTATACATAATGAAACCCATAAAAGCAAACCAACATTAACAAAAGAAAATACCAAGAAATACAAATGTAACATACTAGTGTTTATAATTTTTGTAAGGTTCACATTGTTATAAAAATTTGTTTTGCAAGTTATGAAATACAAATGTAACATAATAGTGATTGGGTTCAGTTTCACATTAATTATAACTAGTAAATATTGATTTGATTGACATGAATTAGACCAAAAAAGTCTGCCTGGGAAGACAACCACTATGTAACAATTTATTGCGGGTTTAATTT
This sequence comes from Artemisia argyi, assembly GCA_030686995.1. Classification (NCBI taxonomy): domain Eukaryota; kingdom Viridiplantae; phylum Streptophyta; class Magnoliopsida; order Asterales; family Asteraceae; genus Artemisia; species Artemisia argyi. The sequence continues at coordinate 122,336,463 of CM060703.1, forward strand.
CTGCAATGATTACGTTTACCACTTGTTTACTACTAGTAATTTTTTGTATTTTATATAATTATAGTTGCTCATTGTATGGTTTCATGCCTTTCTTATAGGTGTTATACACAACACATAACCTAGCTTGTTTTACCATAACCAGAGAATCATCAAAAAAATGGCTGAAAAACCTAATCTGAAAGAAATTCAAGAGATGAGTGGTTCAGGTGAACTACATAAATGTATAAAGTTCTTGTTCTCTCAAGAAATTCCGATGAATGAAACGATGCTCATGTGGCTTGGTGAGCGACGCGATGAGCTCCGTATCAGCATTGACAAGCGTTCAGCGAGAATGAATGAGGTTTTTGACCTTAACTTCGATGAAGAAGAAGCTGCTGATGATACCTATGAATCCCTTCATGAGGTCCAAGTGATGGAGGTCCGTTTGCTAGAGTCCTTTGCAGCCATTCTGAAAGAAGTTCGTGCTCTTATATCCAAGAAGGAGCATGCCATTGCCACCTTGAATAAGTATGATTAGGACTAAAGGTTAATTGTTGTTTAGGTTCTTTTGTGTTTGTCAGTCGTGTAGGTACTTTGGTTTGGTTTGGTGGTCTTTTATTTTGATGTTGTTTGATGGTTTAATGGAACTGCTCTGCAATTACCTAGTTAAATAATGAATGGTATTTATGTTTGTATGTAACATTCTTGTTTAATTTGTTGAGGTATTTATGTGTGACACAAAACCATGTTAACAAATCATACTGGTTGTCAAACCCATATGAACTATAAACATTATCAGCACAATCACACACAATGCTTAAAGATTTTATGATCCAGATAGCTTGTATATACTTACTTACAGATGTTTTAAGAGATGCGTATAGCAGCTTACTTGTGTAAGTCCTCGTTAAAACAACATTTGACAATAAAAGTCAACTCTTTCTTGCATAATACATAAACAACTCTGTTTTTGGGTTAAAACAGCCTAATACACATATTAATGGACCTTGTTATTTGGATCACACCTCAACTATTACTGGTAAAAACTAAACAACAAAAACATTTAAACAAATAACATAATAACTAATTATGCATTAATACCGTTGTGAAAATACATCTATTTCAGACCTGATAGAAGGACTAAACACCATCATACATCAACAAAACTACCTAAACACGTACCATAAACAAAATACATCATAACCCAGTACCAAACTTGCTTTCCATTACTTTTATAACCAAAATACCACCACAAAAGACGTTTTACCTTGAAAAAGATGGTTGTTCACAACTGGGCCAAACAGTAAGAAAGTTAATATTTAAACTGCATTAACTTCTTCATGATCCTTGACTTATCACCAGCACGGCGAAGACTTGCCTGTCGCCTTTTAATCAAGTACTCAATTTCTTCCAAATCCTCCTGCTGCGATACCTTAAGATGGACCAAGGGTTCTTTCAGCACAGCATAGTTCCCAAACTTTTCAAGCTCTAGTAAGATAGCATGCCTGTGCTTAACACGTACCTCTATTTCCTCGATCATCCTCCCATAATCTTTCTCATCACCCCTATTGGCGTCTCTCTCCCTAGCAAAAATATTATGGAGGACCATATCAATACGTCTACAACCAATGTCATTTGAGATTTGATCGTAAATTGGTATGATAGACGCCATGTATTTGGAAATGTGGTTGCGTATCCAAGAAGAGTGTTGTAGAAGAATATTTTTGGAAATGAAGTAGATCAAACATTCTTAAATACGCAATAAACTAAAAAGTTGCCCAAAAAATAGTGTAGGAACCAAATTGGAACAGTATTTAGTTAAGTCACAGTTCCCAATGCAAAAAAATTGTTGAAATTGATCAGAGTTGCCCAAAACCTATAAAAGTTGCCCAAGCATACCCTTGCCCAATAACTACATGACACTTGGCATAACTATAGAAAAGTAACTCACAAGTACAAGTTGGCCATGGGTAGTTTAGGATTTTTTTCGTTTATCTTGACTTTAATAGTCAAACGATGAAACTTTATACATGGGTTTCATTTGTTGGTCTTGAGAATGTTCAAAAGATGAAACTTTACACATGCTACTGATTTAAGTAAGTCATGTTCTTCAAATGAGGTGGAAATCAAGTGTATTTGAACATGTTCTTTGTTAACTATCATGGCCACATTTCTGATATACCCAACAAAGTATGCAAACATTGTACATTTACCAATGATCATATATATCATATAAGACATTACTAATTATCAATACTATTGAGAAATATTGCAAATATAGGACATTATAATTAAATATACACAATATATTGTCTCAAAACATCAACAACTACAATTAAAAATACATAACAAATTTTGTCCCCAAACTTTTCTGACCAGCTGGAAGGCCTAGAACGTAATTCTTTATTTTTGGTTGTCTTGGAGCTGAAACCTTAGACATGCGTCTCTTCTTCAGTTGAACATGGCCTTTTGCATCATAACTCTCATCAGAAGAACTTGAATCATCAATTGAGTCAAGACTTGATGGAATATTTTTTAGAACGGGAACTTTTTTTTTAGAAATAGAACTTATTGGAATTTTCTTTGCCCATGTTTTAGGAGGTCTTTTGTTCACCAAAGAAGCTGAAGGTTTTTTTAGTGTATCCTCATAATACTCAAGGCTGGTGTCAGAATCCGAATCAATAACTATTACCTCATTTTGTTTGGGTGGTTCCTGTGCCTCCTTGGGCCTTCCAAAAATAGCATCAAGTTTTGCTATAGCCTTTGCCTCCATTGCCAGTTTTTCCTCTTTCACCTCCTTCAGACTACCATACATTACTTAAACCTTTGACACCCTCTTGCCAAGTGATTCAAGCTTTGATACCCTCTTGCCAAGCGCTTCAACAGGTGCACAAATATGAAGTGTCGACAATTAATAAACACATACAATTAAACTAAAAATAATCATAAAAAGAAAGAAAGGTATAGACTAACCATTAACAACATCACGTCGATTGTTCTCCCTTTGGCACAGGTCTTCTAGAATCACCTCAGCCATTTCCTCGTCATCATACCATTTAGTGCCATATTTACTCAAGACATAGTCAACCATAGCATCGTTAACCACCATCTTACTAAAATCATTATTTTTTGAACAAGAAGCTGCCATTGAATGACTTAACTTGAAAACAATGGTTTATTGTTGTGATGAATTAGGATGAGGGTGTGTGTTTCTTTGTTGAGTAAATAGTTGTTAGTTTAATAAGTTATAAGTGATAAGTGATAAGTGATGAATGAAGTTTGGGAATACCGTGTAATAAATGTCTGTATAACCTACGTTCCATTGGCATTATCAAAATGTAGTAGTATGCAACGTTCAACGCAAAAGTATTAAGACGTGTGTCTTTTCCAATGAAACCGTTCAGTTACCTAAAGCAATGGTTATAAATTGGAACATTTGTAAGCAACAAAATCATTCAAAAAAACTTAAAGGTATACAATATCAAAAATGGCATCAACCTCAAAAATTAATGTGCAAGAGAAACAAGAAAAGGTAGGAGCAATGCAACAATCAAAAACAGAGGAGTTTGAAGATAAAGCTTTCATACTGGAAAAAGAAGAAGCTGAAGAAGAAGAAATAGAGGAAGAGGGAACATTTGAAGAAGCGGTGGATTGGTATATGAAAGAAAAGTTTAAATTTCTGGAAAAAAAATTTGAAAGAATTTGAAAAAAGAGAAAAAGCTGCAAAAGAAAAACCAACCAAGTGTAAATACACTTGGAAGAATATGTTGGCAAACAGAAAAAGCAAAAACATGCCCGATCAGGAAGAAGAAGACTCATCAGATGATGAGTATTTGGATTATGACAACCTACATTTGTCATTTGATCCCGAAAAATGTCAAAAGTTTCATTGTTAATTGTTTAATGTAATGTTTATTTTATTTTCAATGAAATCTTTATTTTTGTGTTCTTTTTTATCGAAATTGAATTCAAATGTTTATGTTCTGTTTCATTAAATTTGTCAAACTAGAAAGTAAGTAACAATGAACTTCAAAGTTCAATCAACAACATTTCTAGGTGGGACAAAGGCAATCAAAGAAAAATGTGTTGACTTTAATAGTCAAATTTTGTTATTCCAATTGCATTTTGACTTTCGAAAGTCAACCTGCGGATTACATGCTTCTTTTTGTTAAAAAAAAGCATCCTATTGAAACAACACTGATGAATTGAAACTAGATAATCATTCATTGTTTATTATTGTAAAAAATATTTTGTTCATAAACATTAAAAAATTACAAATTGTTTATGTATGCTTTTGCATATTACATCCTACAACAGCCTAGTTTTATTAAAGATAAGACTGGAGGAAGCAACAACCTTAAAGCGACAGAGTGGAGGCTAGCAAAACATTCAGCAGAGACGGCAATGGCGGATGGTGGTGCACTCAGGTGGTACTCAGATACGGTGGTGGTGGTGGAGAGGTCAGGTGGTATTCAAATATGCTTGCTGCTGGTGGTGGTGATGGTTGAAGAAGCTATGAGAATCAAATATGCTTGCTGGTGGTGGTGGTCATGGTTGAAGAAGCTATGAGATTGATGGGGTATATAGTATATATATAGTGTGCTTTGAAGTGTTTAGGACTATATTAATTTGTTTTGTGAACGTTAAGTATCATTAAAGCTAAATGACCAACTTAATCTTTGTACCGTATGATTGTTAAAAGTGGTGAAAGTACAAAAAAAAAAAGTTGCCCAATACAAGTCGCCCAATATATAGCTAGTTGCCCATAAAAAAAACCTTAAAATACCTTACACAACACTTACACATACCTTACAAATACATTCTAATTTTTGTACTTTAATAATTAAATATTAGACACGTGTCAAACTCTTATTGAGTTGCTCAATTTTTTAGTTGCCCGATCTAATTTTGGGAAGTGAAATTTCAAAGTCTAAAAAGTGACTGGTCAAAAAGTTAATGATCCGTTTTGGTAATTATCCCATATATATATATATATATATATATATATATATATATGTATATATATATAAAAAAAAAATTGTAAAAACTGAAACAATGTTATGAGTGAACGTTATATTAATAGGACTTTGATAGGATGAAACCAAAATTTAGAATAAGTAAAAACACGCAATCTACCAAGCTAGACGCGCAGCAGCAACACTAACAACGTTTTATGCAAGCCTCTTCATATTAAGGACTAGGGAAAGCTACAAACAAAATTCTTACCTTTTTTTAACAGCACTACCAAAACATAAAACATCTAATATCCCTTTTTTGGCGTGGATCATTCAAAGGAACCACTGCAACTGTGAGGACCCATCGAGATAGGATTCTCTATCTTGGGTCACATGCATTAATGTGACCAATGTGAAATTGTGAATCACATGGAGAGGGTCCTAGAAACTCATTTCCTGGAATAGTGAAAGGAAGGCTTTTATGTTAAAAAAATAAAAAGAAAGAAAGGAAGGCTTTTAAATTTGTTGTAAGGTCCTCCAAATGTGTAGGATTTAAATGATTGTATAGGATCGCTCACACATCAAGTCGTAAATATAAGATGCACATATAGCTATTTATTAATGAAAATCAGTACCGTAGCTGAAATTTCAGACGACGCGAAAATTTATGTCGTAACTAAATAAGACAGTCAAAAATCACATATCAACTATTAAAAAAAAACGCTTCAATTTTGACAAATATACAAAACATATAATCATATATCATTAATATTTTTGTTGTCTGAAGTAAATTTTGAGGCATCGAATATAATAGGAGGTTTACATTTTGAGGCCTCTAAAATCTTGAGGGCTTGTGCGATTGCATGTTTCGCGCGCCCTCATATACGGCTCTGTTGAAAAGTCTGTGGAAGATTAAAGTTAGGGTAGTTTATTTTTCTGTTAGCTAAGGGATGCGTCGGGCCTATGTGGGACCCGTAGCTGTTAATTGGTTTGGGTGGGGAGAGTCTCCCTTATAATACTTATATGAGGATAGACCAAACAAAGAAAAAACGAACCCCACTTACAAAACAAATAATATTAAATAGATGACCTTAAACTTTTTTCCACCAAAAAAAAATAAAAAATAAGTAAAAATAAAAAATAAATACCTCTTGGTATACTTAATTATTCTATTTAAAATTTCATGCACAATCATCGCGCGTGTTTTACATCGTCAGAATATGTTAGTTTGGTACTAGTTATAATACCCGCGCACGCACGGGTTTTTTTAAAATTTTTTTGAATAATATATTTTTATTTATTAAAAAATAAATAATTTAATATTTGTTTTGTTTGATTTATGATGTTTAATTAAAGTTTTTTATTATTAAAGATAATCATTTAAAAATTTTAATCCTATTGTTAATTGCATCTTATCTATATTTTTTGTATTTATCATCTACTTGTGTTATGAATAAATATAAAATCTTACCTAATAAGAAAATATATATATTTTTTTAAATTAAAATTATTACTAAATAAGGTATGACTTGATTTTTTTGAAATGAAAAAGTTCCTACTTGAGGTTTTGTTTTATTATATAAAAAATTTACTTGGATTGCTTAAAGGAATTCGATTGCAAAGAAGGATATGACATAATTGGGTGACAAAAAGAGACAACTTTATGAAATATCGGTTGAGATAGACACTCAGACAGTTAATAAATAGGTGCAACTTGCCTGCTAACTTTAAGATGCTCAAGGCTGTGTGAGCAGGAACCGCACCGCAAACCACAAACCGCAAAACCCACACCGCAAAAACCGAAACCGCAACAAAAACCACGATGCAGTTCCTGAAAATAAAAAAACCGTATTTTGCGGTGCGGTTTCGTTTTCTACAGAAAAACCGCACCACAGTAACCGCACTACACCGCACTGCAAAGTCATATTCAAGTATATATATATATATATATATATATATATATGTATGTAGGGTAAAGATCCAGTGAGAAGAAAACTTAAAATGAGAAGGATGAGAAATAACTATAACCACATATTTGAGATGGATCGACTTGATTAAGATGCATCTCTATTCATTTAGATGCATCCAAATTAGTTCCGAAAAGTGATTTGAAGTGAAAACAATGCAAAGTAGTACTAACAACAAATTTGACCAGCAGAGGACGAAAAATGTATAGGATTTGTCTAACTTGATGAAATGCATATAATATATGCATATGCATCTAATTTTTTGCTAGAAAATATATTATGGTGCATCTAAAAGATTATGGATGCATCTAATTTAAGTCGATGCATCTTAAATGTGTGGTTATAGTTATTTCTCATCCTTCTCATTTTAAGTTTTCTTCTCATTTGATCCTAAGTCTATATATATATATATATATATATATATATATATATATATATATATTCCAAATAAACCAACTAAATTTCCTAAATTTTGTATGATAAAATGTTTTTGTTTATACTTTTATAATTTGTTATTTCAAACGCATTTAATAGGCTACTTATTGTTCTGAGTTTTTAGGTTATATAATTTTATTTTTCTATCAATTTGTCACCGAAATTTTAAAAAATTTTACCTCATCATTTGACTTTTACTATTGTATAGATTTATAATTTCATGCTAATACGCAACATTTTGTAGATATGTTTCAACTCAACATGTTACCTTATGATATATTTATTCTATAATAAATATATACGAAAAATATAATTTGAGGGAAAAAAACCTTTAAGAACCGCAAAACCCGCAAAACCGAAAAAAAGCAAAACCGCAAAAACCGCGCGGTTGCGGATTCTCACTTTCTAAAAACTGCAATTACGGGTGTGATTTGGTTTTTACCAAAATTCGCACCAACCCGCACCATGCTCACCCGTAGCTGTGACATGCTGTGTGACTTCTATTAGTTTGAAACTTTCTTATTATATATCAAACCAATTAAAAGTGACTCACATGGTGAAGTAAATCGTCTCATTGTGTCTAGGGGTGGGCCTTAAGCGAATTATTTAATTGGGCCCTAAAAGTTAGGACACTATAATTGGGCCTTAAGCTTTGTTTGATGTAAATTTGTTTTGAATATAATAATAATAATAATAATAATAATAATAATAATAGAACTAAAACAATTTTTATGCTAAAATTTACTGACTCTATTAAATTCTATATACAATGTTGGGGTGTCGTAGAATTTAGAGGAGTCATTTAAGCGTATGGTTTGTTTTTACTTTTAATTAAGTTTTGTCTATATACGGCGTTTGAGTAGATATGTGATGTTTGTTTGTAAATAAACAATTATCATTTGTTTTGTATGCCAAGTAATCATATAAACGAGCTAGATGGCGCCCGCGCATTGCGGCGAGGTTTTTTCTGTTTGGTTTGCGTTATTTTTGTGTAATAAAATTCTATGTGGTCAATGGTTTTTCTTATGTTAATACAAGTAATGTCAAAAACGTCATTTACATTTCCGGTCATTACATGTTTCGATAATCACAAAATATAAATACACGTTATGTAAAATTACGCTTAACAAGTTTATAATTGAGAAAACTTGTTTCCACAATCACTTAACGTATGAACAAATTATCTATAAACTTAGTTAAGTGATCAAAGAATTTATTTTTCTCTAAACCACACATTTTTATGTGATAAAACATTTTTACAAAAGTATTTTTATAGTTTTAAAGAAATCTTTTATTAGCAAAATAAAGAGTAAATTACATGGATGGTCCTGTAGTTTGTCAAAAGTAAAAACCTTCATCCCTAGAAGTTTGAAGTTGCACTACTAGTCCTTAAGTTGGAAAAAAAATAACACCACCAGGTTTGCCTATGCTGGCCGACCACCCGACCACACCATAATATCAACCTAAATTAGTGAGATCATTGTTCCTATACACACGCGCGCGCGCACACACATGTATATATATATATATATATATATATATATATATATATATATATATATATATATATATATATATATATATATATATATATATATATATATAGTGAAGCATTCAAATGAGAAGCCTAAATTTTGTGAGAATGCGAGAAACAATCCTATCCACTCATTTTATCCTCCTTTAACTTTAATCTAATGGCTAATATTAGTTAATCAACTTTTTGAAAATTTATTAAAAAATTTTGAAAAATTTTAAAAAAAATTTCGAAAATTTTCAAAAAAATTTTGAAAAAATTTTTTTTCGAAAAAAATTTTCGAAATTTTTTTTTTTCGAAATTTTTTTTTCGAATTTTCTTTTTCAAATATTTTTTTTCAAAATTTTTTTTTTTCGAATTTTTTTTTTCCAAAATTTTTTTTTCGAAAAAAAAAATTTCGAAAATTTTTTTTTCTGAAATTTATTTTCGTCACATGTAAAAAAGAATTTGAAAATTTTCACGAAATTTTTTTTGTCACATGTGAAAAAAATATTTTGTCGCATGTAAAATTTTTTTTCGTCACATGTGAAAAAAAATCCGTCACATGTGAAAAAAAAATTTCTTCACATGTGAAAAAAAAATTCGTCACATGTGAAAAAAAAAATCCGTCACATGTGAAAAAAAAAAAAAAAAAATTCATCATATGTAAAAAAAAATTTGAAATTTTCACGAATTTTTTTTTTTGTCACGTGTGAAAAAAAAATTCGTCACATGTGAAAAAAAAAATCCGTCACATGTAAATTTGTTTTTCGTCACTTGTGAAAAAACATTCCGTCACATGTGCAAAAAAAAATTTCGTCACATGTGAAAAAAAAAACTTTCAAAAATTTTTCAAAAAAATTTTCGAAAATATTTTTAAAATTTTCATTAAAATTTTCAAAAATATTTTGAACATATATATATATATATATATATATATATATATATATATATATATATATATATATACACACACACACACACACACATATATATATATACACGTGTATATTTATATAAAAGATAACTTGGCTACAATTATTGTAACCAATTGGCTACAACTCTTCTCAAAAAATACACATGAAATGAATCAGAGACCCACAGAAAAATTTCAGGATCCACAAAAAAAATCAGGAACTCACATTTATAGCACAAAATTGTAGCCAATTGGCTACAATTAATTGTAGCTAATATATTCCTATATATATATATATATATATATATATATATATATATATATATATATATTATATATTTGTGTACATATGGTGAACAAGCTTAAAATAAAAATAATAGGTAAACTTGTGGACCATTGGATCAAACTGATGGGTCAACAACAATAAATCTTACAAAAACACTTTTTCCTATTCTTTGAAAATAACAACGACCGCCAAATAAAAAACACCCATTCGATTTTCGAAATTTTAAATTAATCCTAAGGTTTTGACTTAGTTTTCTTGTATATATTCGAAATATAAACAGCTTTTGGTCTTAACAACAATATCGACCAAGATCTTTTGCATAAGTGTACAAGCGTGCCTATTTTTTCTTTTGCACAAGTGTGTCTAACTAATTCATCTATTTGTGTTTTTTCTTAATCAAATCGAATAGCGTTAGAAGGAAAAACAATATTCAAATATCAATCTTGTAAATTCCACCAGTCTTCTCTTTTAGGTGTCTATTGAAAATTAACATATTAAACTATCAATATCAGTTGAAAGGAAGGGGTCAACTAGAAGGCTACAAGCACAAAAAGAAATAGAGCATTCTAATTTAGTTATGATGGTGTATATATTTATTTGTCATAATACACTTGTGTGTCATTGCTAAATTGGATATGCATAAATCTTTAGTTTTTCAAATTGAATATTTGTCAAAGTATTAGATTTTACGTATCCTAACAATCATTTTTGTGTCACAATACTAAGTGCTTAATTTAAAATGTAGCAAAAAAGTTAGTGTATCATACAAATGTATCATTCAAATAAGTGTTTCACAAACATAGTATATCAAAAAAAGTGTGTTTACAAATTAGTGTATCACTACAAATGTATCAAAAAACTAAGTGTGTCACTAAAAATGTATTACTACCTCCGTCTCATATTAAGTGTCCACTTTTATAATGCACAAAGTTTTAAGAGATTCCACTAACTAAACTCTCCACCAATCAAATATTACTTTTACCAACTAAACTCTCATCTTATTGGTTGAAATTTACAAGCGGACATTTAATTTAGAACATCCAAAGATTCCATTGTGGACACTTAATATGGGACGGAGGGAGTATAAAACTAAGAGTGTCACAAAGAAATTGTTAAAAAACTTAGTGTGTCACTAAAAATGTATTATAAAACTAAGTGTGTCAAAAGGTATAGTTTGTCTCCAAAAATGTGTTATAAAAACAAATGTGTCAATAAAAAATATTGTGTGTCACTATATATTTATCAAGAAATTTAATGTGTCATAAAAAATAATGTGTCATAAATATAATTTGTGTGTATCCGTTGTTTAACGGGGTACATATTTTTGTGTATTAACGTAGTCTAAGAAAAAAAAGCTCCATAATGAAAGCTATTAAAATATCAATATATGTGTAAAATTAAAATAATAAAAGTTCTTGAATATTGATATATGCATGATAGACGAAAAGTAATTATTCATGTATCAGTTGAAAGTAAATTTTATGTATTTTATCAATGTTAGTTCTTCATTTTCAATGTATCATTTTCTTATAAAAGTAATTTCATATTAAAGTGGATTAAAAATATTGATGGTAGTTTAGTATTGCTGAATATAAAATTTCCAAAAACTGTGCTTTTGGAGTAAAGAAAGAAACGTGAAGTTTAACGAAAGACGTGGGTAGGGAACCGAACAATGCCATCAAATTTTCATGTTTATTATAAGACCAAGGATCAAATGAGAAGAAAACTTAAAATGAGAAGGATGAGAAATAATTATAACTATATATTTGAGATGCATCGACTTGAATTAGATGTATCCCTAGTCTTTTAGATACACTATAATATATTTCCTAGCAAAAAATTAGATGCATACACATATATTAGATGCATTTCATCAAGTTAGACGAATCCTATACATTTTTCGTCCCCTGAGGGTCAATTTTGTTGTTAGTACTACTTTGCATCGTTTTTACTTCAAAATCACTTTCGAAACTAATTGGGATGCATCTAAATGAATAGAGATGCATCTAAATCAAGTCGCTGCATCCCAGATGTGTGGTTATAATTATTTCTCATCCTTCTCATTTTAAGTTTTCTTCTCACTGGATCCTTACTCTTTATTATAATACTGGCATATATTTAATTACAATCTAATAACACCACAATGATACATCCAAAGGTTCAGATCAGTACCTATTGTAATCTATTTTAAGAGTGTACACCACAATAACGCCACCCTGTATATATATATATATATATATATATATATATATATATATATATATATATATATATAAAGCGAGGGGCTAACCGGGTATTAACTCCTCCCGTCCCGCTACGCTTCTTCCTTCCCACTGTAAATGGAATCAAAGGATACCCGTTAGTAAGCTTTCCCAGAGCTTCCTTCACTCACTAACAATCCTAATCCACTTAGTCGATTAGCTGTTGGTCGTACACTTAGCTTAGTGCTAGGGTTTTATGGCTAGCTCCTTTGTTCCCTTAGTGCTTAGACCTTAGCCTACTAGCTAATCGATTAACTACAATCCCACTTCAAAGTAAGAAATCTCAATACTCTTCCAGGTGGTGGACCCAAAGAAAGCTTCATCCATATAACCTTAACAACTTGTGCCTCTTACGCTCTGTTCTCAAGTTTTTTTTTTTTTTTTTTTTTTTTTTTTTTTTTTTTTTATTTATTTATTTATTTATTTTTTAAGTAATGAAAGGGGATGGGAAGGAAAATCAAAAAAAGGGGCGTTCTTGAGTTTTTTTAAGATGGAAAGGTAGGGGACGGGAAGGTGGGAGGGAGGGAAGGGATGGGCTTTTGTGTGTATTTTCAAACCTCCCATATTTGGGGTGATCAGGAGGGAACGGGTTTTATGAGAACATGGGCTTTTGTTAAATTACAATTATGTCCTCATTTATGATTCACGATCCATAAAATTGACCTGGTTACAACATTTATCTGCACATTATTTTAACATGCCTAGCAGTTTTTCTGCACATTATTCTCAAAGAAAATCAAGCTTTCCATTGTAAGTCGTCATAAATTATTTGTTATGGTGGGCGTAGTAAATATATGAGTTTATGTATGTGTATACTGAATGTGTTTTGTCATGTGTACTGCATGCATATAATCTTCTTAATATGTTTGTTTCTCATGCGTAGGGATTTCTGAACTAGAATTTTAATATGTTATGGCTTTATTCATGTTATGAGTCTTTGTTTTTCTTTTAAATGCTTTCTGGTATGTTATGGCTTTATTCATGTTATTGTGGAATTGAATCATATTAGATAATATCCAACTGATTCAACTCGTTTATTACCAGCATATAAAACGCTCAACAAATGTAAACTTGTTTCCTCCGGCAAAATCTTTTTGAGCAAAAGCTGGATAGTATTTCATGTGAAGAAGAGTAAATTATGTTTTGAGGGTACATTTGTAATTTGGGTAACTTCCTTTCCTTTCCTTGCAACTTAAAATAAAAACTCAAGAACACAAATAAAAATAACCACTTTCTTCACAATGTCATCCCCTACTTTCCCATCCCCATCCCATCCCCTTCCATTCTTTAAAAATTTGACTTGAGAACAGAGCGTTAGAGGTGGTGGACCCAAGTTAATACCAGGAGGTGATGGAACACCTCTTAGAGGTGGTGGAACTAATTTGTATCCTACTCCTGATTTGACTTTATTTACAACTTGGGCCTCCCAAATTTTGTCAATGCACTTAGACTGATGATCAAGTGTATTAGAAGTTATCTTTATGTTATCATTAGCCTTTTTAATCTTTTGTAACTCTTCCCTAAGAGCTTCATTCACAACTATCTTATAATCTAAGTCTCTTTTTAAAACAGTAATATCATCATTGAACTTAGATTCGTTAACTATATAATGTTCTAATTGTGCTTCTAAAACAGCAAGACCTCTTTTATGATTTTCTAGGTGGTTTGATTTAACTCTAAAAACTATTCATCATATTGATCTTTAAGTTTCTCATAGTCTTTTAAAGCCTTACAGGTTTTAGAACAAGAATTATTAATTTGTACCTCAGAGTCAGAAAAAGCCATAAGTGCAAGCTTTGTAGCTATCATTGCAGACTCTGGATCTACTTCTTCATCATCAACCATATAGCTCCAATCATAGCTCACTCCATCAATGGCCAAAAGCACCTTTGGTTCTTCAGCTGTAGGCTCTTTGTTCTTGTCCTGCTTGTACCAAGTTGACCTATTATCAGGCTTCTTTGGTTTCCTACATTCCCCGGCAAGGTGCCCCATCTTGTGACAGTTGTAGCACTCCACCTTCTTCTATCAAAACCTACAGTTTCATTGCCATTTAAAATGATCTTCCTACCAGTCTTCTTCCAAAATTTCTTTTCCTTTAAGCTTAGCAATGCAACTTGCCATTTTATATCCATCTCTTCCATGCCATCATCATCAATTTGATCCAAGTCTTCATGTGTCAGAATTGAACCATTGACCTGGCTTGAGAGATAGGCATAGAAAGTAAAATCTCCAAGACCAGCAACCTGCCTTTTAGAACTAGCAGTGGTAACACTTCCACTGCCAGTGGAAACAGCAATGTGAGCAGCATCCTCTTCATCATCACTATCAACATCAGAATCATCACCTACTGATGATGAGATAAGAGCTAAGTTCTCTGATCCTAAACTTAGTTTACCAACCTTCTTCAACCTCTGTTCAATAACTTTAAAGTTATTGTACAAACCATTGAGCTTCATATTCTCAAGTTCTGGCTTGTCTTCCCACACTGCAACATTAGTACTAAAATCAGAGGGTAGACTTCTTAAAAACTTTAAGTAGAGGTCTTCCTTTTCCACCTCAATTCCAAACACTGTGTGTTGTATAACTATCTTTTGAAGCCTTGTGAAGATGTTGTCAATGGATTCATTACTTGTTGAACAAAAATTTTCATAAGTTTGTTTCAACAAGGTCTTCTGTGTCTTCTTGGTAGAATCATTACCACCAAAAACATTGCAGATCTCTTTAAATAAAGTCTTTGCAGTCTTGTACTTGCTGAAGGCTAAAACTTGATCCCTAGGAAGAGTCATTAGCAATAAACCTCTGGCCTTCAAATCATTCTTCTTTTGAAGTCTTTCATCAGATGTGACTGGTCCAGTATTTAACTTTTGTACTACTTTGCCATCAATAGTTTCTGTGGTAGTACCAAGTTTAAAGGAATCACCAAACATAATGATCTCCCAAAGTGCAGAGTCTTGCACCATAAAGAATTGTTCAATCATTAGTCTCCACAACTCAAAGTCATTGAGTTTAAGCTTAGGAAGCTTAGCAGCAATGTTGGTCTGACTATTCTCTGTCTCCATTGAATCTTGTGAGTGAACTTCGGATCTTCTAAATGAAAGTATCAAAGCCTGGCTCTGATACCACTTGATGGATCTAAACACACCTTGATTTGTGTTAGAATGATACTTTGAGTTATACTACCAAATATGCGGAATCTACTTAGTAATACTTAGAAGTTTGTTTATGAACAAAACAGTTGTATATGAATAAGAACAATGTGTAAACCAAACTATTAGCTTCAATATTATTAAGAATAATAATATGAGTGATCTTTGTATCACTAGGGTTACAACCTTGAAGCTCTAAGAAAAACGTATCTCAAACCTTAACCTAGGACCTCCTTTTATAGCACAAGGAGTCCTCTTCTACAAGATACGTATAAGTCTAATAGAATAGGATATACAAAAAATCTATTCTATATTTATCTATACAAGTTTCCTAACAATTATCCTGACAACAGTGGTAATAATATGTACTAGCAGTGGTAATGAGTTTCCACTGCTAGTACATTCTTCAGCAGTTGTAATCTCCATGCTTAACAGTGGTAACTGTTAGTGTAATTCCCAATAATTCTTTTGTTCATCAACTTGTTTTTGGAGCTTTTGAAGTTGTTCTTGTAATGATTTCAGCAAGCTTGGGTGAATTGTTGTTTGTGGAGCAAAGGTTTGCTGAGGACGAACTTGTTTTGGTGATGAGGGTTGAGGTTGTGTTTGGACTGTCAACGGTTCATCATCAACACCAACTATGTCGATAGTGGCGTCTTTACTAGTATCAATCTGCACATCATCACCATCACCATCAGATTCATCATCACTTTCATCATTCACATCTTGTTCATCTTCATCCGTTTTCTTAGCTTCATCACTTACAGACTGCTTTTCCTCATCACTACTTTCATCACTTTCGAATGCTTTATCATCTTTACTTTTGGAAGCTTCCTCTTCTTCATTACTTTCAGCTGGTTTATCGAGACAAATTCTTTGTTCTGAACTAGATGACTCAGCTTCATTATCGGAATCATAATCATCTTGATCAGAGGATGACAATGTTCGTGAACGTGTTTCTGCAGATGATTGATCATCTCCTTCTGAAGCTGGAGTTGTCATTTCTACATCCTGAGTACCAGAACCTTCACCTTTCTTCGTTAGTCTGGCAATTCTTTCCTCTTCCGATTGTTTGCTTTCTCTTAACGTTATTTTCAGTTGTTCTTCTTCTTCGGATTCGGACATTTGGTGAGGTGACGGATTCTTCCTGAGATTCTTTTGCCTGTCCCTTTTCTGCCTTCTTCTTTTTAATTAATCTAAGCTTCTCAGTCTCAGTCTCTTCCTGAACATTTCCTTCATCATCAGTTGGTTCATCACGAAGAGCTGTCACTTTCTTCTTTGGTTGTAGAGTGACTTTCTTTGTTCTTGACTTGGGAATTGTCTTGATTTTAGTTGCAGTTTTAGCAGTTTTCACTTTCTTCATCTAAGTCAAACCAACTGAGTTGTTTCTTTGAGCATCATCATACACCTCAAATGCTTTAGTAGTAAGAACGACTTCAGTTAACAGACTTAAAGGAATTCTTATTCCTTGTTTCTGGGTGTTAGTCTTTTGAATTTTGGTTCGTGTATACGTATGATCCATGGCAGTTGTGTGTTCTTTATCTTCCGATCTGCGATCAATATCTGGGTATATATCCATGAAATGAGCAATGAGACACTTGGTATATCGGTAAAATTTAATTATTGAATTTGAAGGTTTCTTAAACTATCTTTCTTGAAGAACCATATCCTCACAAATCAGTTGAGCATAGTCAATAGTTGTGACTTTGACAACCCCCCAGAAGATCTGCATGAGTTCAAGAGAAGGGTGTTCATGCTCGGTTTCTTTGCCAGTTAAGCTATTGGTGAGGACTGAGTATAGTGTAAGCCATGGTTGAGGAATGAACTTTCTATCGATAGAAGATATTTTGTTGAGTTTGATCACTGATTCATCATACCCAATTTCACGAAGAAGACTGACAATTTCTGACAATGAAGGCAAAGGAGTGAATTCCTTGATGTTGCTTGTTTCTTCTGTAGGTAAACCAAGAACAGAGCGGAGGGTAGTCACATTAAACTGAATATCTTTGTGATCAAGACGAATACCCATGGTTTTGTTGTTTCTGCTAACTTCAAGAGTTTCCCAGAACTGTGTCAAGTAAACTTATGGTACTGAGCATGTGGTTGTGAGGAGATCGTGAATGAAGTGTCCTTTGAGAATCTCTATAATGATTTCACATGTTGGATGGCACGTGATTGTCTCAAGATCAACTTTAAAGTTAGACTTTCCGATTGTTCTTTCTTCTCCTTGAATCAACTCGTGTCTAAGTGTGGATGCTATAGACATGTTTGTACCTGAGATAAGTCATACAACCAACATGTACAGTGTGGTGATGTATATGTTAGTTGTCATTTCAAAAACCAAGATATCATCCATTGTAGACATGTTATGATCATACACCAAAGACAACAGTACAACAGAACCAAGAAGATGCTGAAACTCGACAGAAACCATTTCTTAATCAAACTCGATAAACAGAAAAAGAAATTACCGTACTCGATAAAAATTTCTTTATTCGATAAACCATCACTGAATCAGCCTCTAACTCAATACATTTTAAAAAATTTGGGCAGAGTTTCTTTTCATGAAAGTTGTAAAACTAGAACCCATACTCGAAGGTTCATTGAAACAGCTCCTTACTCGGAGAAAAATCCATGATACTCGATAAAACCATGCTTAACTCGATAAGGACAGAAAAGATTTTGCAAACTCGATAATATAATTCCTAACTCGATAAAATAGGTCAAACTCGATAAATCAGACATAAAGATAACTCGATAAAATTGCAATATTGAGAAACTCTTACTCGATAGAGAATACTATCACTAGATAACATATAACTCGATAAAGCAGAAAACTCGATAAAACATGCTAACTCGATAGTATATATCACATACATGATAACAGCTAAACTCGATAAGCATCAATCAAACTTGGAGAAACTAATTCCTAACTCGACAAGTTCATCTCATAACTCGAAAAGTTCATGTCAAACTCGATAAGTTCATCACCTAACTCAAAAACAAGCTTAATGACCAAAAAGTTTCTGAAAGTTTGGGGCCATGGGAATCTATACCTTGATATCAAATGTCATCTATTGACACAATCCAATCCGAAACATAAAATAAGCCTAACAACTTTCTTGCAAAAAAATCAAACAGTTGAGCACATTTCATGAAAATCATGCAAATGTTATACAAATAATATGAGATCAAAGGCGCATGTATATTATAATCAAATAAGCCACACACAACTCTCATATAACACAAACACAATCCCAGAAGGTATCAACCAAGAATATGAGCCCCTAAAACCCTAAACACGTAAATTTCTCATGTCTGATGTATTAGGAATCAAAATAAAGATGTAGTCTAGCATATTATGTCCTACCAAAGCTAACCATCTAATTTAATTAGCCTAAAACATCACAAATAAGAAACACCCAATTTTTTAAGCATAAACCCTAAATAACAATTAAAGACAATGAAGTCACAGAAGATTCAAAGAGAACAAGGGCGAGTGATGTATGCGAAATGATGAAACAAATAAGCACTTACAATCACAATGAACTCGAAAATCTTGAAAACTTGAATTTGTGGAAAATTATTAGTAGCGTAGGTGTTTATGTTTGCGTAAAAGAGAAAAACAAATATTGAGATTAGTTTATATATTGTCGACTTTGAAATATTGACACTTTTGGTCCTTGCACTTGTTTTCAAATCAAAGTTTTTGACAATTTAGCACATTAAGCCACCTAAGTTTTAAGAACTTAAAAATTTGAGTCCAAGCAATGAATACTACGAGTATTTTGGATGTTACTCACCCTTGAACCAACCACGTGAAGTTGTAAACTTTTTAATAATCCAAATGGTTCAAGAGGTGTCGAAAGAAAAGAATTTACGTGATGAGAAAAAGCTTCTTAAATAAAAAGTAGTGAAAAATTTTTTCTCCCCCTCAAGATATGTTTGTTATCAAAAATATGAAAAAACGTTTTGAACAACATATCTTCAAGTATTGATATTTTTTTTTCCTTTTTTTCTTTTTTTTTTTTTTTTTTTTTTTTTTTTTTTTTTTTTTTTGAAATAAGTAAAAGAAAAATCTTTTTGTGTTTTTGTTGGTTTTATATTTTTTTATTTTGCTTTTGAAAAAATTATTTACGAAGATATTTTTGATGTTTGACAATCACTTTTATTTTAAAAACTTTTCCAGGACTTCTGGAGTCAAACATCGCATACCAATTTGGTGAACTAGATTAGCAAACCTTGTTGGAGGTAATGCTTTGATGAGTAAGTCCGCTAATTGGTATTCAGTTACGACAAAGGATAATTCAACTGTACCCTTTTCAACATGCTCCTTGATGAAATGATAGCTGAGATCAATGTGTTTGGACTTGCAGTGATGAACGGTGTTGCAGGAAATTGCAATGGCACATTTGGAGTCACAGTAGATCGGAATCTTATTGAATAGGTAGTCATAGTCCTTAAGCCGTGATCTCATCCAAATAACTTGAGCACAACAAGCAGACATAGCTACGTACTCAGATTCGGTTGATGACAATGATGTGCAGTCCTGCTTCTTAGATTGCCAAGACACAAGCTTATCTCCAAGAAACTGTAATCCACATGATGTACTTTTTTGCGTGTCTAAGCATCCTGCATGGTCAGCGTCTGAAAAAGTAATTAATTCAAAACCAGAATCCTTCGGATACCAGATCCCCAAGTTAATGGTTCCTTTTATGTATCAAAGGATTCTTTTAGCCTCATTGAGGTGCCTTTCAGCTGGTTTAGACTGATAACGGGAACACATGTAGACTGCAAAGACAATATCAGGTCTACTAGCTATGAGATACATGAGTGACCCAACAATACTACGGTATTTGGTAGGGTCAACTGGAGTCCCATATATGTTAGCATCTAATTTTGTGCCAAAACCCATTGGTGTATTATAAGTATCACAGCTCATCATTCCATGTTTTTTTAAGATTTCCAAAGCATATTTAGACAGATTTAGAAAAATTGCACGGGGTGATTGATGAACTTGTAGTCCTAAAAAGAATGAAAGTTCACCCATCATGGACATTTCAAAACTATCTTTCATTAAATTTGCAAAATCATTTGTGTATCTTTTTTTTGTTGAAGCAAAAATAATTTCATCGATTTATATTTGAACAATTAGTAAGTCCACCCCGTATGTTTTAGTAAATAACGTTGGATCCACCGAACCTTTAGAAAATTTATTGGCCAGCAAGAAAGCAGATAGTTTGTCATACCACGCCCTTAGGGCTTGCTTGAGTCCGTAAAGAGCCTTTTTGAGTCGGTATACGTGATTGGGACGATCATGATCAACAAAGCCTACCGGTTGACTAACATAAACTACTTCACGAAGTTGACCATTCAGAAATGCCGTTTTCACATCCATTTGATAAACAACCATATTCTGATGAGTAGCATATGCCAGGAAAATCCGAACAGCTTCAAATCTAGCCACTGGAGCAAAAGATTCTTCAAAATCAATTCCTTCTTCTTGGAAGTATACTTTAGCTACCAAGCGTGATTTGTTACGTATGACAGTGCCTTCTGCATCCAGCTTATTTTTCGAAATCCATTTTAACCCAATGACAAAGACTCCGTCAGGTTTTTCAACTAATTCCCAGACTTCTAATCATTTGAATTGCTGAAGTTCCTCTTGCATAGATTCAATCCAGTTGTCGTAAGTCATTGCTTGTTTAATGTTCTTAGGTTCATGTTGACATACTGTGAGTGCATATATGCAAGTTTCACCATCTGTGTGGAGTCGTTGTCTTGTCATGATTGGTGCATCTGGATGGCCAATAATTTGAACTAAGGGGTGATCTCTAGTCCATTTGTGTGTAGAAGGGTGAAGTTGATAATTATCTCGCAAGTTAGCATGATCCAAATTACGTGTAGATGACTAAGCTATGTCAGGAATGAGTTGAGCCGGTGCAAACGGGTTAAAGAATTCCTCTGGATCATGCTCTGCGGTTTGTGGAACTGATTTAGGTATGGATTCTTCAGCTGATTGTCGTGAGTTGGACCCGGTTTGTTCTGTGGTTGTTGGAGATGCAATTGGAGGGCCGTCTCTCGCAACAGTTGTTGTTGTTTGTTGAGGTGAATCAGGTACTTGATTATGATCAAGGTGCGCAGCGGAAATTGGTGAGACCTCAGAAGGACGGTTTTCAATCGTATCATAAAACAATGGAGCAAACAAGGTTTCCACTTCTTTACGGGAGAGTAACAATGATTCAGCCGAAGATTCTGGAAAGTTTAGACGGTTGAATGCGGGTCCTAAGCTGTTATGCTTAGAATCCATTTGTGTGAGTTCATCAAAATTAGCATGAATGGTCTCTTGAATCTCTCTTGTACGACGATTCCATATCCGAAAGCCGTTAGAATTATCATAGTATCCAACGAACACTCCAATGTCAGCCTTTGCTTTAAGTTTACCTATATCATCACGATCATTTACTAGACAACAAAGAGCTCCAAATACATGAAATTAATTGATGTTCGGTTTCCTTTTGTGAACAATCTGATAAGGGGTTTTGTGATGGCGTTTTGTGATCATACAACGGTTTTGAGTGTAACATGCTGTTGAAACAGCTTCTGCCCATAAGTAATCTGGTAATTGAGCATTGATTAACATCGTTCTGGCAGCTTCCACTAACCTTCTATTGCGTCTTTAGACTTCTCCATTTTGTTCAGGTGTTCTTGCAATAGATGTTTGATGTTCAATTCCCACTTTCTCAAAATACGACCTTAATGTCTGATTCTTAAATTCTGTTCCATTGTCAGTTCTAACCATTCTGACCGTGTTGCGTACCTGAAATTGAATTTTTGTGAGAAAGGTGATGATCATTTGAGGAGCTTGGTCTTTTCTACGAAGAAAATAAACCCAAGTCCAACGAGAGTAATCATCGACAATTACTAATATGTAGCGTTTACCATTGATACTTTGAACACGCATAGGACTACAAAAATCCATATGAAGCAGTTGTAACACATGATTAGTACTGTGTTCAGTTTCTGAAGGAAAATGAGCACGAGTATTTTCGCCTTGTTCACAGGCCGGACATAAGTGATCTTTGGCATAACGGAATCTTGGAAAGCCATCAACTAGTTTATGATGAGCGACTTCAGTGATCATTTTGAAATTCAAGTGAGAAAGACGTTTTTGCCATAACCATGATTTAGTTGATTGAGCTTTGGAGAGAAGACAAATCAGAGATGAAGCAATCATGTCACACATGGAAATTGTGTATAGACTTGTTTTGCGTGTGCCCAACATTAGATCATTTCCCTGTAGATCACGAACAAAACAGGTTTTCTCTTGGAATGCTACTTCTAAATCCCCATCGCAAAATTGACCGACTGAAAAGAGGTTATGACCCAGGCCTTCAACATAGTAAACTCTGCTAATTTCAATGTTCCCATTCACGTAGTCACCGTATCCCATGATTAGAGCGTAATGATCATTCCCGAATCTGACAGTGCCGATAAACTTTGAAACAAAGTTGACTAATAGTTTGAGATTGACTGTCATATGTTGGGTGCATCCGCTATCAACAATCCAGATGACAATCTGAACCACCTGCATCACAAGAAGACGACGAAAATGGAACAGAGGTAAGGGTGGAACCCAAAGAAAGTGTGGGTTCCTGTTTGTTAGAAGCACACGTAGTCAACATTTTAGGAATCCACTTAAAGTCTGGTTTATACTGTAACCAACGTTGCCAGTTCCAACTAGTTCTTGCTTTCTTTTTAGTGAATTCACTAGCTTTGGGCTTGTTCCTTGATTTGTCTTGTTCGACTATAGGGTTAACTACAACATCATTAGAAATTGTGGTTGGCGGTTTTCCTAAGATAGACTTAGAGGCAGTAGTGGGCCTAGAAGGAATGCCTGTCCTACGTTTCTTATGACGATTTAAGAGAGAATTTGCTACACATTTCGCATGATCACCAAATAATACACTTTTGCGACAAAACACACAAGATGCATGAAAATTTAAAACATTCAAAGGTTCATCATTCGTTACACTAAGATTTCGATTACAATTTGCCAAATTAAAATCTAATTCAGATGCAACACGAGTTTTATTCAAATTCCTAAGTTGATCTTCTACTTCTTGGATTTCTAGTGTTCCGCTATTACGTTGCCAGATCCTAGTCTTCCTAGTCTTCTTGTTACTTTTTCGCTTGGGTCAGCTATCACTTTTAGTGTAGATTATTCCTGTAGAAGTGGAAGAATTAACATTAGAACTCTGAGCATGATTTCCCTTATCTGTGGTGTCAACAATCTTTCCTTTCTCAAGTAGCTTACTTTTCTCTTTTAAATCAATGATGATGTGATTTTTGTCCTGAATTTGAGACTCAAGTTTTCTATTGCAATGAGCAATATCAATACGATTTTGTTCCCATTCAGCATTGTCAATTTGCAATTTTGCAATTTCCTTTTCATATTGAAGACATTGATTTTTGAAAGACTCATTGTTTTTGCAAATCTGACAAGATTTTGAAACATTTTGACTTTGAAGTTGCAATTCCAGTTCAAGACTTTGAGCTAGACACCATTCAAGCCTTTGTTTGAGTTGACAAATTTCTTTTGAAAGTTTGTTTTTCACATCATCACTGTTTTTTCTTATCTTATCATTTTCATTCTTTAATGACTCAGGTTCCTTTTTCCACAAATCATTATCAACAGAATGAACATCAACAAACTTAGAAGTACCAGCAATATAAATGGAATTCATGTTAACATACACAATATCAGCATGTAGAACTTGTTGCAAGAGTCTATTAGCATCTGTTTTTAAAGCTCTGTTTTTTAAGCATTTGCCATGAAACTGTTCTCCTGCTCAATGAAATTTCCTTCCTTTTCATCTTTGAGGGCCAAAAGTAATGTCTGCTTGTGAAACTTACTTCCCCGAGTTCTCAATTTTTGACATGTTGTTGCAATATGACCTTTACCATTACAGTTGTAGCACCACACTGCATTCCCTGAGTCTGAATTCCCATTTTCAACTGTTTCAGATCTTTGCTGAGGAGCACCTAAAATGTTCCTTAACCCTCCATTGTTGTTAAACCTCTGACCATTCCCAAAATTTCCTGAATAACCTCCTGAACCTGATCGACCAAAGTTATGGTTCTGTATTTCAACCCTGCCATCTTGCACAATAGCTTGATTCCTTGTGTTAGAAGAAGAATGTTGACAGTTGTTTGTCTTGGTGGAGAATTTGCTGAAAGCACGAGCAATAAGAGCAAGTCCCTGATTCAACGTATTGAAATCCTCATCGTAATCTTCATTGGAATTTGAGTAATACACTGCATCATTGTTGTTGTATGGAACAAGTTGAGTTGAAGTCTGCTGTGGAGATGAATCATAAGAAACCATTTGGTTTGAGGTAGAAGGTTGTGGATAACTGAAGTAATTTTGTTCCTGAACATAAGCATGATTTGACATTGCAGGTGGAGTAGAGTGAGATTGAGCAACAAGTGCTAATGAGTTTGGTGTTAGGGGTGGTGAATAACCTCCTCGAACAGCTCGATCTTTTTCCACTTCAGATTCATGGTACTTCAGATAATCATACAATAAACCATATGGAGCATTATGAAGATTCTTTGCTTGTAGAACAAATGTCACATACTTTTGCCACTCATAACCCAGACTATGACAAAATTCGTATTGACTGCGATCCTTGGTAGGTGTACTTCATGTCGTTCCAAATCATTGACGATATTGGTGAAACGGTGACAGTATGATTCAAGTGTCTCCCCTGGTTCAATCATGAAGTTGGTGTACTCCATATAGAGTTTTGATTCCATGTCCTCTTTTTTCAGCTGAGTGCCTTCCATTAGTAGATGAACGTGGTCTCACATTGCTTTAGCAGTTTTCTGAGCATCAACACTTCTAAAAATTGCATTTGGTATTCCTGGAAGTATGTAAATCATAGCATACTCGTCTGCTTCACGATGAAGTTGTTGTTCAGAAGTGAGTTGAGTCTCTAGAACTGGTATTGGTATTGGGGGTACAGGAGGATCAGCAGAAGGGTCGCCTCCAACTAGGTTAGTAGGCCACTGAAAAGGTCCTTCGATGATAACTTGTTTCATGAACTTACCATGGGGTTTCTTAGTTCAATAAACCTTAAGAATCGACTTACCCACTGAACATAGTTTCCAGGTGTAAGCATTGGTGGTGTGTCAATTGATCCTGCCTCATGTCTGGAACCATCTGATGTGGCATTAGATATCGTTGTTGTATCGGAACCATCTGATGTTGTTGCATGAAAAGATGTTGTTGTGGGTATAACGGTTGTTGATGATACTGTGGTGGTTGTTGATACTGTTGTTGCTGATGATTCTGATTCTGCTGTTGATAAAAGTTGTAGTACAGTGGTTGAGACATGTTAAGTTATTATGTTAAACTTAGATCGTTAAGGAAAAATAAAGGTTGTGGTTTTAGGTATTTTTGACTTGCAAACTCGATAAAAAAACAGGCTTCTAACTCGATACAACTTTATGTTCTAATTCGGTACAGCTTTATGTTCTAACTCGGTAAAACTTTTAGGAGTACTAACTCGGTAAAATATTGTAACTTGTTAATGACTGCTAACTCGATAGATTGATGCTAACTCGATAAGAAGAAATGAATCGAGTATAGTTTCCCCTAGGTATGAAGCACAAAGAACCTTACTCGATAAATGATAAGGTATGACGCATGAGAATTGCTGATGAGTGCTCAAACACTCATCATTTTTGGTCAAATCTGAACTGCAAAACATCCAAAAACACTCAGTAATGCATCAAAATACTGAAAATATTTCAAAATTGTGTTTTATATGTTTTAGATGCAAAATGAGTAAAAACAAATGAAAAACGTACAAAGTTTGCAAAATTGGCAGTTTCAGTCCCCTAACTTTCATAAAATTACAAAATTAGTCCCTGGTCATTCAAAATATGGAAAATTATCACCAAAGGTGCTTTTAAAATCATAAGTTGTCATATTTAGTCCTTTGGTGAAAATTTCAAAAGTTTTGAGAAATTACAAGTTTGGTCCCTGGAGTTTCAGACATTGACAGAATTGGTCCTTGGTGAAATATTTTTGGATAAAAAGTCATTTTTGGTCCTTGGGAAATCACAGGTTGGCAACATTGATCCTTGGGTAAAAGGTTTGGTAAATCACACATTTGGCCCCTGTACTTTCAAACTTTGCAAAAGTAGTCCCCGGGTGTTTAATTTTGGACAATATACATTTATAACCTTTGGGAATTCAAAGTTTGGCAATGTTAATCCTTGTTTTAAACTTTGGCAGATTTGCAAAAACACCCCCCAACTTTGCAGAATTTATACAATTGGTCCTTGTGATTTACTAAAATACTAAACAACCAAACGGAACCTATTTTCATTTACCCAAAAATACAATCCACCAAATCCCCCAAGCCCATTCTCCTTTGGCCCATCTCACCCTTCCCACAGCCCAACCACAAAAATAATAATCCCTTTACCCCGTTTTTATTAATCCCCACCCCTAGGGTCAAACCTGAAGCCAAACCACAATAATAAAATGAACACCCAATCCCACCATCCACCTCATTTCCCTCCCCCTAGCCTGCTGCAACCCTACTCCAAACACCATCATCACATTACCTCTGCCATACTCCACCACTCCCCTGCCACTTCTCACTTTCCACCATATACCAACAAACCTTGCTCCCTGCCACAGGCTAGTAGCCAAAACCATTTTAGGCGCCAAAACAAATTGAAGGCTGAGATCATGCTGAAGGTCATCCAAGGGTTTAAAAGCAATCAGAGAGGAAGACACAAGGGACCAATGTGAAACCCTAGTATTCTTAGTATAAAAAGAAAATGATTGTAGCTCATTGGAGCAGTTAGAAAATTAGATTTTTAATAGTAGTTAAGTAGGTAATTTTAGTGTAGAAAAAGTGTTAGTTTAATTTCTATTAAGTATTTTCAGTTTTTAATCTCAGTGTAATCCTTTTAAGTTCAATAAAAAATTAAGATTTCTTCACTACTTGTTCAACTGCTTATTACATTGCTTATTTTTGGCTTTCATGTGCTTGTCTCACCTTGTTACAACTTACTATTGCTTAAGATTGCTCATTGATGTCTGTTGCAAGACTTTAGGTAACTTGTTTAAATTTTCAATGCAAAACTGCCTTACTTAGGATAATCTAGTTTTTTGCTTTTAACTTATTTAAGTGCTGGTTTATTGCTCCTTCATGCTTATTTAGTTCATACCAAGGTTATTTAATAATTATCTTTCAAAAGTTTAGACCAAAAATATGTTTCTTAGTTGTAAATTTCAACAGTAGGCACCTAAAGGAGTGTTTGGCATTAGCTTATCTTATGTGATTTGGTCCCTTATTTTATTGTAATTTGCTTTAATATAGTCCTATTAGTTGTTTAGAAGTTAACTTTATTAGTATGAGGTAGGTTTATTGTTTTTATAACTGATGTGGAAGTTTCATGTTGTGAGTTTGTTTCATACTGTCTTCATATAACAGTTAGGGTAGAACCCTAGTTTTAGCACTTAGGTGGTTTTAGTTGCTTCAAGTTAAGTTCCTTAGGCCATTTCTAGTTATTTATCTGGCAGTGAAGACTTTTGTGGTAAAAAAAAAAACCCACCAATTTGCCTCCTTTACCCAATTGCATATCTGTTCTAGTATAGTCCCAACAACCCTTGCAATAGTATTTTTTATTTCTTCATCCTTAGGAATCTAGGCTTAATATTTAGAACTTCACTTATTTGTCAGCTTACCTACATGCTCTCATTTTTATTTTATTTTTGTAAATTTTTTCTGCGAGCTTATTCAGCTCCTAAAGTAGGCTGCTGACCCACTGTTTGCCCTGCACCAATAGGCAGTCCCCCATAGGATTAGTTAGAGCTTATTAGGCTAATCCATTTGCTTATTTATGATCCTTTTAGCTTATTAGGAATCCCCCTAGCTTAATTAGACAAGCTTCAGCTTAGCAAACCTTGTATTGGAGCTTGTGACTTCTAAACAGTTGGGCTTATCTTTGCCTTGCTCCTAGCTTTTGTTTGCACTGACCCATTTGCCCAAGGTCAAAGCAAGCTCATTTGCTAAGCTTGTGGCTTGTGCTTGTGTGTCCTGGAAGCCACTGGTATTGCCTAGTTTGCTGTGTTCTCTGTTTGCTCCTAGCTGCTTATCCATTACCTTCTTTTGGCCTTTCTAGTTACTATTTGAACCCTGTTCTACCGATGCAGCTTAGTTTTGCCAAGCTTGTTGATTTTATGGTCCCTGTTTGATGATTCCATGTTAATTATTGATGATATTAGTTTGACAAGTGTTGCTTGTACCTGTGTTTATTTGATTCTACTTTTGGATTGTGCATGTGCTTACGAGTGGGAATTACTCTGAGTTTGTAGTATTTTTGGAAAGCCCTCTGGCTCAGTTTATTGATTCCAATATCATTTTGAACTAGTGAGCTTAATTGAGAAGCTCAAGTAGCCCACAAATTAGGCTGTAACCTGTCCAGTTTTCAGTTGTGGGGATGTGCTTATTTTTGCTTTTCAGCTTATGTACTTGCTTAATGCTATCCCTCCCAGCTTATTAGGTTTCTCTTAGGTTCCCTTAGTTTATTTGAACCTTTAGGTAGCTTATTGGTCACCTTATTTAGCTTTTAAATTTTCAAGTTATTTTCTTTTAAGCTTATTTGTAATCTGCTTATGATTGCTACTGTTTCTGTGCTTAATTATGATTTCCAAAAAAGTTGTCTTTGTAAAAAATGTCTATTTTCAGTTGTTAAGTATGTTTGTTAAGAAAAATATAAAAAAAATAAAATGTTTGTAAAAAGTGTCACAAGCCAGGTTTGAACCCTGGACCTCTTGGGTTGACCTGGTCAACGCCAAGCCAATACCAAGCACCATCTGTGCTACCTTGTTGTTAGTGTTTCATGTTTTCCCTTTTATTTATATAGTGGTGCATGTTCCTTTTAGCTTAATAAGCTCATCAGCTTATTTCCAGCTTATTTATAAGCAATTTTGGTACTTTCTTATTTTTCCCAGCTTTGTTGTAGTATAAAGTATTTTTAGAAAAAGTTTTAGAATTTTCACTTTTCATTTAACAATTTAAATTAGTATAATTAGTTAATAAATAGTTTTTAATTAATAATAAATAATTAAAAAGTCAAAAAAATAATTTTCTTTTTTCTAAAATTTTCTTTTATCATTAGGTTCGTAAAAATACTATTTTCATGTCCGTAGGATTAGCGTAGCATAAAATTTACGTTTTATTTCGCGCACTCGCGTTTATTTTAATTTTAACTCGCGTTTTATTTAAATAACTTTTACGTTTTTAAATTTAGGTTACGTTATTAAAAGTAGTTTGTAAAATTAGAAAAACCAAAAACATAAATAAAGTGATAGCTTCTATTTAAGCCGTTTGGCTTATTTTTCTGCTTATTTATAAGCAAATTCTGATTTTAAGTTTTTAGATTACGTTTTAGGTTTCACGTTATTGTTAATATAGCTTGTTTAAATCATTTTCATTCGTAGTTCCTTAGCGTAATCACTCAAAACCCTTATTAACCCCTTTCTGTCCAAATTCACCCGATCACAAACCCGTTTTTATACCATCCACACCTCGTCGGGACATAACGACCCGGGCAAGCCACTATACTTCAACGGAGATTGACTCTAGGCTGTTTGACCTTGTTGATCATTACCTGGTCAGTTTAGGTTGACCGTTTGGAGCCGATCAAAATCTATGTGCAGTTTCCCGATAATGATTATGACTCTAGCACATACGACTCACAGCCTCAACAGTTTTACTGTTGTGATTACTATGGAGGTCCACACTTCAGCTCAGATTGTCAATCGGGGAATCCATACCCTTGTGAAAATTTTGACACACCCTATTATGACCAACCTCCAAAGTACGATATGAATCAAGCACTTCTTCCAGAAATGCAAAATATGATGAAAATCGTCGATGAGCTTAAGGGTTTAGTTAAAGACTTTGCCCAAAGACATACTCATCAAAAATCCATGGAAGAATTGCTAGCTGAAGAGCAGGCTGCTAGAATAAATTCCCAAGATGCATATGAAAAATCCGTGAGGGAATCCATTACAAAAGAAAAAGCAGCCAGATCTAGCTCTCAGTTCCGTTTTATTCCTGATGACAGTGACGATGAAGATACACTTGATATCCTTCAATTCTATAAAGATCCATCAAGTTCATCAGTTGATATCCCAGCAGTTGAGATTC
Source organism: Artemisia argyi (assembly GCA_030686995.1). Taxonomy (NCBI): domain Eukaryota; kingdom Viridiplantae; phylum Streptophyta; class Magnoliopsida; order Asterales; family Asteraceae; genus Artemisia; species Artemisia argyi. The sequence goes on from CM060703.1 coordinate 122,367,160, forward strand.
CATCTCAAACAACTGCTATCACACCCGAGGTTCCCACTCACTCTCTGAGCATGGGGGACGAGCATCTTGACACTGTTCCTAAAAAGGAATCGGATGAATTAATAAAGTCTAGTGTTGAGATCCTTGTCCAAATCCCAGGAGAGTCACAGGGAACTCTTGAGCATATGTGTGATATTCCTTCCCCTCTTGAGTGTTCAAACGATCATTTTGAGACTTTCTCAGATTTTAATGATGATTGTACATCTCATGGAGACATTGAGTATATCGAGGCATCACTCCCTCAGGCTGATGTTGATCCTCTTCTTGAGGAGTTCGCTGATGAACTTACTCACATCAATCCACTTTCATTGGAAAGTGATGATGGTCTACTCGACTTTGAAGCCGATCTGGGAGAAATTGAAAGTCTCCTATATCATGATCCGTCACTCACTTCGTATCCCAACAGTCCACAAGAGAATATTGATCACTTTGTTCCCGAAACATTCAATACTACTCTCACCAATCCTCTATTTGAATTCGAATCTGAATTCACTTTGATTTCTGATAATCCACTCTTTGATATTCAGAATGAGGATTGTGATGAGTCTATTCTGGAACATGAATTCACAGATTCACATCTTGTGAATAATTCTCTTCATGAGGAGTTCTTCGGTGAACTCACTCATCATATCATGACTCCTCCAGAGTTTGATTGCCCGGGGGGAGATGCACTCAATCATGAGGATTTACAAATTCCCACCCACCCTCCCGGGATATTTTTGAGCTTAACCCTTGAAATCCAAACTCAGGCTAATGAGCCTCCTGTTGAGGAAGAAGATCAAATCATGATTTTCATCATGGTTTTCTTCCTTTTCTTCACCTATAAGGTGACTTCTTCTCTTCTTCACTCCTTCGGGAATGAGGATACCATCTTTGATCCCGACATTTTCATGTATCATTATCTTAAGCCGGATACATATCTCATCGGTGTGGAACTTTCACATGCTTCAAATGTTTGTCCAAACATCTTGAATGAAAGTCCGAGTGAGATTGCTTCTTCCACATCATGCTTCCCCAAGGACAAATGAATTCGGGGTCGAGTCAGGCTAGCGACTCGGTAAACAAAAACAGTAGCATGCTTATAGGGTTTTCAACCTAAGTGTGGCGGAGTTACCCCAGTGTGGTTACAAATGAAGTGAAAATACAAAATGGTATTTCCACGCTTAGCTTGTAATGTTGCCCTTTTACGGTCAAAGAGTCGGCATAATAGCCGGGACTTTGAATATTGAGGACAATATTCATGCTAAGTGTGGGGGGGGGGGGGGGGGGGGGGTATTTCGCTATTCTAGCGAATTTGTCACATTTTACTATCTTATACCCCCGTTTTTAGCCAAAATTTCAAAAATTTTTCAAAAATTTTTCACTGGTGCTTCAAAATTTTTGTGGTAATCAGTCCACCTTGTCTAACCGACAAAAGGGATTGGCTAGTCCAGGAGCAAACGGCTCTTGGTAAAGACATCTCAAATCCGTTTATGGCTTGCAATTTGCCCAAAATTGTATTGTACCTCAACTCGCATATCCCAAAAAGCGAATGAGTTGGCTAGCCCGCAAGATTATGGCTTGTGGTAAAGGCAGTGGAAAATCCATAATTGGTAATCAGCTCACCAAGATGTTGACTATTCCATCAAGAGCTGGCTAGTCCAGAAGCAAACGGCTTTTGGTAAAGACTAATCAAATCCGTTGACAGCTGGTGGTTTGCTCAAAATCACACGGTTATCAGGTGTACCACAGTTCTCACACCTGGCTACTCCAGAAGTGATGGCTTTTGGTAAAGAGTTTAAAATCCATCAAGTTTTCAAAACAGTTATTGCTAGGGACTAGCAATAGTTTAGTGTGGGGGATTGATGAGTGCTCAAACACTCATCATTTTTGGTCAAATCTGAATTGCAAAACATACAAAAACACTCAGTAATGCATCAAAATACTGAAAATATTTCAAAATTGTGTTTTATATGTCTTAGATGCAAAATGTACTAAAACAAATGAAAAACGTACAAAGTTTGCAAAATTGGCAGTTTCAGTCCCCCAACTTTCATAAAATTACAAAATTAGTCCATGGTCATTCAAAATATGGAAAATTATCACCAAAGGTCCTTTTAAAATCATAAGTTGTCATATTTAGTCATTTGGTGAAAATTTCAAAAGTTTTGAGAAATTACAAGTTTGGTCCCTGGAGTTTCAGAAATTGACAGAATTGGTCCTTGGTGAAATATTTTTGGATAAAAAGTCATTTTTGGTCCTTGGGAAATCACAGGTTGGCAACATTGATCCTTGGGTAAAAGGTTTGGTAAATCACAAATTTGCCCCTGTACTTTCAAACTTTGCAAAAGTAGTCCCCGGGTGTTTAATTTTGGACAATATACATTTATAACCTTTGGGAATTCAAAGTTTGGCAATGTTAATCCTTGTTTTAAACTTTGGCAGATTTGCAAAAACACCCCCCAACTTTGCAGAATTTATACAATTGGTCCTTGTGATTTACTAAAATACTAAACAACCAAACGGACCCTATTTTCATTTACCCAAAAATACAATCCACCAAATCCCCCAAGCCCATTCTCCTTTGGCCCATCTCACCCTTCCCACAACCCAACCACAAAAATAATAATCTCTTTACCCCATTTTTATTAATCCCCACCCCCAGGGTCAAACCTGAAGTCAAACCACAAAAATAAAATGAACACCCAATCCCACCATCCACCTCATTTCCCTCCCCCTAGCCTGCTGCAACCCTACTCCAAACACCATCATCACATTACCTCTGCCATACTCCACCACTCCCCTGCCACTTCTCACTTTCCACCATATACCAACAAACCTTGCTCCCTGCCACAGGCTAGTAGCCAAAACCATTTTAGGCGCCAAAACAAATTGAAGGCTAAGATCATGCTGAAGGTCATCCAAGGGTTTAAAAGCAATCAGAGAGGAAGGCACAAGGGACCAATGTGAAACCCTAGTATTCTTAGTATAAAAAGAAAATGATTGTAGCTCATTGGAGAAGTTAGAAAATTAGATTTTTAATAGTAGTTAAGTAGGTAATTTTAGTGTAGAAAAAGTGTTTGTTTAATTTCTATTAAGTATTTTCAGTTTTTAATCTCAGTGTAGTCCTTTTAAGTTCAATAAAAAATTAAGATTTCTTCACTGCTTGTTCAACTGCTTATTACATTGCTTATTTTTGGTTATTATGTACTTGTCTCACCTTGTTACAGCTTACTATTGCTTAAGATTGCTCATTGATGTCTGTTGCAAGACTTTAGGTAACTTGTTTAAATTTTCATTGCAAAACTGCCTTACTTAGCATAATCTAGTTTTTTGCTTTTTAGGTTATTTAAGTGCTGGCTTATTGCTCCTTCATGCTTATTTAGTTCATACCAAGCTTATTTAATAATTATCTTTCCAAAGTTTGGCCCAAAAATCTGTTTCTTAGTTGTAAATTTCAATTGTAGGCACCTAAGCGAGTGTTTGGCATTAGCTTATCTTATGTGATTTGGTCCCTTATTTTATTGTAATTTGCTTTAATATAGTCCTATTAGTTGTTTAGAAGTTAACTTTATTAGTATGAAGTAGGTTTATTGTTTTTATAACTGATGTGGAAGTTTCATGTTGTGAGTTTGTTTCATACTGTCTTCATATAACAGTTAGGGTAGAACCCTAGTTTTAGCACTTAGGTGGTTTTAGTTGCTTCAAGTTAAGTTCCTTAGGCCATTTCTAGTTATTTATCTGGCAGTGAAGACTTTTGTGGTAAAAAAAAAAACCACCAATTTTCCCCATCTACCCAACTGCATATCTGTTCTAGTATAGTCCCAACAACCCTTGCAATAGTATTTTTTATTTCTTCATCCTTAGGAATCTAGGCTTAATATTTAGAACTTCACTTATTTGTCAGCTTACCTACATGCTCTCATTTTTATTTTATTTTTGTAAATTTTTTCTGCTAGCTTATTCAGCTCCTAAAGTAGGCTGCTGACCCACTGTTTGCCCTGCACCAATAGGTAGTCCCCCATCGGGTTAGTTAGAGCTTATTAGGCTTATCCATTTGCTTATTTATGATCCTTTTAGCTTACTAGGAATCCCCCTAGCTTAATTAGACAAGCTTCAGCTTAGCAAACCTTTTATTGGAGCTTGTGACTTCTAAACAGTTGGGCTTATCTCTGCCCTGCTCCTAGCTTTTGTTTGCACTGACCCATTTGCCCAAGGTCAAAGCAAGCTTATTTCCTAAGCTTGTGGCTTGTGCTTGTGTGTCCTAGAAGCCACTGGTATTGCCTAGTTGGCTGTGTTCTCTGTTTGCTCCTAGCTGCTTATCCATTACCTTATTTTGGCCTTTCTAGTTGCTATTTGAACCCTGTTCTGCTGATGCAGCTTAGTTTTGCCAAGCTTGTTGATTTTATGGTCCCTGTTTGATGATTCCATGTTAATTATTGATGATATTAGTTTGACAAGTGTTGCCTGTACCTGTGTTTGTTTGATTCTACTTTTGGATTGTGCATGTGCTTATGTGGATTAACTGCTTGTTTCAAAAGCTCACACTGAGCTTATGAGTGGGAATTACTCTGAGTTTGTAATACTTTTGGAAAGCCCTCTGGCTCAGTTTATTGATTCCAATATCATTTTGAACTAGTGAGCTTAATTGAGAAGCTCAAGTAGCCCACAAATGTAACACCCCCAATTCATGGTTGCAGCGGAATTCGAACTGGGTGTTACTTGACGGCACAATAGTCACAATAATAGAAAACGAACTCCAATTTTGAAAAGGTTTATCATTCAAATTATATAAATATCAGAGATTACAAAATGAGGTCCCAATTGGTTCCATGTTTACAATATATAATAAATGAGTTTTGAATGATAATAAAATTTATAGCCCTCTTGAGTATCCGTGTCCTTCCGTGCCATCCTTGATCGTCATGAACCTGAAATACATGCTTGAGAGGTCAACACAAAGGTTGAGTGGAATTCGTAGAGTTTAGTTAAATCGTTTGAACACAATAATCGTAATGTGAGGTAATTAATCACACATTCATAGTTAGAAAACAAAATCGTTATTTATTTCACTAAGCTCATACAACCAAAGCGCTAACATCGAACCAACAAAATTGGCATTATAGAAGCCCTATCAAGGTACTTTTGCCGTTATACCGCTAAATCTCAAATATAGTGCATTTGTGTGAACTCATCGTTGTTCAACACAAATGGGATTCGTCAATCCCAATAGATCTATTCACAATATTCGCGCTCACTAAAGGTAGTGACTAATGGTTCATGATATAGGGACTTCGAACATGGCAATCGTTACTTAGTGATAATAAAACATCGTCGGGTAGCATACAGTAGAAAGCATCGTGTTCGAGTAGAAAAATAATAGCATGTATTCCCCCCATGGGTTTGTAAAATAGTTATACAATAAAAAGTGGGGCTACGAACTCACCTTAAGTTATGTAGTGAGTAGTGAATGTGATGGTCGAATCGCGAAGGTTTCTACGAGCAACTTTTGGCTTTCAAAGATGAAAGGAAGTTAACATGTAAGGATAGGACATTGATAGACTTGCTTCAACCCACTTCTTCATGCAATCTTTCTACTCTTGGTATTCTTGAAAGATGGATGATGAAGGTTTAGGTGACTTGAGTGGATTCAAACTCAAGATAAATCACCAAGTATATGAGGTTATGGAAGTGTTTGATGAATGATAACCTATCTAGGGTTTCTACCTTGAACTAGCACTTGAATCTTGCATGAAACTAGAAGGAAATAAGCAAAGGATGGAAAGGTTTTGGGGTTTGGGGATGCACGGCACAAGAAGGGGGGAGAGGGGGCTATTTATAGTCAAAAATGAGGAGGTTAGGAAACTAGTAGGAAATTACCAAAACTTGGTGACCAAGTTGTAATTTACAGATGATCTAGGGGTAATTTCATGAGATGAAGCCACATGGGATGACTCCCCCCCTCCTAGGTCGGTTAGTAAGCTTGGAGAGCAAGGGTGTGGACTTTTCTTGGTATTATCCAAGATACTTGGTTAGTTTTGACTCCGGGAAATGCCAATCGTAAATGATTAAGCCTCAAAACGTAAAACCGGGTGTCGTAAAATTATGGAACTTGGAAGAATGGTTAAACATGTCCATATAGTCCATAATAAAATATAAAATGAGTGGTAGGATCTATCGGGTGCTAAAACCCTGCTAAAAACTGGAAACACGGGTCTAAAACGCGTAATTCGCGTAAAACGCTGAATATTGCGTAAAATTGAGAAAAGTAAATTGTTACTTTTCTAATGTGATAAAAATGATTTAAAATGACTTATAATGTCTAGACTGGGCTCAGTCTAGTGTCGGTTGGTATTAAATGTCTTTTAGACATCAAACCGTAAGCCTAAAAATCACGAAATGACTTATAACATCAAGGGATGATTTTTGGTCAATGGAGGAGGGAAAAATATGTTGACTTTTTCTAATAAGTTGAAAAACTCAAATCGTCTTAGAAACGCGTTTTGTGGTCTCACGGTTAATCGCCCAAATGGTTAAGCGTGCTCATGCGAAAGTAGTACAGGCATGGGTGACCTGCTGGGAAGTTTTTGGTCATGTTTTTCTCAGTCACGATTAATTCTCAAATAAATCATGAGTGTGTCAAACATTTTTCCGATGTGGGGTCACCTGACGGGGTTGAATTTCGTTGTGCGTAGAATTTCTGATTGACGTTTTACCCTAAAACGTGTAATTCCTTAATAACTTTCACGAAAATGAGCTTATGAATGTCAAACTTTTAATTTGCCATGGAAATGATTTATCACTTGATAAAATCAATTAAAAATCAACTTTCGGGAAAGTTTCGGGAAAAATGAATAGTAAAAGTGAATAGTGAAATTTTCCGGGAATGGTAATTAACCTGAAATTGCGAATTGTTACAGTCTCTACCCCTTACGGGGAACTTCGTCCCGAAGTTCTTTGTGTGTCATATGTTGGAGTGGTGTCGATAAAGATGTGTGGTTACTTATGAGGACCAAAGTCTGGAATTACTAGTGATGTAGTTTGATTTGTCGTTTTAGTGTAGGGCGTAGGATGAGGCTTACTTTTATGTAGGAAAGGTATGGTAATAGTCGAATATCAAAGGAAATTGATATAGCAGTCGAATATTAATAGGAATTTGAGATAGTAATTGCAATCATAGCCTAGTAGGTAATCGGTTGTTGTACCTAGTGTTTATTGACTTCATACTTATGTTATTTTGGATACAAACAAGCCCACTTGTTTATAAGTCTTTATTTACATAGAGAGGCATCCCAAACAATGTAAATAGAGAAATATAAACTTATGGTTTGGTGATTTACAATGTCTTTATTTAAATGAAAAGGCATCCCAATCCATTCAAATAATTACAAATCATCCTACACAACATTCATACTTAGTCGGTGAGTTACAAGGTAGGGTATTATGAGATGATACTGGTGTTGCAAAAGTACAAGATGAATATTCAAACTTGTAAAGCTGATTTGGGTACTTGTGGTGTAGCTAAGGATGATTTGAGCTTTAAAAGTGCATCAACATCTGTTATTGAGCTTGTGTTTGTAACGGTTGTGAAGATAATGATGTGATATGTTGATGAACAAAAGTGTGTAGTGTATGCTTAACATTAATACTCTTAGGTATAGATGTTGAGTTTGCTTTAAAAATCTTAAGAGATTTTAAAGGTTTGTGATGGAATGGTATCCTTAGGACCTAAACAGGATAGTACTTCTACAGGATGAAGAGAAGAATTGATAACTATCCCAAGATAGTAGTTCGGATTATCTCATAAATGAAAACTTTCAAGAATGAAATTAGGTAGTACAAATAAGGTGTTAAGATTTGGCTGAGTGGTAAAACACTATCGTGTCTCTAGATCGTTTTAAAGAATTCGGGTGGTTTATCGAGTTCAAGTAGAAAATCAACCTAAACATAACCCTAGTACAACTACTCTCAGTATTTGAAAATTTTAAGTCGAATATAGTTAGTCAGACTATATTCCACTGTCCCTAGGTTAAATATAGGTGACTAGTCTATATTTAGCCAAGGTTCGATAAAATTTTCAAATACCTAAATTAGGTATACTTGTGATACGTCCGTTGCTTTCGGGAAACTGTCCACTAAACAAAGGCGATGTCAAACCATTCAGTTGCAAGTCCCGCCATAAGAGACTTGTAACGTATGTTTTCACATTCCATTGCATAGAAGATAGTACGGGTAGATATGTGTGGAAAGGAAGTTGAAGTAATTCTAAAACAGTCTATACTGGGCTAGAATTACAAACTTTTAACAATGAAGGTTTCAGAAGAAAACTTTGATGGATGTAGAGAAAGTTCAGCTTTTGTCGATGATGGATTAGTTTGTCCTTTAGAAATTCATATTTCTTGTTTAGAAATCGATAGATTGTGATGGGTTTTTGATATCATATGAAATGATATTGATGAGGTGGTGGAATAATTCGAGAGACCATTGCACAAATCACAATGTCTCGGAAGTAGATTAGACCATTGTGTCATACAATGTTCGGGAAATAGAAAAGACCATCGTAATTCGTTACAATATCTTGGATATAAAATGTTGGAGTAGGAACATGGTTGGGAGAATGTAGTTGTGTCGAAATGCCATAGAATAGGCATGTGTAGATATGTTTAGATAAAATGATTGAAAATAACTCGAATGTATATATAAATATACTTATATGTTCATGTAGCATAAAATGCTTAATAAGTCCAAAATCGTCTGGAGGATGGAAGACACGGAGAGCGGAAGGCTATAAAAATGGTTTTGCTTGTAGTGTGGTTATAGTTTAGGTCTCAATTAGACCCGTTTCTCTATAACCATGGCTCTGGTACCAATCTGTAACACCCCCAATTCATGGTTGCAGCGGAATTCGAACTGGGTGTTACTTGACGGCACAATAGTCACAATGATAGAAAACGAACTCCAATTGAGTCGTTTTGAAAAGGTTTATCATTCAAATTATATAAATATCAGAGATTACAAAATTAGGTCCCAATTGGTTCCATGTTTACAATGTATAAAAAATGAGTTTTGAATGATAATAAAATTTATAGCCCTCTTGAGTATCCGTGTCCTTCCGTGCCATCCTTGATCGTCATGAACCTGAAATACATGCTTGAGAGGTCAACACAAAGGTTGAGTGGAATTCGTAGAGTTTAGTTAAATCGTTTGAACACAATAATCGTAATGTGAGGTAATTAATCACACATTCATAGTTAGAAAACAAAATCGTTATTTATTTCACTAAGCTCATACAACCAAAGCGTTAACATCGAACCAACAAAATTGGCATTATAGAAGCCCTATCAAGGTACTTTTGCCGTTATACCGCTAAATCTCAAATATAGTGCATTTGTGTGAACTCATCGTTGTTCAACACAAATGGGATTCGTCAATCCAAATAGATCTATTCACAATATTCGCGCTCACTAAAGGTAGTGACTAATGGTTCATGATATAGGGACTTCGAACATGGCAATCGTTACTTAGTGATAATAAAACATCGTCGGGTAGCATACAGTAGAAAGCATCGTGTTCGAGTAGAAAAATAATAGCATGTATTCCCCCCATGGGTTTGTAAAATAGTTATACAATAGAAAGTGGGGCTACGAACTCACCTTAAGTTATGTAGTGAGTAGTGAATGTGATGGTCGAATCGCGAAGGTTTCTACGAGCAACTTTTGGCTTTCAAAGATGAAAGGAAGTTAACATGTAAGGATAGGACATTGATAGACTTGCTTCAACCCACTTCTTCATGCAATCTTTCTACTCTTGGTATTCTTGAAAGATGGATGATGAAGGTTTAGGTGACTTGAGTGGATTCAAACTCAAGATAAATCACCAAGTATATGAGGTTATGGAAGTGTTTGATGAATGATAACCTATCTAGGGTTTCTACCTTGAACTAGCACTTGAATCTTGCATGAAACTAGAAGGAAATAAGCAAAGGATGGAAAGGTTTTGGGGTTTGGGGATGCACGGCACAAGAAGGGGGGAGAGGGGGCTATTTATAGTCAAAAATGAGGAGGTTAGGAAACTAGTAGGAAATTACCAAAACTTGGTGACCAAGTTGTAATTTAGAGATGATCTAGGGGTAATTTCATGAGATGAAGCCACATGGGATGACTCCCCCCCTCCTAGGTCGGTTAGTAAGCTTGGAGAGCAAGGGTGTGGACTTTTCTTGGTATTATCCAAGATACTTGGTTAGTTTTGACTCCGGGAAATGCCAATCGTAAATGATTAAGCCTCAAAACGTAAAACCGGGGTGTCGTAAAATTATGGAACTTGGAAGAATGGTTAAACATGTCCATATAGTCCATAATAAAATATAAAATGAGTGGTAGGATCTATCGGGTGCTAAAACCCTGCTAAAAACTGGAAACACGGGTCTAAAACGTGTAATTCGCGTAAAACGCTGAATATTGCGTAAAATTGAGAAAAGTAAATTGTTACTTTTCTAATGTGATAAAAATGATTTAAAATGACTTATAATGTCTAGACTGGGCTAAGTCTAGTGTCGGTTGGTATTAAATGTCTTTTAGACATCAAACCGTAAGCCTAAAAATCACGAAATGACTTATAACATCAAGGGATGATTTTTGGTCAATGGAGGAGGGAAAAATATGTTGACTTTTTCTAATAAGTTGAAAAACTCAAATCGTCTTAGAAACGCGTTTTGTGGTCTCACGGTTAATCGCCCAAATGGTTAAGCGTGCTCATGCGAGAGTAGTACAGGCATGGGTGACCTGCTGGGAAGTTTTTGGTCATGTTTTTCTCAGTCACGATCAATTCTCAAATAAATCATGAGTGTGTCAAACATTTTTCCGATGTGGGGTCACCTGACGGGGTTGAATTTCGTTGTGCGTAGAATTTCTGATTGACGTTTTACCCTAAAACGTGTAATTCCTTAATAACTTTCACGAAAATGAGCTTATGAATGTCAAACTTTTAATTTGCCATGGAAATGATTTATCACTTGATAAAATCAATTAAAAATCAACTTTCGGGAAAGTTTCGGGAAAAATGAATAGTAAAAGTGAATAGTGAAATTTTCCGGAAATGGTAATTAACCTGAAATTGCGAATTGTTACAACAAATTAGGATGTAACCTGTCCAGTTTTCAGTTGTGGGGATGTGCTTATTTTTGCTTTTCAGCTTATGTACTTGCTTAATGCTATCCCTCCCAGCTTATTAGGTCTCTCTTAGGTTCCCTTAGTTTATTTGAACCTTTAGGTAGCTTATTGGTCACCTTATTTAGCTTTTCAATTTTCAAGTTATTTTCTTTTAAGCTTATTCGTAATCTACTTATGATTGCTACTGTTTCTGTGCTTAATTATGATTTCCAAAAAAAGTTGTCTTTGTAAAAAATGTCTATTTTCAGTTGTTAAGTATGTTTGTTAAGAAAAATATAAAAAAATAAAATGTTTGTAAAAAGTGTCACAAGCCAGGTTTGAACCCTAGACCTCTTGGGTTGACCTAGTCAACGGCAAGCCAATACCAAGCACCATCTGTGCTACCTTGTTGTTAGTGTTTAATGTTTTCCCTTTTATTTATATAGTGGTGCATGTTCCTTTTAGCTTAATAAGCTCATCAGCTTATTTCCAGCTTATTCATAAGCAATTTTGGTACTTTCTTATTTTTCCCAGCTTTGTTGTAATATAAAGTATTTTTAGAAAAAGTTTTAGAATTTTCACTTTTCATTTAACAATTTAAATTAGTATAATTAGTTAATAAATAGTTTTTAATTAATAATAAATAATTAAAAAGTCAAAAAAATAATTTTCTTTTTTCTAAAATTTTCATTTATCATTAGGTTCGTAAAAATATTATTTTCATGTCCGTAGGATTAGCGTAGCATAAAATTTATGTTTTATTTCGCGCACTCGCGTTTATTTTAATTTTAACTCGCGTTTTATTTAAATAACTTTTACGTTTTTAAATTTAGGTTACGTTATTAAAAGTAGTTTGTAAAATAAGAAAAACCAAAAACATAAATAAAGTGATAGCTTCTATTTAAGCCGTTTGGCTTATTTTTCTGCTTATTTATAAGCAAATTCTGATTTTAAGTTTTTAGATTACGTTTTAGGTTTCACGTTATTGTTAATATAACTTGTTTAAATCGTTTTCATTCACAGTTCCTTAGCGTAATCACTCAAAACCCTTATTAACCCCTTTCTGTCCAAATTCACCCGATCACAAACCCGTTTTTATACCATCCACACCTCGTCGGGACATAACGACCCGGGGAAGCCACTGTACTTCAACGGAGATTGACTCTAGGCTGTTTGACCTTGTTGACCATTACCTGGTCAGTTTAGGTTGACCGGTCAATTAGGTTGACCGTTTGGAGCCGATCAATTGCACCAGGCTTTACCTCTCGAGGGATCTCGAGAAGCTTACAACCGCCACCAGGCAGTGTACCTGATCGATGTAGTATAGTATAATGACAAGTACCGGGGGATTGATCGCTCAGCTAGGAATAGTGTCGATAGGATTAGAAAACCTAAAGACTAGGTCTAGAGATGAGGGAGGATTCTTTTTGTATTTTTTAGATTTTGTAAAAGCAATTAAAAATCTCGGGGTTGAAGGAGTTGGGCGGAATTAGTTGCTAATCAACTAACCCAATTACTAAGATGCAATCAAAATAAAATACTAGAAATGAAAATAAACTAAATTAACTAGAGGTGTGAGCAATATATGGGAGAATTGTGTTTACTTAGATTTCACTACTCCCTAGATATCTTTTACATGTTAATTACTTGTTACAGTTGCGTGGATGACGGGTTGTATTCCTTAATACCATTCATGGGGTGGCGTACTTACTTCCCCAATCCTATAAGCGCCTACTCCACTCCTATGTCGAGCCGGCTAAGAAGCTCCTAACATGGGATCATTAGAATTTGCTCACGCATTAAATACAACCAACAAAACCTAGTACACATCGGTTCATGTTTCCTAAGACGTTCAAGCATGTTACACAATGGAGATCTGTCAGTTTTCTTAAGCCTAACATTGAAATCATTCATCCATTACAACTATAAACAAGTAATCAACATATAATTAACATCTAGGTTTCATTAAATCTAAGCAAACACATGATAGATCTAGCCTAGCATGTTGAAATCAAGACAAGCATAAGATATATTCAAACAACACATAGACATGTTGAATGAATTAAGAGAAGACTTATCTCAATTGAACATGAAAGGATTCAAGGGGTAAAATCCCTTGAAAATACTGTAAAATACTACCTAGGGTTTCACAAGTTCGGCCCTAGTATTCTCCACACAATTCCTCTTTTATGAATGAAAAATAGAAAAGTATATATAGTTTTTCTGAGGTGACGGCGTCAAGAACAAATTTCTGACGCCGTCATCTCACCGCCAAATAGTTTCTCGGACTGCCTAGATCTGGGTTTGACACCGTCATGTGTAATCAAATTGTAGGCCGTCACAGCATTAACTATTGACGCCCTTCTTGTGACGCCTTCAGGTTTTCACTGGGTTGTCACGGATTTTACTCTTGACGCCGTCAGGTTTTTCTTCTTGACGCCGTCAGGTACTGTTCTCAGCATGAAAAATTAAATCTTTGCCGTTTTCTTCACTTTTATGCTCCAAAAATGTCCAAAATGCTTCCTTTTCCAGAATTCACTCCCAAAGTATCTAAAATCACAAAAGGAACGATTTAGGGCAATATTTGATTAAATAAATTCAATTCCGGGCATAAATGACCCCCTAAAAGTGGTTCATTTTTCGCCTCATCATATACCCTTACACTTGAGATTTGCTTGTCCTCAAGCAAATGCGCTTTTATTCTAATCAAAATACAAGTTAGGGGTCATTTAACAGTAATATAAAAGTAATTACAACAAATAATCGTTCCACTAAAGACCAAAGACAAGCACGGAGGTCATATACTAGCACCTCACAAATAGTGTTTAGATACTCACATCTCTCGGGTGTAATAAAGTAATATCACAATATGGATACGGAAAATATCTCTCACTACCTGTCATAGCAAAATAGATTACCATAGGCTTGGGAAAGGATCAAACCTCCACCACATGGCGTAAGCACCTAGGATAAACTATCAAAGAGGTCTTTTATAGGGTTGTAACGTTAGGTGTAGGGACATGGAATACACGGTTTTGTTGGATATAGGCAGTCTTTACTGGTGGCGAGTTAACAATCTTGGTTAATTACATGTACAATATGGCATTGCTAAGCCAAGACTAGACTCGACTTAAGCTAATAAATTAAAAATAACAAAATCATAAAATAAACATAGAATGAAACGAGATGGTAGTCCGTATGTTTTTTTCTCTTTTCTTTTTTCTATTTTTTTTCTTTTTCTTGATTTTTTCGATTTTTTTTTATTTTTTATTTTTCCATAAATTCTTACCCTACCATCCAAAATAATACATCATAGGGAATGAAAATTCCCATTACACTTGAATTTTTACATACTTTACAATAAACTAATCTAATGACTCGAATTAAGAAAATCAAAACACTTGGAGTACTTTTAAGATTAACGCACATACGGGGGTAATAATATGATGTTCTTCCCCATTACTCCATAACACAAGTACTTTACCCATGAGTCCCAATCATCCCAAAACAATATGTACAAGGATATGACTCGACTTAGCAACCATGTAATAAATTAGATAATTAACTTAGGGTTTAACAAATAACAATAATGCACTAAAGATGAGTGCATACACGGAAGGCTAAGACGATTTGGGTGTACATTTAAGTGGGGTGTAACAAATTCTTTCTTTAAGTAAGATGCTTAAAGTTAGAAACGAAAAGATAGGCTCGGAGGGGTGTACTAGGGGTTTCGTGTACTAAAAATGAGTACAACGCTAAGGTGTGGGAAAAATTAATTGACTTAACTAGCCAAGTAATATGACTTAAATGGTCAAGTAATTATAATACGGGTTTAACACAAGGGTGATCCTAATGCTTCTTATCATGTAGTAAATCCTACTACACGAATGTAGTCACACTAGCGGTCTCGGGATGCATCACTAACGCAAGTTCTAGAATCTAAATGCTACCGGTACACTCATAAGCACTAATAGTAAATGCTTTTCCTATCAAATCTAAAGGTGAACCTCACATATTTGGGTTGAAAATTTTTCAGTCACAACTCACCATTTCAGGTCATTTCAGGTTATTTCCCGAACTTTGGAAAAACACTATTCATCAAACACTATTCATCAAAACACTATTCATCAGTTTACTATTCATCATTTTTGGTGTCAGTTTGACATTCCGAGAAGCATTCAGAAATTTTACTATTCACATAACACTATTCATTGCCGGAAAAGATTTTATCATTCACGTGCATTATTCATTTCATCGTAAATTTAGTTTACGGGTATTTAAATTCACGTAACCGTATTAGTTCAGGTGCGAATTCATGCATTATCAGTAATGACATTTCATACGGACTGGAGATAGTCTGCATATCATCAGTAGGTCATTTACATGTTATACCACTCTTAGGATTTTCAAATTTCTATATTTGATACATTTAACGTTTTCCTTATAATTATTTATAAATAAACGTTAACACCCGGTTTATACACGACGAATATATCTAAATATTCCCACAATGGTCCTGACATATTTTTATATCCATATTATCATCATAAAAGTTATAACATTCATTTACCCAGTATTTTGGAAATTTATTTTATTTACAACGTGAGCTTATGAATATTACGACGGTTTTCGTGAAAACTAAACAATAATCACCCGAACACTCAGTAATTGTACCCAACATATTTTTAACATTTTTACAACTTTATTAAGTCCCGATTAACTTCGTTAATATTTATTTCTAGCAAACCCGGTACCCGATTACAACTAAACTAATTATATAACTACACAAATACTACTATATTTATAATTAGCAACTCAAATCCTATTTTTCTTCTTTCTTTTATACCAAAACCGGCCACATGCCCCCCCGCCCTCTAGACCATGTGCATTTTTTTTAACCTCAAGTGTTTACTACATTTTAACTTAAGTTATATTTCACATAAATATCTACAAACTCCTAACTCATTTCACACTTATATATTTTAGATCAAAAAGTTCATTTCTCCTCATCTTCTCCATTAAACCCACGACCCTAATCCAAATCCATGATCAAGTGAAGGTTTTCAAAAGTTTAAAGCACCAAAGTTGTTCATTTTGTGGTTCTAATCAAGAATATTGCATCAAACACACAAGTAATCCAAGGTTTCTAATCATCCAATCACCTCATATTTCAAAGTGAGTATACAAATTTATTTTCAAGTTTTCTTCTAATTATCACTTATTAATCATGGTATTCATGCTTAATTTCATGCTCATACTAGTTATACCACTTTATTTTTGAAGACTTTTTGATCATACAAACCCTAGAATTGGTTTTAGGTGTTCCTTTGTTAAATTAACTTGTTTACTAGTCATTAGGAACCCATGGCACCCTAAGAAGGTGTATGGTAGGATTAGTATAGATTTGTGGAGTTTGCAAGAGTTTTGGTTGAAGTTAAAACTAGTTTTGAACCTTGGAAATGGATTTCTAACAAGTTTATAAACATGCTGTCCCATTTTGGTAAAATCTGGAAAATCAGTAAACACAAATGAAACTTTGGCAAAATTTTTAGAAATTACTTTCAAAAACGAATCCGTAGGCGAAAGAACGGATTAAAAAGAGTTTATAACGAAGAAGTTATGATTTTTGCAAGTTTATTGACGAAAACTATTTTCCGGAAAAATACATGCTGTTGGACGTTTTTCGTCGGACAAAAAGAAACTTTAGACGTAACCCGGAGGGGTCAAGCTTTCTAAAATATATTACTACATGTTAAGACGTAACCGTGGATATAAAGAACAAGTAAAATGGGCTTATAACGACAAAGATATTCACGTTTCAATATCGACAAAAATCCTCTATAATTGGCAGCTTTTAGAAATAATAATAACACTACGTACCAAATTCTAGATTTTCTAGAAATATTAACCAAGTACCCAATTTCATAACTAATGATGTATTAGTGATTACAAGTATATATTTTCATTACTACAAGGCGTTATTTCAAGGATTTCAAACCGAGAATTTCAACACAAACATTGGTACATACGATATATATATAAGTATATATATTGCAACTAGTTTATTTTTCTAATAGCCATATTTTTCCTAAGTCTTGGAATATATACTTTTGATAACAACAAGTGTTTTTCAAAGAGTAGAGTGGTATAGGAAACTTGTGCATGGACATTCATAACATCATTTGGTGATCTAAAGTAGATCGTTCATCATTCACATTAGGTTGCGGCTAGTGTGCGCGCCTTGTTGTTTTCAGCTTATTACATGTTCATGGTACCATCATATTGGGTTGTGGCAGCTAATTGTTCATTGTTGTTCATTTCACTTCATCACAGTTTCATCAGTTAAGGTGAGTTTTCATAGCCCCGTTTTCAATTCAACATTTTTGATTGTTTTCAAATCCCACGGGGGGAATACATTGCATCAACCATTTTAGTACGAGCCCAAGTATCAAAACCTATGTACATAGCTTAAGTTGCTTGTCTGCCATGTGATAAGTCCCCTGTATCATCATGAACCGTTAATTTACCGGTAAGCGAGAGTGAGTGGATAGATCTATTGAGGGTGACGCCTCCATCCGTGGTAGTGATTACCAACCGTAAGCGGATGCATTTCATGTCTTTTACATTTGAGTGTTTGGCAAAACATTTAGGAGGGGCATTGTTTCAACAGTCATAGCTTCGGTGTCATGAGCTTAAGATCTATTGTACTATTTTACGTGACTTTTGTCATGCACTTATACTTGTGGTGGCCGTACATCATTACATTTTACAAACCTATGGAATTCACCAACATTCGTGTTGACGTTTTAGCAATGTATTTCAGGTTATTAAGGTAGCTCATGTGACATGCATTTGGACCTTCATGGAGTCGCGGAGTCGACGCATCTCATCATTATTTCATGCACTTATGTAAACATTTGATCTAGTATGACTTGTTTTTCATAAACATGCAACACATTTTGGGGACCTCATTTTGTAAACTCTGGATTATTTCAATGATCAAATGCAGTATTTTCCAAACGACACTTTAGGTCGTTCAATGTAACTGTAACTGTGGTGCTATGACAGATACCCCCAGGTATTCCATTCTGCTGCAAGTCAGGTAAATTGGGGGTGTGACATTTTCTGAATAGTTCGGTTTTGTGCTAGTCATACAATCTCCTATCCATGAGACGCTTGCTATGGCTAAAGTTTCACTCCTAAATGTTGTAAAAAATTTTAAATTTGGCGCTAAAATTACACTAACAAGTATTTCTCATAGTTTTATTACACATCTACTATTGAACAAACAAACTCAAGCGAAAGTGTATTTGTAAGGTATCATCATTTTACCCTCTCCTTACACTTAGGATGAACATTGTCCCCAATGTTCAAGTAAAGAATGTAAAAGTGAAATAAGTAAAACAAATAAAATCAAATACTCCCCTGATTCGCTCGATATGGATAATAGGGTGGCCAGGTTAGATCTTCCTCCAAGAAAATGAACAATCAAAGCTTCCCTTACAGAAAAATAAATCATCTTCTTGTCATACATAACCTGTAAAACCTGAGAAAACAGACAAGGCAACCTCGCATAAAATCGGCGGCAATCTACATATGCTAATAAATTCTAGAAAACAAAATAAGATATAATGCTTGTGGAATGATGTTTGCAGATTTTCTGGAGATTATAAAACTAATGATTCAACAAAAACTTTAAGATTCCTGTTAGAAAAACAAAACTGGTAAAATTTCCAGATTTTTACACGTGACGCCGTCAAGAGGAAACTCATGACGCCGTCAGAAGTGACCTGCTGAAATTCTTATGTTAAGTTTCCGGAAAATTTCTGGAAAAACTTCGTCCTACTTCCTGGAAAATCCTGCAAAACATCATTATGACTCGATACAAGTATTTGACTCTAACAAATACGAATATACATGTTCACTTAATATTGTGGAGAATCATGATCGGTTTTGTTTCTTAAAAACATATTTGGGGTTTCGCCTTACACTTATCTTTTGCAAAAATACATTTGGATGAAGTTAAGATTAAGCCAAACAACAAAGTAAAGTATTTTCACCATTTTAGTTTTGAAACATGATCTACCAACAATAAAAATAAAGCATGCATACAGAAGCAAATAACAAACAAACAAAAATAAAAATCACAGAAAACATGGGTTGCCTCCTAAGAAGTGCTTTTCTTTATTTATGAGTCTTGTAGCTAGACTCAAGGTCATGGGTTACTACGTGATACGAGTGAGTTCCTCATTGAGGACATCTTTGGGATCAAACTTATGTTTTAACTTCCTATCGGTTTTCTTAGTACGGTATGACCTTTCAAACTTCTCTCCATCCGGATCATACAAAGTCATCTTCATATGCCATGATCCGTCACCTTCCTTAGGTGGCTTTTCCCACCTCCATTTACATTTATCTCCCTCTCTTTTCCACTTGTTCATCTCTATATTGATAGGCATTACGCTTAAAACTCAATCATCTTCCTAAAGACTAAGGGGTCCTCAAAAGGGTCTAGCTCTTCATCTCTAGCTATGAGTTGTTCCACCGAATGTGTCTTATCGATTAAATCTTTTTCTAGATAGAATGGGCGTTGAGGTCCTATAAAGTTCCTTTCTATCCAAGGTCCATATGTAGATGGTCTCCTATTCATCTCTACCCAATGTGGTGTCGGTTCATCCTCACAATCGTAGCTATGTTTCTTAACATAATATACCGACCAAGTATCGCCCTCACCTACCGCTATCATAGACTCCTTACAATCTATCATGGCGCTAGCGGTTGCTAAAAATCCTCTTCTAACCAACAATGGGCACGTAGTGTCACTAACCATGTCTAGGATGTGAAAATCCGCTAAGATAGTTAACTTCCCTACGTGAACAACTACATCGTTAATCATTCCAACCGGGTGCGCAATACTCCCATCCGCTAGACCAATCAATACCTCCGTCTCCTCTAACTTTCCTAGCTTGAGAGTGGTGAAAAGGGATAAGGGAATCAAGTTGAGGCTTGACCCTAAATCGGCTAGTGTGTCGAAAGCTTCGGATCTTCCTATCTTACAAGGCAAAACAAATATACCCGGATCATCAAGCTTTTTAGGCAACTTGTTTTGAACGAAGGCGGTCCCATTTTTACCTAGTTTAAACTTCTCATACTTTTCTAGGAGGGCACTATAATAGGGAGCACGGGCTAAGACATCAATGACGGGGCGTTAAAGGTGAAGCTCCTTGAATTCATCGTCAAGGTCTTGCGTAGGAGGTGTTTCAACCATGCTTTTGACCGGTTTTATGTTGGGTGTTTTATTTGATTGGTCCTTTTGAAGAATTTGGTTTTGTTTGAAACGCGTGCTCGTTGATTTAACCGAGTAGTATTGCGGACAAGAAGTGGGTGACGAAACTGATGATATGGAATTAACGTTTAGTTTCAGGTTCTTGATCGTGTCGCTTGGGAGTGCTCCTATTTCTCGGTCATTGAGGACTTTCAACAATGTGTCAATTTTGGTGGTCATCTCGCTTTGCTTTTGTTTGAAATCGGCTTCAAACTTAGATATGCGAGCTTCTTGAGATGCCATAAATTTAGACATCAATCCTTCAAGATTGTTGGTACTTCCATAGTTGTTAGAAGGATTGTTGTTGAAAGTACGGTTTGAGGGTGGACCGTTTGGTTGGTAATGATTAGGCGGATTGGAAGAATTGGCTTCGTTTTGTTTCCACCTAAGGTTTGGGTGATTTTTCCAAGAGGGGTTGTAGGAATCACCATAAGGGTTTGGCTCGGGTTTGAAAGTGTACCACTTATCTCCCGCTTCGTCAGTACGCGAGGATGCGTAGTCCGCAAAAGCTGTTCCGGGGAGTTCCACACAATCACGAGTGTCATGGGGACCACTACATAATTCGCATGAAGAAGTGATTTTGTTCACTTGGCTTGAAGGCTTAGGACCTTCGTAAGATTTCATGAGAAACTTGACTTGGTCCTCAAGTTTCATGATCCTACGGTCGGGAGTGCTAGCATTGTTCGAAGGCAAAGATATTGCCTTGACCGTTTTGTTCAAATCACGGGGATCATTCCAACTTTCGTTGTCATAGAGAGCAAGATCTTCTATGAGTTCCCATGATTGTCCCACACTTAGATCACGTAGCTTACCACCGGCCGATTGGTCAATGGCTCGCCTTGTGGAGAGATCGATATGGGCATAGAAGATTTGGACTTGGAGCCAAAGATCTATGCAATGATGAGGGACTTTTGGAGTAAGTCCTTGAAACGAATCCATGCTTCATATAGAGTTTCATTTTGTCGTTGTTGGAACATCAAGATGTCATTTCTAAGCTTGGTAGTTCTCCCCGGTGGGAAAAATTGAGCAAGGAAACGAGTGGTGAGATCATCCCATGTGGTGATGGATCCCGCGGGTAAACGCTCAAGCCATTGACTAGCTTGATCACGTAGAGAGAATTGGAATAGGCGTAATCGGGTTGACTCTCTAGTTGTAACATCAAGGTCTATAGAATCTATGATTTTAAGGAAGTCCTTGAGATGTTGATTTGGATCTTCGGAACGAAGTCCATGGAATGCACATCTGCTTTGCACCAACCGGATGGTGTCGGATCGCAAGGGGGTCACATTGGCTCCTTGGGTGAGCTCAATGGTGTTTCGATAGCCTTGGTGGCTAGGTCGGGAATACTCTCCTAGGGTTTGGGGCCTAAGAGGTTGGTTAGCTAGTGGTGGGTTTTGTTGTGGTGGGATGACGGGTTCAAAGATGTTATCATCGTCCATGATGTCGGATGGTGTAGAGTTACGAACAAAAATATGAAGAAATAAGATAGACTAAAGAGAACCTAAAAACAAAAAAAAATCTTACTAGAAAGGAATCTAGCAAGTAGACCTAATAAAAAGAGATTCTAACCTAGACAATAACTACTCCCCGGGCTGCAGCGCCAAAAACTTGATGCGTAGGGATTGCACCAGGCTTTACCTTTCGAGGGATCTCGAGAAGCTTACAACCCCCACCAGGCAGTGTACCTGATCGATGTAGTATAGTATAATGACAAGTACTGGGGGATTGATCGTTCAACTAGGAATAGTGTCACAAGGATTAGAAATCCTAAAGACTAGGTCTAGAGATGAGGGATGATTCTTTTTGTATTTTTTAGTTTTTGTAAAAGCAATTAAAAATCTCGGGGTTGAAGGAGTTGGGCGGAATTAGTTGCTAATCAACTAACCCAATTACTAAGATGCAATCAAAATAAAATACTAGAAATGAAAATAAACTAAATTAACTAGAGGTGTGAGCAATATATGGGAGAATTGTGTTTACTTAGATTTCACTACTCCCTAGATATCTTTTACATGTTAATTACTTGTTACAGTTGCGTGGATGACGGGTTGTATTCCTTAATACCATTCATGGGGTGGCGTACTTACTTCCCCAATCCTATAAGCGCCTACTTCACTCCTATGTCGAGCCGGCTATGAAGCTCCTAACATGGGATCATTAGAATTTGCTCATGCTTTAAATACAACCAATAAGATGTTCAAGCATGTTACACAAAGGAGATCTGCCAGTTTTCTTAAGCCTAACATTGAAATCGTTCATCCATTACAACTATAAACAAGTAATCAACATATAATTAACATCTAGGTTTCATTACATCTAAGCAAACACATGATAGATCTAGCTTAGCATGTTGAAATCAAGACAAGCATAAGATATATTAAAACAACACATAGACATATTGCATGAATTAAGAGAAGACTTATCTCAATTGAATATGAAAGGATTCAAGGGGTAAAAACCCTTGAAAATACTATAAAATACGACCTAGGGTTTCACAAGTTCGGCCCTAGTATTCTCCACACAAATTCCTCTTTTATGAATGAAAAATAGAAAAGTATATATAGTTTTTCTGAGGTGACGGCGTCAAGAACAAATTTCTGACGCCGTCATCTCGCCGCCAAATAGTTTCTCGGACTGCCTAGATCTGGGTTTGACGCCGTCATGTGTAATCAAATTGTAGGCCGTCACAACATTAACTCTTGATGCCCTTCTTGTGACGCCTTCAGGTTTTCACTGGGTCGTCACGGATTTTACTCTTGACGCCATCAGGTTTTTCTTCTTGACGCAGTTAGGTACTGTTCTCAGCATGGAAAATTAAGTCTTTGCCGTTTTCTTCACTTTTATGCTCTAAAAACGTCCAAAATGCTTCCTTTTCCAGAATTCACTCCCAAAGTACCTAAAATCACAAAAGGAATGATTTAGGTCAATATTTGATCAAATAAATTCAATTCCGGGCTTAAATAACCCCCTAAAAGTGGTTCATTTTTCGCCTCATCAAGGTAGTAGCTAACTCGCTAAATATTGGCTAACTCGCCAAATAAGTAACTCGATACAAGGTAAAGCTGACTCGGTGAATCAACTACCCTAACTCAATAAACAGATGGTCTAACTCGATAAAACAACTACCCTAACTAGATAATAGGCCGATGAACAGAACCCAGATTCATAAAAAACCCGTTTAAACCTAGTTTTCCGACCAAATCTAACCTATAACAACCTAGTTTTCTTAACATATGATCACTAAATCTTAGAGAGAGAAAGTAAGTAGGGAGAGAGAGAGAATGGAAGGAATTCTTAATATGAAAATAAAATGAACTTTGATATTGCAAGAGAACCAACACCCTCCAAAGGAGGGATTACATGAGTATTTATAATACTTAGCCTAGGGCTTCTCTAAACTTTGACATTGTTACATATTTAGCCCTTAGACTTTAACTAAACAAGTAAACTTAGCATACAACAATTAAAAACATATTAAATCATTAACGTACTAACATAATATTGCAACCTATTACAAAACTCAATGACCGACACTTGATTTAACAAAGTGTATTCCCAACACGAACCACTGTAAATCTCTTGTCTCGCGGTTAGATCTTTCCATCTCTTATTATCTTGCTTATATCGTTATTACTATTGTAGACGTAGACATATATATATATTGTTGCTCATATAGTGCGACTGTTGATTTCACTTAAAGATCAAACAAAAGTTTCATTGACAAAACAAAGTTTTTACAATCAAACCAAAAAGGTAACATACATATAATTGATCATTTCGATCAAGTATAGTTTTCATACAAAATATGATTAAGGATTACAAAATAAACATTTACTTACCTATCTCTCGTATATAGCTATAATTGTTTATATTATGCATGCGTTGATTTCACATACTTAGCTTACATTATTATTATTGCTCATACTTAGATATAGTTGTTCATATTGTTCAAGATTTTAGTTCACATTAGATCGAATCAAAGTTTTATAAGTAAACAAGGTTTCAAAACTAAACTAAGTTTTCATGGTATAATAAAAAAGACATAAAACTATGCAACCCCCTGATGACGCGAAAAGTGAACCACTTTTAAGGGGTCATTTAAGCCCGAATTCGAATTTATTTGATCAAATGTTGTCCTAAATCGTTCATTTTGTCATTTTAGGTACTTTTGAAGTGAAATCTGGAAAAGAAGCATTTTGGACGTTTTTGGAGCATAAAAGTGAAGAAAACAACAAAGTCTTAATTTTCCACGCAGGGAACAGTACCTAACGGCGTCACATCTTCCTACATGACGGCGTCAAGAGTAACAAAAGAGGTGGAAGTGGACAATACACGTGATGATCCAGAGAGTTTTGTGCATAGGAGATGACGGTGTCACCCAAGGCCGTCATGGTCTAAGTATTAGTGACGGCCTAGAAGAAATATACACATGACGGCGACACAATTGGATCTTGGCAATACGATTTCTGTTATGGCGGTGAGTTGACGGCGTCACAACTCAACACATGACGCCGTCACTCTGTATAATATATATATATAGTTTTCCAAATTTCATTCATTAGTGTGCAACTTTGAGGGAAAAACCCTATGCCGATTTTTACAGTTTTTTCAAGGGTTTCAACCCTTTGAATCTTTCATGTTCTAATTGAGATAAGTACTCTTTCAATTCATTCAATATGTCTATGTGTTGTTTGAATATATCTTACGCTTGTCTTCAATTTAACATGCTAGGCTAGATTTCTTTTGTGTTTGCTTAGATGTAGTGAAACATAGATGTTAATTATGGGTTGATTGTTTGTTTATAGTTTGTTACGGATGATTGTATTCGATGTTAGGCTTAAGAAAAGTGGCAGACCTCCTTTGGTAACTTGCTTGGATGTCTTAAGAAACATGATCGGAGGTGTACTACGATATTTGGTTGTATTTAATGCGTAGGAGAATTCTAATGATCCCATGTTAGGAGCTTCTAACAGCTCGACATAGGAGTGAAGTAGGATCCTATAGAGTTAGGGAATATTGTACACGGCCCTACGACTAGTATTAAGGAATATGACCCGTCATCCATGCAATTTTAACAAGCTATCAATCTGTAAAAGATATCTAGGGAGTAATGAAACCTAAGTAAACACAACTTTTCCCATCATTGTTTACACCACACTAGTATAATTAGTTTAATTTTCATTTCTGTTATTTAATTTTAATTGCATTAGTAGTTTATTGGGTTAGTTGGCTAGCAACTATTTCCGCCCACTCTTCCAGAACCCAAGATTTTAAGAATCATCCCTCACCACTAGACTTAGTTTAAGAGACTTTCTATTCCTAGCAACACTATTCCTGAGTTGAACGATCAATCCCCCGGTACTTGTCACTATACTGTACTACAACGATCAGGTACACTGCCTGGTGGGGGTTGTAAGCTTCTCAAGATCCTTCGAGAGGTAAAGCCTGGTGCGATTCCCACGTATCAAGTTTTTGGCGCCGTTGCCGGGGAATAGTTATTGTCTAGGTTAGGATTTCTTTTTATTAGGTCTACTTGCTAGATTTCTTTCTAGTGAGATTTTATTTTTTTTAATTTTAGGTTTTCTTTAGTCTATATCATTTCTTTGTGTCTTTGTTCGTAACATTTACCATCCAAAATCATGGAAGATGGTAACATCTTTAAACCCATCAACCCACCACAAAAAAACCACCCACAAAACCCGCCACTAGCAAACCAACCTCTTAGGCCCCGAACCTTAGGAGAGTATTCCCGTCCTAGCCACCAAGGAGCCAATGTGTCCCCCTTGCGATCCGACACCATCCGGTTGGTGCAAAGCGTATATGCATTCCATGGACTTCGTTCCGAAAATCCTAATCAACATCTCAAGGATTTCCTTAAAATTGTAGATTCTATAGACCTTGATGTTATAACTAGAGAGTCGACCTGATTACGCCTATTCCAATTCTCTCTACGTGATCAAGCTAGTCAATGGCTTGAACGTTTACCTGTGGGATCCATCACCTCATGGGATGATCTCACCACTCGTTTTCTTGCTCAATTTTTCCCACTGGGGAGAACTACCAAGCTTAGAAATGATATCTTGATGTTCCAACAATGCCAAGGTGAAACTCTAGATGAAGCATAGATCTTTGGCTCATCATGGCATAGATCTTTGGCTCCAAGTCCAAATCTTCTATGACTATGTCAATCTCTCCACAAGGCGAACCATTGACCAATTGGCCGGTGGCAAGCTACGTGATCTAAGTGTGGAAGAATCATGGGAACTCATAGAAGATCTTGCTCTCTATGACAATGAAAGTTGGAATGATCCCCGTGGTTTGAACAAAATGGTCAAGGCAATATCTTTGCCTTCGAATAATTCTAGCACTCCCGACCATAGGATCATGGAACTTGAAGACCAAGTCAAGTTTCTCATGAAATCTTACGAAGCTCCTAAGCCTTCAAGCCAAGTGAACAAAATCACTTCTTCATTCGAATTATGTAGTGGTCCCCATGACACTCGTGATTGCGTGGAACTTCCCGGACAAGCTTTTGCGGACTACGCATCCTCGCGTACCGATGAAGCGGGAGACAAGTGGTACACTTTTAAACCCGAGCCAAATGCTTACGTTGATTCCTACAACCCTTCTTGGAAAAATCACCCGAATCTTAGGTGGAAACAAAACAAAAACAATTCTTCCAATCCACCTAATCGTTACCAACCAAATGGTCCACCTTCTAACCGTACTTTCAACAACAATCCTTCTAATAACTATGGTAGTACCAATAATCTTGAAGGACTGATGTCCAAGTTCATGGCATCTCAAGAAGCTCGCATATCTAAGTTTGAAGCCGATTTCAAACAAAAGCAAAGCGAGATGACAACCAAAATAGACACATTGTTGAAAGTTCTCAATGACCGAGACATGGGAGCACTCCCAAGCGACACGGTCAAGAACCCGAAACTAAACGTTAATGACATATCATCGGTTTCGTCACCTACTTCTTGTCCACAATACTATTCGGTCAAAGCAATGAGCACGTGTTTCAAGCAAACCCAAATTCTTCAAAAGGACCAATCGAATAAAACATCCGATATCAAACCGGTCAATAACATAGTTGAAACACCTTCTACACATAACCTTGACGATGAATTCAAGGAGCTCCACCTTGAACGCTCCGTCATTGATGTCTTAGCCCATGCTCCCTACTATAGTGCCCTACTAAAAAAATATGAGAAATTTAAATTGGGTAAAAATGGGACCGCCTTCGTTCAAAACAAGTTGCCTAAGAAGCTTGATGATCCGGGTATATTTGTTTTGCCTTGCAAGATAGGAAAATCCGAAGCTTTCGACACACCAGCCGACTTAGGATCAAGCCTCAACTTGATTCCCTTATCCCTTTTCACCACTCTTAAGCTAGGAAAGTTAGAGGAGACGGAAGTACTAATTGGTCTAGCGGATGGAAGTATTTCCCACCCAGTCGGAATGATCAAGGATATAGTGGTTCACGTAGGAAAGTTAACTATTTTAGCAGATTTTCACGTCCTAGATATGGTTAGTGATACTACATGCCCATTATTAGTAGGAAGAGGATTTTTAGCAACCGCTAGTGCCACGATAGATTGTAAGGAGTCTAAGATAGCGGTAGGAGAGGGTGATACTTGGTCGGTTTATGATGTTAGGAAGCATAGCTACGATTGTGAGGACGAACCGACACCACATTGGGTAGAGATGAATGGGAGGCCATCTAGATATGAGCCTTGGATAGAAAGAAACTTTATAGGACCCCAACGCCCATTCTATCTAGAAAAAAATTTCATCGATAAAACACATTCGGTGGAACAACTCATAGCTAGAGATGAGGAACTAGACCCTTTTGAGGATTCCATAGTCTTTAGGAAAATGATTGAGTTCTTACGCGTAATGCCTATCAACATAGATTTGAATAAGTGGAAAAGCGAAGGAGATAAATGTAAATGGAAATGAGACAAGCCACCTAAGGAAGGTGACGGATCATGGCATATGAAGATGATTTTATATGATCCGGATGGAGAGAAGTTTGAAAGGTCATACCGTACCAAGAAAACTGATAGGAAGTTGAAACCCAAGTTTGATCCCAAAGATGTCGTCAACGAGGAGCTCACCCATATAGGATAGCCCGTGACCTTGAGTCTAGCTACAAGACTCGTAACTAAAGAAAAGTGCTTCTTGGGAGGCAACCCATGTTTTGTGTGATTTCTATTTGTTTGATCGTTATTTGCTTCCGTATGCATGCTTTATTTTTTTGTTGGTAGATCATGGTTCATACTAAAATTGTGAAAATGCTTTATTTTGTTGTTTAACTTCGTCTTAACTTCATATAAAGGTATTTTACAAAAGCTAAGTGTAAAGGGAAACCCCAAATTTGTTTTTAAGAACGAAATTGATCTTGATTCTCCACAATATTAAATGAACATGTGTATTAGTATTTTTTAGAGTCAAATGCTTGTATCGAGTCATAATGATGTTTTGTAGGATTTTCCAGGAAGTAGGACATAAGTTTTTCCAGAAATTTTCTGGAAACTTAACTTAAAGATTTCTGCAGGTCACTTCTGACGGCGTCATGTGTAAAATTCTAGAAATTTTATGAGTTTTGTTTTTCTAACAGAGTCTGAAAGTTTTTGTTAATTCTTTGGTTTTATAAACTCCAGGAAATCTGCAAACATTCATTCCGCAAGCATTATATCTTAATTTGTTTTCTATGATTTACTAGTATATATAGTTTGCCGCCGATTTTACGCGAGGTTGCCTTGTTTGTTTTCTCTGGTTTAACAGGTTATGTATGACAAGAAGATGATTTATTTTTCTAGAAGGGAAGCTTTGAATGTTCATTTTTTTGGAGGAAGACTTAACCTTGTTAACACACTATCCACACCGAACGAATCAGGGGAGTATTTGCTTTCATTCTTTTACCTATTTCACTTTTACATTCTTTAATTGAACATTGGGGACAATGTTCATCCTAAGTGTAAGGGGAGGGTAAATGATGATACCTTATACGATATAATTGCACTTGAGTTTGTTTGTTTGATGGTAGGTGTGTAATAAAACTAAGAGAAATAGTTGTTAGTATAATTTTAGCGCCAAATTTAATTTTTTTTTACAACATTAAAGAGCGAAACTTTAGCCTTAGCAAGCGTCTGATGGATAGGAGTTGTATGACTAGCACAAAACCGTACCATTCAGAAAAATTTTCCACCCAAATATGTAAGATTCGCCTTTAGATTTGATAGGAAAAGCATTCATTATTAGTGCTTACGAGTGTACCGGTAGCATTTAGATTCTAGAACTTGCGTTAGTGATGCATCCCGAGACCGTTAGTGAGACTAAATTCGTGTGGTAGGATTTACTACATGATAAGAGGCATTAGGATCACCCTTGTGTTAAACCCGTATCATAATTACTTGACCATTTAAGTCATATTACTTGGCTAGTTAATTCAATTAATTTTTCCCACACCTTAGCGTTGTACTCATTTTTAGTACATGAAACCCCTAGTACACCCCTCCGAGCCTATCATTTCATTTCTAACTTGCATCTTACTTAAAGGAAGAATTTGTTACATCCCACCCAAATGTGCAACCAAATCGCCTTTGCCTTCCATGTATGCACTCATCCTTAGTGCATTATTGTTATATGTTTAAACCCTTAGTTAATTATCTAATTGATTACATGGTTGCTAAGTCGAGTCATATCTTGTACATATTGTTTTGGGACGATTGGGACTCATGGGTAAAGTGCTTGTGTTATGGAGTAATGGGGAAGAACATCATATATTACCCCCATATATGCGTTAATCTTAAAAGTACTCCAATTGTTTTGATTATCTTGATTCGAGTCATTAGAGTAGTTTATTGTAAAGTATGTAAAAATTCAAGTGTAAGGGGAATGTACATTCCCTATGATGTATTATTTTGGATGGTAGGGTAAGAGAGTATGCAATATATATATATATATATATATATATATATATATATATATATATATATATATATATATATATATATATATTGAAAAATTAAGAAAAAGAAAAAAAAATAGAAAAAGAAGAGAAAAAAAAAAAAAACATACGGACTGCCATCCCGTTTCATTTTATGTTTGTTTTATGTTTTCGTTATTTTTCATTTATTAGCTTAAGTCGAGTCGAGTCTTGGCTTAGCAACGCCATATTGTACATGTAATTAACCAAGATGATTAACTCGCCACCAGTAAATATTGCCTTTATCCAACAAAACCGTGTATTCCATATCCCTACACCTAACGTTATAACCCTTTAAAAGACCTATTTGATAGTTTATCCTAGGTGCTTACGCCAAGTGGTGGAGGTTTGATCCTTTCCCAAACCTATGGTAATCTATTTTGCTATGACAAGTAGTGAGAGATGTTTTCCATTTCCATATTGTGATATATACTTTATTACACCCTAGAGATGTGAGTATCTAAACACTATTTGTGAGGTGCTAGTGTATGACCTCCGTTCTTGTCTTTGGTCTTCAGTGGAACGATTATCTGTTGTAATTACTTTTATATTAGTGTTAAATGACCCCAAACTTGTATTTTGATTAGAATAAAAGCACATTTGCTTGAGGACAAGCAAATCTCAAGTGTAAGGGTATTTGATGAGGCGAAAAGTGAACCACTTCTAAGGGGTCATTTAAGCCAGAATTCGAATTTATTTGATCAAATATTGACCTAAATCATTCCTTTTGTCATTTTAGATACTTTTGAAGTGAAATCTGGAAAAGGAAGCATTTTGGACGTTTTTGGAGCATAAAAGTGAAGAAAACGACAAAGTCTTAATTTTCCTTGCTGGGAACAGTACCTGACGGCGTCACATTTTCCTACATGACGGTGTCAAGAGTAACAAAAGAGGTGGAAGTGGACAATACACGTGAGGATCCAGAGAGTTTTGTGCGTAGTCGATGACGGCGTCACCGAAGGCCGTCATGGTCCAAGTATTAGTGACGGCCCAGAAGAAATTTACACATGACGGTGTCACAATTGGATCTTGGAAATACGATTTCTATTATGGCGGCGAGTTGACGACGTCACAACTCAACACATGACGCCATCACCCTGTATAATCTATACATATTTTTCCAAATTTCATTCATTAGTGTGCAACTTTGAGGGAAAACCCTAGGCCGATTTTTACAGCTTTTTCAAGGGTTTCAACCCTTTGAATCTTTCATGTTCTAATTGAGATAAGTACTCTTTCAATTCATTCAATATGTCTATGTGTTGTTTGAATATATCTTACGCTTGTCTTCTATTTAACATGCTAGGATAGATTTCTTTTGTGTTTGCTTAGATGTAGTGAAACCTAGATGTTAATTATGGGTTGATTGTTTGTTTATAGTTGTTACGGATGATTGTATTCGATGTTAGGCTTAAGAAAACTGGCAGACTTCCATTGGTAACTTGCTTGAACGTCTTAAGAAACATGATCGGAGGTGTACAATGATATTTGGTTGTATTTAATGCGTAGGAGAATTCTAATGATCCCATGTTAGGAGCTTCTAACGGCTCGGCATAAGAGTGAAGTACGATCCTATAGAGTTAGGGAATATTGTACACGGCCGTATGACTAGTATTAAGGAATATAACCCGTCATCCATGCCATTGTAACAAGCTATCAACCGGTAAAAGATATCTAGGGAGTAATGAAACCTAAGTAAACACAACTTTTCCCATCATTGTTTACACCACATTAGTATAATTAGTTTAATTTTCATTTCTGTTATTTAATTTTAATTGCATTAGTAGTTTATTGAGTTAGTTGGCTAGCAACTAATTCCGCCCACTCTTCTAAAACCTGAGATTTTAATTGCTTTTATAAAATATAAAAATACAAAAAGAATCATCCCTCACCTCTAGACTTAGTTTAAGAGACTTTCTAATCCTAGCGACACTATTCTTGAGTTGAACGATCAATCCCCCAGTACTTGTCAGTATACTATACTACAACGATCAAGTACACTGCCTGGTAGGGGTTGTAAGCTTCTCGAGATCTCTCGAGAGGTAAAGCCTGGTGCGATTCCCAAGTATCACCCCCTTTCTAGTTTTCCACAATTGGTATCAGAGCCACGTCAAACAAGATCTTTAGAATATATTGTATTTTAAAACTTGTAACGATCTATGGAATTTGAAAAATATTTAGAAGGGCAATCTATGCAAAGACCACCACTATTTGAAAGTGAAGGATTTTTATATTGGAAAAATCGATTCGAAACTTATGTGAAATCAAAGGATCTAGATCTTTGGCATGTTATTACTAATGGTGATTTTTTACCTACTCAAAATAATCTCGAAACAAATAAAGATGAAATAGTACCTTTTGAAAAACAAAATGATGATTCAAAAAGAAAACTTTCTAAAAATAATGAATCAAAAATGGTTATTTACAATGCGTTACCACGTAAAGTATACGAAAGGATCTTTATGTGTGAAACCGCAGAAGAAATTTGGAATTCTTTACTAATAACTCACCAAGGTAATAGTCAAGTCAAGGATAACAAAATAGATCTACTTGTACAACAATATGAATAATTTACGATTCCGGAAGAGGAATTAATTGATAATGCTTTTGCTAGGTTTAACACTATCATCTAAAATCTAAAAGCACATGATGAGAATTTTTCTAGTAAGAATTTTGTTAGGAAATTTCTTAGGGTTCTTCATCCAAAATGGCGAGCTAAAGTCACGGCTATTGAAGAATCAAAGAATTTGTCAACTCTACAACTTGACGAATTAATTGGGAACTTGAAAGTACACGAGGTCATAATAAAAAAGGACTCCGAAATAGTAAAAGGAAAAAGAGAACAAAGCAAATCCATTGGCCACCATAATTATAATTGCTTCCTTTCACACGTATACATATTTACCAGGCACACATAACTCAACAATTGGTACTACATAATTGGGTAGACTTTCTATCATCTGCTTTTAAGTTGTGAAAGGGTAATGTAGTGTAGGTATCTAGAGAAGGTGATATGACGAAAAGGACTAGCCGCGCTTGTAGAAAGGTTTGAGTGTCGTACTTGGACATATGAACCACTTCTAGGTATTAGAATCATATAAAGTAAGCATAAGGCAAATCATCAAATCTCTACAGGAAACTAATAACCTTTATTTCACTTAATCTTATGTCTTATCAAACAAGAACTGTCACAAGATTAAGTTAATTAAACAATTATTACTTAGCTCTAAATTTTTGATGACTTGACTATTGTCTGGGGTTTCTCCTAAACAAACAATTAGCAATAAGCATATGCGCATGAAGTGTGTGTAAGGCAAAATAAAGAGAAGAGTCTTAATGTTTATAGCAGTTATAGTCTAGGTAGTATATGCAACTTAGTTCTCTATAACCAAGGCTCTGATACCAATCTGTAACACCCCCAAAATACCGCAGCGGAAGACTGTGTCATAGGGGTGCTACTTCATAATACAAAGAACAAGGTATAGAAAACGAACTCTAAATGAGACGTTTTGAAAAGTGACCATTCGATTAATAAATTTCGAAATACAAACTTGAGTTCCATAATACAATGCATAAGAGTTTTAAGACAAATCGAATGGTAAAGATAAAAGCATAAGTCTTCAAAACATGCCAAGCGACTCTATGCTCCATGCAACAGCTATCACTTTATAGACCTGAGATAAACATGCTAAAGTGTCAACACAATGGTTGGTGAGTTCATAGAATTTGTCTTAAAATAGTTGAAAAAGCCACAAAAGAATGTTCACACAGCAAAGGCATTGAGAATCCACTCAGTTGCAAATCCCGCCATAAGAGACTTGCAACCTGTGTGTTCACAACCCACTGCTAACATATAGTATGAATAATAAAGACATGTATAAGTTCATCAAAACAGTTTAGCAATTAGTCGTGAGTCTACACTTCATCTCCGAAGACCTCACGTTTATGATGTATCCAACATTCGCAAATGTTAGGATGTATCAATAGCCTCAATGGTCATCCAACAACTTAATGTGGAGCCACCGGAAGTCTCAATGGTCATCCAGCAACTTAATCTGGAGCTACTGGCAGTAACACAATCAAGTATAATGCAGTTATGTATATATGAAATCAAGTATAATGCGATCAAGTATAAGACAATCAAGTATAGAACAATCAAGTATAATGCGATCAAGTATTTGTACAAGTAAGCAAGTAGTTGAGCATGTATCCCCCCCAAGAGTTAAAACAAGTATGAAAAGAGTAGGGGCTATGACTCACCTTAAGCTTAAGTGATGTGAAATCAAAAGTGGTAGTCGAATCGTGAAAGTCTCTAAGAGCAGCCTATAATAGAACGTTGCGACTTAGGTTTGGAGTAACGTCTAAGAATACGAAGAATTGCCTATATATGTCTTGCATAATGTTCATGATGTAGTACTTAGTATATAGCGTAAGTCTTTAAATATAAATGGTTTATGAAACATGTATAAGTTGTATATCTCTTACTACCGTTCGGGCCGACATAATTCAGAAGTCATGGAGTAAACGTTCGAGGAGCCAGGACACTTTAACTCGTAAATCCACAACTCATCTCGACGGCTTACTTAATGAACTCCTCACATGAGGCTCCCTACTATTGTAGCATTTGATAACAAATGTATAAGTTTTGATCCGAAAAGTTATATGTCCAATATTTGAATAAACTTAGGAAAGTCTATTTGTACATGAAGATTGTTATTAGGGTAAGTTTATTATAACTTGTATCTCATGGTTCTTTAGGTGGAGTAGATCCAAATTGTTTGTTCAAGTTATCGTCAACTCCTTGTTTCATGTTTTCGCCTAAGTAAGTTTATATGGTCATTTAGTCATGGCTTCGCCGTGACCTTGGTCATTTTTCCATGGTCTTGAGACTCAACCTTGGCTTTAGCCATGGTTGTGGTCTCGGCTTTAGGTCATTAGACCTCTTGGTCTTGGTAAATCATAACTATATTATAGTGACTTTGGTCTAAAATGGGCTGTTACGATTTTGAAGAAAATTATCACTCGGAAAGCGTTTTCAGGGCTCGAGCTTCTTTGTTCATGAACGAAAACGTCGTTCCGGACAACTTTCGTGTTTTAACTTTTTGATGAATCGGACCAGAAGGGTGACTTTAAAAATCAAATTTTGATCAGAATGCTATTTAGGCAGTTTTGCCGTTTTGGTTTCGCTAGCTTCAAATGGTCATAACTTTTGACTCGGGTACTCGTTTTGGGTGATTCAAATTGCTATGTTTTCCTTGTTAAGTCCTCTTTAACAGTAAGTAAGTGTCAAATATCAAAGTTATACTATTTTGGTCGTGGTTCTCCATAAAAATCACTAGTTTGCTTGTTTACTTGTCATAAGTTAACATATGTATACCAATACTTGTTTTATCCATTTTTAAACATCATGAACACAATAACAAGAACATATATAGCATGAAAGGAACACAAAGAGCATGAAAATGATAATTAAGCAAGAAAGTATGTTAGGGTTTGCTTACAACTTTTGGCCTTAATGAAAAAGGGAAACTAGGACAAGAACTAGGACTTTGTTTGAACAAGCTTTCCTCCTTTGCAACCTATGATAAACCGAGGTTATTTGAAGATTATAACGACGCCTTCTTGAAGTCCAAAGCTATTTGAAGATTATAACGACGTCTTTTTGGAGACTTTAAAGTTATAACAACTTTTCTTAGAAAATTTCCAAGATTGAAGATCAAACACTAGTTTTCTTTCAAAAACTAGTTAACTTTCTTACAAAATATAAGAAAAGTGCCTTAGGTTTTAGGACTTGAAGGTTATAAGAAGGTGTGGTGCAAGTTTTATATGTGTTATTAGTTGGCTATTTATAGGATGAGAAAAATAGTTAACTATATATTGGGTTAGAATGTAACCATGGTTAATTTAGACACTTGTAAACATCCTAGAGATCAATGGTCAAGATCAAGCCACAAAATGGTGACTCCCCACCCTAAATGGCGGTTCAAGGAGGATAAGATGACTAGATGATGAGTCTTGGTGTTATCTTGCTTAGTTTGTGCATTTTGACTCCGTAAAAAGCTAACCGTAAATGATTAAGCCTCAAAACGTAAAACCGGGTATCGTAAAAATATGAAACTTGAAAGTATTGTTAAACATGTCAATATAGTCCATAATAAAATATAAAATGAGTGGTAGGATCTATCGGGTGCTAAAACCCTGCTAAAAACTGGAAACACGGGTCTAAAACGCGTAATACGTAAAACGTACGAATATTGCGTAAAATTGAGAAAAGTAAAATGTTACTTTTCTAATGTGATAAAAATGATTTAAAATGACTTATAATGTCTAGGCTGGGCTCAGTCTAGTGTCGGTTGGTATTAAATGTCTTTTAGACATCAAACCATAAGCCTAAAAATAACGAAATGACTTATAACATCAAGGGATGATTTTTGGTCAATGGAGGAGGGAAAAAAATATGTTGACTTTTTCTAATAAGTTGAAAACTCAAATAGTCTTAGAAACGCGTTTTGTGGTCTAACGGTTAATCGCCCATACGGTTAAGCGTGCTCATGTGAGAGTAGTACAAGCTTGGGTGACCTGCTGGGAAAAGTAATTAACTTGAAAATGCGAATTGTTACAGTCTCTACCCCTTCAGGAAACTTCGTCCCGAAGTTTAGTGTGTCTAGGTCTCTTATCTTAATAACGGCATAATAAAGCTAGATTTTGAACTAGAATAGAATAATATGGTAGGATAAGGTACGTACCCGTTACGCAT
The DNA here is from genome assembly GCA_030686995.1 of Artemisia argyi. Classification (NCBI taxonomy): domain Eukaryota; kingdom Viridiplantae; phylum Streptophyta; class Magnoliopsida; order Asterales; family Asteraceae; genus Artemisia; species Artemisia argyi. The sequence continues at coordinate 122,404,407 of CM060703.1, forward strand.
TGCTGGCTTCCTTAGCACCCAAATAGTATGCTCGACCCCGAGGTGGACTAACATTGTATCCACGGTTTTGGGTTATTTTCTTCAAGCATAACGGCTAAAGTTGGGTTGTCCAGCACTTGTCCCTGTGCCCTATTTAACTTAGGACAAGTATCTCGGAAGTGGTTTGGGCTATTGCACTCAAAGCATGTCTTTTGGTTGTTTTTTATATTGCCCGCATTCACCGGTGTTACTTGCCTTGCCGTTGCTTTACACTGATTTGTAAAATGGCTCTTTTGATTGCAATTAGTACACATTCGACAGGGCTCAGACCTCTGATGATGATAAGCACATTTATTACACTTAGGATGTGGACCTTCATACTTTCCCTGATCATAAACTGTCGCCGCAAATCCTCTTACTCTCTTATTATCAACCATTGTACCCTTTTGCTTGCTTGATTCACCTGCTCCCTTCCTTTTATCACTAATCTTCAAAGTTCCATTCCTAACCATCTCATCTGTTAGGGTCCCTGCTCTTAATATTGCACTCTAAATTGTGGGAGGTTCGGTTGTTTTTACTGTCCCACGAATCTCAGGAACAAGGCCATAGATGTACCTCTCAATCCTTTTGGATTCAGGGGTAACCAGATGAGGAACTAGTTTAGCTAGTTCATGAAACCGATCTGTGTAGGTTGCATGACCAGCCCCTACCATAGAGTGATGCCAAAACTCGTCCTCTAGTTTTTGCATTTCATTAACCGGGCAGTACTCTTCCTTCAGTAGTCCCTTAAAGTCGTCCCATGTCATGCCTACAGCTGCTTCTCTAGTCCTTGCTTGAATCTGCATGTTCCACCATGTCAATGCCTTTTCTGATAGCAAGCATGCAGAATATTTCACTCTCTGGTGGATTGCACAGTTACTGATATCAATCACTGACTCCATCTTCTCGACCCATCGTGTATATGCCAATGCACCTCCTTTACCGTTAAACTCAATTGGTTTGCATGACGTAAATTCCTTATACGTACATCCAGTCCTATGGTTGTTGTTGTTGTTGTTGTTGTTGTTGTGGTTGTTGTTATTCCTTCCTCCATCATTTGTAGCGTCATTTATGCTTTCGTGGTTTCCCGAATTGTTCATGTGATTGCCAACTTGTGTGAGTATAGTGGGAAGTAGGTTTTGTAGTTGTTGGGCGATAATGGTGGAGACATCTGGATTTCCACCATCGTTACTAGGGTTACTAGTGTCGTGAGCATTTCCTCTACCTCCACGTCCACCAGTTCTTCCACTATCATTACTAGGGTTACTAGTGTCGTGAGCAGCTCCTCTACCTCCACGACCACCAGTTCTTCCACCTCTTGGTGTTGCTCCACCTCGGCTAGTGCTACGAGTTACTCTCTTTGGTGCCATGATATCTACAAGGAGGGATATTTTGTCGACGTCAGATATGAGGTGATATTCCTGGACTACTTAGTCTTAAATCTTGTCAATTTTGAGTCAATCGTTGATTAATGTAAGCATGGTCACATATGTCTACGTGAGTCATGACGCATTTATAATTATGTTGGCCACCATAATTATAATTGCTTCCTTTCACACGTATACATATTTACCAGGCACACATAACTCAACAATTGGTACTACATAATTGGGTAGACTTTCTATCATCTGCTTTTAAGTTATGAAAGGGTAATGTAGTGTAGGTATCTAGAGAAGGTGATATGACGAAAAGGACTAGCCGCGCTTGTAGAAAGGTTTGAGTGTCGTACTAGGACATATGAACCACTTCTAGGTATTAGAATCATATAAAGTAAGCACAAGGCAAATCATCAAATCTCTACAAGAAACTAATAACCTTTATTTAACTTAATCTTATGTCTTATCAAACAAGAACTGTCACAAGCTTAAGTTAATTAAACAATTATTACTTAGCTCTAAATTTTTGATGACTTGACTATTGTCTGGGGTTTCTCCTAAACAAACAATTAGCAATAAGCATATGCGCATGAAGTGTGTGTAAGGCAAAATAAAGAGAAGAGTCTTAATGTTTATAGCAGTTATAGTCTAGGTAGTATATGCAACCTAGTTCTCTATAACCAAGGCTCTAATACCAATCTGTAACACCCCCAAAATACCGCAGCGGAAGACTGTGTCATAGGGGTGCTACTTCATAATACAAAGAACAAGGTATAGAAAACGAACTCTAAATGAGACGTTTTGAAAAGTGACCATTCGATTAATAAATTCCGAAATACAAACTTGAGTTCCATAATACAATACATAAGAGTTTTAAGACAAATCGAATGGTAAAGATAAAAGCATAAGTCTTCAAAACATGCCAAGCGACTCTATGCTCCATGCAACAGCTATCACCTTATAGACCTGAGATAAACATGCTAAAGTGTCAACACAATGGTTGGTGAGTTCATAGAGTTTGTCTTAAAACAGTTGAAAAAGCCTCAAAAGAATGTTCACACAGCAAAGGCATTGAGAATCCACTCAGTTGCAAATCCCGCCATAAGAGACTTGCAACCTGTGTGTTCACAACCCACTGCTAACATATAGTATGAATAATAAAGACATGTATAAGTTCATCAAAACAGTTTAGCAATTAGTCGTGAGTCTACACTTCATCTCCGAAGACCTCACGTTTATGATGTATCCAACATTCGCAAATGTTAGGATGTATCAATAGCCTCAATGGTCATCCAACAACTTAATGTGGAGCCACCGGAAGTCTCAATGGTCATCCAGCAACTTAATCTGGAGCCACTGGCAGTAACACAATCAAGTATAATGCAGTTATGTATATATGAAATCAAGTATAATGCGATCAAGTATAAGACAATCAAGTATAGAACAATCAAGTATAATGCGATCAAGTATTTGTACAAGTAAGCAAGTAGTTGAGCATGTATCCCCCCCAAGAGTTAAAACAAGTATGAAAAGAGTAGGGGCTATGACTCACCTTAAGCTTAAGTGATGTGAAATCAAAAGTGGTAGTCGAATCGTGAAAGTCTCTAAGAGCAGCCTATAATAGAACGTTGCGACTTAGGTTTGGAGTAACGTCTAAGAATACGAAGAATTGCCTATATATGTCTTGCATAATGTTCATGATGTAGTACTTAGTATATAGCGTAAGTCTTTGAATATAAATGGTTTATGAAACATGTATAAGTTGTATATCTCTTACTACCGTTCGGGCCGACATAATTCAGAAGTCATGGAGTAAACGTTCGAGGAGCCAGGACACTTTAACTCGTAAATCCACAACTCATCTCGACGGCTTACTTAATGAACTCCTCACATGAGGCTCCCTACTATTGTAGCATTTGATAACAAATGTATAAGTTTTGATCCGAAAAGTTATATGTCCAATATTTGAATAAACTTAGGAAAGTCTATTTGTACATGAAGATTGTTATTAGGGTAAGTTTATTATAACTTGTATCTCATGGTTCTTTAGGTGGAGTAGATCCAAATTGTTTGTTCAAGTTATCGTCAACTCCTTGTTTCATGTTTTCGCCTAAGTAAGTTTATATGGTCATTTAGTCATGGCTTCGCCGTGACCTTGGTCATTTTTCCATGGTCTTGAGACTCAACCTTGGCTTTAGCCATGGTTGTGGTCTCAGCTTTAGGTCATTAGACCTCTTGGTCTTGGTAAATCATAACTATATTATAGTGACTTTGGTCTAAAATGGGCTGTTACGATTTTGAAGAAAATTATCACTCGGAAAGCGTTTTCAGGGCTCGAGCTTCTTTGTTCCTGAACGAAAACTTCGTTCCGGACAACTTTCGTGTTTTAACTTTTTGATGAATCGAATTTTGATCAGAATGCTATTTAGGCAGTTTTGCCGTTTTGGTTTCGCTAGCTTCAAATGGTCATAACTTTTGACTCGGGTACTCGTTTTGGGTGATTCAAATTGCTATGTTTTCCTTGTTAAGTCCTCTTTAATAGTAAGTAAGTGTCAAATATCAAAGTTATACTATTTTGGTCGTGGTTCTCCATAAAAATCACTAGTTTGCTTGTTTACTTGTCATAAGTTAACATATGTATACCAATACTTGTTTTTTCCATTTTTAAACATCATGAACACAATAACAAGAACATATATAGCATGAAAGGAACACAAAGAGCATGAAAATGATAATTAAGCAAGAAAGTATGTTAGGGTTTGCTTACAACTTTTGGCCTTAATGAAAAAGGGAAACTAGGACAAGAACTAGGACTTTGTTTGAACAAGCTTTCCTCCTTTGCAACCTATGATAAACCGAGGTTATTTGAAGATTATAACGACGCCTTCTTGAAGTCCAAAGCTATTTGAAGATTATAACGACGTCTTTTTGGAGACTTTAAAGTTATAACAACTTTTCTTAGAAAATTTCCAAGATTGAAGATCAAACACTAGTTTTCTTTCAAAAACTAGTTAACTTTCTTACAAAATATAAGAAAAGTGCCTTAGGTTTTAGGACTTGAAGGTTATAAGAAGGTGTGGTGCAAGTTTTATATGTGTTATTAGTTGGCTATTTATAGGATGAGAAAAATAGTTAACTATATATTGGGTTAGAATGTAACCATGGTTAATTTAGACACTTGTAAACATCCTAGAGATCAATGGTCAAGATCAAGCCACAAAATGGTGACTCCCCCCCCCCCTAAATGGCGGTTCAAGGAGGATAAGATGACTAGATGATGAGTCTTGGTGTTATCTTGCTTAGTTTGTGCATTTTGACTCCGTAAAAAGCTAACCGTAAATGATTAAGCCTCAAAACGTAAAACCGGGTATCGTAAAAATATGAAACTTGAAAGTATTGTTAAACATGTCAATATAGTCCATAATAAAATATAAAATGAGTGGTAGGATCTATCGGGTGCTAAAACCCTGCTAAAAACTGGAAACACGGGTCTAAAACGCGTAATACGTAAAACGTACGAATATTGCGTAAAATTGAGAAAAGTAAAATGTTACTTTTCTAATGTGATAAAAATGATTTAAAATGACTTATAATGTCTAGGCTGGGCTCAGTCTAGTGTCGGTTGGTATTAAATGTCTTTTAGACATCAAACCGTAAGCCTAAAAATCACGAAATGACTTATAACATCAAGGGATGATTTTTGGTCAATGGAGGAGGGAAAAAAATATGTTGACTTTTTCTAATAAGTTGAAAACTCAAATAGTCTTAGAAACGCGTTTTGTGGTCTAACGGTTAATCGCCCATACGGTTAAGCGTGCTCATGTGAGAGTAGTACAGGCTTGGGTGACCTGCTGGGAAAAGTAATTAACTTGAAAATGCGAATTGTTACATTTACCGCTTTTTCGATTCTTATTTAGCTTAAATAACCTTTGAGAACTTGACGTTTGGTTAAAGATATAAGCACAACTTAATATGTTTGATTCTTTGAATAGACTTTACATGTGAATAACAATTCCAACTTAACTTGTTTCATACTTTGAAATGCTTTACTTGTAATGATCCTAACTTTGCTTGGTTAGTTATTTGAAAAGCTTTACTTATGTTTAAAGATATAAGAACAACATTGCTTGTTTTGGTTCTTTGAAAAGCTTTATATGTGATCACCAATTCTAACTAAACAACAACATATAATAAGCAAAGGTAGAGAAAGAAACAATCAAACCACAACACGATAGTTTATCGTGGTTCGGCTACAACGACTCTTTTTCCTTGCCCTATATCCACGCCCCGAGTTTCCAACTCGAGAGTTATAAACACTAATCAACAAGCTCCTTTCACCGGCGGAGAAAACCTTACACGTCGCTTATACTTTTACCGACACAAAGCTAGATGTCGAGTTCTTTTACAAGGGTACAACCACTCCCATTCGTCGCTTACACTATTACCGACACAAAGCTAGATGTCGAGTTCTTTACCAAGGGTACAACTACTCCCGTTAGTTCTTTTACTAGGGTACAACAACTCCCAACACACTAAGTATTTTGAGGCCTAAAATACTAACCACTTACTTCTATATACATGACACACATGAAGTATAAACTACCAAAGCTTATACATGACCAAGCTACCAAGACTTGCAACTTTAAAGTTCAAGCTTGCAACTTCTTGAATGAACTTGTGGAGTTCCTTGCTACATAAGAGAATCACACAAGTCAAGGGTTACTGAGTTAGTTGAGAGAATATATGAATATATGTCCTCAAAAGTTAGCCAAAAAACAAGTTATGGCTTGGTATTTATAGCATACCATACTGCATGCTTGGCGGATCAGGCGGAACCCTCATATGGGTTCCGCCCATGTACCCCCAGGGTACCGCCGGGTCTGCAGTAGGTTTATGCAATAACTCTTCAAACCAAACAAGGTCTTGTCTCATAAATCCTAGCAACCAAACAATGTCACATCACATTACACTAGTCAAACACCAAACTTGCAAGTTACTACAAAGTTAGTCAAACACACAAATGCATATTGACAAAACTTGCCATAAGTGTGATGTGACAATTCTATTTAAAGAAATAAATATGATATGACAAGACACTTTCTAATTTAAGAAATAAAAAAAAATGTTTAGTTTAAAACGAAATGTGAACCTTAGTTAAACAAGACTTAAACACTTAAAGTGATGATTTACTCTTAGCTAAAGTTCATACTTTGTCATTAACAAAACTTAGCAAAGATCGTAAAATATAAATAACGTTTTTAGGCGATATTTGTATTAACAATCTCCCCCTTTTTGTTGATGACAAAACATAAACTTTATTCAAAAGTAAGCCATAAGATTTAGTGTTAAGTCTTATAAAGTTAGTATTAAAACTTGTTTTTGCAAAGAGTTAGCGAAGCGGAAATATTAAAAGTAGAACAAGTTTAATATAAATTCTCCCCCTTTTTGTCGAAACAAAAAGTAGAGTAGTGAAGCGGAATAATGGCCATGCTCCCCCTTGGTTGATACTCCCCCTAAATGGAGTGCCAAGAGAGGAGACATGGATTTTGAACCTACAAAAGAAATGTTAGTTTCCACACAAGATAAGTCATGAAGGTATTTCATGTCTAAAACACAACTTAGAGTTATGAAGCGGAATAATGCAATACTCATGCTCCCCCTTGAATGTTACTCCCCTAAATGGAGTTTCAAGGAAGGAAAACATGGATAATGAACCTACAAAAAGAGAGGTTAGTTTCTAAAACACAAGATTTATGTATGGTACCATATAACGGTGTAGTTCACATATCATACCTAAAATGGTCAACAAACAAAGAAAACCTTGTAGTGTAATGAACTTCATTTCATGTAAAATTTAGACTTCTTAAAAAGTCAAAGACAAGAAATTTTGGTTACACTTTTCGTACCTCTAGAAATAAAGAAAAAGCTACAAATAAGCTATGACCATAAAAAAAAACTATAAGGAAATCATCATTTTCCTTTGTGAGAAACACTTTCCAAAAACAAGGATAGGGTTGTTTAAGGATGAAAATGTGAGTTGAGGGTTGTAGCGGGTTTTATTTTGAAAGGTGAGGAAGTGACTTGGTTTTGGTTTGTTGGTTAAAATGGGAGACATTTTGCAAGAGAAACAATTTTGTTTCATTTTGGAGACTCTAAGGTTGTGGTGGATGAGACAAGGATTGGAGACGATCCAAAATGTGGTTTAGAATAAACCTCATTTCTTCGGTTAACTCGCGAAGTTCCGTTCGACACCTTTCACTAATGCGAGCGGTTCTTTTGCAATGTCCGCAATCATGGCGGAGGAAGTTTGGAGGAAGAGAGGTTTGATTTGTTTATGGTGGATGGGTTGAACTTGAAGGAGCAAATGTGGATGGTTTTGAGGTGTATTTGCTTCCTTCATTTGTTGAATTTAATGCCGTATTGAATTCCATAACATGATTGATTTGAGAATCAACCATTCGTTTGAAGGCATTGAGGTGGTTTAAATGAGTGTTTATTTCCTCATTGATGTTTGGAGGTTTTTCCCACATGGATGCTTCTATTTTCTTATAAGAAGAAAGTAGAGACTCAAGATGTTGGGAAGGTTCTTGTGGTGATGGTTGTTGTTGTAGTGGTGGTTGTTGGTTTTGAACAAAATGGCGGAAACTTGGTTCGCCGATAGAATTGCCATGAAGGTCTTTGTAAATTGGATGAAACACAAATGAATGTGAGTGGGTATGACCTTGATCATTTGGAAAAATGGATGGTCTAGCATAACGGTAAGCCAACCGTTCTACCGTAGATGGGTAATGGGGTTCATCGTTAAGTTGCTCACTAGGTTGTTGTTGGGTTTCCATTTGAGCAATGGTATCAAAAAGTGAGAAGGATGGTGGTGTTGATGATAGATCATCAAAAGTTTCCAAATTGGATGTTGGTGATGTTGGTGGTGTATGGAAAAGTTCCATTGGTGTAGGTGTTGGTGATTGAGGTGAAGGAGTTTTTGATTTAAAAGTTTGTTGAGAAGATGGAGTTGACTCACTCAAAGGTTTAGTTGATGATGGGTTAATTGCTAGGTTTAAGTTGCAACGTGGTGGAGAAGGTGGTGGAGTAGCAAGATTAAGCAAATCTTGAATGGTGATCACATTGGTATTACAATGTGTTGAGGGTGTAGTTGAGGTAGTAAGATTTAGGTAATCTTGGATAGGTGAGGAGATGTTGAATGAAGCATCACTTGATGATGATGAGCTTGACTTTGTGATTTTGTTGAAGCAACAAGGTTTCACACTAATCCTAGTGGTTTTAGCACATGATTTTGATGACTCGGATGAGGTGTTGGATTTGGTCATTTCAAAGGTTTTGGTTTTGATGTTTGAGAGGAGAAGTCTTGAATTGTTGTGATTTGAATTGTTGTGAAGCTTTCAATTTTATAGGATGAGAAAAGTGATGAAATAGTGTTTGGATTTGATGTTTTACTATTCTAGGATTGAGGTGTCAAATGATTTTCATGACCATGTCACATCATTTGGGGTCAATCCAATGAATAGGATGGAGTGAAAGACCAACCTAAGCACTCAATGCTTTGTGATCATGGGATGTGGTTTGGTTGAAAATGTATCAAAGGTTTGAAGGATCCTTTAAAAGGGGTCCTTTGGTTAGTTATGTTTTGAATTTGAATTTTTGGCGGGAAGTGTCTTCCTAATTGTTTTAGTGAGTGAGGTTTGTTCCAATATGGTTGTTGTTGTAAATGAAAGGTGTTTCTCACTTAGGATAATGATTTTGACACATTACAAGTTTTGGACTTAAGAAAAATGGAAAAAATTTCTGCAGGTGTCTGGCGGATCCCTCAGAAGACACTGGCGGAACCCATTTGAGGGTACCGCCTGGTCCGTTGGGCCATTTCTGGAATTCCCAGAAAACACACTGGCGGACCCCAATTTTGGGTACCGCCAGATCCGCCAGGGGTAAAAAATTTGGCAGTCCGCGTTTTTGACCCGCGAGACGATTTTCAAAATTTTCGAAAACTCCTAAAATCAAAAAGATAAGGTATTACTGGTTGGGCAATGCAAAAATTAGACATGTAAACATACCAATCATGGGACTTTGACCTTGAGGTCAAGGATTTTACTATACTTAGTAAGAATTCCCATAAGCATAGAAAAGATGACAAACACCTTAAACATTGTCATTATGCATAAAATTTCATACAAACATAATCCAACAAACATAATAAACCATGAAAGTGAAAAACACATAATTCACATAGTTTTAACACAAAGACGATTCTAAAGCATTCTTATGCCAAACGCTCCTTAATCTTCTCACAACCGGTCTATCTTCTTTTTGAGCTTGTTAAGGTACCTTCCAAAACACTTGAACATTCCTTTGGTTTGCTTGAATTCTTCGGAAGCATTGTCAATGATGGGAAGAGCTTGAAGGTATTCTAAAGGAGGTAACTTAGAGTTGGGAAGTTTATCATCCTCGCTTATTCCGGATGATGATGATGGTGATGGTGTAGGTGATCGAGTATGTTTGCCCTTATTTTTGTAAACACGTTTATCACTTACGGGAACGAAGGTGTGAGGAACAAGAAAATAGTCAAGACGTATTCCATCTTCGTTAGGAGAAATGGGTGAGATTGCTCTAAAGAGGCGGGTAAGAAACATGCCATAGGGAAGAGCGGTTGTTCCAACTAAGGATATGTCGGCCATTCTTTTGGCAAGGTAGTAGGCTAAGTTGAAGGGTTGACCGGTGGAAATGCTATATAGCATGTAGCATAGGCATGCGTTGATGTGATCTCTATTTCCTATGGTACTTATGACGTTAGCCCTAAGAATTTCTTCCCACTTCTTAAATTGTGGTTTAAGCTCATTGAGCTCCATGCCAAAAGGATCCTTATCTACGGTATTCCCCGAACGGTTCACCCTAGTGGTAGAGGTTCTAACAAAGAGGTATTCTTTAATAATTTCCTTACTAGCAAGAGGTGTATCGTATGGATAAAAACGATCAATAGTATCAAGACTTGAAATGGGCCACTTATCCGTGTAGAGGCAAGTTCCCTCATTTGGTACACCAAGAATTATAGCTAAGTCTTTTAAATCTATATCATGTGATATTTGATTGGTTGTGAAGTTTAATGAAATCCTACCACCAGCAATTGAGGAAAGGTTTACGGTTGCATAAAATTCCAAGATGAACCTAGGACAAATGGGCTCATCTATACCAAGGAGACAATCAAAGTGAATTGCGGCAAAGTTTTGGCGAATAGATGTTCCTTCTAGAAAGGATGGATCAATGGTTCTACCTTCGTGAACATAGCGTTTTTCTAATGCCTTAAAGGTTTCTACTTGAACCGAGTTGAGACCTTTGGTCATATGGTGTTTGGGCATGTATTTAAGGGTTTCTTTGTGATCGGATTTGTTTGTGGGAGGCATGTTGATTCCTAAAAAAAATACGATTGTATCTTAATGACTTTTAACAACGAGGATGTTCTAATATATTCCTATATGCAAGACAATGTGAAGACATGGTTATCTTGACTCATTTTGATTCCTAAATTGTTTTGTTATGCAAATTTTGTGGTGAAAACAAAAGATAACCAACACTCTCCTAATTGAATATATCTTCAATTGAATGTACCCGAAAATACATATTAGTTATGTATCCCCTTTAGCATTCAAGAGATGGTATGTAAGTGATGTTTTTCATTTGTTTTAACAATGTGGTGATGAATCATGTTCCAATTAGAAAAATAATGCTCTTGGTGTGTTTGGTAAATCAAAGTAACAATGAAAAGATACATTTCTTAACTAATGAAATACATAATTGACTTGGCACCAAGTTTTTCATGAATCATGAAGTTTTATGCAAAAGCCCTAAGATTCTAGTTAGTGATTGTAAGCACAAATGTTTTAATTAAATTAAAAGTGCAATTGTGATTAGAATACTTACAACGTTAATTGGATTGGAAGAGATTGAATTAGAAGCCCTAAAATTCGTGAGGATATGTGTTTTTGAGAAGGTGATGGCTGTTTGAAAGTAGATGATTAAGTTAAGAGGATGTTTGGCTTTGAAGTTAAAAATTAAACATTCGGAGGTTTGGCGGACCAGGCGGAACCTAAAAATGGGTTCCGCCCGTATGGTCTGAAGGTACCGTGGGTTCTGCAGGGAAACCTCAAAAGGAATTGTCATGATTTTTGTGGTTTTATCCTAATGTTCAAAACTAAGGTTTTAGGTCTTATGAGTCTTTGACTAAGCCTAGGAATTATGAATGCTTCACATTCAAGAGATTTTGTGAACGCGTTGATGGAATAGTTGACATAGAAGACTTTCTTAGGAAAGACGTTCCTCAATGAACAATCTTACCAAGGCGATGATGAGGGATCACAATATGTTTACTAAGAACATAATGGATTGAATTGTCGCTGAAGTCGATGCTTCCTTTGTTGAAGGGATAATAACGTTGATGAGATGAATTCCGTTGTTGACGCGAATTTTCTTGTTCAAGCGGAGCTTGTTGATGTGCTTCTCCATCCGATACTAATATGAGAATCTTACACGTTTTGGAGAATCATTGGGTAAGTAAGTATAAAAGTGCAAGTACCACTTGTGCTTTTCTTATCAACTTATTACCGACATAATTCCATTTGGCATACACTATGGTTTCTATTCCCGTTCTTTTTGGAGACCATAATCCTAGTTGTGTAGTACCTTATGATGTATCCAAATAGGTTCAATTAAAGAGTTGTTCTAGGATCTTCTTTAACACGATCACATAGACAAAAACTAAACATAATGTTGATTCTAATTGTTATGAGAACAAGTAGTCTTCCAAACATTTCTCTACGTTTAATTTTACCTACGGATTTACTAATCTCGTTCTTGATAAGTCATCAATAACTTAACCATTGAAAACAAGAGAGCAACTAGGAATGTCTTTAAGTTAAAATCCTTTGCTTTTGTGGCTTGCTTTTTTTTTCTTTTTGTTTGTTTTTTTTTTTTTTTTTTTTTTTATCAAAAAGTCTTTCAAATATTGACACTATACTCACTTGATTACTTTGAAATATCAACTTCGTTTCACTATTTGTTTTATTCTAAATTCCAAAAATTGTTTTTGTTGAATTTGTTTAGACACAACTAATGACTTATAAATCAAGTTTTATAACTTATGTCAATTTTACTTGATTTAATGTTTAACTCAAGGTGAGATTGATGTTGTTTTGTACTTTTACTCCATGCTTGTCTTGCCATCATTGGACTTTCGACTAAGTTATCATCTACCAAAGATGATATGATAGAAGGAGAAGATCACTCGTTAAATGTCATATTAAACGACTCCTCGACTCTTTAGGTTTTCTTACTTAAGACACTATGAACTCTATTTCTTTTTAAAAAGTCCAAGAGGTATAACATCATTAGACTATGTGTCACATTTGATGTGTAAATCCTAGATGTTGAAAACTTATTTTCTTTCACACATCCTGATATATGCTAATGTGATTTATTTTACCTTGTATGTTTAATGTGAGATTATCATAAGGGAGTGATTGAAGAAAGACACAATTAAAGACTCAAAGTATGGTGTTTGAGAAAATTGTTTAACAAAGGTTTGTTTTGCAAGAATTACAAAAGTGTTAGACGTTTTAACACTTAGGAAATTCTTAGTTAGCTCACTTGTAAGCAAGAGTTGAGTGAGACATACTCAAGAGTTTTTCGTGTTTTATCTCTTGATGGTTAAATAACCAAAACACCTTATATCTCCTACTAGTACCAAAGACTAAATTCCTCGTTGCATAGAATCTAATCTTAGTTATTTACAAATAGCAGGTAGACACTCTAGAGTATTACAAATAACACATATTTGAGCACATAATGCTAGAGACAAGATATAACCAAAGTCATGTTTAAGTAATGCGTACCTTTTAAATTGCATAGAGATGCTATCAAGCGGATAAGCATTAAGCGTAAAAACTTGATTTGACGACATGCTTTGAAACTCAATAACTCATGTATCCAAGAACATTAGACAATCATATAAAAGCATAGAGTATGATAATCTTAATTCTTTTATCATGAGTTTCTATTAGAGATAGAATTATCTCTAAGTCTCTCTTCTAGGTTAGACAAGTTTTACTTGCTTTGTTTTATTAGTTAATGGTGCTTTTGAGTTAAATCCTAATCCGGTTTTATCTTTAAACAACCTTTGACTCCTCAACAATCTTTCAAGAGATTTTGAGCTTTCATCAAATTTAACTAATAATTTTTCCTTTCTCATTTTGCATTTTAATCTCATGTTTGTAATCTAGACATAATTTACATTCTAGATTAATTTCAACATAACTCTTAATTTTAGGCATTTTATCTTTTAATAAGATTTCCTTTTCAAAGATATACTTAAGAGATTTTGAAGACTCATTCTTGAAAATAACTTTTAGGTCCATGTTGCACAAATGTTTAGACTCATTTTCTAGTTTAGAAAACTCTAGGATAAATTAATCAAAGCAAAAGAGTTTGGTTTCAAAGTGTACCTTGCTTGATGTTTTATCTAGTTAAGAATCACAAACCGGATGATTGACTTCATCTTCATCCGAGTTATTCCATGAATCGCAAGCAAGACTACTACGAGCTTGACACGAGTAATCACCTTAACTAACACCTTGCTTGTTGTATCAATAAGTTGACAATAAACTACCGGATCATTGTCTTCGTCAACATCCATATCATTCCAAGATACGCAAGCAGGTTCATCAAAACACACTTACTCATCTTCACTTGTACCTTCATTTAAAACATTTAAACTAGTAGCACATGTATTAAATTTTACTAAGTGTCTATCAATTAGTTTTTCTAAAACTTCTAATTCATATGTAAGATCAAATTGATCATCTTTGACTTGACATATTCCTTGATGAAAGTTTACCATATTTTTCAAACATCATTAGCCTTTTGACAAAAATACATTCTTTCATATTTGGTACTAAAGCTTTGTAAAGCATTGTTTTAGCTTTAGTATTTTTATCAAGTTTAAGATAGTTATCTTGGTTTTCAAAAACTTGTTTTCTTTGGTTTGAAATTACCAAAAGAAATAATATGCCAAAGATCTTGATCAATTGATTTCACATAGTTTTCAAATTTACTTTTCCATTCAAGTAAGTTTTCTTTTTCAAATAGCGGTTGGTTTTTAATAGGTTGCCCTTCTTTGAGATTTTCAAAATCCATGGATCGATCCAAGTTTTAAAATACATTCTATTTTAAAGATCTTGAGTAACGTAGCTCCTGATGCCAATTGTGGAAAACTAGAAGGGGGGTTGAATAGTTTACCGCTTTTTCGATTCTTATTTAGCTTAAATAACCTTTGAGAACTTGACGTTTGGTTAAAGATATAAGCACAACTTAATATGTTTGATTCTTTGAATAGACTTTACATGTGAATAACAATTCCAACTTAACTTGTTTCATACTTTGAAAAGCTTTACTTGTAATGATCCTAACTTTGCTTGGTTAGTTGTTTGAAAAGCTTTACTTATGTTTAAAGATATAAGAACAACATTGCTTGTTTTGGTTCTTTGAAAAGCTTTATATGTGTTCACCAATTCTAACTAAACAACAACATATAATAAGCAAAGGTAGAGAAAGAAACAATCAAACCACAACACGATAGTTTATCGTGGTTCGGCTACAAGGACTCTTTTTCCTTGCCCTACATCTACGCCCCGAGTTTCCAACTCGAGAGTTATAAACACAAATCAACAAGCTCCTTTCACCGGCGGAGAAAACCTTACACGTCGCTTATACTTTTACCGACACAAAGCTAGATGTCGAGTTCTTTTACAAGGGTACAACCACTCCCATTCGTCGCTTACACTATTACCGACACAAAGCTAGATGTCGAGTTCTTTACCAAGGGTACAACTACTCCCGTTAGTTCTTTTACTAGGGTACAACAACTCCCAACACACTAAGTATTTTGAGGCCTAAAATACTAACCACTTACTTCTATATACATGACACACATGAAGTATAAACTACCAAAGCTTATACATGACCAAGCTACCAAGACTTGCAACTTTAAAGTTCAAGCTTGCAACTTCTTGAATGAACTTGTGGAGTTCCTTGCTACATAAGAGAATCACACAAGTCAAGGGTTACTGAGTTAGTTGAGAGAATATATGAATATATGTCCTCAAAAGTTAGCCAAAAAACAAGTTATAGCTTGGTATTTATAGCACACCATACTGCATGCTTGGCGGATCAGGCGGAACCCTCAGATGGGTTCCGCCCGTGTACCCCCAGTGTACCGTCGGGTCTGCAGTAGGTTTATGCAATAACTCTTCAAACCAAACAAGGTCTTGTCGCATAAATCCTAGCAACCAAACAATGTCACATCACATTACACTAGTCAAACACCAAACTTGCAAGTTACTACAAAGTTAGTCAAACACACAAATGCATATTGACAAAACTTGCCATAAGTGTGATGTGACAATTCTATTTAAAGAAATAAATATGATATGACAAGACACTTTCTAATTTAAGAAATAAAAACAGTGTTTAGTTTAAAAGGAAATGTGAACCTTAGTTAAACAAGACTTAAACACTTAAAGTGATGATTTACTCTTAGTTAAAGTTCATACTTTGTCATTAACAAAACTTAGCAAAGATCGTAAAATATAAATAAGGTTTTTAGGCGATATTTGTATTAACATATTTAATACATTACCACTGAGTTTAAAGGGGTGTCAATCCTCAAAGGACCTAATGGATCATGCATGAACAGAAATAAACAACATAAACAATCTCAGAGTTCTAAATCTCATCAAATCCAAACAGTCCTTAAAACCTCGCTTGTCAAATGAATTTCAAAGGTTTCAATGAATCTGACTATAAACCTGATTCCTGGCATTATATTATCATATAATAAGATCAATTGAGCTTCAAACTTCAAGAACACAAGCTGAAAACACAAATTTGTCAAATATACACTTAACACTGTGTGATTTCATTTTTTGGCACAAGTGATCCAATGAACAAACTAATAATTTTATACTATGATATCACTAAACAACAACTCAGAAACATAAAAGCACAAAGATTAAAGCAGATAAATAACTTAAATAGTAAAATGCAAAATTTAAGCAAAAAGCTTACAAGGGTGTCCAAAACTGAGAACTGATTAATAGGGGCCACAAATCAATCCTAAAGCTTCCCAAGAAGCTCTAAACCAAAGGGCAATCCAAAATTCACCTGCTCCTTGCTTCTTCTTTCTTGTAAACAAATTTTTGTATTTTCATTGATTTTCTTGATTCTTTTTGTATTTTTGATTTTTAAGACTATAACTGTTTGAAGGTTTCTAAAAGCTTAATGAGCTTTGTCAGGAGCCTATATGAGCTAATTGAGTCCAATAAACAACCATGATCAACAATAATTTAAATGACATGAATATTAAAGGTACGAATTAAGAAGAACATGAAATTTAAGGATAGATTAAAACTGTGAATAATGTTTATTGCACTTGTCAAGGAGTAATAAAACATTGAAAGCAATTAAATGACACTAATTTAAAGAAAGCAGTAAAAATGATTAACTAAGTGACCAAGGCTAATCCAAAGTATCTTTTCCTTCTTCCTTCTTCCTCTTTTATAGTCTCTATGAGTTCTCCACTTGATTCTGAGTAAATCCCACTTTTAATCTTGCCCATTGGTACTCTGAAACTCATCCAAGCCATTGATCTAACTTTTGGCGCCAAAAGTCTCCAAGGTTGCTTGTTGCTGTAATTTTTGCAATTTATGCCCATAGGATAGTTGTAGAGGTGGAGGGGACATCGTAGGAGTAGTAGGTGGTGAGGTAGAGCAATACTGTGGGTAAAAAGGGTGGTATTGGAGTTGCAGTGAGGGAGGTGGAAGAAAGGAGGGAAAGGGTGGTATTGGTTGGGGTTTGACCGGGTTTGACCCTAGTTTAAATATAAGGGGTGTGCGCTGGTGTAGTTTGGGCCTGGAAAGGGATGGGCTTAGGGGGTTTATTTGTTGGGTTTTATTTAATAACTAAGGATCTGCTTGGTTTGTAATAATTTTAAGCCCAAGGACCAATTCTGCCACTTCTGAATTCTTGAAGGGCTTTGTTTGCCAACTTTCCAAACTCACTTCCAAGGACTAAACCTGCCAATTAACAATAACACAAGGATCAAAGTTGATAATTTAGCATTTTATAACTTTAAGGACCATTTGTGTCAAATTTAGATTTTTGAGGGGTTGAAATTGTAAATTCCCAAAAGTTTATCAAAAAGGTCCAAATTGTAAATTATGAATAGTACAAGGGTATTAAATGTTAAATTCCACTTTTTAAATACCCAGGGACTGATTTTGCCAATTTTGAAACTTGAGGGGTAAAAGTTGCCAATTTGTGAAAACTTTTATCTAGGGACTAATAGTGAACAAGTTTTATTTCCCAAGGACTAAAGTTAACTTTTCTTCCATTTTAAACCTTCAGAGACTAGTTTTGCCAATTTGTGTAACTTCAGGGGACTGAAAATGACAATTGTGTGAACTTTGTTTGTTTTTCATTTGTTTTCAATCTTTTTGTACCTGAATTACATAAAAACACGTTTCAATGATATTTATAGCATTTATATGGTCATTTGTGTGTTTTTGGTCATTTTATGTGTTTAAACAGTATAAAATATATGTGTATTTAGACACATATCACTTATCTACAAATGACTTGTATAAGTCAACATGGTAATTTGAAGTGCTTGAAGAAAATCCATTAAAGACTAAAAGGTACGCTTTTCTTTTATGTCCATCGCTTTAATTTGCATGCTTAGATAAATGATTAATTAGATTAATGCTTATGTTAGCCTTGCTATTTTATAAAGATAATGTCACACAAGTGAAATGGACTAGATATGTAGCTAGTAGTAACTTCAGGGACTATTAGTGATCATTAGGCAAACTTAGTGTATGTTGAGCCTATAAATACCCCTCATGACTCTCCATGAGGGGTGTGGGAAATCATTGTAGCTTTCAATTTGTTCTAATCTAATAAACTTTGTGTTTTCTCCACCCTCTCTCTACTCATTCTCTCTCTAGAACCAAACATGGAATTCATCTTCTTTGATCAACCAAGACCTCCCGAACCACATAAATCATACATATTTTTAATCCTACAATTGGCATCAGAGCCACGGTGTTTGCTTTCTTGATTTTTGTGGTTCGAATATTGTTTTGAAGCTGTTTTTGTACCCACGTTTTTCGGACCTGGAAATTTTTTTTTCCTTGTCTTTATTGATATAGCAGTTTCATACAATCTTTCTTGTATCCAAATGGTCAAAAAGCTCAACTTTTTATAACAAGTTACAAAGTTACTATTTTTTTGTGTCTTTGTGTCCAAATAACAGGCTTTTTGTGAACTGTTGTATCTTTATGACTTTTTGTATCATGTACCGTGAAATACAGTGGTCAAAATGGTCGGAAACACATCAGAAAATTCATCGGAAACTGGAAAATGGGTCACCGGAATCTAATCGGAATTTCTTGTATAAGAAATCTTGATATGTACCTGTTTTCGAGAACGTGAATAGTTTTCGAGAACACAATACCCTAGTTATCGAAATCATGTTCTTGATTGGCTCCAAACAGTCAACCTAAATTGACCACGGGATGGTCAACCAGGTCAAACAGCCTAGAGTCAATGCTCCGCGGAAGTATAGTGTTTCCCCGGGTCGTTATGTCCCGACGAGGTGTGGATGGTTATAAAACGGTTTCGTGATCGGGTGAATTTGGATGAAAAGGGGTTTGTGAATGATTTGAGCTAAGGAATCTACAATGAAATAGCTTAAACAAGCTATATAAATAAGACAGGAAAGTGGGAAAAACCAGAAACGTTTAAAACTTAAAACGCGTACGTTTACGTTTAAATAAACGCGAACGTACGAAATAAAAAGTAAAAACGGAAATCTGAAAACACCCAGGGGGTGAAAATGACTTTTTTACAAACTAAAAGATAAAAGAAAATTTTTAGAAAAAGAAAATAAATTTTAACCCTAATTAATTATTTAATATTAATTAAATACTAATTATTACTAATTATTAATATTTAAAATAACTTAAATATAATACAATATTAATTAAATACAAAAAATATGAAAATAAAATTCCTATAATTATAAAATGACTAAAAATAACTTTTAAAATTAAAAATAAGTATTTTTGTCTTTTTGTGGTTTTTATATTAATTAATTACTAATTAATTATTAATAACCTAATTAAAATATTTTAAATTAAGAAAAATAGAAAATGAACAGTAAAAATTCTAATAAAAATTCTAAAATTATTTTATAACATATAAAAACTTTAAAAAATATAAAAACTAGGTTTTACTCAATAAAAACTAAATATGCTATTTAAAACTAATTATTAATTAATTATTAATAAAACTAAGATTAATTCTAATAAATACTAAATGATAAAATAAAAATCTAAAAAAATTACTATAAATACTTTAATATAAGAGGAATTTAAGAAAAATATAAAATAGCTAAGTACTTAATAAAAATCTAGAAATGAAAAATAAAATTTAAATAGAAACTATCACTTAAAATTACTTTGTTTTTTCTGGATTTTTATTTTAAAAAACTAATTTACAATTAAAAACATGAACTTTTTATAAAAACAACTTTAATGGAAATCAAAAATAAGCACTTGAAGTGCTTATTGGGTCAACAGTTGACTTTTGTTGACCAAGATGGAGATAAAGCTCAAATCAGCTTAGGTGGGACCCACAATGGGTAAAACTGATCCAAATAAGTTGTTAGGAGATGTATAAGCTGGAAAAGGAACTTGGAGTTCACAAAATAAGCAAATAATCCACAAGATAAGCACTTTGCAAACTCATGGCTGCACAGAATTGGGACAGAAAAGAGGGTCTGATTTAGGTGGGTCCCAGAGGGTCTCAGGTCAAACCAATAGTCAAACCATGCACCCTACCAGGAGGGGGGTTGAAAGGAACAAGTTTTGAGGACAGAGGACCACTGAAGTGATCAGAAACCACCACCAAACTGGTGGTGGTGGCTGATGTAACTGCTGCAGCAGGGGGTTCACCTCCCTTGCAGCCTACTTTGGCTCAATGTGGGGCCCATGGGAAAAATCATAAAAATGTAATGGATGTGGGAACTTAGAGTAGAGATGGTAGACAATGATTCCTAAAGAGCATAAGGTCCAAATCCTAACACTAAATTCTACAAAAATCCTTGAGTTTTTGGAAAAATCTAAAAAACATGCAAGTTGACTTTTTCATAAGAACTCATGGTTTGACTTTGGTGAAGTTCTAATGATCTAAACTAACCTAATATGTTATACTAAGCTGTTATGAGGCCAAATTAATGAAGAACAACAAATTTTAAAATGAAATGATGGGATTTGGGAGCTTCACTGCCCAACAGTTAACAGTTATAGGATTTTGGATGGAATTTTGACTTTTGCCACTAGGAACCTGAATTTTATGGTGTTTATGACCTAAAGTAACCTAATTAAACATGCATGAACCAAGAGCAATAACAATAACAGTCTAGAACACCTGGAACACAGTTGTTCCAAACACTCCCTTAGATAAACTAGTATGAGATTTTAACTACAAATGAAGGTTCTTATCTATACTACTGATGCAACTTTGTAAATTAAGCTAAATGAGACATATAAAAGCTAACACCACCAGCAAATAAGCACTACAATAAGTAGTACACAATTAAGCAGTATGGCCAAAGTGAAGCAGTTAACTAGTGCAATAGCATAAATGAGTCCCAAATTCTACCAAAGGGTATGTAAACTAAATTAAGCATACCAAGTGTGAAACTTACACAGAATAAACCTAAAAAAAACAAGCTATAAGCAATGCTACAGTAATATATGCTAAAAATAGGAAATAGCTTACACAAGTGATTCAGAGCTCAATCAAGGTAACAAAGGTCTCATTCACATCCCTATGATCACCATAGAGCTCTAAACCATACTTCTACAGGGTCTCTTTCTTCTTTTTCTTGGATTTTCTTATCTTGATCATTCAAGCTAAATTTTTTATGAATTTTGAGAATTTGAATCAAAACTTATTGAACCACTGAAATGAGTTTAGAAATCCAAAACAACAACTATAACTACCATAACCAAGAGCATGAGAATTTGAGAAAAAAAATATTGCAATAACTGAAATGATACTGAAATTAGAAATTGATTGTGAAAATAAGGTTTACATACACTGAGAATGAAAATCACAACTAATTTGGACTAGAAAATACAACTAAAAATTAAACTAATCTACATACGACACTAGACTATACTAAACTAACTACTACTTTCCATCTCTGGCATCTTTTTTCACTTTATAGAATCCTGGCATCAACTTCTTTCTTTCCCACTCACTTTTGGCAGTTGGATTAGCTTCAAACAGTCCCCACCGTTCAAATGAGTTTTTGGCGCGAAATGGTTAAAGGGCAGTTGTATTGGAGTTGGTGTGGTATTAAATGAAGAGGGGGGTGGGTTGGTTGGGTTGGTGAGTGTTTTGAGGAATTGGAGAGGAGGGGGGAGACAAAGCAAGCTGGAATTAGGGGTGATAATGGAGGTTAGGGACGATGGGTTAGGGGTGAAGGGGTATATTAAACGGGGTGTAAGGGTTTTTGTCATTGGGCCGGGTAAACAAAATGGGTGAGTGGGCTGGGGTGTTGCTGGATCATATTTGTGAGTTGGATTTGGTAGTGGTTTTGGGTGGGCTCACTAAATAATAAAGGGTCCGTTTGATTAAATAACAAAACACCACAAGGACCATTATTGTAATTTAGCAAACCGTAGGGACTGATTTTGTAATTTTCCAAGAGTAATACCAAGGACCAAATTGCCAATCACCAATATTTCAAAAACCATTTTTTTTTCATTTTTCAAAGTTTCCCGGGGACCAAATTTGTAAAATTCCAAACTACGGGGACCAAACATGTAAATTTCTCAAACTTTCATCCCAAGTCTAAAATTCATATTTGTGATTTCCCCAAGGACCAAAAGTGATTTTTCTTTCAAAATTATCCCACCAGGGATCAAATCTGCCAAAATCTGAAAGTCCAGGGACCAAACTGTAAATTTCCAAAACTTTTGAGATTTTTCATTAAAGGACTAAATATGACAACTTATGATTGTAAAAGGACCTTTGGTGATAATTTTCCATATTTTGAATATCCAGGGACTAGTTTTATGATTTTATGAAAGTTGGGGGACTGAAATTGCCAATTTTGAAAACTTTGTGCGTTTTTCATCTGTTTTTGCTCATTTTGCATCTAAAACATATAAAACACAATTTTGAAATATTTTTAGTATTTTGATGCATTTCTGAGTGTTTTTGTATGTTTTGCAGTTCAGATTAGACCAAAAATGATGAGTGTTTGAGCACTCATCAGTTCTCGATAAAGTGTATGTTCTCGATAATGTCATGTTTTCAAAAACCCTATTCTTGATAACTATGTATTCTCGATAAATGCCAAGTTTCGAAATTTTTTTAAAAAGTTTCGCAAACACAATTGTCCAAGTTTCGAAAACAGAAAATAAGATGAGATGAAGCAGAAGAAGACCACCTGACCACAACAAAATACCAACAACTCATGACCTCAGTTAACCATCATCAGTCCACTAGCTTTGTGTCCAAAATCAGAATATTGAAATGAAAAAAAAGAATGGTACAAGAAGCTGTAACATCGAAACCCAACAATCAACTAACACCAACTCATTCTAATCTAATCCCAACAAATCAAGAACAAATCTCAGACCTGATTCAACTTTTTATCCAATTTGTAAAAGAGTTTTTGAGTTGATCAATTATCATCACTGATCCGTGTTGAAGCCTTAGCTTCATTATATATCCGATACAAAAGAAAAGAAAGATAACAATTATGTTATTTTCTTTTCTTGGTTCGTTCAAAACACAAAATAATGAAACCTACCCGAGACCCCCTCCAAAGGATCTTGAAGATGAAGCCGTTGATCTGTTGCTCATAGTACTCTTGAAAGAAAATCAATTTTGATCAAGTCGAAGTGGTGCTAAGATTTTCTTAAAGGGTTATCATATTGTTGTTTGTGTTTATTTGTTCGGATATAACCGGTGTTGATGAAGACGGATCTGATGATGATGAGATTTGGATTGGTTAGATGTTTTTGGTGGCTTAGAGGTGTATAAGAATAAAAAGGGGCGGATACAAAATGAAATGAAATGTTAGGGTAAAAGTTTTTTCTTATACTGTATATTAGGATGTCGTGTTGGACGGGCTTACATTGGATCAGACTTTTGAATTGGGCTTCAGTAGTTATCACTTATTGGATTGGGATTTGTTATCTTCTTCATTGGGCTAGAAACGAGAATATTGGGCTGATTCAAAATATGGTCTGAGATTGCATTAGGTTTTGGATCCAAAATTATATTAAAAGTGATTGGCTGACATGAATATTATCAAATGTATTATTATACATTGTGTTCAATTTTGATATAATATTTTGCATAAAGAGTGGTATTTTGGTATTATAATTTTCACGGGGATACATAATTATTCACGGCTAGAATTAATATTTGATGGAAAATGACTACGGGGTTTTCGTACGGTATTATTGATTTGACTTTGAAGTGGCATCTCAACAAGTGTACTTATTTATCTCAAAGTCTAGGGGTGGTTGGATGCACGACTTTTGAAGATAACTTGTCTGCGAAATTAAAAAAATTCAGTCTTGACTATCTAGTTATTACTGATGTAAGGAGTTACGTTGTAGTATTCAGTGTCACACGAAGTAGTGGATAGTTCAAGTGGCGGATATTTCGTGCAACCTCATACTTAAAGGAGTTACATTGTAGTGCTCAGTATAGGTATTAAGTCACATCTATCGTACAAGCATTAACTCACAAGATGGGATGATTACTTCTTTTTCAAGCTGGTCATATCGGGCAGTCTCCAAATGTTGTCATTACTAGTAGCCGGTGAATTACAAGGAGGTTCGATTACAGGTTGATTTGAGAGAATAGTATTGAGAGTATACTTTTACGGCATATACTCACAAAATATGCTTTCATGGTCTATCTGTATTGCATTAGAAGTGTAAAGTATGGGTAATTATGGCATGTACACAAAATAGTATTATGATTTCGATAAATCGCAACCATCAGGAGGGAGAAGTACATGGCAAAAGAAGTAGTGTTTCATCTCTAGTACGTTGGTTGTTCGAGGGAATTGTGCTTACACTGGAACCGAAGAAGTACTAATGATGTGTACATCGGAGCGTATTACCAACCTTCTATGCAATGTTATGTGAGTTATATTGTCAAGATGCTCCCAGAACGACAACCATGTGCCTACACTTTTGAATCTACTTTATCCACTGCGTGATGAAAAGAGAGTTGTCGGTTTAGGAGGGAGCAGGAAAAAGAAAGAAAAGTCTCACTAGTTAGGAGGGAGTAATAACCTAACTAGACCATTACAGTTGAAGTTCAGAGCTACAAATACCTTTGCCGTTAGTGTCAAAAATCATACGCCGAGATCGTCGGAAAAGAGAACTTCAAGTCTGCCTCAGTATCTAGACTACAGAGACTCTGCACTTCAACAACGTCAACATAGTTTACTATTGTTGTAATTTTACATTGTTCATATATTTACAAGTCTCATTGTAACCATTCACGTGTGACGATATCTTGGAGGGAGATTGTTAGCCTTGCTATTTTATAAAGATAACGTCACACAAGTGAAATGGACTAGATATGTAGCTAGTAGTAACTTCAGGGACTATTAGTGATCATTAGGCAAACTTAGTATATGTTGAGCCTATAAATACCCCTCATGACTCTCCATGAGGGGTGTGGGAAATCATTGTAGCTTTCAATTTGTTCTAATCTAATAAACTTTGTGTTTTCTCCACCCTCTCTCTACTCTTTCTCTCTCTAGAACCAAACATAGAATACATCTTCTTTGATTAACCAAGACCTCCCGAACCACATAAATCATACATATTTTCGATCCTACAGGAAACAACACCTTCGACCATCAGATGGCCGGTCCCCTTAATAATTGAGGGGGCTGCCTTATGATTTAAGGGGGCCGCCCATCTGGTGATTCCCAGATTTCCAGAAAAGGGTTTTTGGTAGTGAATTGCAGATGGGTTGTGTTTTTGGTTTCAAACAATTCCAACTCTTTGAGGCAATTAAGCATATACTAATTATGTAGGCAAATATGTAGCTAAAGTATGTTAACCAAAGAGATTAAGTAAACAAGCAATTTCATCTCGCATGCAAACATACTCATCAAGCAAGTAAAATATAAGTGATAGGAAACAATAAGCAATCATCAAGTATTTCATAACTACATAACTAGGAGGATTAATCCTAATGTGTATCAATGTGCAATAAGTGGGTAGTTAGGATAGCATGGATTTCTAGACTTGTTACAAACAAAGTCTTAATAGATAAACCATGGTCCTCTTTATTTGATTTAGTTCACTTATAAGTGTCATTTATATAAATATAGATGACAAATATGAGATCACCATGCATGATTTAAAGAGACGTTTTTAGCATTATTCAACAATGTTTGAAAGTAGGTTTTTATGTAGATGTGAGAGTTATTTGAATAAAATAGAGTGGGTTTTACTTCAAAATGTATTAATGAAAGGTAAAGAAAATTTTCACAATCTTTGGTTTTGATCAAAACAAAATTATGGATATTGATAGTGAAAACATGTTATTGAAAAGTGGGATAGTCATTTGACAAACTATTTTCCCAAATGTGAGGTTTTTGCATATTTTTAGAGATATTAGATTTTTGACAACAAATATCATTAATCATAGATTTTAAAAGATGTTTATTAAAGATCTCATGCTCAAGAGGATTGGTTAAGCCTATTGGCATAAGCTATCATTTTCTACATAACCTATGATCTTAAGTGAGTGATGACGTAATTCTACATGTTTGATGTGAGGGTGTTGAATGGGGTATATCCTAACATCTATAGATCCTTTGTTATTGCACACTTATCTAACTTAATGCCATAGTCTACGAGAGCTTGTTTCATCCATATTTTTCTTACTCAAGGGATCTAATCCTACTTCTATATTCACGATTAATCCACTTAACTCATTTCACTTCATCACCATGAGTTTGCTATTAGTGGATATAGAAGATTTCCATTTTCTATTTTGTTCGATAATGAACAATTTAATTTTATTCCTAGGAAAGTCAACTAATGATATTTCTAGGTTATAAGAATATAAGCTATTATGGACGTATATATGTATAAGAGTTACAAACAATACATATGTATACCTAAGCTGTAGGACCTGAAATATCACAACTTTATCACACCAATATAGAAGCAAAGATGAAGAAGAGATGAAAGATGGTGACTTGATGTATAAATGTATATCGTGTATATTAGAGAGAGAGAGAGATGGAAATGAGAGCTTTTATTCAAAGAGAAACACACACAAATACACACACAAGCACACACCTCAAATGAGCCTTTGAGGTGTCTATATAGTTGGTTACATGAAATGCCCTAAGGTTTTCTACGGGCTTGGGCTTGGACTTGGTTACATGATTAGATAACAAGGCTTATATAACATAGCACATAACGTATTAGCTTTCCAAGTCCAAAGCCCAATGACTAAACTATTACTAATCTTAATAAACGACACAAAGTTATAATATGAGAATGACCATCACTTCTATATATATTTTTTTAATGCTAACAATCTCCCCCTAAGGGGTGGTCATTCGAATGATGCTCCACGTGAGTGGGTCTTCCGTGTTCTTTGTCTTTTACTTTGTGTGTCGTTGTAGAATAGTCTTTACTCTTTGTTCCTTCATGCTTTGTGATCTTTGATAACTGATTTTTCATTGTTCTTTGTTCCTTTGTGATGTGGAGTTATCTGCCTTTCGTCACTTCTGCGTCTATGGTGGTTGTTAGCCATTCCAACATGCTCATACATCTTCAGTCTTTGTGATACATGCATTTGTAGTTCCCGTTCTTTCACACAGATCTTTTTCACTTTACTTCTGAAGATTCTTTCATATTGCGTAGAATATTTCTTTGAACCTTTCTTTGCTTTGATCTTTGTGAGAACTTTCCTTTGACTTCGAGATGCATGTATGAGCATGTGGAATCTGTCGCCATGGAGATGAAGTGTCCCTGCATATAAACAGTTAGCAAAAACACATCCGGTACTTACAGATAAGGATTAGAGATCGTCAACAGCATAGTGTGAAGACTCCTTCTAACTCTTACCAAGGCCGTTCCCATGTCAGATACTCTCGAGAGAGCTTGCAAGACCTACTAAGTAGCTCAATGACTGGGTGAGTCGCTGGGGATCACCCACGACTGTAGACCGTTTGAATCCACCGCGAACACTAAGCGTAATCCATAAGGAATTACCGAAGTGACCTGCTGTCAGGGCTGCTTGATGTTGACCCTGGCAGGAATTTCCATTCAATCATTGAGAATCACAAATGTGAATCCTCTCATAAATGTTCTGGCAGATTGCTAAGATCTGCATAGGACTCTAAAGTTTACATCTGGCGTCCTTAATGATGAACAACCAGTGTAGAAATATCATGTGTTCCTATGAGATCTTTTGATGAATCTCGAGGCTCTAGACTCTATAAGTGCACATTTGGTTTCCTATGTGGAGATTAGGGAGAGGTCTCCTGCTTCAATATCAACCATCTCTAAGAGACAGGTCGATAGATTACGTCGGTTCCTCGTGAGAATGAAACAAGCTCTTTTAAGAGAACTTGAGTGGTTAAGAAGGTTTAGTGCAGTGCGTCACTGGGTCCATGACGTCTTTGTCTTCAATACTGGTGTCACCTTAGTAACAACCAGTAGCATATGAGTTAAACCCGGTGTCTGCCCTAAGGTTGAACATTTTGAGGGCTATTTCTTTTCACCCTTTTTCATAACTTTTCTTTTTAATTCTTCAACCCCTTCTTTCACCTTTCACATTTTCTCCTTTTTTCAATCTTACCTAAGGACTTGTAATACTAATCTATTGGATTTGTGCTTGGGTAGATCCCTCCGGCTCTGGCGGATCATAGGACGGTTTTTCCTAACCTTAGTCACCTTATAACTCCATGACTATCCTATCATTGCCATAAAACCATTCATTTGAAAATCTCTCAAAGTGTTTATGATCATAAAACACATTGTTGACACTTCGAGAGTTTTGCATTTCGTTTGAAGGACTCCCCCTTCACATGTGCTCATGAATATTTAAGAAATTTGCACATGTGGGAGGAGTAAGCACCTTTTTGAATTGATCCACTTTCAGTGAACATGACCGATTTGAGACACGCTTACATCACTAGTTAGAGTAGCTTGAAATTATTACCCGTCCTGGTCAAGTCCAAAGGAAGTTTCTCGATACGGTACATTCTACTCAGACAAGTCCTATTCGAGACACGCTTACATCACTAGTTGGACTAGCTTGAAATTATTACCCGTCCAGGACAAGTCTTTTCGATTAATGACATTTTAAGCTTCGTCAATTCATTGGTTATATCTGAGTCGCGCTCTTTTGAGATTCAATCACAATCTTTACACATTTTTTAACACATTTTAATCACGTCTTCTCCCCCTCAAAAATAGCATATCGTGATATTTTTGATATCAACTGATTAAGAAAAAAGCTTTTGGAGAGATAAACGGATTTGTTTTAGCATGAAATCGGAACATTTTAGTTGTTTATACTCCCCCTTAATGATATCTCATTTAAAATCAATTTAAGGGTTTTGAGGGAGTTATCTTGAGCACTCATTTTGAGATATTTTGAGAAATCTTTTGAACAATCTTGAAACAGTGCTCAAGAATTCTATTTTGAAAACGAGTTTTTGCTTGAAATCTTTTTCATTTGTTTAGACTTGAACTTTTTGAAAAAGATTTCGTCATTGAACGTACGAGTCCTTGATTTGAAAATAATCAGAAGTCATTGTTCGGGTCCGGGTTTCGTACTGATGTATACGAAAGCCATAGTGAAGAAAATTTTGAGAAACGACATGTTTTAGAAAAACATTTAAAGAACTCCCGCTCAAGCATCTGTACATGTCCGTATCATTGTTGAATGACATTTCTAGAAACGTACAGAATATTGATTTATACGAGAGACATGTCGTGAGAAGAATATTTTTGGATTTTTTTGATTATATACTGTTTTTGTATTTTTTGAAAATTTTATATTTTTGTATTTTGTTTTTGTTGGTTTTTCAAATTTTGTATTTTCTTTTTCAAAAAAAATTTACAGCGAAGTGATTTTGAAAACTTTTTCAAGAAGATTCGAGAAGACGTTCTAGCTCCTCAGGAGTTAGGCTTCGCATGCCAATTCGTCGAACTAAATAGTCAAACCTTTCTTTTGGAAGGGCTTTAGTAAATAGATCGGCGAGTTGATAATTAGTCTTAACGAAAAATAATTCAACAGTACCCTCTTCCACGTGTTCTTTGATGAAATGGTAGCGGACTTTGATATGCTTCGTCTTAGAGTGATGTACGGGATTGCACGAGATGGCTATGGCACTTTTTGAGTCACAATACATAGGTATTCTGTCAAAAGTACAGCCATAATCTGTGAGTTGTGTCCGCATCCAAAGAACTTGGGCACAACACGCAGATAAAGACACATACTCGGCTTCGGCGGTTGATAGCGCAGTACAATCCTGTTTCTTTCACGACCAGCTTACTAGCTTTTCACCCAAAAATTGTGCTCCACCTGATGTACTCTTTGCTGTGACTTGATCACCAGCATGGTCTGCATCTGAAAATGCTGTTAGATTAAACCCCGAATCCTTCAGATACCAAAGTCCCATGTTAATGGTGCTTCGTAGGTACCGAAAGATCCGTTTAACCTCTTTGAGGTGAAGTTCGGTAGGCTTTGCCTGAAACCGTGCTAATAAACATACAGCAAATTGAATATCGGGTCGGCTAGCAGTTAGGTACATGAGAGAACCGATCATGCTTCGATATTTCTTCGGATCGATAGGTTTTCCACACAAATCAGCACCTATTTTTGGTGAAGTGACCATTGGTGTACCAACAGAATCACAATTTTCCATTCCATGTTTTTTCAAAATCTCTATCGTATATTTAGCTTGATTGATAAAAATACCACGAGGCGATTCATGGATTTGTAAACCAAGAAAGAATTTTAGTTCCCCCATCATGGACATTTCAAATTTACTTTTCATGAGATTTTCAAAATGTTTTGAATGGTTAGGATTGGTTGATCCAAAAATAATGTCGTCCACGTAAATTTGAACGATCAAAATGTCATCTTTGAACTTTTTGATAAACAAGGTGTCATCAACCGTTCCTTTTGTGAAATTGTTTTTGAGCAAGAAAGATGATAGTTCATCATACCACGCTCTTGGAGCTTGTTTTAAACCATAAATTGCTTTCTTAAGCTTGTAGACGTAGTCTGGATGATCTTTGTCGATGAATCCCTCTGGCTGACTCACATACACTTCTTCTTTCAGAGTTCCATTTAAGAAAGCAGTCTTAATATCCATCTGATAGACTGTGATGTTTTTGTGAGCGGCATAGGCTAAGAAAATCCGGACTGCTTCAAGTCTAGCTACAGGCGCGAATGATTCTTCGAAATCTATCCCTTCTTCTTGTGGATAACCTTTAGCCACGAGACGAGCTTTGTTGCGAATAACAGTCATTTCCTCATCCAGTTTGTTCTTCCACAACCACTTGAGATCAAGAACTCGTTTATCAAGTGGTCGTTCAACAAGTTCCCAACTATCATGTAACAGGTATTGAAGAAATTCCTCCTGCATCGCTTCAATCCAAGGGTTTTCTGCCATTGCTTCCCGAATGTTCTTTGGTTCTTTAAGGTTAATTGAGCAAACGTAAATGCACAATTCGAGATCGGTGGCAAGTTGTGTCCTTGTCTGAATTGGCTTTGAAGGTTCACCAATAATATGTTCTATTGGATGGTCTTTTGTCCATTGAAACGTAGAAGGGTACCTTGGGAGTAACGAATGTGTGTTAGATGGTTCTTGTAACCTTGAAGAAGATTCAGCAGAGTCTGTTGCAAACGGGTTTTCAAATACTTCTTCTTCTTCTTCTAACGTAACATCGTTTGAATTATTTGTTGGTTCTTCTTGAAAATTTGTGTTTTGGTTTTGCTCATCAACACTTGGTAGTTCAGTTTCAAGTACTGGAGTTGCTTGAGTAGATGTAGATGATGTTGATGTAGTTGGTGCTTCTGCTTCGATTATGGTAGATGCATCCTGTGGTGGTGGTGGTGGTTGATGGTTTAGAGCGGGTGCAGCGGAATGTTGTGGAGATGCATTTGTCGAAGTTCCACCATAATATTCATCAAACATTAACTCTAAGAAATTTTCCAGTTCTTGTTCTGAAGGTTTATCCGTGTTTGTTGACTGAGCTCCTTGAGATACGAGTCCTGAACTGATGTGTCCAGAAGTCTGCATGTTTGGTGCGGGTCCTAATCCATTTTGATTAGAAGCCATCGGATTAAGCGCGGGTTCTAGAGCGTATCTCTCAGAAGCCATTTGTGAAATCTTGTCAAACTTCACATTCATCGTCTCCATTATCCTTTTTGTTCATCTATTATACACCCTGAATGCCTTCGAGTTTTCTGAATATCCAATGAAGATTCCAATATCACCCTTAGCTTTTAACTTCCCTAGATCTTCTCTGTCATTCGTCGTATAGCACAAAGCGCCAAACACGTGAAGGTAAGAGATGTCAGGTTTACGGTTGTTCACTAGCTCATATGGGGTTTTATTGAATCTTGGATGGACTAGGGATCGGTTTTGAGTAAAACAAGCAGTGGCTACAGCATCAGCCCATAAGAATAGTGGTGTACTAGAAAAAATCAGCATTGTGCGAGCAGCTTCCACAAGAGTTCAGTTTCGTCTTTCAACTACCCCATTCTGTTGTTGAGTTCTAACAACTGATGTTTGGTGTGTGATTCCAACATCTTCAAGGTAAGTTCTTAACTCCTGGTTTGTAAATTCTGTGCCATTGTCTGTTCTTATAATCCTTACTGGAGCTTGAAGTAGAACTTGAATACGCTTCAGAAAGGTGTTGATGATGCCTGGTGCTTCGCCTTTTGATCTCAAAAACTTTACCTAAGTATATCTTGAATAATCATCAACAATAACAAGAATATACATCTTCCCATTAATGCTTTCAACTCTCATTGGGCCACATAAGTCTATGTGCAACATATGTAACCTTGCTTCCGAACTAGGTACGGTTTTGGGTTTATATGATGCTCTTTTACTTTTTCCTTGTTCGCATGATGGACATAGGTGTTCCTTGGTGTATTTGAACTTAGGAAGTCCGATGACGATGTTGTCTTTGGCTAACTTGTTGATGGAGTCGAAATTGAGATGGGATAAACGTCTATGCCACAGCCAGGACTTAGTTTTGGTTGCCCTTGTCATAAGACAAATTGGTGATGTAGAAGCCATTTGGTTGATGTCGATAGCATACAAGTTTGTACTACGATTACCAGTTAAGAGATCATCACCAACCAAATTTCTAATAAAAACCGTGTTTCTTCTGAATGCAACTTCTAAATCTGCATCACAAAACTGCCCAACTGAAAACAAGTTGTGTCCTAACCCTTCGACGTAGTAAACTCGAGTGATTAAAAAAATTCCAAATTGAAGATCTCCATAACCCTGAATAGCTGCTACATGATCATTTCCAAAGCGTATAGTTCCCATGAATTTCCAGACGAAATTGATCAGCAGCTTTAAATTCCCGGTCATGTGCTTGGAGCAACCCGAGTCGATGATCCAAAGACGTATTTCGATAACCTGCCAAGAACAGAAGAGTTTGTATTTGGAAACCGTTTTGAATTTGGTTCCATGGGGTTAGGAGTAAAAGCAGAATCACACTCATAGACAGTTGCTACTTGTTTAGCTTGAGCTATTTCTAATTTGCCGTTCTGAAGAGTGAACTCTCTACCCGTCGGAATCACATACAAAACTTAAGATAGTTCCTAGGCATTCAACTAATAGTGGTAGTCCTAAATCGTGCAACTAATCTTTCTATAGATCTGGATCTAGCACTAGGTCTTTTTGGAACATTCTTCTGTTCTAGCGTAACATACACATTCTTAGAAACACATTCATCATGAACATCATTAATTAAACATTTCTTGCATATTAAACAAATAGAGTCATTACATGCCTTAGAAACAGTACGCTCGACATTACATTTAGATGAAACATGTCTCTTATTACAAAGCGATAAATTCCTAGGGTGTTCTTCTACATCTTCAACTTTATTCTTGCTACTACTCTTAGAAACAGGCGAGACTCTATTGTTCCTTGTATTGCTCTTAGGCTTTAGTCTGCTGCTCCTAGGTTCTTTTGAATTAGCCTTTATGCACTTATCATTTGTCTTAGATGTTGAGGCAGACGCACTAGTGGGACTAATCCTAAAAAGGCCATGTGCTAACACTTTAGGAGTTTCGACAACCGCTTTTCCTTTATCAACAATCTTATCATTTTCACTTATCTTGGGCAAGGGTGTTGGAGTGACTGGTTTTGTCAAATCCTTTTTCACATCGACTTTTGGAGCAAACCTTGAAATTGACATTTTTGGTTTTTGAACCGTGTTAGAAACATTTGGTTTCTCCGAAGTCAATGGTTTTGCAAACTTAGTTTCCTCACCCTTTCCTTTTTGACTTTCAAGCTGAGCCCTCAAAAGATCATTTTGCTATTTCATGTTCTTTAAGTCACGCTCATACGACAATTTTTCATACTTGCATTCTTCCTTTTTTCGATCAAGTTGTTTAAAATATGAGACATTTTCTTTTTCAAGCTTTATAAGAGCATTTTCATATTTAGAAACAATGTCGGAGGTCTCAGCTCTCAGTCTTTCATCGTCTTGAACAGAATATGTTTGTAAAATGATGGACATAATATCAGTAGTCATAACAGCTTCGAAGAGAGAATCATTTAGCTTTTCCAAAACATTGATTTGCTCAAAAGATTCATTAGCCTTCTTTATCAGGGATTTGTGATCCGTGACGAAGTCAGCTGTTTCTTTCAAAAATGCTTGTTCAAAGTGAATTACACGAGCATGAATGTTATTAATTTGAGGAACAAATTCACTTTCAAGAATCTTTTTAAGCTGTAAATGAACCGTGGAATTCCATTTAATCTCATTAAGTCTCGTTTTAGATTCTAAAGTCGTTTTAAGTTGCCCAACTCTTGTTTTAAGATCATCAAGATATCCTCTGGTAGCACTTGTGTTAAAAGTGTTGTTTGAAGATATCTGTTCCATGTTAGAAAGCGATTTGGAAGTAACTACGTTTTTAGAAAACATTTTCGAGAATGGTCGTTTTATAGAAAACAGAGATGGTTCTTTTTGTGGAACAAAAGTAATTCCCGAAAGTTTATTCAATTTGTTGTAATCAACGGGTTTCAAATAATTTTGTTTCATTTTAATAAAGCTCTCTTCGACATGTTCTATCGTTTGCACAGAATCCCGAACGACGGGAGGATCATGTTTGGTGTAAAAAACACTACCATTATACAAAACATTCTGTTCTTCCTGAGCTTTCTTGAGATTACAAGGATTGTTGTTACCAAGAGCCATTTTGTGTTTCGTATGGTAAATCGGATTAGTTTGGTTTGAAATCATTTTCATTGTTTGACTTGACTGACCCGACTTAACCACTAATTGTTCTAGATGTGCAATCTTGTGTTCTGACTCTATGATTTCTTCCAAAAGTTTATCTTCTTTCATTGCAAAGTTGGTTTAAGCTTGGTATAAGCTGTTTTTTGTTTTGAAAGTTGGTTTGTTAATTCAGAAATTTCTTGTGTTAAAGAGTTAATGGTTTTTGTTGAACTTATTTCAAGATTAGCAAACTTGTTTTTCCATTCCCTATCTTTAACAAGTAACTTCTTATAACCAATTTCAAATTCTGACTCGCGTTCTTTGTGAATTTGAAAACTTTTTGCATTTTCCTTGTATCTCTCAAGCTCAGTGGTCAATTTCTCATTCGCGGCCTTAACATCGCGATTGAACTTTTTCACTTTCTCGATTTCAATACCACAAATATTTAATAATGATTCAAATAAAGCACGTGTTTCCTCATCATTCTCAGCGTGCTGTGAAACGAAGCCTCCATTATGATTCACATCTGGAGTTGCTGAAGAAGTATTGATACTACTTGGCGTGTCCAGGTATGTATCAGAAGTGGGTGCTAGCTTCTCAGAATGTTCTTTCTCATGAGGAGACATATCAAATATATCATTATTGTGACATGTGTTGAAGTTTGATTTCTCAGATAGTGCATTGGTGTCATAAACAGGAAGTGTGTCAGAATCCGTGTCATACTTAGCTTCCTGAAGATTCGCCATGAATATGCAGTTCGCATCGATATCCTCTCTATCTTCCATGTCATCCATGA
This sequence comes from Artemisia argyi, assembly GCA_030686995.1. Lineage (NCBI taxonomy): Eukaryota > Viridiplantae > Streptophyta > Magnoliopsida > Asterales > Asteraceae > Artemisia > Artemisia argyi. Next base: position 122,440,226 of record CM060703.1, read on the forward strand.
GAGCCATAAAATCATTCTCCTCTGCATTCAACTGAAACCCTGCCTTTGCCTTTTGTGCCAACAGCACTGCTTTCTGCAAGTACTCTAGATCTTTCTTGTTCGGCTTAGTAGGACAGTTCCTTGCCATATGACCGACACCCTGGCAGTTGAAACACTTTACCGGATTACCTTGATTCACATTTCCATTATTCCCAACAACTAGAGCTGCAATATTCCTATTCTGATTACCCATTGCCTGATTACCAACATTCTGACCCCTCTGATTTCCAACAACCTGACCCATCTGATTCCCTGCATACTGACTTGCATTCGGATTCTGCATATTCTGATTAACCATGTTAAATCCAGTAGCATATCCTTGCTGATTCCCATAAACTCCAACCATTTGGCCTCCGTTGCCCATATTGAAACTTGGCTGAGCGATCTGCCTGTTGCGAGTGTTCGATGAGATCCTTTGGTTGTTGTTTGTTGGGGTTGAATAGCGTCCTTGGAATGCCTTTGACAGAAAAGCAAACGCTTGTGTCAATGCTGCAGTAGTTTCATCATTTTCAGTGAATTATGGTTCTTGGAATTGTGGGTATTGCTGTTGTGGAATAAGATGTTGTTGTTGCTGTGGGTAGAACTATTGTTGGTAGACCGGTGTTGGTTGTTGAATGTAGGATGGTTGCATGAAGTTGTTAGTGGAAGATGAAGATGGTTGTGGTTGTGTGTTCACTGGTATAGGTGTTGGTGTATCAGCCATTAATGCTAGAGGATCATGCTTTTTAGCTAGTAATTCAGCTCTTACTTCATTAGCTTCATCTTGATTTTGCTTCAAGAAGTCATACACCAGATCATAAGTCACTTCATGCAAATTCTTTGTCTGATAAACAATAGTGACATATCTTCCCCATTCTGGTTGTAACTCATTTAGAAAAATGGTGTTGTTAGCAATATTTGTCTGACTGAGGTTGTGTCTTGATAAATCATTCATGATCTTACAGAATCTGTGGTAGTACGTCTCTATGGATTCACCAGGTATTGAAGTAAACTTGCGAAGTTCCTTAAGCAATTGTGTTTCCATTTCCTGTTTCCCGATGTCTGTCCCATACATTAACCTCTTGACTCTTTCCCAGACTGCATGAGCACTTACTTCACTGTCAACAGTAGCATAGATGGTTTCAGGTAAACCAAGAACGAGGAAATGAAATGCCTGATCATCAGCTTCAATCTGTTTTCTGTCTTCCACAGTGTATTCAGTCTCATTCTGTTCTCTGTAGTATGGTTGTACTGGGGGGGGGGGGGGGGGTACCATTTGGATCACCAGGGTCTAGTACTTGTGTTGGTTTGAAGGGTCCATCCACAATGGATTTGATAAGAAGATTTCCATTTGTTTTGCTCTTAAGATAGCGCATCATACGACTAGCCCACTGTGAGTATCCACCCTTTGACAGCATGGGAGGTCAGTTTTCGGCACCGGCTGCATGAATGTCTTGCTGAGTTGCCATTGATGATTTGTAGATGGATAAAGTTGATTCTTGGATCGTTTCAACGAAATAGGAGTTGTGTTTAGAGTGAGTTGATGCAAGTTTTTATGGTGAAAATTTTGACTTAAAACCTTAAAACCTCAATAACTTCTTCTCGGAGCGTTTTTAGGCCTCGAAACTTCGCCTAAATCAATAAATCCATTTAGTGTGTCGTTCTCCTCTGTCTCACAGTGGTTTTGACAGCTGATTCGTCGAAAACGAAGTTACGGTTCAAAAGTTATGGCCTTTTGAAGTTTGGTCGTCAAAAACCTCACTTTTGTCAAAATTCTCGAAACTTTGTTGTGTTCTCGAAACTTTGGATTTGCGAAACTTTGGGATTGAGAAATCCTTGTGATTGCGAAACTTTGAGTGATCTCGAAAAATTTTGATTTTTCGAAAATTTCCGCAGCGTTCTCGAAAATCTTTATTTTTTCGAAAATTTAGTAGTGTTCTCGAAAATTTTGATATTTTCGAAAACTTTGCAAAGTTCTCGAAAATTGTGATTTTTTCAAAAACCCAATTTCACAATGAAATTTCGAAATTATACAATTTCGAAATTTAGCCCGAAAGTCGAAGTAATTTCTTTCTTATACAAGAGAGAAAATACCGAGTATCCAACGGCGAGCACGAAAGGAGCCTTTTCTTGTGTTCTCGAAAACTTGTCAAAATGTAATTTCGAAATTATGGTTGTGATTTCAAAATGTTGGCAGAATTTTGAATAAGCTTAAAGCACACCCAAATGACGTTTGCAATCCAAGATTCTTGTACTTCTAGGCTAAAAAACACCAAAACTAGAAGAAAGTTCCAAACTTGATGATTTTTATAAAACTTTTTCGTGTTCTAGAAAACAAGTACAAAAACGAAATCGAGTTTTTTAAGCTATGAAACTTCAAAAAGATTTAAACTTTCTTGTTAGAGAAGGTTTATAACACTATTTTGTAATAAAAAAAAGTGTTAAAAACCAAGAAAAACAAGAAATGTAAGAATTTTTTGAAAACAAAAACGTGAAGAAAGCTTAAAAAAATGAAACAAGCAAACTCTTAACCCTCCTAAATCATTGTTAGGCAATTGATACCACTTTAAATAGATGGTTACATGAAATGCCCTAAGGTTTTCTATGGGCTTGGGCTTGGACTTGGTTACATGATTAGATAACAAGGCTTATATAACATAGCACATAACATATTAGCTTGCCAAGTCCAAAGCCCAATGACTAAACTATTACTAATCTTAACAAACGACACAAAGTTATAATATGAGAATAACCATCACTTCTTTATATATATTTTTAATGCTAACATTTCCTTTTTCTAATTTTTAGCCCATTTCATCCTACACTTCCCAAAATTCACAAACCTATTTTATCCTAAACCTTCTATCAAAGTTTATACATCCTTAATCCCATCAATCCTACATTATAAACACTCTCATTCCTCTTAATCTCCACTCATCTCATCATGTCCTCTCCCATTAAACCAAAACCACCAAGAAACCCATTTGGAGAAGAAAGCCTAACTTCCATCAAAAGCCCGTCAAACCAAATGATGTTGTCAAACATCCAACATCAAATTCCTCCTATGTCTTCAACATCTCTCCTTCCCACCAACATCACATATCGACAACCTTTACTCACCTATATCGTTCTACTTACACTCAAACCTCATAATCTTTACACACTCAAACCTCATATCCTTCTACCTTACACTCAAACCTCAAAACCTTTACACACACAAGCCTCATATCCTTTACTCACCTCAACCTCAAATTTCATCTCCTTTTGCACCTAATGCACCATCTATAACACCCTTCTACCAAGAAATCCCCAATAACTCCACCTAGTCATCCTTACAAAAAGATTCAACTATATAACCATTCCCTACATTCTAAAAAGTGTGTCATCACCACTACAACTTTACCCATGAAGGTCAAACTATATTTCATGATACACAAACCACATGTTCACTCAAATGAACCCTTTCACAAACCTCATCATAATAACCAAACATCCATCCTTGTTCCCAAAAATACACCTTCATCTCACCCACATAAGCCATATAAAGAGCGTGCTCAATCTCAAAACAACAATCCCAATCTCATTCCTAACACCTCACATTTGTTCACCCTACCAATCCACCATCCAAAACATCCTTCACTCATGAAGCATCCTATTATTCCACAACTTCATTCTCATCCATTCATGAGTACCCAAACTCACAAATATCTCCACCACCAAGAGTATCACCACCACCTCCTACCAACACACATGTTATCCCTATGTTGCATGTCCAATCATCCATCCCTAACAACAACCACACTCCACCATCATCACCTTCCTCCGAACACTTGAAGTTCATTGAAGAACTCAAGGAAGCCCATGAGCTTTGTGCTCTTCTTGCCTTACACCTTGCTCAACGCAACTTGGAACAACTTTCCTTTAGCTCTCCTTCATCACCCCACAACTTGAATCAAGTTGAAAAACATGTCAACAATTGACCTTGTGGCATCTTTCTCCTAAAAACCATTTCCTTCAATGAATACATCACTTTGATTGAATATCTTCTCACTAGATCACATCCAATACCCTCACTTGAACAACATCCAAAACCTCAATCAACCTCTTCCGCTACAAACTCTCCAGCACCAAATTCTCCAACATTCATGCATTCAAACATTTACCTCCATTAATCCAACAACCTTACCCTAACTGAACCATTTTCATTTCAAACACTCCATCATCAACCATCTAAGCATACTATATGCTTATGATTTTTACTTTCAAATATGAATCTGTTGATCCCAGTTGAGCAAACGATCTTTATAGAAGTTGACTTGAATAAACACTTAAGCTATAACCTGGAATATTAAAGCTGAACTTAAGAAGAACAATTATTATAACTATCAACACTTCAATATATTTATTGTACGAGCACTCGACAATGTTAGGGTTTCACAACCTTGAAGTGAAACGAGAACAAAGTAATACGTACCTACTCTAACCCTAGGCACCCCCTTTTATAGGCCAAGGATTCCTATTAGGTTTACAATAACTTTCTACAGAAGATAAGAATATTCTAAATGTATAAAATATACACATGTCTATTCTATAATTATCCACTCATATATACAATTCTATCTCTTCAACAGCAGACTCTTCAGCAGCAGTTTCCCATAGCAGTAGATTGACAACACTAGCAGCAGAATCATTATCCTTAGCAGCAGATTCGTATCAGCAGTAGTTTGACACTTTGTTAAATTCTGAGCAGTAGAATTTCAAAACCCAACAATCCTCCCCTAAACTTAATATTTATTTCTAAATAGTTAAGTTACTTCAAAGCTTGATTAACCACCAGGAGGATGCTTCCAAACACCTTACTCATTCTTTGATGACTGTTAACTAAGAATCTTCTTGTATTTTGGCAACAAGTTGAAAGATTGATCATCAGTATCACAAGCCTTTTGAAGTTTAAGCTGCTTAGCACCATTCACCATCTGATAAATAATCTCAAAGCAAGATGCCAAAGGATAATCTTTTTCAATCAACATATATAAAGTGTGTGATCCAACATCTCAAACATGTATCCCAGAACTTTGAAAGAGCATCCATTTTCTGACTTTGAACCCTCTAATGTCTTTCCATTCTGAATCTTCCATAGAAGGATCAAACATAAGTTTCAAAGCTCTCCAAATGATATAGTCAGCCATAGCTTCCCTATCATTATAAGTCCCCACACCAAACTTTATAGCACCATACTTTTCTTTGAACAACCTCCATAATGTACAAACATCCTCTTTATCAAAGTAATATAACGTTTGTTGAAGTCAAAGAAATCTAGATGTCTTCCCATCAGATCTTTTGACATCATGAAAAATTCCAACAGTGTTACGATAACCTGTGGTCACTTGAATGATTGGATATTTAATTCCTATTTTTTCAGCATCAATCACCTCAGGTTCTTCCCTCTTAGCCACTATAGTTAGAACATGCATTTGTTGTTTTAGATGATCAGGAGGAATATGCTCAAAATCTTCCACATACTCATCATCATCATCATCAGATTCAGAGTTATCTTGCACTGCTATACTCTGCTTTTTCCTAGCAAAAGTTTTCTTCCTTATGCTTTTTCTTTTTGTACCTCTGCTAGAAGTAGTCATTCCCTTTTCAATAGCCTCTGCCACAGTAAGCTCTGCTTTATTTGCTTTCTCAGGTATCAACTTTTTATTCATTTGAGCAAAATGTTCTTGATCTTCTGCATAACCCATAGGATAGAAGGTATCCATTTCCTTTTTGGCCTGTTGATACAAGTTAAACACCTCTTGATCTGACTTGTGTTTTAATTGTACCAATTTCCAACCCTTCATATTCTTAAGGTATCTTTCTTGCTCTCTTCTCTGTTGAAGGAGTTGGTCCCCTGAGAACTTTCCTCTTTCTTCTTGCAGCAGCAGCTTCTTTCTTTTTCCTTGCTATGAATTCTTGCATCCAAGCTTTAACATCAAATTCTGGAACCTCTTGTTCTTCAAGTTTAACCAGCTTGGAGAATTCAATATTAGCATCCATTCTTATCTTCTCAGTAACCCATTCCTCATATCTCTTCAAATCTTCAGCTTCCTTATCATCCCTTTCTTTTTCTTGTTGCAGCAGTTGTTGATCTTCAATATCAATTTGCTCTTGTTCTTTTCTTGAAAAAGTTGCATCATGCTCAATTTGTAACTCTTTAGGCCAATAATGAAAAGGAATCTGGGAGTAATCAATTTTATCATCATCACCAGAATCTAATGCAGGTTCTTTAATAACCTTGCCCTTCTGTTTATCAATAGCAGTAGATGATGAAATTGAACTTAAATGTCTTCTAGAAGCATTAGGTTCTCTGATTACTACTCCTTTTTTAGGTAATCTTGGTAATGGAGATGTTATTATGGATGTTGCTTGTTGTGGTTTTGATTGACTTGGTTGTGTTGTTGGTTGAGATAGTGATTTGGGTAGAACATCTGTTGTCTTATTTCTTAACAACACCATTGCCTCAGCAGCAGCTTTGTCACTAGATCCAGCAGTAGAACCTTGTGCATCAGCAGAATTGTGTTTCTCACTAGCATCAGGATCAGCAGAATCCTAAGCAGTAGAATTTTGTGCAGCAGCAGAGTCACTTGTCTTGTCAGTAGTAGCAGCAGTATCCAAATTGTTAGCCACATAATCACCCAAAGTTTTCAAAGCTTCACCCATCAACCCTGTTGCCTTTACTAATTGCTCAGGCCCCATAGTCTTGAGTTTCTCCACCACATTTTCTTGAACACAAACCAATTCTTCCATTACAGCTTCATTCCCCTGTTTGTCTGTAACCACAAAACCATCCATATCTTGAAGACTTTCCACCTCCATATCATCATTCTTTTGAACCTCCCATAAAACCTTACCAGTATCCATATCTTGAGCATCATCATCTCTCATCAAATTTTCCTCCCATGAACCCATTGCCACCTTCGGCAAATCAACCAAGGTCCATACTTCTTGTAGTTTGAATTGCAGAAGCTCATCTTGCATTGCTTCCACCCAGCTTTGCTCTTGTAAGGCTTTATAAGTATTTTTGGGTTCAATTTGAGATTGAGAATCTCTAGAGTTTCATCTTTAGTAGCTAGAAAGAACACCGAAGTAAACCTACTAAAGTCATCTGTGATAACTAGGCAATATGACTTCTTGTTCATACTATTCACAAAAACAGGCCAAAATAAATCCATGTGAAGTAAATGTAGGGGCATAGTAATTGTGTTCACAGTCTTGGACTTGAATGAAACTCTGTCCTGTTTACCCTTTTACCATGCAACACAAGATTCACAATTTTCAAAGGCATCCCTCTCACAAGATTTCCTTTCACCAACTTGTTCATGGTCTTGAAGTTCAAATGTCCAAGTCTTTTATGCCATAATTTGGACTCATCAATAGCGGCCTTTGCAATTAGGCAAGTCAAAGCTCTTTTGGGAACCATGTTCTTTATATGGTCAATATATATATATATTTACAGTTCTAGGGACTTTCAATAGCACAAATTTATCATCTGGCAACTGAAAATCAGGAGAAAGGATCATACATTCAGTGTCTGTAAAAATAACAAAGTTCTTTTTGTCATATATTTGTGAGACACTAAAGAGATTAAACTTAAGCCCTTTCACAAGAAACACCTTCTCAAAGTCCAAATTCCTTGTTTTAATGTTCCTCTGCCAATAATCTTTCCACCTTTTGGATCATTCCCAAAAGCAACATAACCACCATCGAAAGCCACAAAGTCTTCAAGTTGAGACACATCACCTGTCATGTGTCCAGAGCATCCACTATCAACAATTACAATATCTTTTAGCTCATCCTGTAGATTGCCCTGCACATGAAAATAGATAAATTAGTTTCTCTTGGGGACCCAAGCCATTACTGACTTGGATCTGCCTTGTGCATCAACATAGTCAAATTTCTTTAAGTCTATTGATGCACTGCTGTTTTTGGAAACATTATTTGAAACAGATGATTTAGGTTTCCAAGTCCAGCAAGCTGAGGTCTTAACAGCATAAAAGTGATTTCCTACAACTGTATTTGTTAATACTTTTGGCCCAGAAGTAGAATGTTTTGTACTAGCAGCAGAGTGCTTACTAGCAGCAGAGCCAACAATAGAACCAGTTGTGGTTTTTAAAGCACCATTTGATTTAGCAGCAAAAATAGATCTAGTTGCACCAGATCTTAACAACCCAGCCCTTGGAATCATATTTCTATTAGGATGAGGGTGAGTATTTTTTGAAACATATTTATGATTTACCCCTGAGTATTGATTCCAAACTGGCTTTTGGTGGTATTTACAACTATTAATCAATTGCTCAAAACTACCACACTTATAACAACCTTCTTCTTTAATTGAAACTCATCACCTAACTTTTTTGAAACTAGGTTATTAAAGTTTCTCTGATTACCCCTAGGCTTATTATAGAATCTTTTCATCTGATCTCTAGGAACCTGATTTTATTCTGCCATTTTCCTAGAGATACTCTTATCCAACACAGGTCTCATAAACTTAACCTGTTCAATTTTAGGTTCAACTTTTACAGGAATTTCTTGCTTTGTCACACTTTGTTTTAGTTCAACCTGTTCCTCATCACTATATGAATTCCAGTCTTCAATAATAGGAGCCTCAGGAAATTTTCTAACTTCAACCTTAGGTGTTTCTAAGACACTAGAACTAGGTTCACCTACAGGTTTTTCCATATCTAACTCACTTATAAAAGACAGTTCTTTTCCTGGTGGAGCATAGGCACTCTTAACTGGAGGAGCAACTTCATTGTAGCCTATTCCACTTCCTTTTCTCATCAAAGTACTCTCAGTTGATTTATTAACCAAATCAGAAGCAAATTGTTGTTTATTTACTCTTACTATATGTTTATCTTTATCAGCAAGAGCTGCATCCCTATCTTTTTCTACTTCTTCGAACTTATTCTAGAGAAATTCAATCTCACTGTTTTTCTTATAGATCTCAACATCCTGTTGGTTAATTCTATCTACATATTCTAGCTCTCAGTGTTAAAGATATTCTAATCTTCTTTCCGAATTTTTTATACCTACTTTATAACCTAAATTATCAAGTTTTAGGTGTTTAACTTCTTTTATTAGACTCTCATTCCTAGACTTAAGTTCTTCTACAGTGTCAGTACATGATTTAAAAGAACACACAAATATATCATAATCATTAGATACGTCAGAGTCAGATCCAGAAGATGATGATGCATAGGCCATAAATGCAAAGTTATGCACTTTAGGCTTGATTTGAGCTACCAGAGAGTAATTGGGTTCTTCCTCATCCATGTCACCCCAATCATAAACAACCAGTAGTGGTATTCTTTGATTCTTCAAACGTCTTCTTTGGAGTTTCAACATTCTTCTTTGGAGCTCTGCATTCTCTAGCAAAGTGGCCCTTCCTGTTGCAATTGTAGCACTCCATCTTTGACTTGTCAAAACCTATATTTTCTTTAGCACTGTACTTAACTTCTCTCCCAGTCCTCTTCAAGAATTTTCTTGCTCTTAAAGTCAGCATGGTCATCTGCCATTTAAGATCAATTTCTTCAAGATCATCAGGATCAATATGATCCATATCTTGATTGAGAACCTGTGACCTTTTATTGGTTGTTAGATCATCCAAGAATGCACATATGGCAGCATCACTGATGGAATTATTTTCATAAGAACAAGCAGCAGATCCATCAGATGTAGCAGCAAATACCCCATAAGCAGTAAAGTGGGATTCTTGAGATCCTTTAGACTTTGAAGATACAAATGCAAGATTTTGAGTACCAGAAGATGAAGTAGTTGAAGAGGTCAGCTCAGGTTCATACATCTTCAAATTGTTGTAGAGGCTTTCTAACTTCATAGTTTCAAAATCAGGCTTATTCCTCTAAACAACTGTATGCATACTCCATTCAGGTGCAAGACTTCTGAGAAACTTAAGGTTTACATCTTATTGAGGAACAACATAACCAACAAGCTTTAAGTGACTAAAAAGTTGATTAAGCCTGTTGTTTGTTCCATCAAGCTTTTCTCCACTTGTAGCCGAAAAGTTCTCAAACTGATGCTTCAACATATTTTTCCTTGACTTCTTAGTAGCATCATTCACTCCAAATCTGAATTCCACAGCATCCATCAAGGCTTTTGCAGTCTCACAGCCATCAAAGTCCAATTGAAATTCATTTGGTATCCCCATTAAGAGAATACTATGTGCCTTGATCTCCATCTTTCTCACTGAGTTTTCTTCTGCAGAATTGATGGGTGTCTCTTTCCCATCAGGACCTTTTGTGGTAGAGAGCCACCATTCACAATCACATTCCACATGTTGAAGTTAATCATGCAAATGTATTGTCTGATCCTCCTTTTCCACAGTTCGTACTCTCCAGGCTTGAGCATGGGAACCTTTGAAGCAGTTACCATGTGTGTGTCGTCACCCATCTTCCGCAATTGATTTGGAACAGTAAACTTGTAAGGAACAAATTATTCTTGATTACAACTTCTAGATCATAAGCTCTGATACCATTAGTTGATCCCAGTTGAGCAAACGATCTTTATAGAAGTTGACTTGAATAAACACTTAAGCTATAACGCGGAATATTAAAGCTTAACTTAAGAAGAACAGTTATTATAACTATCAACACTTCAATATATTTATTATATGAGCACTTGACAATGCTAGGGTTTTACAACCTTGAAGTGAAACGAGAAGAAAGTAATACGTACCTACTCTAACCCTAGGCACCTCCTTTTATAGGCCAACGAGTTCTATTAGGTTTACAATTACTTTCTACACAAGATAAGAATATTCTAAACGTATAAAATATACACATGATCTATTCTATAATTATCCACTCATGTATACAATACTAGCAGCAGAATCCTTATCCTTAGCAGCAGATTTGTATCAACAGCAGTTTGACACTTAGTTAAATTCTGAGCAGTAGAATCTCAAAACCCAACAGAATCAACCAACCTTTTGTTACAAGCAAGTCCGATGGCTCTCTTTGGGAAATTAGGATCTTTAACATAATCACTTTGAATTAATTGTTATATATCCTTAATATTTGTTTGATATGCTTGTTGTTTGTATATTGCATATTTTTCTATGTATGCTTGTGCTTCTAATATTTTTTTCAGCCCAGATTCCCATTGCTCGATTCCTTGGTGCCCTCGAACGAGGGGGAGCACACATCAAGGGGGAGCTTTCATCCCATCTAACTTCATTTATGAAGCTAGTTGGCATAACATTTTTGATTCTACAAAAAGGGGGAGAAGTGAATATAAACTCACTAAATACATGTCTAAAAATTAATTTTTAGACTTGATAAGTTTAGGTTTTGTAATCATCAAAAAGGGGGAGATTGTTAATATAAATAATGCCTAAAAACGTTATTAACATATATCGATATCTCTATGTTTTGATAATCACAAAATGTAAACTCATTGAACTACAAATTATGACGTAAACAAGTATTTAGTCATAAATATTCACTTTAACATCCAAATCACATAAGTTATGAATAAACAAAATGTCTAATGCATTCTATGATCAAAGGAATTTGTATTTTTAAAAACCTTACATTGTTTATAAAATGGGACAAACATTTTTAAAATTATATAAAATGTTTTTATATTTATAAGAAATGTTTTATTCAAAATAAATATTTTGAATTCAAATTTCTATCCAAAAAATGGTTAGATTCTTCAGATAAAACCTTCCCCGCAAAAGGACAAAAAATTATGAAGAAATTTTTTTTAATAGTGCGGCCCCCTTAATGATTAAGGGGACCGGCCCCTATTTAATGAGACCGGCCATGCTCCTGAACTGTAATTTTTTCCTTATAAATATTCGCTCAAATCTGGCATTTTTCCTTACCTTTTGCACTAAAAACTTTCTGATCTAAATCTTCTATACCATTCTCTTAAACCCTTTGATCATATAATCATAAGCTTTTGTTTCCAAGTGATTCAAACTTCAACCTTTCAAGTGCAAGAGAAGAATACTTCAACCCTTCAAGACAGGAAGTATTACAACTTGTTGTGACCTCCACATCCAAGTTGTTTGTGCATCATCACTTGTATAGTTTTCATCCATTTGTGTATTAGTTGTGAATATTGGTTAGATAGAAGTAAACATAAGGAGTTAGGCTAGTATGGTGTGTAGGTAGAGAAGTTGTAAATTTATTATGGTGTACAAGTAGTATAGGTGTGAAGAAGAAGTAGTGTGATTAGGTAGTGCTTAGATATGAAGAAGTTGTGAAGTAGTTGTGAAGAAGTTGTGAAGTGTTGTGTAGAAGTTGTGAAAAAGGTGTGACGAAGTTGTGGTGTGATAATTGGTGCGTAAGGTTTTCTCCGCTATAAGGGAGCTTGTTGACATAGTGAAGAAAACTCTCAAGTTAGGTGCTCGGGGAGTGGAGTAGGGCAAGGAAGGTCTCCTTGTAGCCGAACCACTATAAATATCTTGTCTCGCGGTTAGATCTTTCCATCTCTTCCTTATTATCTTGCTTATATCGTTATTAGTTTTGTAGACGTAGACGTATATATATATTGTTGCTCATATAGTGCTTGTGTTGATTTCACTTAAAGATCAAACAAAAGTATCATTCACAAAACAAAGTTTTTACAATCAAACTAAAAATGTAACATACATATAATTGATCATTTCGATCAAGTATAGTTTTCATACAAAATATAATTAAGGATTACAAAATAAACATTTACTTACTTATCTCTCGTATATAGCTATAATTGTTTATATTATGCATGTGTTGATTTCACATACTTAGCTTACATTATTATTATTGTTCATACTTAGATATAGTTGTTCTTATTGTTCAAGATTTGAGTTGACATAAGATCGAATCAAAGTTTTATAAGTAAACAAGGTTTCAAAACTAAACTAAGTTTTCATGATATAATAAAAAAGACATAAAACTATTCAACCCCCCTTCTAGTTTTCCACAATAGTCTAATCACTACTGAACTCATCGTATGCAATTTGTATTCACAAATTTAAAATCTTCCTTTTAGAAAAAGTTTGATATTTCTCATTTTAAAATATGATTTTTGAAATTGAGAAATACACGTTCGTGTTAAAAATGAGCTCAATTGTGAAACTTTTATACTTTTAAAAATAAATTTGACAAAAATATAAGCTTCTAAACAAGAGATGACCTTGTAGGAACTTTTTGGATCAAGTATTACTTTGTCAAAATTATGAAAAATAATTATAAGAATTTTATAAAGTATAATACTCTAAAAAAAATCTTATAAATATTTTTGAAAATTTTGAGAAAGTAATATTTAAAAATAATTTGGTAAAAAAAACTTTTGCAAGATTTGCTCTCGCAAAGATTTGGTATTGCAACAACTGTCGCAAACATGATCAACCATTGGCTCACAAAATAAAGTAGTGATACAAATGGCTATCGTAAAACATTTTCGGAAAGAGGAAAAACTCTTAAACCACGTTTTTAAGCACAGATCTTCATCAGATTCATAAAAGTTTTGTATTAAAAAAAAACTCTTTCTTAATTTTCAATATGTTATTCTAACATACATAATATAAGATTAAGCACGTTTAAGAATAAAGTTTTTAAAACTTTTACTACTAATAAAGATCTCACAATGGACCTCTTACAACATTATGCTCATACAAAGACGCAACAAACGTTCGCAAAGGTCTCGATTTTTAAAAACCTTAGCAAAGACTCTATGGCTCTAACTCTTAGTATCACAACCAACCATTATTAGTGTCACAAACTTTTACAGTTAAAATATGCCCAGTTTGATCAATTTAATCCCAAATCTCACCTTTTAAAACCCAATTATTCTCTAAAACGAATGACCGAAACACTATTTCTTAGTCATTTAACCACCAGAATTTCTTCTAAAACTCCTTATATCGCAAACCAATACTGATCATAGTGCATTCCCTAAAACACAACCCTAAAAAGTTATTTTCTATCAATGTGATGCATAACAAAGTATGAAATACATAACAAAGATATAAAACAACAAGTTAAAGATGTTTGAAAACTCATTTTTGCAGTGGAAACACTAGATTCAAGAAATCATTGATTTTGTAAGAGTTTTGCGATAGGAGCGGTTTTTATTTTTTATTTATTTTTCATTATTATTTTTTTGAGTGAGAGAGGGTTGTGATAGTCAAAAGGTTTGTGTGATTCTCTCACAAAGGGACTAGGTGAGTTAATAACTCTTTTAAAATTTAGAACTTTTACTTTGACCCAGTTTTGTGAGAGTTTCGGACTAAGGGAGGGTTCAAAGATGGTTTTGACAGTTTATTCAAAACTCCCCCTTGGTATAAGCTCATTTTCACACAAAGTCCTTTTTGTTAACTTTTTATTTTAAACAAAATTTTGAAGACATTTTAGCTCACATAAATGAACGTTTGTGTTATATCAAAAATGTTTAAATGAAATCTATCATAAAGTCCTTTTAGTTAACCTTTTATTTTTAACAAGTTTTGAAAACATTTTAGTTCAAATAAATGAACTTTTGTGTATATCAAAAATGTTTAAATAAAATTTATGATAAAATTCTTTCAGTTAACTTTTTATTTTTAACAACTTTTGAAACCATTTTAGTTCATGTAAATGAACTTTTGTGTTATGTCAAAAATGTTCAAATAAAATCTATCACTCCCCCTCGAAGTGATGTATATTCCCAACTGTTATAAGAACAATTTTCTCATCATTTTTTCATTGCAACAACATTTTAAATTTAAGTTTTTTCCAACAACTTTTAACAATTTATACATTGATTTCTAAAACAAACTTCACAATTTCTCCCCCTCAAAAATAGCGTAAGATTTTAAGCTGTTTTTGACCTATTGATGAGCAGGGTAGCATTGTTTTTGAAACTTTTATTCACTTTTATTCTTTCTTGAGTTAAAAAAAATCATATTAATAATCATAAAAACTACTCAAGACTTTGTTTATCATGAGTAAAACATTTTTGAAAAGGTTTTACAAAAAACTTTTTGAAAAATCTTGTATAATTTTGCTAACGATAATTAAGAAGATTTCTCTTCTTTTCGGAAGGATTGATGCACTAAAGCATACGTTCAGGTTCCTTTATTTGAAAAACGGGTGTTGATGTGTGATTTAATCAACAGCCATTATGAATAATGAATTACGCTTTTTGTTTTACCAGACGTACTTGTACTCGTATTGACTGCTACTTTGTTGACTTCTTTGACCTTATCATCATTGTTATCACTCATACTTGCCTTTCCTAGACAATGTCTTAGATTAACAAATTTTTCCGGTGGCAAAGCTTTGGTGATGAAGTCGGCAATATGGTATACATTTTGTCTACATGTTCATTGATGAAATGAAATCTGACTGCTATGTGCTTTGTGCGAGAGTGCAGGATAGTGTTGCAAGAGATGGCAATGGCACTTTGCGAATCACAATAAATTGAGATTTTATCGAAGAAGAAACCATAGACCGCCAATTGTGTCTTCATTCATAGCACTTGTGCACAGCAACCGGAGAGAGACAAGTATTCAGCTTCTATAGTAGATAATGCAGTGTGATTCTGCTTCTTTGAAGACCAGCTGATTAACTTTTCCCATGAATCATGATAATACCCTGCACAAATTTCTCCAACTAATGTTCATCGACCTAATAAATCCCTCAACAAGTATGCATCCTTGGCACGAATCCATACGACCGATGTCCAAATAGTAGATAGATCCCTCTAAGAGTATTGTTGGGATCAAAGTTTTACTATTTTATCAAGTCTCGGTCATTTGTAATAATATTAGGTTGCTTAACTATTATTTATTTACACTTATGTAATATTAAAAGTTTACTAGACTTTAGACAAAAGGTCCATGGGCTTTAAGCCCACACAATTTGAAGAAAGGAAGGAGAGGGAGTGTTGCCCTAGCTCCTTCCCTATAAATAGAACCTTTAGGTCACTTGTAAACTTGGTTGTTTATTTGATATCTTAAGGAAACTCTTGCTCTCATATTTCTCTTATTCAAATATTCACCCAAATCCTTATATCTATCTCATTCTTGTTTGTGTGAAATCAATATGGTGACCTAACAAGTGGTATCATTCGCCATATGAAAGTATAGTTATTGTTTTCTCTTAGAAATCGATCCAAATTGTGTTTTTATCTCGTTATTTTATTGATTTTATTGCAATTTCATATTTGTTTCTTGTTTTATATCACATCTTTTCTTACAAACTCGTGGTACAAAACACAACAAACAAAAAGTTTCAATATTTGCAATCAAAATACACGATTTAGATTTTGTACTTTTTATCGAAAACATTTTCATTTTTGAAAAATTTTATCAAGTTTTCAACTTTCTTCAAGAAATCATCATTTTATACCTAAAAGTACAAGTATCTTTAAATAAAAACGCGTTTTTGGCAAGCTTTCTTTGAAAACAAAAAGCAGTCCCAATTTCGCAATCTTCTCCACGACCAAGTTTTGAAATCGTGTTCTTGTGCTTCCAATCGACTTACATATTGTGGACTCAGTCTTTTCTCTCTTGTATAAGAAAGAAAAGTACTTCGACTTTTGGAAAACTTTCGAAATTGTATAATTTCGAAAGTGTGTTTGTGATTTTGTATTTTCGAAAATTATTCATTTTTTCGAAATCACATCTTTTCGATAACTTTCTTAAGTTTCGAAAACTCACATATCTTCACTAAGTTTCGCGAATACTTGCTAAAGTTTCGGAATTCTCTTATTTTGCAAACCTAAAAGTTTCGCAAACCTAAGTTTCAAAATCGTCTAAAGTTTCGCAATCACAAGTTGAGTGTATAATTTCGAAATCACTGCAAGTGCACACTTTCGCAATTATATACTTGAGCAAAATTTTTGAGATTTGGCTAAATCTATATCTTCTACAAGATCCATCTTTTCACACAAGTGTTTCAATATGTCTCAACCACCGTACTACAACTTTAACCATCCTCAGCAACATCAGAATCAACAGTATCATCAGCAACAGCAACAATATCAACAATCACCACAATATTATCAACAACCGGTTTACTCACAACAACATATTCTCTTGCAACAACATCAGATGGTTCCAATACAACAATATTATCCCATGTCACCACAACAGAGCCAACTTCCACCAAAACCTACTCACTGGTTTGATAGGATGTGTGAAGTCATTTTAACTCAACAATCCAGACACGAAGCAGGATCTATTGATACCCCACCAATGCTAACACCGGGAAATTATATTTAGTGGGCAAGTCGATTCTTAAGGTTTATTGAACTCAAGAACCCCAATGGTAAGTACATGAAACAAGTTATCCTTGAAGGACCGTTTCCTTGGCCTGTTAACTACGTTGGCGGTGACCCATCTGCTGATCCTCTAGTAGCTCCAACTGCTGTGCTTGTTCCTGAGTCTACACATACTGCTGAACAACACCACCATCGTGAAGCAGATGAGTATGCTATGTCTTACATACTTCAAGGAATACCAAACATCATATTCAGAAGTGTTGATGCTCAAACAACTGCAAAGGCTATGTGGGAACACGTCCATCTACTTATGCAAAGCACACAATTGAACAAGGAAGACATGGAATCTAAACTTTACTTGGAATACACTAATATCATGATCGAACCAGGGGAATCCCTTGAGTCTTACTTTCATCGTTTCACCAATGTCATCAACGATTTAGAGAGACATGAAGTACCCCTTCCAAGAATTGATGTCAATACAAAGTTTGTAGTAGTCTGGGTCCTGAGTGGCAAAAGTATGTGACATTTGTGAGACAAGCTAAGAATCTTCATAGAGATCCATATGGTTTGTTGTACGACTATCTCAAGCACTATGAGTCTGAAGTTGAAAAAGATAAAGCCGCACGAGGAGGATATACACCACCACCTACTTCTAATCCCCTTGCACTCGTTGCTCAATCTCATGCTGCACATCCTCCGATGTCTAATCATGCTTATGATCAGGAACAAAATTATTTCAGTCACCAGCAACCTCCTACTTCTCAACACACTTCTACTCAACTTGCTCCATATGACAACCATGATAACATGTATTACTCTAATCAGATTGAAGATGATGATGATGACGTCAATACATTGAATCAAGGACTTGCTCTTGTTGCTCGTGCTTTTAGCAAATTCTCCAACAAAACCAACAACTGTCTTCGTTCTTCATCAAATACAAGAAATCAAGCTGTCGTTCAAGATGTCAAGTTGAGATTCAGAACCGTAATTCTGGACGTTCAGGTGGGTATACTGGAAATTCTGGGTATGGACAAAGAGTCAACAACAATGGGGGATTCAGAAACAATCCAGGTGCTGCTCAGCGAAGTAATGACAATGTTGCTAATAACAATACAGTATCTGGGAATGCGATATGGTGCTACAACTACAACGAAAAAGGTCATATTGCAACAGCATGCCATCAACCAAGAACCCGGGGCAGTCAGTTTCACAAGCAGGCATTACTTATGGCTCTCAAAGATGAAAAGAAAGGAACTTTCAATGCTCACAAGAACAGTTTCTTTGCTAATGCTTACAATGATGATGATATGGAAGATCTTGAAGCCAATGTAGTTGTGATGCTTATGGCCAACATGCAGGAACATCAGTTAAATGATTCAGGCCCAGTGTTCACCACTGATGGTTTGTCTCAGGTAAATGACCTCACCACATGCTCCATAGAATTTAATGCATCACCCTCTGTTTCTAAATCAGATCAGTTGCAAGTTGTTCAGAAACCATTTTTATCTTCTCAAGAGGATGAACAATTAGACACAGTTGTTATATTTGATGATGACACTGTCGTCTCATTTGATGATCCTATTGAGCAAAACGAAAATGACTATATTGAACAACATGAACCTTCTTCTGATCCAGCTCCTGACTGTACAGTTATGGCCAAACAACTTAAAGAACAACTTCTTTCTAATCACATAATGGACGAGCAAACTAATGTTTTGAAAGAAAATACCGAGTTGAAAAAGGACATTGAATGTTATAAAATACAACTTTCAAATTTTCAAAATGCAGTTCATCGTGAAAAGTGCTTTGAAAAGTCATTTCAGGAATCATATATCAAAGAACAAAATCTTGAAAAGCAAATATATGACATAATTGAGTCAAACGGTAAATTGGTTTCCAAACTGGAAAATGAAAAACATGATCTTCAAAAACAAGTTGTTCAACTCCAACAGGAACTTTCAAAAACAAAAAAAGAGGTGACAACTTGCAAACAGGAATTTTATGAACATAAAGTGCAAAAATGAGAAAAAGAAAATACTTTAATTGAAGATAATCTCGTTCTCGAACGTCAAATTAAAGCTTTTCAAAATATCGTTTATAAACATGGGGAATCTGTAACGACAATTCAAAAGTTTACTTTAAAACCAAGACAAGATAAAGGTTTTGCCCTCGGCGATTACAGATCCACTTTTATTCGCACTGCATTCAAAACAATTCCTAAGCTGTACAGTATGGACCAATTGATGGATAATAATGTTGTGCGTGTTATTGTACATAATACTGAGGAAGAATATGAACTTGAAGAAAAGAGTCGATCAAAAATGAGTCAAGTTGAATACTGCAAACCATATGATTACTCAAAAGCTCCTCATATTTCAAAATCTTTTGTTCCGTCAAGAGAAATACCTGAGAAATCATGGTATGTAACTGAGTCTTATGTTTCATCTTCCGATGGAGCTCCTGTCAAACCCGTGGCACAAGTAAATGGTCCATTACCATCTTCTGGTAATGTGACACCATTACCTACACGCTGTAAAGTTTTAGACTATTTTCAAACATTCATGAAAGGCATCGATAATTTGGAAAACGTCATTGAACATCATTCGCAAATTAAAATTGTTACTTTTTAATCAGCTTACGAGCGGGAAAAGCGAGACATTTTTCAAAAACAAATTCTGCCTTTTGTTCAAAATTTGCGTTATTGTGCTACTCGTTGGGAACAGAAACTCCAAAAAGAAGTTAATGATATGAAAGAAATTTTCGCTCTTAATGAAAATGCAATTTTGGCTCAACAACGCAAAAACCGATTTTTGAAAACCGATTCTGATCGACTCTTGGAACAACTTCTCCATGCTGATATTTATACTCTCATCATGAATGATCTCTATTATTCCAGCAATGCTACGGTATTTGCAGATTACTGTGCTGATCTTGTTTTGTTGAAGTCACAAAATGAAACATTGAAACATCAATATGAAACGTTGCGTCAAAACAGTGATGATGAGATAAACAAACTTTCAAACGAAATTTGTCAACTCAAAGAAAAGCTTGATTGGTGTCAAGCTCAAAATATTGAAACCGAATTGCAACTTTGAAGTAAAAATGCTTTTCTCAAAGACAAACGTCTTCAATATGAAATTGAAATTGCGGAGTTAAAAATCGAAAACGCCGAATGGCAACAAAACCGCGATGACATTCGTTATTGCAATGGTTTACTTGAGTATGATATTCAGGATAAAAATCACATCATCATTGATTTGAAAGAGAAAATTAAGCTACTTCAAAAAGGAAAGTTTATTGACACCACTGTGATAGCCCCAGGAATGTTTCAAATAGACAGAACAGATAAGGGTAAGCATGGTAAGAGTTCTAATGTTAGCTCTTCCACTTCCACAGGTCTAGTTTCCCCTAAGAGCGTTAGCAGCCCAAAGCCAAAAAGCGTTAAGAAGACTAAAAAGACTAGGCTCTCGCAACGTAGAAGAGGAACACTAGAAGTGCAAGAAGTAGAAGCTCACCTTAGGAATTCAAATAAAACTCATGTTGCATCTGATTTAGATTCTAATCTGGAAAATTGTAATCCAAATCTTAATGTAACGAATGCTGAACCTTCTAATGTTTTGAATATTAATGCATCTTGTGTGTTTTGTCTTCAAAGTGTGTTATCTGGTGATCATACCAAATGTGTAGCTAATAATCTCTTACATCGTAAAAAGAAACGTAGATCCGGCTTTCCTTCTAGGTCCACTAATGCCTCTAAGTCTACCTTAGGAAAAACACCTACTACAGTTTCAAATGATGTTGTAGTCAACCCAAGAGCTGCAATCAACAAATCTAGGAACACGCCAAAAGCTAGTACATTCACTAAAAACAAAGAAAAAACTAGTTGGAACTGGCAACGTTGGTTACAATACAAACCAAATTTTAAATGGATTCCTAAATTGTTAAATATTTGTGTTTCTAACCAACAGGAACCCACAATTTCCTCGGGTTCCACCCTTACTTCTGTTCCATCTCTGTCGTCTTCTTTTGATGCAGGTGGTTCAGATCGTTCTCTAGATTGTTGATAGCGGTTGCACCCGACATATGACAGGCAACCTCAAACTATTGAACAACTTTGTCTCAAAGTTTATTGGAACTGTCAGATTCGGGAATGATCAATACGCTTTAATCATGGGTTACGGAGACTACATGAATGGGAATACTGAAATTAGCAGAGTATATTATGTTGAAGGCTTGGGTCACAACCTCTTTTCAGTCGGTCAATTTTGTGATGGAGATTTAGAAGTAGCATTTCAAGAGAAAACCTGTTTTGTTCGTGATATACAAGGCAATGATTTGATGTCTGGAAAACGTAGCACTAACCTTTACACAATTTCAATGTCTGAAATGATCGCTTCATCTCCAATCTGTCTTCTATTCAAAGCTGAAACGACTAAATCCTGGTTATGGCATAAACGCCTTTCTCATTTGAATTTCAAAACGATGACTGATCTCACTCGTGACAAATTAGTTGAAGGCTTTCCAAGATTCCGCTATGCCAAAGATCATCTATGTCCAGCCTGTGAACAAAGAAAAAGTACTCGTGCTCATTTTCCATCAAAACCTGAATACAGTACTAATCATGTTTTACAAATGCTTCATATGGATTTGTGTGGTCCGATGCGTGTTCAAACGATCAACGGTAAACACTACATCATAGTAATTGTTGATGATTACTCTCGCTGGACTTGGGTTTATTTTCTTCGAAGTGAAGATCAAGCTCCTCAAATGATCATCACCTTTCTCACCAAAATACAAGTTCAGCTACGCAACACAGTCAGAATTGTAAGAACTGACAATGGCACAAAATTTAAGAATCAGACTCTAAGGTCGTATTTCGAGAAAGTGGGAATTGAACATCAAACATCTATTCCACGAACACCCGAACAGAATGGAGTAGTCGAAAGACGCAACAGAACGTTGGTGGAAGCTGCACGAACGATGTTAATCAATGCTCAATTAGCAGATTACTTATGGGCAGAAGCTGTTTCAACTGCTTGCTACACTCAAAACTGTTGTATGATCACAAAACGCCATCACAAAAGGAAACCGAACATCAGTCACTTTCATGTATTTGGAGCTTTATGTTACCCAGTCAATGATCGTGATGATCTAGATAAACTTAAAGCAAAGGCTGACATTGGAATATTTATAGGATACTGTGAAAATTCAAAAGGCTATCGGATATGGAAACGTCGTACTCGGGAAATTCAAGAAACTATTCATGCTAATTTCGATGAACTCACTCATATGGCTTCTGAGCAAAACGGCTTCGGAACCGCAACAAACCGTCTTAACTTTCCGGTATCTTCGGCTGAACCATTGTCACTTTCTCGTAAAGAAGTGGAAACCTTGTTTGCTCCATTGTTTGATGATACGCCTGTTAACTGTCCATCTGAGGCCACACCAAATTCCGCTGCACATCTTGATCAACATCAAGTACCTGATATACCTCAATAAACAACAACTACTGTTGGAAGAGACGGTCCTCTAGTCATATCACCTACAACAACAGAACAAACCGGGTCCAACTCACAACAATCAGCTAGAGATTCCATACCTTTATCAGTTCCACAACCCGCAGAGCATGACCCAGAACCATTCATTAACCCATTTGCAAATGCTCAACCTGTCCCCGACATTGCTGAGTCATCTACACGCAATTTGGGTCCTGCTCACTTGCGAGATACTTATCAACTTCATCCTTCGACACACAAATGGACTAGAGATCACCCCTTAGTTCAAATTATTGGCCATCCAGATGCACCAATTATGACAAGACAACGCCTTCACACAGATGGTGAAACTTGCATTTATGCACTCACAGTCTGTGAAACCGTACCTAAAAACATCAAGGAAGCTATCACTTATGAAAACTGGATTGAGTCTATGCAAGAAGAATTCGAATCCTCTCAAAGATTAGAAGTCTGGGAATTGGTTGAAAAACCAGAAGGAATCATTGTCATTGGATTAAAATGGATCTGTAAAAACAAACTGGATGCAGAAGGCACTGTCATACGCAACAAATCACGCTTGGTAGCAAAAGGATACTCTCAAGAAGAAGGAATCGATTTTAAAGAATCATTTGCTCCAGTAGCTAGACTTGAAGCTTTACGGATATTCTTAGCATTTGCTGCTCATCGGAATATGATTGTTTACCAAATGGATGTGAAAATGGCTTTTCTGAACGGTCAACTCCGAGAAGTGGTTTATGTCAGTCAACCTGAAGGATTTGTTGATCTAGAACGTCTCAATCATGTCTACAAGCTTAAGAAGTCTCTCTACGGTCTCAAGCAATCCCCAGGGCGTGGTATGATAAGTTTTCTAAATTCCTGTTGGCTAATGATTTTACTCTAGGCTCGGTGGATCTAACACTGTTTACAAAAACATACGGGATGGACCTATTAATCATTCAAATTTATGTCGATGACATTATTTTTGCTTCAACCAACAAATATTACTAAATGGATTTTGCAAAATTAATGACAGATAATTTCGAAATGTCCATGATGGGTGAACTCACGTTCTTTCTAGGACTACAAGTTCATCAATCACCCCGTGGAATTTTTCTAAATCAGTACAAATATGCTCTTGAGATTTTAAAGAAACATGGAATGCAAAGTTGTGATACTATGAATACACCGATGGCCAATTCCACTAAACTAGATGCTGATATACATGGGACTCCAGTTGACCTCACCAAATACCGAAGTATTATTGGGTCCCTCATGTATCTCACATCTAGTAGACCTGATATTGTATTTGTTGTCTTTATGTGTTCTCGCTATCAGTCTAATCCAACTGAAAAACACCTCAATGAGGCAAAAAGAATCCTTCGATACATAAAGGGAACCATCCACTTTGGGATCTGGTATCCGAAGGATTCTGGTTTTGAACTAATAGCTTTTTCAGACGCTGACCATGCAGGATGCTTAGACTCGCGTAAAAGTACATCAGGTGGCTTACAGTTTCTTGGAGATAAACTTGTGTCTTGGCAATCAAAGAAGCAGGACTGCACTTCACTGTCATCTACAGAATCTGAATACGTAGCTATGTCTGCTTGCTGTGCTCAAGTCATTTGGATGAGATCACAACTTAAAGACTATGGCTACCTATTCAATAAGATTCCGATCTACTGCGATTCCAAAAGTGCCATTGCAATCTCCTGCAACCCAGTTCATCACTGCAAATCCAAACACATTGATCTCCGATATCATTTCATCAAGGAGCATGTCGAGAAGGATACAGTTGAATTATATTTTGTGGGTACTGAGTACCAATTGGCGGACTTACTTACAAAACCCTTAGCTCCATCGAGGTTTGCAAGTCTAGTTCATCAAATTGGTATGCGATGTTTGACACCAGTTGATCTAGAAAAGTTTCTTAAACAACATTAAAATGTCAAACATCAAAACTTACACCATCTTTGTAAAATAAGTTTTCTCTTATTTTTTATTAATCAGAAAAACACAAAAAAAATATTTTTCTCTTGCATTTAAAAAAAAAAAAAAAAAAAAAAAAAAAAAAAAAAAAAAGAAAAAAAACAACTGCAAGTATATCGCTTTCTTTCAACACCTTGTTATCTTACAAGTGTTGAGGGGGAGACACGCTCACATTTTTCTTATAATTTTTTCAAATCGGTATACTTGCATTTTACCTTTGGATGCGTTGTTTCGGGATTTCATAAGATATTTCATATCTCGTTTCCTTTTCTCAATATGGTGTCGTAAGGTTGAATGTCTTTGATTATCGCTTGTCAAACTAACATCATACTTTAGGACTCACTTAACAAGATTTATAGTTAAGGGACCAATTGTGTAATTTTTCATTAAAACCAAAACAAAAACAAACACCCCCCCCCCCCCCATTTTTTCCTTATACCTCAAAACAAAAACAAACCTTTAACCCTCTTTTCGAAATCCACGGCTCACAATCAAACAAGCAATCCAAGTTACCAATCTTCAAACCGTAAGTTACTACGCGTTCATTAGTCGATTTCTAGCAATGGATTTCGTTTGATTGCAAAACTTATGGTTAGATATCTTAATTTTACGATTTGAAAAACTAGGGTTTATGATTTTCGGAATTTTTCAAAACGTGCTTGGAGGTTTGAATTTTGATAGGGGTTTTAATACATTTCATGTGTCTAACCTTTCTATGTCATTTAATCTTTCTTTCCTTCTTGTTTTGGTTAAATTCAAAATTTAGGGTTTAGGTCGATTTGGGTTTTATGGTTTTGTTGTTTGTTTGGGTGTTTTTGTTGGTGGGATATGTTGCCATGAGTATAAGAATCTATGTTGTGCTTATTAATTTGACTTATATCCATGAATGCTTGATTCTCGATTACTAGGGTTTTTCGTTCATTATGGGTTTCTCTCGTATTGTGTTTAAGTGAGCTATTAGTTGTGCTTAAATGCTTCATTTTCATGTTTTTGAAACACTTGAATCTGTTATCTTTTGAAGACTCATGATTTAGAATTTTTTCGAAAACATGTTCTTGCCTCATTTCGAGATTATTGAATACGTGAGTATACCATGATTCTAATTGTTGTATATCATCCTTGACAACGGCTTACAATATTTGGTTCTCATTATTTCACAAGGAAACGTACGTTGGCCATATTTCGAAATTCTTGTATAAGAATTTTTTCGAAAACACGTTTTTCGCAAACACCAGCCATGGTGAAAATTTTCGAAAACACAGTTAAAACTAATCTTTTCAAAAAATTTCGAAGTGTTGTATTTTCTCGAAAAATATCCACGTTGTCATCTTTTCGAAAATATTTGTCTTATGTGTTTGCGAAATTTCTCATCTTGGGTCATATTTTCGAGATCTCCAATTAAGACAATATTTTCGCAATCACTTATAATGTGTATTCTCGACAAATACTTCAATTGGCCTGTTCTTGATAAAGTTTTATCGAAAACACACTTTGAAATATTTTCGAAAATACCCACTATACATGTTTGCGAAAATATTCCTTTTCTTGTCTGATTTTTCGAAAATATTGATACTTGCAAATGTTTTCGAGAACATGTAATTTACTTATATGTTTGCGATAAATTTGGCTTAAAGTACTATTTTAAGAACATTGTATTTGTGTAATTTCGAAAACATGTAATATGTGATAATTGACTTTAGTCGATGTATAATGTGATGTTACTTGTGATGATTCTGTGTGCATATGTAATCACATAAGTGCTTCATTGTTTCAATATATTATCTAAGTATATGTCACTTATCACTATACATGTCATAATCAAACCATACATGCTTACATGTTTCTAAAAGCTTATCTATAATCAACATTGCAACCATGCTAACAAGTAACAAATCTGGATGTTTGGTTTATGATAATGCTTTTCAGATTAACATGGCTGAACACAACGAGAATGTCCTTGAACAAACTCTTCCACTACTCACCATGGATGACATCACTCCCGCTGACTACATTGTTAAGATTGGTAACAATAATCCTCGATTTGATTTTGACAAATTGAGAATTCCTGAGAACTCATGCAGGATTGTCAAAGATATTCTACTTGCACATCCATGCAAACATCAGCTCAACAGATCTACTTTAGTTCCTTTGTTTTACCTTCATCAGTTCTGGCTTACGGCTAAGGCGAATTTAGATGATGAGTCATTCACTGTTACGCTGGATCGACAAGTCTACACTGTAGATCACGATGTCCTTCGTACAGTTCTCCTCCTGCCTCAAACTGATAATGAATTTGCTCCAATACTATCTGAACTGGATCTTCTTGATTTCTTCATTGAGTTAGGATATGATGTTGATGATGACTTACCTCTAACCAAACATTCAAGATTCAATGCCAAGAATATACCTCAGCCCTAGAGAACATTCTGTCTGTTAGTTGTAAGATCTATATCAGGAAAAAAAAGTGGTCACGAACATCCCAGACTTGAGCATTTACAAACATTTTGGGGAATGGTAACCATGACACCTATTGACTTTGCAGTTCCAATCATGAACGATATAGTCTACAACATCTAAACCGGACGTGAAAAGACTATGATCCCGTTCACAAGATTCACCAAGCTTCTCATTGAATATTTCTGAAAAGACACTCCAGAATTTATCAAAAGGATGGCAGACCCTAATGAGCCTAAGCACCTCTTCGAGGACGACTTCACCACCTCCTTTATCAAGACGACCACTTCCTCTACGAAGATTAAAGGAATGAGGCTTCCCGAATATCTTCTTAATGACAACATCAAGAAAAGTTTGAACTACAAATTTTACGATGATGCTTACAACGGGATACATGAAGAAGCTACAATACAGACTCGCATCAAAGGAAGTGTGAAATCTGGGAGTACTACAAGCACCACTAGCTCACCTCAGACTAAGTCTAAACCTACTCCCAAGACCAAACCATCTGCCAAAACCAAAACTTCCACCAAACCTAAACCTGCACCCAAAACTAAGCCTGCAACCAAGCCAAAGAAGAAGGTAACACCAAAGTTCGCTCTTCAAGATGAACCTACACCTCCACCTTCTGAAAGCGACTTTGAACAAAGAGTTAGAGTAACAGAAGAAGCATTTCCTGCAACGGAGATTGCTATACAGCAAAGTCTTGAAACTTTTGAAGCAGAGTCTAGAAAGAGAAAAGGGATCACAATTAATGAGCCAAATGATGATGTAGAAGACGAACCAATCGTTGAACAATTGGTCAACAAACGAAAATTGAAAAGTATAATTGTCGACACACGAGCCGAAGAAAAGCAATTTCGCAAAGAACAAAGGGAAGCAGCACTCCAAAGCCGACTTCAGTCTCAACCTTCACCACCACCACCTGTCGATCAATCAGAACAGGAAGGAGTTACAAGCAACATGATTCCTCCCATTGAGTCTACAACTTTGGAACCAGCTTCACTACCTGATGACATAGTTAAAGACACAGATATTACAGGAGACCTCACTATGACTGAGACTGCAAATGTAGAGGAGAATGTTGGCGGACAGGAGAACATTGCTACAGATCTGAAATTTGACCACTTCATTACTCCAGAGTTTCTTGCACGGGAAGCAGAGGAAGCAGAGGAACGAAGAAGAAAAGAAAATGAAGAAAAGAACACTTTCGACACCAACATATTTCTTCAATCATCTTCGCAATCAAAGCAGACTTCTTCAGTGCAACCTCCACCTCCTCAAGACTCTCCACCAAAGGATCCGACTCCTCCTTCTTCTTCTTCAAGTTCTCACAACGAGTCGTCATCCGAATCATCACCTGAGCATTCATCTCCCACACCTTCTGAAACCGCATCAAAGCAACAATCAATCAATGAACCGATTAAACCAGTTGATCTTCAGGAGCAAGTCAACACACTTACAGCCATGGTTTCCGGTCTTGCCAAACAAGTTGAAGACTTTCAGGAGTCAAAGTAGTTGATCGATAAGTTCTTGAACGCTGATTTCTCAGGATTTATCAAGACTGTCACACTAGATTATCTTACTGAAAATCTAGTTGACATTGTCACTCCTGAAGTTACAAACCGTGTTGAAACTATCAGGGACAACTTGGATCACAGAATTAGAAGTGTGGTAAAGAAAATGTTGTCAACCACACCATTCACGCTTCACACTGCAAAAGCTTCTACTGCAACTCCAACAATCCCTGAACCATCTTTCGATGAACTGCCTGCTCAACTCTACGAGAAAGTTGCCTACAAAACCACACAGACTACTGAAGAAAAAGCACTTGTTGATGCTATATCTGCAAACTTGTCGAAAGAGTCGTGCAAAGATGCTGTTGGAACCTTAAAGAGGTCAAGGAAAGATGACGACCCGGACCCGAACTCAAAAGGTAAGAAACATAAGTCTGGAACCGGTCCATCATCTTCTCAACAACCACGAAAGCATTCTACTCCTCCTGGAAATCAACAACACACCTCAGCCACCGGTCAAGGTCCAACAGAAGAAGAAGAAACTTTCTTGCAACCAACCGATGACTACCAAGGTCAACCCGATACCAATTATCGTGCCTCCCCTATTCACGATTCTCAAGCTGAACCATTGTCACCATCAAAGGCTAAAGACAAGGATACTACATCTAAGTCTAAGAAATCAAAGAAAATAAGAAGTCATTCATGGCTTGACAATGATGACACACCTGAGAATGACTGGTTGATAGAATTGGTACAAGCTCAACCTCCTCTCGAAGATGAAGAACCCCTTCCAGGCAATACACTACAATTCACTCAAGTCATTATGAAGAATCTTCAGATTGAGAAACTTTCGAAGGCGGAGCTCAGAAGAATCAATAGGGATGCACAGGAATTCCTTAAGTCTAGATCTGGAAACAAAATGGAATACGAATATCACATGTAGAATATAGCTAGTGCAATGTCTGGCAAGTTTGACTGGCTAAACCCTGAAGTGAATATCGACCTCAGTTCCAAAAACCACGAAAAGCCTTATTTCACTGATTGGACTAAACCATTACCTTTGAAAGGATTTCCTGAAAAACCCAAGTTACCTTACAGCTTCTTCTTCAACAAAGATCTTCGTAACCTCCAACTCACCCAAGAGAAATCCAAGAAGAAATATGCTTCCTCACTCACAATCTCAGTACCAGCCGCAAGATACGAAGTTCCTGCAATTGAAGAGTCTACTCCAGTATTCTGTAAATCTATTGTAGCTTACGACAGAGATGCTCTACATGGGATTCAGCACTGGCCAAAACGTCGTCGTCTCGATTATACTAGCAGATTAGGAGAAAAATCATTGGAAAATGTGAAGCATAAATCTAAGATCATTGCTATCTTGGAGATTCAAGAGTCGAAATGGTTTAACTACATGTTCATGCGTGAGATTGTGGTTAAACGACAAGATGAAAAGAAGTACAAATTCTCTGAAGCAGACTTTTCAGACCTTTATCTCAATGACATTGAAGACATGTATCTCGAAAAGGTTCAAGGAAGAATGCGTGGATTCGAAAGAGAAACTCAATACAACTTCATGGCATCTCTACTTCTATTCATCCGAAGATTGATAGTTCAAGAAAGAGTGGAAGATCTTCAGCTTGGAGTGGAAAGTTACCAACAGATAATCAATTTGACAAAGCCACAATTCACATTTGATGGAATCTATCAAACATCACAATATACTCTCATCCAAGAACCGTCATTTGGTTTCACCTACATCAACAGCAAAAATCTACAAAGCTTCATGCGGTTCGATGAGATACACAAGTTTTGTGATGTTACGCTAAAAACCGTTCGTGATGGGCTAGTCAAAAGGTTGAATGATGATCGCAGAAAGATAGCTAAACGTGAACCACCAAGATGGAAAACCAGCTCCAGAAGACAAGTTTGTAACTTTGTCCTGAAGATTGAAGAAAGGCTATTTCGACGGGAACAGATCAGACAACTGGAAAGCTATATCGGTGTCAGACCTTCATTTCCCATCAGCCTCTTATAAAGACCCGAACCTGACTTTGATGCTCCACTCACTGATGAAGTTTAAACTGGTACACATGGGTATTAACTTTTCAATATTAATTGTTTCATTTGATTGAATTGTTATCATTATGGCTTGTGCACACATTACAGTGTACAACCCGTTCTTGTAAAGAAAGGACCCTGAGGTACGCATCAGTGCCTCAATCCTTATATAAGGAGCGAAGGCTTCTTACTTTTGAGTAGAATTAATCAAACATTTTATGATTTTCATAATTCTACTCAAAAGGCAAGTATTTCACCTCAATGAGTATTCACTTGTTGAGGGGGAGCACTTGAAACATTTCATCGTTTGAAAACCACAAGTTCTTGTTGATATCTCCCCATAAGACTCAAAAAGCATATTTTAATCAAAAGTTTATCAAAAACAACATCTCATATGCTATTTTTGAGGGGGAGAAAAAGTGAATGTGATTAAAATATGAAAGTTCAAAGTTGCTTAAAGTCAAATCTCATGCGAGCTAGACTCAGATTCACCCAAGAATTGACGAAACATAAAAGTTAGTAATCTCGAAAAGACTTATCTTCGACGGGTAATAACATCAAGTTAGTTACTAGAGCTAGTTGTCACCTAAAAGCTGACAATGGAACTCTTTAACTAGCCACGTAAGCGTGTCTCGAAAAGGATTTGTCTTAGTAGAAATGTACCGTTTCGAGAAACTTTCTATAGACTTGACCAGGCCGGGTAATAACTTCAAGCTAGTCCAACTAGTGATGTAAGCGTGTCTCGAATCGGTCAAGTTCACTGAAAGTGGATCAATTCAAAAAGTGCTTGTTCCTCCCGCATGTGAAAATTTATTAAAATACTTGTGAGCACATGTGAAGGGGGAGCCCTTCTAAAGTAAACACAAAACTCTCAAAGTGTTAAACAAAATGTTTGATAATCACAAACACTTTGAGAGATTCTCAATCAAAGGTTTCTTAGCCATTGTCGGATAATCTGGAGTTATAAGGTGATTAAGATAGGAAATACAATCCTATGATCCGCCAGAGCCGGAGGGATCTACCCAAGGACATCACCAATAGTTAGAATTAGAAGTCCTTAGGTATGATACGATAAAAGGAGAAAAGAATGAAAGGGAAAGAAGGAGTTGAAGAATTAAAAAGAAAAGTAAAGAAAAGGGTGAAAAGAAATAGCCCTCCATATGTCCAACCTTAGGGCAGACACCGGGTTCAACTCATTTGCTACTGGTTGTTACTAAGGTAACACCAGTATTGAAGACAAAGACGTCATGGACCCAGTGACGCACTGCACTAAACCTTCTTAACCACTCAAGTTCTCTTAAAAGAGCTTGTTTCATTCTCACGGGGAACCGGTGTAATCTATCGACCTATCTCTTAGAGATGGTTGATATTGAAGCAGGAGACCCCTCCCTAGTCTCCGCATAGGAAACCTAAGTGTGCACTTTTTGAGTCTAGAGCCATGAGATACATCAAAGATCTCTTAGGAACACTTTGTATTTCTACAAGTGGTGTTCTACATCAATGGACACCAGCTGTAAATTATTGAGTCCTTCGCAGATCTTAGCAATCTGCCAAGAACGTCTATGAGAGAATTTACATAAGTATTTCTCAATGATTGAATAGAAATCCGGCCAGGGTCAACATCAAACAGCCTTGACAGCAGGTCACTTCGGTAACTTCTTGTGGGTTACACTTAGTGTTTGCAGTGGTTTCTTAGCGGTCTACAGTCGTAGAGTGATCCCCAGCGACTCACCCAGTCATTGAGCTACTTAGTAGGTCTTGTAAGCTCCCTCGGAGTATCTGATATGGGAACGACCTTGATAAGGGTTAGAAGGAGTCTTCACAATATGCTGTTGACGATCTCTAATTCCTTATCTGTAAGTACCGTATGTTTTATTGCTAACTGTTTACATGCAGGGTTACATCATCTCCATGGCGACAGATTCCACATGCTCATACATGCATCTTGAAGTCATCAAAAGCTCCCTCAAAGATCAAAGCAACACAAAGTTCAAAGAAAGATTCTACGCCAAAAAGAAGAATCTACAAAGTATAAAGACTAAAGTGTAACATCCCCAATTCATGGATGCAGCGGAATTCGAACTGGGTGTTACTTGATGGCACAATAGTCACAATAATAGAAAACGAACTCTAATTGAGTCATTTTAAAAGATGTATCATTCAAATTATATAAATATCAGAGATTTCAAAATAAGGTCCCAATTGGTTCCATGTTTACAAATCACATTAAGTGAGTTTTTGAATGATAAGTAAATTTATAGCCCTCTTGAGTATATGTGTCCTTCCGTGCCATCCTTGATCGTCATGAACCTGAAATACATGCTTGAGAGGTCAACACAAAGGTTGAGTGATATTCATAGAGTTTGTTAAATCATTTGAACACAATATGTTGGTAGTGTGAGTTATAGGCTCACACCAATGTTTGGAAAACAAAACAGGGAGGCTACGTTATTATACGCCCGGAACATGTATTATACACTAAGCTTATGATACCATAACGTTAACGTGTACCAATATCGATCGGCAGATTTATCCCGGTAGGTACTTTGCTAACATACCTAAATCTCAAATATTAATGCATTTGTTTGAACTTAGTCAATACAAATGGGATTCGTCAATCCCAATAGGCCTATTCACAATATTTGCGCTCACTATTGCTAGTGATTAAATGGTTCATAATAAGGGATCTCGGTTTAGCAAGGCTGGTACTTAGTGATAATAAAACAATCAGGCAAGCATACAATTTAAAAACATTGTGCTCGGTTCAAATAGCATGTATTCCCCCCAAGGGTTTGTAAAACAATTAAGTAATAGAAAGTGGGGCTATGAACTCACACTACCAACATATTGTGTTCAAACGATTTAACAAACTCTATGAATATCACTCAACCTTTGTGTTGACCTCTCAAGCATGTATTTCAGGTTCATGACGATCAAGGATGGCACGGAAGGACACGGATACTCAAGAGGGCTATAAATTTACTTATCATTCAAAAACTCACTTAATGTGATTTGTAAACATGGAACCAATTGGGACCTCGTTTTGAAATCTCTGATATTTATATAATTTGAATGATACATCTTTTAAAACGACTCAATTAGAGTTCGTTTTCTATTATTGTGACTATTGTGCCATCAAGTAACACCCAGTTCGAATTCCGCTGCATCCATGAATTGGGGGTGTTACAGATTGGTATCAGAGCCATGGTTATAGAGAAACGGGTCTAATTGAGACCTAAACTGTAACTACAATTACAAGCAAAAACATTTTTATAGCCTTCCACTCTCCGTGTCTTCCATCCTCCAAATGATTATGGACTTAGTAAGCATGTTATGCTTCACAAACATATTAGTATATTCATATATACCCGTTTTGAGCATTTCCCCGTAAGCATTAGTATATTGATATATAAACTCGGTTTATTTTCAATCATTTTATCTAAACATATCTGCGTATGCCTATTCTATGGCATTTCGGCACAACTACATTCTCCCAATCATGTTGCTACTCCAACATTCATTTTCCAAGACATTGTGAGATACAATGGTCTCATTCATTTTCCAAGACATTGTGAGATACAATGGTCTCATTCATTTTCCAAGACATTGTGAGATACAATGGTCTCATTCATTTTCCAAGACATTGTATGTTACAATGGTCTCATTCATTTCCAAGACATTGTGAGATACAATGGTCTCATTCATTTCCAAGACATTGTGAGATACAATGGTCTCATTCATTTTCCAAGACATTGTATTATACAATGGTCTTAATCATTTCTCAAATGTTTTGAGTCACACAATGGTCTAACCTACTTCCCAGACATTGTGAATTGCACAATGGTCTAACCTACTTCCGAGACATTGTGTTTTGCGCAATGGTCTCTAGAATCATTCCATCACATCATCAATATCATTTCATATGATATCAAAAACCCGTCACAACCTATCGATTTCTAAATAGAAATATGAGATTTTTAAAGGACAAACAAATCTATCACCTACAAAAGCTGAAGTTCAGCTCTACATTCATCAAAGTTTTCTTCTGAAACCTTCATTATTAAAAGTTCGTGATCCTGGCCAAGTATGTTCTATTTTAGAACTACTTAAAACTTCCTTTCCATACGTACCTACCCTTACTATCTTCTATGCAATGGAATGTGAAAACATACGTTACAAGTCTTGTATAGACGGGACTTGCAACTTAAGGGTTTGACATCGCCTTTGTTTAGTGAACAGTTTCCCGAAAGCAACGGACATATCAAAAGTATACCTAGTTTAGGTATTTGAAAATTTTATCGAACCTTGGCTAAATATAGACTAGTCACCTATATTTAACCTAGGGACAGTGGAATATAGTCTGACTAACTATATTCGACTTAGAATTTTCAAATACTGAGAGTAGTTGTACTAGGGTTATGTTTAGGTTGATTTCCTACATGAACTCGATAAACCACCAGAATACATTAAAACAATCTAGAGACACGATAATGTCTTACCACTCAGCTAAATCTTAACACCTTATTTGTGTTACCTAATTTCATTCTTGAAATTTTTCATTTATGAGATAATCCGAACTACTATCTTGGGATAGTTATCAATTATTCTCTTCATCCTGTAGAAGTACTATCCTGTTTAGGTCCTAAGGATACCATTCCATCATAAACTTTTAAAATCTCTTAAGATTTTTAAAGCAAACTCAACATCTATACCTAAGAGTATTAATGTTAAGCATACACTACACACTTTTGTTCATCAACATATCATAACATTATCTTCACAACCGTTGGAACCACAAACACATTAACAGATTTTGATGCACTTTTAAAGCTCAAATCATCCTTAGTTACACCACAAGTACCCTCATCAGCTTTACAAGTTTGAATATTCATCTTGTACTTTTGGAACACCAGTATCATCTCGTAATACACTACCTTGTAACTCACCGGCTAAGTATGAATGTTGTGTCGGGAATTCTTGAGTAGGATGATTTATAATGTCCTTATTTGAATGGATTGGGATGCCTTTTCATTTAAATAAAGAAATTATAAATCATCGAACCATACGTTTATATTCCTTTAGTTACATTGTTTGGGATGCCTCTCTATGTAAATAAAGAATTATAAACAAGTGGGCTTATTTATATCCGAAATAACATAAGTATGAAGTCAATAAACACTAGATACAACAACAGATTACCTACTAGGCTATGATTGCAACAACTATCCCAATTTCCATTAGTACGAGATTTACATTTTGGTTTTCATAATGATAGTGCAATAACAAACAAACTCATTGCGAGGCCATGTAACCATATGCATGGGCAGTCATACCGAACTCATTGTGAAGCCATGTAGCCATATGCATGGGCAGCTGTATAATTCAAACAGGACTTGGTCCAACTACATGTTCAACATTTATTACATTATTCGATGTCTATGTCAATTGCAATTGTTGTTCAACTACTATATCAATTGCTATTGATACTTGACAACTATATCGAGTTCTATTTGATATTCAACTACTATATCAATTCCTATTAATACTCGATTACTATATCAATTTCCTTTGATATTCGACTATTATATGAATCTCTATTGATATTCAACTATGTTATCAATTTCTATTGACACACCGTATTCTAAGACAAATCAAACTATATCACTGGTAATTCAAGACTCGAGTCCTCATAAGTAACCACACATTTTCATCGACACCACTCCAACATATAACACACATAGAACTTCGGGACGAAGTTCCCCGTAAGGGGTAGAGACTGTAACAATTCGCATTTTCAGGATAATTACTATTCCCGGAAAATTTCACTATTCACTTTTACTATTCATTTTTCCCGAAAATTTTCCTGAAATTTGATTTTTATTTCTTGGGCTCAAGTGATAAATCATTTCCATGGCAAATTAAAAGTTTGACATTCATAAGCTCATTTTCGTGAAAGTTATTAAGGAATTACACGGGATTACACGTTTTAGGGTAAAACGTCATTCAGAAATTCTACGTACAACGAAACTCGACCGCGTTAAGTGACCCCGCATCAGAAAAATGTTTGACACACTCATGATTTATTTGAGAATTAATCGTGACTGAGAAAAACATGACCAAAGACTTCCCGGCAGGTCACCCAAGCCAGTACTACTCTCGCATGAGCACGCTTAACCGTATGGGCGATTAACCGATAGACCACAAAACGCGTTTCTAAGACGATTTGAGTTTTCAACTTATTAGAAAAAGTAAACATATTTTTCCCTCCTCCATTGACCAAAAATCATCCCTTGATGTTATAAGTCATTCTTTGATTTTTAGGCTTACGGTTTGATGTCTAAAAGACATATAATACCAACCGACACTAGACTGAGCCCAGTCTAGACATTATAAGTCATTTTAAATCATTTTTATCACATTAGAAAAGTAACATTTTACTTTTCTCAATTTTACGCAATATTCGTACGTTTTACGTATTACGCGTTTTAGACCCGTGTTTCCAGTTTTTAGCAGGGTTTTAGCACCCGATAGATCCTACCACTCATTTTATATTTTATTATGGAACATATGGACATGTTTACCAATACTTTCAAGTTCCATAATTTTACGACACCCGATTTTACGTTTTGAGGGTTAATCATTTACGATTGGCATTTCCCGGAGTCAAAATTAACCAAGTATCTTGGATAATACCAAGAAAAGTCTAACCCTTGCTCTCCAAGCTCATGAACCGCCCTAGGAGGGGGGAGTCACACCCATGTGGCTTCATCTCTTGAATTTACCCATAAATCAACACTTAATTACAACTTGGTCACCAAGTTGTAGCACTTTCCTAGTAAGCTTCCTAACCTCCTCAAATGGAACTATAAATACTCCCTCCCCCCTTGTGTTGTGCCGTGCATCCCCAACCCCAAAACCATCCATCCTTAGCTTTATTTCCTTCTAATTTCTTGCAAGGTTCAAGTGCTTATTCAAGTAGAAACCCTAGTTTGATCATAAGTTACCAAAAATCTTCCAAACCCTAGATATACTTGGTGATTTCTCTTGAGTTTAAATCCACTCAATTCACCTCAACTTTCATTACATTTCTTTCAAGAATACCAAGGGTAGAAAGATTGCATGAAGTGAAAAAGGGTTGAAGCAAGTCTATCAAAGTCCATTTCCTTACTTGTTACTTTCCTTTCATCTTTGAAAGCCAAAAGTTGTAAGCCAAACCCTAACACGATTCTTGTTAAATAATCATATTCATGTTATTTACATATTATTTGTGCTATATTATGTCTTGTATTCATGTCCATGATGTATAAAAGTGAGTAAAACAAGTTATTGTACATGATTGATAAGACAAGTTACTATAACAAGCAAACTAGTGACTTTCTTGGAAAACCACGACCAAAATGGTAAAATTATGATATTGGATCATTACATATTACAGTAGAGGAATTAACAAGGAAACCATAGCAATTTGAACCACCTAAAACGAGTATACGAGTCAAAAGTTATGCCCATTTGAAGTTACCAAAACTTTGCGGCAAACTGCCAAATACCATTCTGATCAAATTTGGGTTTTGAAAGTCACACTTCTGGTCCGATTCATCAAAAAGTTAAAACATGAAAGTTGTCCGGAACGACGTTTTCGTTCAGGTAGAAAGAAGCTCGAGCCCTGAAAACGCTTTTTGAGTGATAAATTCTTCAAAATCTTAACAGCCCATTTTTAGACCAAAGTCATTACATATAAGTTATGGTTTATGAAGACCAAAGGGGTCTTATGACCTAGAATCAAGACCACAACCATGGCTAGAGCCAAGGTTGAGTCTCAAGACCA
This sequence comes from Artemisia argyi, assembly GCA_030686995.1. Classification (NCBI taxonomy): domain Eukaryota; kingdom Viridiplantae; phylum Streptophyta; class Magnoliopsida; order Asterales; family Asteraceae; genus Artemisia; species Artemisia argyi. Next base: position 122,478,844 of record CM060703.1, read on the forward strand.
TGGAACAATGACCAAAGGTCATGGCTAGGCCATGACGAAATGACCATACAAGCTTACCAAGACAAATACATAAATTAGAGAAGTTGGCGATAACTTGAACATACAATTTGGATCTACTTCATCTAAAGGAACCATGAGATATAACAAGAGAAAATGGTCATACAAGACTTATGAAACTACCCCTAATAACAATCTTCATGTACTAATAAACTTTCCTAAGTTTATTCAAATATCGGACATATAACTTTTCGGATCAAAACTTATATCTATATATTTTATCAACTACTACAATAGTAGGGAGCCTCATGTGAGGAGTTCATTATGTAAGCCGTCGAGATGAGTTGTGGATTTACGAGTTAAAGTGTCCTGGCTCCTCGAACGCTTACTAACATGACTTCTGAAATATGTCAGCCCGAACGGTAGTAAACGATATACCAAACATACATGTTCATGAATCTTTTCTTTCAAAGACATACAATATACATCATACCACATCATGGACTAAATGCAAGATATATATATATAGGCACTACTTCATATTCTTTACTTCCATCCTAAGTCGCAACATTCTATTATAGGTTGCTCGTAGAAACCTTCACGATTCAACCGTTACATTAATTACTTGCTATCTTACTTAAGGTGAGTTCATAGCCCCACTTTCCATTACTTAATTGTTTTACAAACCCTTGGGGGGAATACATGCTATTTGAACCGAGCACAATGTTTTTAAATTGTATGCTTGCCTGATTGTTTTATTATCACTAAGTACCAGCCTTGCTAAACCGAGATCCCTTATTATGAACCATTTAATCACTAGCAATAGTGAGCGCAAATATTGTGAATAGGCCTATTGGGATTGACGAATCCCATTTGTATTGACTAAGTTCAAACAAATGCATTAATATTTGAGATTTAGGTATGTTAGCAAAGTACCTACCGGGATAAATCTGCCGATCGATATTGGTACACGTTAACGTTATGGTGTCATAAGCTTAGTGTATAATACATGTTCCGGGCGTATAATAACGTAGCCTACCTGTTTTGTTTCCAAACATTGGTGTGAGCCTATAACTCACACTACCAACATATTGTGTTCAAACGATTTAACAAACTCTATGAATATCACTCAACCTTTGTGTTGACCTCTCAAGCATGTATTTCAGGTTCATGACGATCAAGGATGGCACGGAAGGACATGGATACTCAAGAGGGCTATAAATTTACTTATCATTCAAAAACTCACTTAATGTGATTTGTAAACATGGAACCAATTGGGACCTCATTTTGAAATCTCTGATATTTATATAATTTGAATGATACATCTTTTAAAACGACTCAATTAGAGTTCGTTTTCTATTATTGTGACTATTGTGCCGTTAAGTAACACCCAGTTCGAATTCCGCTGCATCCATGAATTGGGGGTGTTACATAAAGATCTTAAGTGAAAGAAAGGGACTACGTGCATGTATAAGTCAGAATTCAAAGATGTATGAGCATGTTGGAATGACGGACTACCACCACAGAAACGGAAGTGACGAAAGGCAGACAACATCATAACTTGATCACTATCACAACAACAACGAACAAAGAACAAAGAACGATGAATGATTTTTGAAAGACGTCTAAAGCTATGAAAGTCAAAGATGAAGAAATGACAAAGACGTCAATCAACCGTGATGACCGACCCTTAGGGGGAGATTGTTGGGATCAAAGTTTTACTATTTTATCAAGTCTCGGTTATTTGTAATAATATCAGGTTGCTTAACTATTATTTATTTACACTTATGTAATATTACAAGTTTACTAGAGTTTAGAAAAAAGGTCCATGGGCTTTAAGCCCACACTATTTGAAGAAAGGAAGGAGAGGGAGTGTTGCCCTAGCTCCTTCCCTATAAATAGAACCTTTAGGTCACTTGTAAACTTGGTTGTTTATTTGATATCTTAAGGAAACTCTTGCTCTCATATTTCTCTTATTCAAATATTCACCCAAATCCTTATATCTATCTCATTCTTGTTTGTGTGAAATCAATATGGTGACCTAACAAGTGTATTATTTCTTCCCCTAATGAATTAAGCAGCTTCTGAAGTACAGATACAATCAATTTGAAAACCTGCATAATCTGCATCTAGAACACATAATTAGTTCGAAACCAGAATCTTTCGGATGCACAAGGCCCCATGTACATGGTTCCCTTTAGATACCGAAAGATCCATTTTTACAGAAGCAGGGTGCTTTTCCATTGGCCTTGAATGGTAATGGGCACACATGTAGATATCAAAATGAATATCAAGCTTACTAGATGCAAGATATATGAGTGAACCAATCATACTACGGTATATTGTAGCGTAAATTGGTTTACCTTATTTATCTTCATCTAGTTTAGGCTTGTGTGGCTTTGGTGTACTTACAGATTCAGATTTTTTCATTTCAAAAATTTTCAAATTTCCATCGTGTATTTGTTTGCTAAATTACAATACCACGAGAAGTTTTGTTAATTTGTAGATCCAAAAAGAATTTTAACTCTTCCCTTATGCTCGTCTCAAATTTTTGTCGGATGATATTTTCAATGTTTTTGCAAAATCTAGGATTTTTCGATCTAAATATAATATCATCAACATAAATTTGGAGTTGCATGATGTCGTCACCTTTTCTTAATGTGAACAAAGTTGGAACGATTGAACCTTCAATGAATTTGTGTTTGAGCAGATATTCTGACAACACCTTGTACCATGCGGTTGATGCTTTCTTGAGTCCATAAACACCATTGTTGTGGACATAAACGTCATCTGGGCTGTCTGGATTAGCAAAGTCTTCTGGTTGACTCATATACACCTCTTCATCTAACTCCACATACAAAACGACCATTTTCACGTCCATTTGGTATATGGTGAAAGATTTTTCTGAGTTGCTTGAGCCAAAAATAAGTGTAATGCTTCGATCCTTGCTACTGGTGCAATTGATTCATCAAAGTCAATTCCTTCTTCATGATTGTAACCTTTTGCAGCTAGGCGAGCCTTGTTGCGGATTACTTCCCCGTCTTCATCATAATTGTTCTTCAGAGTCCATTTCATTTGTAGAAACAGCGATTTGGAGTAGCACTTCTTGCTTGAACGGGTTGAGACGGTTTTCCAGTCATTTGTTCCAAAGGGTGATCTTGAGTCAATCTTCTTCTTTGCAGATGTGGATGGTAAAACATATGCATGTTTGAAGGATTATCATATCGCATCTCAAAAGGTTCATCGACCTTGGCTTAGGGTGTCACGAATGGATTTATGAATGGTTCTTCTTCAGATGATGCATGAGTAATTTCTTGATCATCAACATTCTGGTAGGAGGTTGGAGTGGTATTGTTTTGTAAAAGTTCTTGTTGAATCTTTGTTGTTGGAGGGGTATCTGGTATTTGATCAGCATCTTCATAAGTAGTTGTTGATGAACCGGATAGTGGAGAAGGAATGTCTTCTTGATGATTAACTTTGATAATCAGAGTTGCAATGGATAATGTTGTGTTAGGAATACGAATATTCCTATAAAAGACTTGGTCACCTAAATATTGTAATAGCATTAAGTTAGCTCGTAGTTAGTTTAGTTATTAGTTAGAATTAGTTTAAGTAACATCGTGGAAGAAGGATGGGTCTTTACCTACTGTATGCCTGATCCACAGCCCGGGTGTGTGCGTTTTTATCCTTTTTGTAGGAACCTATATATACCCCTCTCCACATGTGGAGAGGTTTGGTGCTTTCATTTCTCTTAATCTAATATTCACATATTTTCTCTCATCTCTTTCTCTCACTAGAAACACCCAACTCACTTTCTGTCTCTAAAATCTTTTCTTCTTTATTCTTGAATCAATCTAACCACAAGTAACCATACATGTTTATGATTATGAATATTCTACAATTGGTATCAAGAGCCATGGTTTCATCTTAGGGCCTTGGATATTCGGATTTGGTGTTGTTTTTTGTGAGTTAGAAGAGTTTTCTTTGAAAACATCATGGTTTGATATTTGTAGTGTTATTTGATACGTTATGGGTGTACTTTTTTGATCATTGGTGTTAGTACTACATAGTTTTTCAGTTGGTTATACTACATCAAACGTGTATTTGAAGTTGGGATTGATTTTGGGGCGTTATTCTTGACTGCGGTTAGCTCTACTGTTTTATTTCTTGGTTGCGGTTAGCTACTGGTTCCTGCGGTTTGCTATTTAGCGTTTACTTTATTGGGTATAAGGACAAAACGCAAGATAGTGACTGTTTTGGACTCTAGTGGGTTGCGGTTAAGTCTCTGCGGTTTGCTCCTGCGGTTTGCTCTTGCGGTTACAGTTGTGACTTGGGATTTGCTCCTGCGGTTTGCTCTTTCGGTTACTGTTGTGACTTGTGATTTTCTCCTGCGGTTACTGTTGTGACTTGTGATTTGCTATTTGCGGTTTGCTCATTCTGCGGTTAACTCATTTCGCGGTTAACTCTGGTTTATGGTTTGCTCATTCTGCGGTTAACTCATTCTGCGGTTAATTCTGGTTTGCGGTTTGCTCATTCTGTGGTTAACTCTGGTTTACGGTTTGCTCATTCTGAGGTTAACTCATTCTGCGGTTAACTCTGGTTTGCGGTTTGCTCATTCTGCGGTTAACTCATTTTGCGGTTAACTCATTCTACGGTTAACTCATTCTGTGGTTAACTCTGGTTTGCGGTTTGCTCATTCTGCGGTTAACTCATTCTGCAGTTATTGTAGCGTTTACCTTCAGATTGCGATTACCTCCAACTAGCGTTTACCTCTTCTAGCGATTTGCTAAAGTTGCAGTTTGACCAAAGTTGACTTTTTACGTCAAAACTTCAAACGGCCGTACTTTTGAACCGTAACTCCGTTTTCAGTGAGTTAGCTTTCAAAATGTCCAGAACAGGCTGAATATTGTGAGATTTCACCACAAAGTCGTGAAACGAATTTTTCGAGGCCCAAATCACCTCCAAAGTGAAGTTATTGAGGTTTTAAGTTTTTAGACCAAATTTTCACCAAATTTTCGAGGCCAAACTTGCATCAACCGAACCAAGATCACAACTTAACAACATCAATTGATCATCAAGTCCATCAAATGATCATCAAGTTCATCTCCAGTCTTCGGTGTTTTACGGTTTCTTCTTGATTTTGTAAAATCTCGCGAAAGAATCTATTTCTTGGTTTAAATAATAGAAGTGTAAAATCCCGTGCACATCCACATAATGTCAAATTCTTCAGATTCAGTCATATCTGAGATACTCAAATTGTACGACATGATCGATCAACATAAGACTTCTGACCCTTCACAACAAATTAACGTGTTTGAATCTGATAATGCTGCAATGGAATCTTCGTGCTCAGATCCTCAAGAGAATGTGACTCATCTATCAAGGAAATTACGTGATGATGCAAAGGAATGTCACATAGAATGCTTTCAACTACTTCATTCACACCTCTCGGTACTGTTAGAGGGAACTGGATTCAAAATGGAATTCGAACGTGCATTTACAACCCTCTTTGGTCAAGATGTTCAGACTTTCACAAACACAATGATTCTAAATTTAGATCAATTACGACGATGAGGTACTTGGTTCAGGTGAGTTCAGACCGGGTCAGGAACTTGGTTCAGGTGATGAGGTACCCTTAATTGATCAAAACAATATGCACTCTAATGAACATCAGCATGCTGATCAAAGTAAACCTATTTATGACACAAATCTGTTGGAAAAGACTGACAGTATTACCATCTCTTATTCAACAAATATGTGTCATAAAGGGGGAGAAAATGATCTAGATGCTGAACATAATGATGCTTTAAGTTCTCTGCTTAAGGCTGAGTTTTCTAAAACAAAGGACAAGGACATGGTTGAAAAGAAAGTTTTTAATCAACTTTTACAAAGATTTTCACAACTTGAAAAACATTGTATTTCACTTGAAATATCAATACAACAAAAGGAAGAAAATCTTCAAACTTGCAAACTATGTATGAATCCGGAATTGCCTGAACTTCGTGAATATTTTGTGATAAGTGATTTGAAAACTCACCTACAAGCCAAGGACTTAACGATCAACAACTTGAAAGATCGAATTAATATGTATGAGCAAAGTAATGAAGCCAAAATTAAACATGACATTAATGAAATTGAATGTAAAATGGCTAAATTACTTAAGGAGAATGAGACTTTGAAAGTTGTGTGTAAAGACCTATGTGACTCAATCAAAGTAACAAAAACTAAGACTGTAGAGCAGACAACCTCCTTGATTGATAATAATGATGAACTCAAAGCTCAACTTTAGGAAAAGGGTTTTGCAATTGTGGCATTAAGAAATGATTTAAGAAAATTGTTGGAACCATACTTTTGTATTTAGCTAAGTCTCGGTCATTACATTTTGTAATAGGTTGCTCTAGTATTTATTTCATTTAGTTTATGTTACAAGGCTTATGTGTTAAAGCCCTATGGGCCTTAAAGCCCACGAATTAAGAAATAAGGAAGGAAGGGAGTGTTGCCCTAACTCCTTCCTTATAAATAGAGAGCTTGTGTAAACATTTCATTTGTTGGTTATTTGATTATCTTAAGGAAACTCTTGCACTCTCACCTTTCATATTGTCTTATAATCAACCAATCTCATTTCTCATCTTATTTCTTTCTTAATCATACTTGTGTTTACAAAATGGTGACCTAAAAAGTGGTATCATTCGCCTAATAGAGATTGAAGTGTTGTTCTTAGTGTTAACGTGGGGTTTTTCATCATATTTCTTCATCTTTTTTGCCTTTTTCTTGGTTTCTTACACTCAAATCTTAAAGCTTGGATAAGTTTTAAGGTTAATATAGTGTTTAGAAGCTTAGATATTGCATAAAGTATTGATCTTTGATAGGTTTTTAGGCTATTTTTTCATCAAAAAGTCATTTTTTGGATGAACAGTACGTTTTACGCGTATGTTGGTCGATAAAAGTACCAATTCCAGCTGTCTACAGTGTTTTTTGGTCGGTTTACGCTTAAGTTTTGGTCTAAACCCTTTTCTTACGCGTAAAATAGGTCTAAACCCTTTTCTTACGCGTAAAATAGGTCTAAACCCTTTTCCTACGCGTAACTGTGGTTAAAACCCTGATCCTACGTGTAACTTGCTCATCTACGCCTTAAACCTACGCTTAAGTTAGATCCTACGCGTAAGTTTGATTTACGCGTAATTTTTCAGAGTCTACGCATAAGCTTCATCAACGGTCATCTCTTTGTGCTACGGTGACTCAGTACTTCCCTAGCTTGGATAAGTTAGTGGAATACTTCGACTACGGATATCTTTCAAGCTTGGATAAGTTTGAAAGATTTGTTTGGTTGTTTAAACCTTACGCATAAATCTAAACTTACGCATAAGCCTAAGCTTACGCGTAAAGAGAAAACTTACGCATAAACTATTAGTTTACGCATAACCTACTCTTTACGCATAACCTAAAGTTTACGCGTAAGATTAAGTTACGCGTAAGAATTGAACTTACCCCAAGGATTTTGGAACTTACTCAAAGGAACGTGCATTTCAATCTTCTACAAAGATCCATTTCTACACAAGTGTTCAAAGATGTCTCAACCACCTAATCATTACTTCCCTCATACTCAGCTACCTCAACATCAGCAGTATCAGCAACCTCAACATCAGCAGTATCAGCAACAACAATACCTTCCACACCAAATGAATCAACAACCTTCTCAAAAACAAACATACAATCCACTACATCATTACCTAATGATGCAACAACATCAGATCATTCCTCAACAACAACCATATCAAGTGCCGCAACAAAACACTCAGTTTTCCTCCAAACAACCTCACTGGTTTGACAGAATGTGTGAAGTTATTACAACTCAACAATCCCGACATGAGGCAGGATCACTTGAAACACCTCCAATGCTTACACCTGGAAACTATGTTCAATGGTCAAGTCGATTCTTAAGATTTCTTGAACTTAAGCAACCTCATAGGAAATTCTTGAAACAAGTGATACTTGAAGGACCATTTGAGTGGCCAACACGATTTGAAGCTGGTGATCCAACTGCTGATCCTTCACGTCCTCCTGGTGATAGACCTCTTCCAGAAACTTCACTCACTGAAGAACAGAAACTACATCATGATGCTGATCAATATGCAATGGCTTATATACTTCAAGGTATACCAAATCCAATCTATCGAAGTGTCGATGCTCAGAAAACAGCCGAAGCTATGTGGGAACACGTTCATCTCCTTATGGAAGGCACTCAATTGAACAAAGATGATATGGAATCCAAACTCTACATGGAATACACTGACATCACAATTGAACCAGGAGAGACACTTGAATCCTACTATCATCGTTTCACAAATGTAGTCAATGATCTGGTACGTCATAAAATCACAGTACCAAGGATCGCTGTGAACTCCAAATTTGTTGGTAGTCTTGGCCCTGATTGGCATAAATATGTGACATTTGTTCGTCAAACGAAGAATCTTCATGATGCTCCATATGGCTTGTTGTATGATTTTCTGAAACACCATGAACCTGAAGTGGAAAAAGATAGAGCTCTACGAGGAGGATACACAACAACACCAACACCAAATTCTTTGGCTCTCGTAGCTCAATCTCCCTATGCTCCACCACCAATGTCAAATCATGCATATGTTCAAGAGCAGAACTACTTCAGTTATCCACAATCTTCCACCTCGAACCAAATGGTCCCTTATGATTCATCACTACAAGATTCTTCTACTCAACTTGTTCCGTCAAACAACAATGATGCTGTGTACTACTCCAACTCCAATGATGATGACGATGATGACTTTAATACGTTGAATCAGGGACTTGCTCTTATTGCTCGTGCTTTCAGCAAATTCTCCAACAAAACAAACAACCGTCAACGTTCATCTTCTAACACAAGGAATCAAGCTGTTGTTAATGATGGAAGTGTGGAAATTCAGAATCGTAGCTATGGTCGATCTGGTTCAGGAAGCTCTTCAGGAAATTATGGGAATGGTCAGAGGTTTAGTAACAATGCAGGGTTCAGGAACAACTCAGGATCTTCTCAGCAAAGGTCTGAACCAGTTGCAACTAGAAACTCCAACTCAGGGAATGCAGTATGGTGCTATAACTGCAATGAACAAGGTCATATTGCTACAGCATGTCCCAAACCGAGAACTCGGGGTAGTAAGTTTCACAAGCAGGCATTACTCATGGCTCTTCAAGATGAAAAAGATGGACATTTCCCTGAACAGGACAACAACTTCATGGCAAATGTGAACAATGATGATGACATGGAAGATCTGGAAGCCAATGCTGCTGTGATGCTTATGGCCAACATGCAGGAACTTAAGCTCAATGATTCAGGTCCAGTGTATGACACTGACGGCTTGTCTCAGGTACATGACCTCAATGCATGCTTTATTAATGAAATAATCTCACCTTCTGCTTATGAATCAGATATGGCGCAAGTTGTTCCATGTAAATCATCTTCATCGTCTCAAACAGATGAACAAATAAGCACAGTTGTCATATTCGATGATGACACAGTTGTTTCATTTGATGATCCTATTGAGAATGATAAACATGATCATGTAGAACAACATGAACCATCATTTGATCCAGACCCTGACCTAATATTGTTATCTAAACAACTGGATGATCAACAATTGCAAATCATTAACTGCAACGAGACAAATAAAGTTTTGAAAGAAAAAAATGCGTCATTTGCAAGAGATATTGAGTGTTATAAAATTCAGCTTTCAAATCAGGAAGAAAAGATTAAACATGCAAAAAGTTTTGAAAAAGCTTTTCAAGATTCTTACAACAAAGAACAAGATCTTCAACGTAAAATGCAAGATTTAATTGAGTCAAACGGAAAGTTGATTTCGAAACTTGAAAGTGAGAAGTGTGAATTGAAAATGCAAGTTGAACGTCTTCAAAGAGACCTTTCAAAAACTGAAACAGAATTGTCAAATTGCAAAAAGGAGTTTTGTGAACATAAAACACGAAAAAGGAAGTATATAGATGACTTACTTGGTGATATTGTTGATCTTGAAAAACAACTCAAAGAATTTCGTCATATTGTTTACAAACACGGGAACTCTGTCACAACTATTCAAAAGTTTGCTTTAAAACCGAGACCCGATAAAGGATTTGCACTTTGCGATTTTAAATCAATGTTTCTTCACAAAGCTTTCAAAGAAAATTCTAAGGTTTACAGTATTGATCACATGTTTGATAATACAATTGTGTGTGCTGTTGTTTTTGATACTGAGGAAGAAGAAGAACTTGAAGACGAGAGTCGATAAAAAATGAGTTATGTTCAACACTGGACACCATATGACTATTCAAAAGCTCCACCTCTTTCTAAATCTTTTGTTACTCAAAAGGATTTACCTGAGAAATCATGGTTTATCGAAGAGTCATATGTTTCGTCTCACAATGAGGCCCCTGTCCAAACTGTAGCACAAATAAATGGTCCTTTACCATCATCCGGTGAACTTACACCTTTACCGAAAACGTGTCGTGTCTTAAATTATTTCAAAACTTTTATGGAAGACATCAAAATTTTGGAGGAAACAATTGAACGTAATTCTGAAATTAAAATTGAAACTTTTCAATCCGCTTACGAGCGAGAAAAGAGAGATATTTTTCAAAAACAAATGAAGCCAATTGTTCAACACCTCCGTCTATGTGCTACACGTTGGGATCAGGAACTTCAAAAGGAGGTCAAAAATATGATAAACGTTTTCAATGAAACTGAAAATGACATTTTGGTTCAAAAGCAAAGAAATAGAGTTTTAAAAAATGATGCTGATCGACTCTTGGAACAAGTTCTCAATGCTGATATTTTGTCTGTTATCATGAATGATCTCTATAAATCTGGTACTTCTATGCTTATGGATGATCTTTGTGTTGATAATAACTTGTTGAATGAGGAAATTGAGACACTGAAAAATGAGAATGAAAAGCTGAGAATTAAGAATGATGATGTGACAACACAATTTTCAAAAGAAATTTGTCAACTCAAACAAAGGCTTGAATGGTGTCAAGCTCAAAGTCTTGAAAAGGAATTGAAACTTCAAAATAAAAATGTTTCAAACTCGTGTCAGCTTTGCAAAACCAATGAGTCTTTAAAAAGTCGCTGTCTCAAATATGAGAAAGAAATTGCGGATTTAAAAATTGAAAATGTCGAATGGCAACAAAACCGCGATGACATTAACTATTGCAATGTGAAACTTGAGTCTCAAATTCAGGATAAAAATCACATCATCATCGATTTGAAAGAGAAAATTAAGCTACTTCGAAAAGGAAAGATGGTTGACACCACGGTGATAGCACCAGGAATGTATCAATTAAACAAAACTGATAAAGGAAAGGTTGTTCAAAACACTAATGTTGATAACTCCACTTCTACAGGACTAGTCTCCACTTCTAGCGTTAGCAGACCCAAGCGAAAAAGTAAAAAGAAGAATAGCATCTTGCAACGTAAGAGAGGACACCTAGAAGCTCAAGAAGTAGAAGACCAACTTAGGAATTTGAATAAAACTCATGTTGCATCAGATTTAGATTCTAATCTGGCAAATTGTAATCAAAATCTAAATGTAACGAATGATGAACCTTTGAATGTTTTGAATATTAATGCATCTTGTGTGTTTTGTCGTATAAGCGTCTCATCTGGTGATCATACAAAATGTTTAGCTAATTCTCTTCTCAATCGTCATAAGAAACGTAGGACACGCATTCCTTTTAGGCCCACTACTGCCTCTAAGTCTAACTTAGGAAAGCCGTCTTCTACGGTTTCTAATGATATCACAGTTACCCCCATAGGTGCCGAGAACAAATCTAGGAATGAGCCAACTACTAGTGCATTTAACATTAAGAAAGCAAAAACTAATTGGAACTGGCAACGTTGGTTACAATACAAACCAGACTTTAAATGGATTCCTAAATTGTTGAATACATGTGTTACTAACCAACAGGAACCCGCATTGTCTTTGGGTTCCACCCTTACTTCTGTTCCATCCGTGTCTTCTTCTTGTGATACAGGTGGTGCAGCTCGTTCTATGGATTGTTGATAGCAGATGCACCCGACATATGATAGGCAATCTCAAACTGTTACACAACTTTGTCTCAAAGTTCATTGGTACTGTCAGATTCGGGAACGATCATTTCGCTCTAATCATGGGATATGGTGACTATATCAGCGGGAACATTGAAATCAGTCGTGTTTACTATGTGGAAGGCCTTGGACACAACCTTTTCTCTGTTGGTCAATTCTGTGATGGGGATCTAGAAGTTGCATTTCGTGAGAAAACCTACTTTGTTCGTGACTTACATGGAAACGATCTAATGTCGGGTTCACGTGGCTCCAATCTTTATACAATATCAATGTCAGATATGATTGCAACATCTCCGATATGTCTTCTCTCCAAAGCAGAATCAACTAAATCTTGGTTATGGCACAAACGTCTTTCACACTTGAATTTCAGAACTATGACTGACCTTGCTCGTTATAAACTTGTCGATGGATTTCCAAGATTCCGTTTTACCAAAGATCACTTATGTCCAGCCTGTGAACAAGGAAAAAGTACTCGTGCTCATTTTCCTTCTAAACCTGAGCAAAGTACGAATCATGTTTTACAAATGCTTCATATGGACTTATGTGGACCGATGCGTGTTCAAAGTATCAACGGTAAATGCTACATACTAGTAATTGTAGATGACTTTTCCAGATGGACTTGGGTTTATTTCTTACGAAGTAAAGATCAGGCTCCTTCAATGATCATCACCTTTCTTACTAAAATTCAAGTTCAGTTACGCAACACGGTACGAATAGTCAGAACTGACAATGGAACTGAATTCAAGAATCAGACACTTCGGTCTTATTATGAGAAAGTGGGAATTGAACATCAAACATCTATTCCTAGAAGCCCAGAATAGAATGGAGTTGTTGAAAGACGCAACAGGACGTTAGTGGAAGCTGCTAGAACTATGTTGATTAATGCTCAATTACCAGATTACTTGTGGGCAGAAGCTGTTTCAACCGCATGTTATACTCAAAACCGTTGCATGATCACAAAACGCCATCGCAAAACACCATATCAAATTGTTCACAAAAGAAAACCGAACATCGATTACTTTCATGTATTTGGAGCACTTTGTTATCCGAAAAATGATCGTGATGATTTAGGTAAACTTAAAGCAAAGGCTGACATTGGAGTGTTCGTTGGATACTGTGAAAATTCCAAAGGTTTTCGGATATGGAATCGTCGTACAAGAGAAATTCAAGAAACCATTCACGCTAATTTTGATGAACTCACACAGATGGCTTCTGAGCAACACAGCTTAGGACCCGAATTCAACCGTCTTAACTCTCCAGAATCTTCGGCTGAACCGTTGCCACTCAACCGCAAAGAATTGGAAACCTTGTTTGCTCCACTATTTGATGATACAATTGTATACCGTTCTACTGAGGTCTCACCTAATTCCGCTGCTCAACCTGACAATATTCCAGTACCAGACTCACCTCAACAAACTACTACAAGTGTTGAGAGAAACGGTCCTCCAATTGCATCACCATCTACAGTAGAACAAACTGTTTCTAACTCCCACCATTCAGCTGAAGATCCCACACCACAATCAGTTCCCCAACCAGCAGAGCAAGATCCTGATGCGTTCTTTAATCCGTTTGCACCGGCTCATATTGTTCCTGACATAGCTGAGTCGTCTACACGCAATTTGGATCCTGCTAACATGCGAGATACCTATCAACTACACCCTTCCACACACAAATGGACTCGAGACCATCCACTAGTTCATATTATTGGCCATCCAGATGCACCTGTTATGACAAGACAACGACTTCACACCGATGGAGAAACTTGTATCTATGCTCTCACAGTTTGTCATGAAGAACCGAAGAACATTAAAGATGCAATGACTTATGACAACTGGATTGAATCTATGCAAGAGGAATTTCAGCAATTCATAAGACTTGAAGTCTGGGAATTAGTTGAAAGACCTGACGGAGTCTTTGTCATTGGGTTAAAATGGATTTGGAAGAATAAGCTTGATGCTGAAGGAACTGTCATACATAACAAATCACGCCTGGTAGTGAAAGGATACTCTCAACTGGAAGGACTAGATTTTGCTGAATCCTTTGCTCCAGTGGCTAGACATGAAGCGGTTCGGATCTTTTTGGCCTATGCTGCACACAGGAACATGGTTGTTTACCAAATGGATGTGAAAACCGCATTTCTTAATGTAGAACTCCGTGAAGAAGTTTATGTTAGTCAACCTAAAGGCTTCGTTGATCCTGAGCGTCCTAACCACGTTTACCGACTCAAAAAGGCACTCTACGGACTCAAGCAAGCCCCACGGGCGTGGTATGACAAACTGTCCACTTTCTTGCAGGCCAATAAATTTTCTAAAGGATCAGTGGATCCCACACTATTTACAAAAACCTACGGGGAGGACTTACTTGTTGTTCAAATATATGTCGATGACATCATTTTTGCCTCAACAAAAAGAAATTACTCTAATGATTTTGCAAAATTAATGAAAGATAATTTTGAAATGTCCATGATGGGTGAACTTTCGTTCTTTCTAGGACTACAAGTTCATCAATCACCCCGTGGAATTTTTATAAATCAGTCCAAATATGCTCTTGAAATTTTAAAGAAACATGGGATGATGAGTTGTGATACCTATAATACACCGATGGGCTATACCAAACTAGATGCTGACTTACATGGGACTCCCGTTGACCCTACCAAATACCGAAGTATGATTGGGTCCCTCATGTATCTCACAGCTAGTAGACCTGATATAGTATTTGCTGTCTACATGTGCTCTCGTTATCAGTCCAAACCAACTGAAAAACACCTCTGTGAGGTCAAGAGAATCCTTCGATACATAAAGGGAACCATTAACTTGGGAATCTGGTATCCGAAGGATTCTGGCTTTGAACTAATTGCTTTTTCAGATGCTGACCATGCAGGATGTTTAGACACACGCAAAAGCACATCTGGTGGATTACAATTTCTAGGAGACAAACTTGTGTCCTGGCAATCAAAGAAGCAAGACTGCACATCATTGTCGTCAACAGAATCTGAATATGTAGCCATGTCCGCCTGTTGTGCTCAAGTCATTTGGATGAGATCACAACTTAAGGATTACGGCTACTTATTCAACAAGATTCCCATCTACTGTGATTCCAAGAGTGCAATTGCTATCTCCTGCAACACCGTACATCATTGCAAATCCAAACACATCGATCTCCGATATCACTTCATCAAAGAGCATGTGGAAAAGGGTACCGTTGAACTTTATTTTGTTGGGACTGAGTACCAACTGGCGGACTTACTTACCAAATCTTTAGCACCATCAAGGTTTGCTAGTCTAGTTCACCAAATTGGTATGCGATGTTTGACTCCAGAGGATCTGGAAAAGTTTTTAAAATACAATTGATCGTCAAACATCACAACTATCTTTGTAAATATTTTTTCAAAATATATATATATATATATATATATATATATATATATATATATATATATATATATATATATATATATAAATATAAAACCAATCAAAAACTCAAAAAGATTTTTGGACTTTCTTTAAAAAAAAATAAAAAAAAATAAAAAAAAAAAGATAATAAAATGAAAGTATAAACCACCTCTTTCAACACTATTTTATAAAAATGTCTTCAATTATTTAAAACAAGTGTTGAGGGGGAGGAAAAATCATGTTTTTCAAATTTCTCTAAGATATTTTGTCTTTTATACTTGCATTTTACCAAAAATTAATACGTTTTTATCATATGTGTTGATTCAATAAGTGTTTCGGGTTACTCTCCTTGTCCTATAAAATTAATTTTTTCAGTATTTTTACTATGATCTAAGGTCAAGGGGGAGTACGACAAGTTGTTCTTATCATGTCTTGGGGTTAACTAACGAAAGTTACACGTGATTAAGTGTTTAAGCATTAAGAATAAATGTTAGTTAAGGTTAAGGGACTAATTGTGTCAAGTTTTCAAACTGGTTTTAACTATTGGTCAAAACCCACTTGACCCACACATTTACTGCACCTGCAAATAGCATTTACACTTTCACCTAATCAATCTAACGATCCACAATCATTCTCTTGATCTAATCATCAATCTTCGAATCCGTAAGTGTTAACATGTTTTGATCATTATTTCTAACAAAGGTTTTTAATTTCGTAACGATCCAACGATTCAATTTGTGTCAATCGATTAGTCATTTTTTAGGGGTATGCGTAATCAAGAACCCAGAATTTTGTGATTGTTATGGTTGAATTTGTTAGGGGGAAATGTTCTTAGGATGTATATAAACATGTTGTCACACTCTAATTGCACCCAGTAACACCAAATCGTCTAGTTTGATTTTAGGGTTCATACGAGGGATTTGGGGGATCTTGATTTTAGACGTTAGGATTGTAATTGGTGATGGGGATTATGTTCTTGTAGGCCTAGGATCATGTTGTCATGGTTTAATTGCATCTTAATCATGTTTAGTTCTTGAATCAAAGGTTTAGGGTTCGAATGACACTAGCAGAATTAATCTTGAGATTCTGTGGATGATTTGCGTTAAAAATTGGACCATATGATCCTTAGATTGTTAGAAACACTTGCCCCATGCTAAATCATACCCAGAAACATGTTTGATTAAGCTTGTGATTAGTTGTTCATGCGTGTTTACGCGTTAAGTTGGATTTTTGGCATGTTTACGCTTTAAATGTGTGAATTATGTGTGTTGGGTTAATTATTGATCAGTGGTAATGTTTGTACACTTTCAGGAAACATACAACTCGAATTTCAAAGGTGATTTTTCTGGAAAAAGGCATTTCTACGCACAAAATATTCATCCTACGCGTAAGATTGAATCTTACGCGTAAGATTCGACACGAAGAAAAACAATGTCTTGGATAAGACATTGTTTACGCATAAAAGAATAACTTACGCTTAAGTTGTTTCTTACGCGTAAGTTATGATCTTACGCATAAGTTTAAACCTACGCACAAGTTATATCTTACGCTCAAAGTTCAATTCTTTGCCTAAGTTCTAATCTTACGCCTAAGATTTAATCCTACGCGTAAAATTAAGCCTACGGAGAAGTTGAACTTACGCGTAACATATAAAGTTATGCGTAGAAATTAAACCTACGCATAATTTCATTTCCTACGCGTAATATAAGTTATGCGTAGATCTTTCTACTTACGCGTAAACTTGTCAAATTCATGAAATTTTCTAAGTGTTGTAATATTTCCAATGTGTAACCTCTTGTAGTGATGAACTCATGTTGTAACTTAAGTGTTATAAGTTTCTATCATGTGATTCAAACATAAGTTTGTCATATAACAAAAGTTTTTCACACACAAACACCCACTGATCAATCAATAATGTGTTCATAATCTAGTAATTGAATGTCTGTGCTAACAAAGTATATCATTGCTATGTTTGTGATTGTTTATGATCAAACCAGATGGCAGAACAGAATGACATTCCTTATGGACCAGAACCTGAACCCATACGTGCATGGGAAGACACCTTTCCTGAGAACTACTCCAGAAAGATAGGAAAGAACAATCTGAGAGTCAACTTCAACAACATTACATGCAATGAGTCTTCTTGCCTTGTTGCGGTAGATGCTCTTATCTATCACCCGTGCAAAGTTCTACTCACCAAATCTGCTGCAGTGGCATGCTTCTACATACATCAGTTTTGGCACACACTCCACTTGGACCTCCTTGAAGAATCCTTTACTTGTATGCTTCACATGAGACAAGTCACGGTCGACAAGGATCTTCTCCGTAGTGTTCTTGGACTTCCCGAACTTGAACCTAATAAAGAATATGACCAAGTTCCCAGTGAAGAAGATTTGATAGAATGGCTGAGAGATATTGGGTATGATGAGTCTGAAGAGGTAATGACTAGGCACTCTAAGGTCAATATCAGATTTCTTCCACAGCCTTGGAGAATTCTCTACATCATCATTGCCAAGTCACTATCTGGCAGAGACACAGGCCGTGAACACCCTAAGCTCCAACATCTCAAGCTGTTTTGGGCTATTGCTAATGTCAAGAATGTTGATTATGCCAGCATTATCTGGGAAGACATTGTGTGGCACATACAACACAAGACGACCAATATTCCATTCGTCCGTTTCACCAAGCTTCTCATTGCAAGCTTCATCCATGAATATGATGACATACCTCAAAGACTGAATGATGAGTTTTAGCACACATACAAGAATGAGGACACACTTAAGGTCATCAAGAGAATGGATACTAGTACAAGGAAACAAGGAAAGAAACTTCCTGATTGCCTCCTGACTAAGAAGGTTCAAGAATGCAATAACTACAAGTACTACCTTCAAGCTCTTGAAGCAGATAAAGTTGGGTTCTTGGACAAAGTTGTTCTACCCTCATACATGCAGAAGAAAGAAAAGAAAGGTAGAAAATCTGGCAGCTCAGAAAGTTCTACCAAGACCAAACCTAAGAAAAAGGGATCACTTAAGATCAGAATTCCTGTAAAGAAACCAACTGCTGAACCTGGGTGGTTTCCCTCACCACAACCTTCTCCAAAACCTGCTGACTCTGAACTAACCGAATCCAACGAAGGTCCTATTTACAGTGAAGCCTATGCCAATATCACCAAGAAAGTCAATCTTGATGAAATTGACGATAAGGATTTGACGTTCGAAGATTGGGATAAGATTATTGACGAATCTGCTGATCATGCTGAATCCCCCGCACATCTCTATCAACGACCACTCACCAAAGCTCAGACGATTTTGGAAGAAGAAAGGATTAGAAGAGAAAAGATGAAGCAACCAGTATCTGCTGAACATGAGACTGAAGGCCTTTCAGTCGAAGAAGAAAATGAAAGGGCTCTCAACCTAGGTCTCCTCCACAGCCGAATTGATACATTCAATGCTGATCTACCTCCACCTCCAGTGTTCTCTCAGACCACCGAAGCTGACGGATCTAGCAGCATTCCTGAGCCTACCACAAGGATCGCCACAGACTTAGTTGTTTATGACAATCCCTCAGTGTCTCCCACCGACATTGAAATGACTATGGAAGAGGAAGAAGAGGGAGATCCCATGGATACTGATGCTCCAAGGCTTATGTCTATGGAAGAAATGGAGCTCAGAGAAAGGGCTCAGGAAGAGGAACTGAAAAGAAAACAAGAAGCTGAAGAGGTCAGGCTTGAAGAGATTGCTCAAGCTAAACTGGAAGAAACAATCAGAATGGAAAAGAGCAGGAAAGCAGAAGAGGCAGCCAAGCTGGCTGAAGAAAAGTTAAAGAAGGAAGAAGAAGCCAGGCTTGCAGAAGAACTAAGGCTTAAGGCCGAAGCTGAGAAAGGGGCTGAAGAACAAAGGGTAATAGAAGAAGCAGCAGCCAAAGATAAGAAAGTTGAACAACCCGAACCTAGGAAAGGAGATGACAAAGACTCTACCACCATCATTGAATCATCACAGTCATCTCCTCCTGCATCTGAATCAACACATGACAAATCAATCAAGAAATCAAGCACCAAAGCCTCTGCTGCATCAAAGTTATTCAAGTCAGCTTTCAAAAGAGTACATGAAAAGAAGAGAAGCAGATTGGAAGATCAGGTTGCAACACTTGTAACCCAAGTTGCTGAATTGACTAAGCTGAACTCGAACGTCCAAGAGCTGCAAGACAAAGTTGATACTTTCTTAGCTAAAGACGTACAGGAGAACTTGGAAGCCGCACTAGCAGCTCAAGCACAAGAATACATGGCACAACACCTGGTTGCTGAGTTGAAAGATCTGCTGGCACCTATGAGAGACGAACTCACCAAGTTCGCAGAGCAAGCAGTCAAGAAAGTGATCCGATCAACCACATTCACTCTTCGAGCTGACAAGTCCACTGTTCCACTACCAGGGCTATCTCTGGATGAATTGGAAGCTCAACTCTTAGAAAAGCTGGCAAACAAGTTCACCTTGACTCATGAAGAAGCCAAAGTCTTAGAAGCATTAAAAGACAGGATGAACAAAGATACGTGCAGCACAGAGGCCGATAAGCTGAAACGTCAAAGAGATGATGAAGACAGGGATCCGAATTCTCAGGCAAAGAAACAAAAACAAGCCGAAGGACCCACATCTCATACACCAGTCATCCCCCCAACCACAACAACTTCCTCACAACAACCAAAGGCATCAGGTTCTGCTCCCAAGGCACACGACCATTTCGAATACACCGGTGGTAACGACATACCTCAACCCGATAAAGTTCCAGAACCGTCTCCTAAGAAGAAGAAGAAAGATAAGAAAGGAAAGCATCATCAACCCACACCAGACACCTCATCTAAAGGCACCGAACCAAAGAAACCTAAAACAGTCCTTAGCTGGCTAGATCAAGACAACAGTGCCGAATACTCCTGGTTTGAAAAGATGATCAATTCGCAACCACCACTGGAAGACAATCATGAACCTCAAGATGGTCGAACGGTGGAATATGCTCAAATGATTCATCAAAAGTTTAAGATGAAAAAGATGAATAAGAAAGAGCTGCGAAGAATCAAGAATGATGCTTTCAATCTTCTGAAAGATAGGTCTGCCAACTCAATCGAGCTTGAATACCATCTTGAAAATATTGCTCGAGCTATGTCAAGCAATATTGACTGGATCAATCCTGAATCATATGTCGATCCGGTCACAAAGAAAACCGCACCTTACATTACTGACTGGTCCAAACCACTACCGATGATTGGGAAGCCTAAGGAACCAAAGATCCCATACAAGTTCTTCTACAACACAGACTTGGAATTTCTGAAACTTGGCAGCAAGATTGAGAAGAAGTACGTTACCTCACTCGCCTTTCTCCCTGCAGCTCGATATCTCAACAATGCCATCGAAGAAGAAGCTACAGCATTATTCGTTGACAAAATTGTTGAATATGACCGGAATGCTCTTTACGGCATACATCATTGGCCAAACAACCGGGCACAGTACTATCGAAGCAGCAGACTTAATCAGACGATGGGTGATGTTGCAAGTGATTTAAAGATAGTCTCCATTCAATTCATCTCGACTGTCACTTTCTTTGGGTACCCCTTCCTCAGCAAAATCACACTTAAAAGACTTGATGAAAAGGAGTACGATATTTCCGAGTCTGACTTTCCACGACTACGTCTCAACGACATCGAAGACATGTACCTGCTCAAAGTTCAAGGAAAACTCTGTGGCTTGCCTAAAGAGATGCAGCTTGCCTTTATCCAAGCTCTTCTAATCTTCATCAGGCAGATTGTCATAAGAGAAAGAGTTGAAGATCTTCAGTTGGGAGTAGAAAGTTATCAGAAGAAGCTCAATCTCACCAAACCAAACCTGTTTGACATCCCCGACCTTCCACATCTATCTCAGTACACCTTGATCAGACAACCATTTGGGTTCACCTACCGCAGTATTAACGGTCGCAACTACTTTATGGGTTATGAAGAAATTCATAAGTTCTGTGATGAAACCCTGAAGTTCGTCAGAGATGGGATCAAAGGCAGAATCAATGACATAGAACTGGGGAAATCAAAAAGGTGGAACACCAATGAAGCCAGGGATGCTCGCAGATTCATCTTAAGGATTGAGAATAGATTGAAGCGCAGGGATCAGTTTCGAAGGTTGGAAAGTTATGTGGGAGGCAGACAGAAGTTTCCGGTGTTGACATTTCAGAGACCTGATTGGTAGATCATTGTAAGAATTTGATTTGATTTGTCAATAATTTACTTCATAATGGTTTGTGTACGCATTATAGTGCACAACCCGAACTTGTAAAGAAAGGACCCTGAGGTACGCATCAGTGCCTCAATCCTAAATATAAGGAGCGAAGGCTTCTTACCTTTGAGTAGAATTAATCAAACTTTTATGATTTTTCATAATTCTGCTCAAAAGGACAAGTATTTCACCTCAATAAGACCTAATCACTTGTTGAGGGGGAGCACTTGTCAAAACAAAATACTTTGTTCAAAATCAAAAGTTCTTAGTGAATCTCCCCATAAGACTCAAAAAGCATATTTTAATCAAAAGTTTAACAAAAACAACATCTCATATGCTATTTTTGAGGGGGAGAAAATGAAAAAGTGATTAAAATATATGAAGTTTAAGCTGAAAAGTTGTATCTTGTGCGAGCTAGACTCAGATTCACCCAGGAATTGACGAGATAATTAAAGTCTGTAATATCGAAAGGACTTATCCTCGACGGGTAATAACATCAAGTTAGTTACTAGAGCTAGTTGTCACCTAAAAGCTGACAATGTATCTCTTTAACTAACCACGTAAGCGTGTCTCGAAAAGGATTAGTCTTAGTAGAAATGTACCGTCTCGAGAAACTTTCTGTGGACTTGACCAGGCCGGGTAATAACTTCAAGCTAGTTTAACTAGTGATGTAAGCGTGTCTCGAATCGGTCTTGTTCACGGAAAGTGGATCAATTCAAAAGTGATTGCTCCTCCCGCATGTGCAAATTTATTAAATACTTATGAGCACATGTGCAGGGGGAGCCCTTCAAAAGTGTACACAAAACTCTCAAAGTGTTAACCAAAATATTTGATTATCACAAACACTTTGAGAGATTTTCAATCAAAGGTTTCTTGGCTACTGTCGGAGTTATAAGGTGATTAAGATAGGAATATCCGTCCTATGATCCGCCAGAGCCGGAGGGATCTACCCAAGGACATCTCCCATAGTTAGAATTAGAAGTCCTTAGGTATGATACGAAAAAAAAAAGGAGAAAAGAATGAAAGGGAAAGAAGGAGTTGAAGAATTAAAAAGAAAAGCAAAGAAAAGGGTGAAAAGAAATAGCCCTCCATATGTTCAACCTTAGGGCAGACACCGGGTTCAATACATATGCTACTGGCTGTTGTTAAAGACAACACCCAGTGACGCGATGCACTAAACCTTCTTAACCACTCAAGTTCTCTTAAAAGGACTTGTTTCATTCTCACGGGGAACCCGCGTAACCTATCGACCTATCTCTTAGAGACGGTTGATATTGAAGCAGGAGACACCTCCCCAGTCTCCGCATAGGAAACCTAGGTGTTCACTTATAGAGTCTAGAGCCATGAGATACATCAAAGATCTCTTAGGAACACTTAGTATTTCTGCAACTGGTGTTCTACATCAATGGGCATCAGTTGTAAACTATCGAGTCCTTCGCAGATCTAAGCTATCTGCCGAGAACGTTTATGAGAGGATTACTTATGTACTTCTCAATGATTGAACGGAAATCCTGACAGGGTCAACATCAAACAGTCCTGACAGCAGGTCACTTCGGTAACCTCACAAGGGTTACGCTTAGTGTTTGCGGTGGTTTCATTACGGTCTACAGTCGTGGAGTGATCCCCAGCAACTCACCCAGTCATTGAGCTACTCAGTAGGTCTCGTAAGCTCCTTCGGGAGTATCTGATATGGGAACGGCCTGGATAAGGATTAGAAGGAGTCTTCACAATATGCTGTTGATGAGCTCTAATTCCTTATCCGTAAGTACCGGTTGTTTTATTGCTAACTGTTTACTCGCAGGTACCTCACTTCCATGATGGTAGATTCCAACATGCTCATACATACATCTTGAAGCAAAAGATAGCTCCCCCAAAGATCTTTACAACACAAAGTTCCAAGAAAGATTCTACGACAATAAGAAGAATCTACAAAGTATAAAGAGAAAGATCTCAATGTATCAAAAGGAACTTCTTGCACGTGAAAAGTCTAAGTCCAAAGATGTATGAGTATGTTGGAATGGCGGACAACCACCACAGACGCAGGAGTGACGAACGGCAGATTACTTCATAACACAATCACTACATCATCACCAAAGAACAAAGACAAAGAGCAAAGTATATTCATTATCACTCAACCATTTTTGAAGACGTCTAGAGTTTTACTTGTCACAAGTCAACGACAAAGATGAAGACGTCAAGCAACCGTGATGACCGACCCTTAGGGGGAGATTGTTGGAACCATACTTTTGTATTTAGTCAAGTCTCGGTCATTACATTTTGTAATAGGTTGCTCTAGTATTTATTTCATTTAGTTTATGTTACAAGGCTTATGTGTTAAAGCCCTATGGGCCTTAAAGCCCACGAATTAAGAAATAAGGAAGGAAGGGAGTGTTGCCCTAACTCCTTCCTTATAAATAGAGAGCTTGTGTAAACATTTCATTTGTTGGTTATTTGATTATCTTAAGGAAACTCTTGCACTCTCACCTTTCATATTGTCTTATAATCAACCAATCTCATTTCTCATCTTATTTCTTTCTTAATCATACTTGTGTTTACAAAATGGTGACCTAACAAAAATTAACAGGAAACAGTGTGAACACTAAGTTTGTAAAACCATCAATCTTGGGAAAACCACCTTCACAACCTCTTTGGAAACAAAGTGTTGTTAGGCAACCGACTGCGTTTAGATCTGAACGACCAAAATTTTCAAAATTGCGGTTTGCCTCCCAAGTTGATGAGAAACAAGTTTTGTCAAAACCAGTCACTTCACAGTCTAAACCTAAGGAAAAGGAATGTGTTGTTTCAAAACCGCATCATATTTGTGCCTCTAGTGCCTCTAGGAATAGTCCAAAGCACGTGTCATTTGTGACAACAAAGGAACATGTTCAACATAATAACAGTGTTCATAATCACAACCTAGAGGATACTAAGGAATCCAAACACTTTGTGTGCTCAACCTGTTTGAAATGTGTTTTTAAGGCAAATCATGATACTTGTGCTACAAAATTCCCGAAGGAAGTGAATACTTGTGATAAGGTTCTATCATCTAAGACTAGAAACTACAACAAGCCCGTAGAATCAAATAATTATATTCAGAAACCTGGTAGGCAGATTGTTTTAGGATAAAGGTCTTCTCTAAACAAGACTTCCACTTTATATGAGAAAACAAACACTCCTAGAACTTGCCTTAAGTGGATACCGACGGGTAGAATTTTTAAGATTGTTGGTCTTAGATGGATACCTATGAGAAAGATGTTCACTGATTGCAAAACCAAGGTTGAATACATGTTGATTTCACTAACCCATATAAATGCGAACAAACTCTCAATGTCAGTGCAGGTAGTCTTTACTTAAGTGCAGGTACATCATTCAATCCTGCTAAGGAAAGACTCAAAATTTGGCTGCCGAAAAGAGTGATATCTCATCAATCAGGGGTTAATGAAGCTCAACTTTGATGCAAATGATTCTGACATCTGTTCACTTCAGTTCAGTCCTCGTTCTTCAATGACTATGACGTTTGAACAAATCAGTTCAAGCCTCAGTCTTCAATGTTATCATTATGACGTCTGAATACTTCAGTTCAGGCCTCGTTCTTCATCGACTATGACGTTTGAACATATCAGTTCAAGCCTCGGTCCTCATTGTCAACATTATGGCGTCCGCTGACAACACTTCAGGCCCCGTTCATCAAAGAATAGAAAAGTGTACGCTTAAGTGCGCTTTATCTTCTGTAGTAGTGTAATGTTCTTGCTTCTGACAATTCTCCTCAACAAACTTCATATTTGTTCCACGCTCGCTCGGTCATCAAGTGGATTACTTTCGTCAGACTATTATTCACTCGTTCAAAAATGGCATCTTCAAATGTAATTTTTGAGGGGGGATGTGTGAACAGTGGATCAACCTCTTATGCAATTTTTGAGGGGGGGGGAATGTGAATAAACTACATGTATTTCTATTCACTCGTTCAATCAAAAATCGCATCCTCATATGCAATATTTTAGGGGAGGAAGTGTGAATAAAATACATGTTGATTGATGCGTGAAATGACTCTCCTCTCCTCCAACACCTAATGTTCCACTAAGTAAGGATGACTAAATGTGACTACGGAGTTGATTGGGTATCACGTATTTGAGATTGAAGTTGACTTTCACAAAGGTGTGATCTTAGTTTATCTTGAAGTCGGGGTTGGTTGGATGAATGACATTCAACGATAACTTGCTCGTGCTTGAGATTTAAGTTGAAGACTTGGTTTATCTAGTTACCAGCAGTCGAGGTGGATGGTTGAAGACCTGGTTAACTATCACTTTAAGGAGTTATGTTGTAATACTCAGTGTCACACGCAGATGTCGTTGTGGATAATCGCAAGAGGTGGTAATGTCTCATGCTTTGGTTAGGTAGTGAGTACTTAGAGAATTGCTTGGTGCATAAATTCTCTACACCGTTCTTACAACATTAATGCAAGCTTAAGTCACAAGAACGGGGAACTCTACTTCAGTTTCAAGTTTGGTATATCGGGTTTTCTCCATACGTGGTCATTTACTATTAGCCATTGGAAGTGAAAAGAGGTTTAATTAGGGGTTGATCTGTAGAGAATTGTTGAAGAGAATTGTTATCGACATCTACTCATGGGTCGTCAGTTTGGGAGGGAGCAAGTACACTTATGGGCTTACTAATTGGGAGGGAGGATTAACCCAATTAGTGAGCGTTTCTATAGCAGTTGATTCTCACTAGATACATTTTAGCTTATTTGGTTCTTCTTAATATTTCAAGTAGATGTGCGTAAAAGTTGTTGCTGATTTTGATGTATCAAAACCAGCAAGGGGGAAGGAGACATACATCTGAATGCATAACGAGTACACGTGATGAACATAATACTTATTCTTAATTGAAGTTATCCCGGGAAGACATATGTCATAACCGTAGAGAAACTCAATGTCTTAACTTGCAGCATTTGGTGTATTATTCCAACTACGTGGGGGAAAGTGGTCTTTTGATACTTGTGTTGTGAATTACTTCAGATTTCAGTGGGAAGAAATATGAGAAGGATATGTGGAACATGAGATGATATTGCTTATTGACATCTTCATATGAGCTGATAAGAGTTATGGTAAAGTGCTTCTGGTTAATGTTTCATGTACACATTGTTATGCTGATTCCGATAAGATCACAACCATCATGGGGAGAGATATGTGTACATCAAGGACACAAAACAGGTTCACGTGATCGGGCTTAATCATATATTCCAGAGGATATATCCGCAGAGATGATCAGTGCTTCAACCTGTTACTTCGGTGTCATCGTTTCTTCTTGTTTTGGATACATGCTGATTGGTCCCAAAACGGTCAGATATTATTGACCAAGGTCAATAAGTCAACGACAGCCTCGTTCCAATTCTCCGGTGATAGTATAGTGTATTCCCGGGTCGTTAAGTCCCAGCGAGATTCAAATGGTGCTTTGGAAATCGTTTAGGAATGAGTGGCACTGAGGACTGTAGCCAAGATGATATGGAATTGATTTTGCTACTGATATTTTGGTATTTGTACACAGATATAATATTCACAAATGACAGATATACTGATATATGCACAAATTTACAACTTAGAATCACGTAACAGACAGAAAAGTGGGTTTTGGTAAATTACAAACTACATGGGGTGCAAGTGAAACTTTTGAAAACATAAAATTTAAAAGAAAAGTTAAAATGAAAATGAAATGATAAAAATGATTATTTTACTATTTAAATATTATTTAATTAATAAAACTAATTAAAATGTAATTTAAACCTAATTTAAATTAACTAAAAATTACAAGGATTACAAATTAAACTAAAAACTTACAAAAATAATTTCTAAACTTAAAAATGAACTTGAAGAAAGTATAAAAACTAAAAATAAATATTTTTGCCTTTTTATGAGTTTTTTATTAATTAAAAACTATTTGTATTAATTAAACTAATTAAACTATTTTAAACTAAATTAACTTAGAAAATTACGAGAAAATTTATAAAACTATTTAACCATCACAGGAATCCTACAAAATTATAAAACCTTCTAAAAATTATATTTGGGCTATTCCACTAATTATTTACCTTTTAATTAACTTAAATCTAATTTAAATAATTAAAATAAGAAAAATGGAAAATGAACAGTAGAAACTAAAAATATATTTTCTAAAAGTCTTAACTAATTTATGAAACTTATAAAAATTATAAAAACCTACTGTTGTTACTAAAAATTTAATAAAACTAATTAGTAACTAATATTACTTATTTAATTGTTTAAACTACTTTTAAATCTAATAAATAGTAAATAGATTAGGAAAAATCTAAGAAAACTATTTTAAATACTTAAAGGTACTCGGAAATTAAGAAAATTATAAAAATGGATAAGTGGTTATAAATAAGCTGAAATCAAAAATGAAAAAAATAGAATCTATTAAATAGAAACTATCACTATTTTTATGTTTGGTTTTTTGGAGTTTTTCTTTTTGACAGCTAAAGATATGATGAAAATGAGAAACTTTTGTGAAACAACTTTTTATCTAGCTTAAAAATAAGCTGTGTGCACCCCCTTATCCAAAACAGTTTGACTTTGTTTGACTGAGTAGCAAATTACGCTCAAATAACTAAATGTGGGGTCCACAATGATAAAAGTAGGTACAAATAAGTTACTTGGACTTAAATAAGCTAGAAACAACAAACAACAAGCACTGACAAGCTAATAAGATACAAATAAGCACTTTGATACTTAATACTTAACACAGAAATGGGACAATCTTTGAGGTTGATTCCAGGTGGGGTCCACTGATTCCTAGGTCAAACAAACGGACAAACTATGGAACCTGGTAGGAGGGGGGTTGAAAAAAACCAAAATGAGTCACTAGGACCTACTGAGTTGGCCACAGTCAACCACCAAAGTGGTGGTGGTGAGATGGTCAGTGTCACAACTCACCATTTCAGGTCATTTCCCAAACTTTGACATTTTACTATTCATAAATCACTATTCATCATTTTCGAGGTCAATTTGATATTCTGAGAAACATTTGAGAATTTTACTATTCACTGAACACTATTCATTGCCGGAAAAGTTTTCACTATTCACTTGCATTACTCATTTCATCGTAAATTTAGTTTACGGGTATTCAAATTCGCGTAACCGGATTGGTTTAGGTGCGAATTCATTTCATTAGTGCTAAGGACACTGCATACGGACTAGAGATAGTCTGCATATTATCATAACAGCATTTTCATGTTATACCACTCTTAGGATTTTCAAATTTATATATTTGATACATTTAACGTTTTCCTTATAAGTATTTATAAATAAACGTTAACACCCGGTTTATAAACACGACGAATATATCTAAATATTCCCACAATGGTTCCGACATATTTTTATATCCATTTTATCATCATAAAAGTTATAATATTCATTTACCCAGTATTTTGGAAATTTATTTTATTTATAACGTAAGTTTATAAATATTATGACGGTTTTCGTGAAAACTAAACAATAATCACCCGATCACTCAGTACTTGTACCCAACATATTTTTATCATTCTTATGACTTTATTTTGTTCCGGTTAACTTTGTTAACATTTATTTCTATCAAACCCGGTACCCGATTTTAACTAATAACACATATCAACACATATCCTACACTAATTTCCTAATTAAATCAAAACTACCCCAACCCCCCCCCCCCCCTCATCCACCAAAAGCCGGCCCCTAAAGTCCTCACAAGGCCAAATTCTTACATTTTCTTAACCCTTGGCATTTATGTGCAAATATTATACATTATACTTATGATACTTATTTACAAAAACCTCCTAAACATAAACATACATAATCTTTAGAATCAAAAAGCTCATCTTCATCCTTTCCATCATCAAAACCAACGACAAAAACCATAATCCAAGATCAAGTGATCATTTTCCAAAAGTTAAAGCATAGAAGTTGTTCATTTTGTCATCCTAATCAAGAATCTTACAACAAAAACACAAGTAACACAAGGTTTCTCACCATCTAATCACCTATTATTTCAAAGTGAGTTATCAAATTTATTTTCATGTTTTCATCTAATTAACACTTGTATCTTATGGTTTTCATGCACAAGCTAGCTATACCACTTTATTTTTGTAGACTTTTTGAACATACAAACCCTAGAATTTGTTTTAGGTACTCCCTTGTTAAATTAACTTGTTTAGTGATCATTAGGAACCCATGGCACCCTAAGAAGGTGTATGGTAGGATTAGTATAGCTTTGTGGAGTTTGCAAGAGTTTTGGTTGAGGTTGAAACTAGTTTTGAACATGAAAAATGGGTTTGTAACAAGTATATAAACATTCTGTCCCATTTTGGTAAATCCAGGAAAATCAGTAAACATAAAGGAAACTTTGGCAAAATTTTTAGAAAATACTTTCAAAAACGAATCCGTAGGCGAAAGAGCGGATTAAAAAGAGTTTAAAACGAAGAAGTTATGATTTTTGCAAGTTTATTGACGAAAAGTATTTTTCTGAAAATTACATGCTGTTGGACGTTTTTCGTGGGACAAAAAGAGGCTTTAGACATAACCCGGAGGAACCAAGCTTTCTAAAATATATTACTACATACTAAGACGTAACCGTGGATATGAAGAACAAGTAAAACGGACTTATAACGACAAAGATATTCACGTGTCAATATCGGCAAAACTAATATTATTTTGACAGCTTTTAGAAATAATAACGCTAAAACTACGTAGTAACTCTAGATTTCTAGAAATAATACCAAGTACCCAAATTCATAACTAACGAAGTATTAGTGATTATAAGTATATTTTTATCACTACAAGGCGTTATTTCAAGGATTTCAACCCGAGGATTTCAACACTAACATTGATACATACGATATATATATATATATATATATATATATATATATATATATATATATATATATATATATATATATATATTTCAACTAGTTTTATTTTTCTAATAGCCATATTTTCCTAAGTCTTGGAAAATGTATATTTTTGTTAACAACAAGTATTTTCCAAAGAGTAGAGTGGTATAGGAACATGTGCATGGACATTCATAACATCATTTGGTGATCTAAATTAGATCGTTCATCATTCATATTAGGTTGAGGCAGCTAACCGTTCATTGTTGTTCATTTCACATCATCACAGTATCATCAGTTAAGGTGAGTTTTCATAGCCCATATACATTTTATGATTGTTTTCAAATCCCACGGGGGAGAATACATTGCACCATTTTAGTACGAGCCCAAGTATCAAAACCTATGTACATTGCTTAAGTAGCTTGTCTGCCATGTGATAAGTCCCCTAGTATCATCATGAACCGTTAATTTGCCTTTTAAGCGAGAGTGAGTGGATAGATCTATTGAGGGTGACGCCTCCATCCGTGGTAGTATTTACCAACAGTAACCGGATGCATTTCATGTCTGTTACATTTGAGTGTTTTGGCAGAACATTCAGGAGGGGCATAATTTCATCAGTCTAGCTTCGGTGTCATGAGCTTAAGGTCTATTGTACTATTTTACATGACTTTTGTCATGCACTTATACTTGTGGTGGCCGTACAACATTACATTTCATAAACCTATGACTATTCACCAACTTTATGTTGACCGTTTTCGCAATGTATTTTCAGGTAACTAAGGCATTATCATATTACATGCATGGAGTCACATTAGGGTGTGCCAGGGATGACGCACTACATTTTGGATTTTTCATGCACTTGTGTAAATTATCGTTTGACATTTCCTGAACTTGTTTTCTGTAAACGTTTCAACCTTTGGGACCTATGTTTTGTAACACTGGATGTTTTTAAATAAATCAAACGATGTATTTTCCGAACGACACTTTAGGTCGTTCAATATATCCTTGTTATGGTGCTATGACAGTTACACCCCCAGGCATTCCATTCCGCTGCAAGTCAGGTAAATTGGGGGTGTGACAGATTGGTACCAGAGCCAAGGTTATAGCGAACTAGGATGCATCATGATAGGGTTTATGATGTATACGATCCCTAGACTATAACCACATTATCATAGCATCTCATCATTTCATCATAAGTGCATGTTCATTGTTTTAGGTGATTTCATTATACGAGTTATTTATTTTATTTCACCTTGATTATCACAGAACCATGTCTGCACACCCAAACGTTGTCATACTGTACTCTATCACAGACTCCGATGTTGAAGGCTCTATGTCTTCCACTGCCTTTTCACCACCACCACCCATTCCTCTTGTACCTGTGTTGCCACTCTCGGCATCAGGTGAGGAAACCGAGCCTTTTGAGGAGGATGAGACTGCTCCTACTCCTCATGTTTCCCCTATTGCACCACCTAAGATTACCCGTGCACCCACTGACACATCATCCTCTGCTACCACTATTCCATCAAAACCTAGACTCATGTTTCCCCGTAGGAAGACTACTATAGGTCCTAGTAAGAAAGTTTGCCCTGCTACATCTACCTTTAAGATCCCTGCCATTCCTATATTACCTGCACCACCAGCCATACCCGCTACTACATCCATATCTACTTCACTATTGCCGCTTAGGAAGCGTGCGAGGTTTACTACACCAGCTTCACCTACTACAGAGTCAGAATCAGAACCACCACCAGTATACCATGTAGGTGAGTGTTCGAGAGCAGCAGCTGCTAAGGAGCCTACAAATGTTACTTTAGAGGATCAGTGATGAGTGTCTAAATACTCATCATTTTATACCAATCTGAACTGCCAAAACATACAAAAATACTCAAATATGTATCAAAATACTTAAAATATCTTAAAGGTGTGTTTTATATGTTTCAAATGCAAAATATGCAAAAACAAATGAAAAACGTACAAAGTTTGCATAATTGGCAGTTTCAGTCCCTCAAGTTTCATAAATTGGCAAAACTAGTC
This sequence comes from Artemisia argyi, assembly GCA_030686995.1. Classification (NCBI taxonomy): domain Eukaryota; kingdom Viridiplantae; phylum Streptophyta; class Magnoliopsida; order Asterales; family Asteraceae; genus Artemisia; species Artemisia argyi. The sequence goes on from CM060703.1 coordinate 122,511,505, forward strand.
CCTGGTTATTCTAAAAACATGAAAAAGTCACCAAAGGTCCTTTTTAATCATAAAGTTACATATTTAGTCCTTTGGTGCAAAGTCTCATAAAAATTACAAGTTTAGTCCCTATACTTTGGAAATTGACAGAAATGGTCCCTGGTATATAATAAACTTTGAGAAAATCAATTTTAGTCCTTGTACTAATCATCTTTTGCAGGAATGGTCCTTGGGTGATAAGTTTGGTGAAATTACATAATTGGTCCCTCAAGTTTGGCGGTTTGTCAGTTTTAGTCCCCGGGTATTTAAAACATGAAAAATATCAAAAATGCCCTTGTACCATTCACATATGACAAAATAGGCCCTCATGATAAACTTTGGAAAGTCACAAAATCAGACCCCTTAACTTTCACTTAATTACATATTTGGTCCTTGTGATTTGTTACTAAAATAACCAAACGGACCCTATGTATTATTAAAACCCAAAACCAATATAAACCCAACACACACCAAAGCCCATCCCACCCTTTCCTTTTGTCCAGCCCACACTTCCCAGCTCAAGTCACCCTTTAATATAAACCCGGTCAACCATCCGGTCAAACACCACCCAGTCATCCCTTTTCCCTCCCAAACCACCTCACCACCACTGGAAACCATACCACCTGGTATTTCACCTCCACCTCATCACCCCAGCTGTCCAACCTTATCCCTCCACCTCCACAACACTCCAACAACCCTTAAATACCTTGAGAACCTCTCCACGCATAATCTGACACCCTTGACCCTTTGGCGCCAAGAAACAATTTAAACGGTGTGGATTGATTAGACCATATCAACGGTTGGGAATTGGTGGGAAATGACCCAGTGGGTCCCACAAGCTCAGAAAATAGCTACAAAAGGGAAATGGAGCAGAAGAGTAAAAGTATTAGTTTAGTTAGTGTAGTTTTGGTGTCGATTAGTGTAATTTCATCTTATTAGTGTAATTTAAAGCTTTTGAGTAATCAATTAAGTTATCTCAGTGTATCTTTAATCTTTGTCAATCATCAATTTAAGATTTCAGTTGGTATCTCTGTTTTTGAATTTCTTAATTTCTCAAAAATCTCACAAAAGTTGTATGTTGTTAGTTGTTGTTGTTATATGATTTCATAAGTCTATTTAAGCTCTGAAAAAGCTTATCATAGCTTTTAAATATCCTCAGAATCAGTTTAGTAGTATGATTACAAATATCCCAAGAAAATAGATAAAATAGTGAAAAATAAAAAACTCAGTGGAGAAGAAGAAAGAAGCAAAGGATTATTGTGAATTGTGGATTTGTATGGTTTAGTACCTTTTGGGAGGTGTTAAGTTGGTACTTGTTCATTGGTTCATAATTTTTCAGCTTGAAAGCATTGTAAGCTCATTTTACCATTTTTACCTATTTACTATATAAGTCATTGTTCTTGTTCTTACTTGTGCAAATCTTGTTGACTAAGTGAATTTAAGCTGTAGTAGAATTTAAAATTGAATGTTGGTTTGATTAAATTCCATTGATCTCATAAATAGTTTACTTAACTGCCAAATTTTAGAGTTTTAGTGAAAAATAAGTTGTTGGTATTGTTTCTTCTGTTTTAATACTTACTTAAGCTTAATATAATAGTATAAGTACCCACACTTTGGTTTGATGGGCTGTATTGATCATTTGCTATGAAAAAGTCACACCACAGTCAAATTAAGGGGTGTTTGGTTCTTGGTTGATCACTGAGTTCTATTAGGTTTTTGTTGTTGTTTAAGTTCTAATCATACTTACCTAGTCAAGTTAAGTAAGTGTAGGCAAGAAACCCAGTCCACATTCAGCCAATAGTCAAAATCCAAGTACAAATCACTTGACAGTTAACTGTCAAGGATTTGTGATCCATAAACCCATCCATTAGCTCATATCTTGTAGCTTTAGCTTAAATTAGGTCTCTTGTAGCTCATGATAACTTAATTAATCAGTAAGGTAGTGTAGAATCTCAATAAAGTCAAAGTTTAGGTTTTATAGAAAAAGTCAAATTATCCATTCTCAGAAAAAAAAAAAAAAAAAAAAAAAAAAAAAAACTTCTAGGATTTTTATAGAATTTAGTAGAAGGCTTTAGGCTTTGAGCTTTGGTGGACTTGTAGTCTACCAGCTCATATTTAAGTTCCCATCTAGCTTACATTTTTGTGATTTTTCTCCTGGGCCCCACTCAGCTCCAAAGTAAGCTGCAGGGCAAACCATTACCCTGTGCAGCAGATACTCAGGCCATCACCACCACTTTGGTGGTGTTTTGTGACCACCACAGTGGGCCCCACCTTTCATAATTAGTTTCTTTGAACCCCCCTCCTAGTAAACTCTTAAGATTGACCATTTGTTTGACTTGAATCACTGTGGACCCCACCTAAATAAGCCCATCAAGTTTGTCCCCATTCTGTGTTGTAATTGGTTTTTGGATTAGCTTATTTTGGCTTATCAGCTTATCTACTGAGCTTATTTGGCTAAATTTAGCTTTGACAAGTCCAATAAACTTATTAGAACCAGATTTATCCATAGTGGGTCCCACATAAGCTCATTTGAGCTTATTTGCCTTTTCAGTCAACAAAAGTGAACTGTGGAAGTAATAAGCTTCCACAGTGCTTAATATTAGCTTATAAAATATTTGTTTTAACAAAAGTTATATATTTTTAAGTATAATATAGATTGGTAAAAGAAAAATCAAGAAAAAACAATATAATAGTAAGTGATAGTTTCTATTTAATTTAATTTAATTTTAATTTTCATTTTTAGATTTTAATTAAGTAATTTGTGTTTTTATATTTTTATTAATTTCCTTTTAAGTTAAAGTAATTTTCATAATTTTCTCAGATTTTTGTTTTATCATTTAGTATTTATTATAATTAATATTAGTTTGTTTAGTAATTAATTAATAAGTAAGTTATAAATAGCATAATTAATTTTTATAAGACAACACCTAGTTTTTATATTTTTTATAGCTTTTATAAGTCATAAAATAGTTTTATAAATTTTTCCATAATTTTCTAAGTTAGTTTAATATTATTTGTAATTTAAAATAATTTAATTAGTTTAATTAATATAAATAGTTTTTAATTAATAAAAAGCTCATAAAAAGACAAAAATATTTATTTTTATTTTTTATACTTTCTTCAAGTTCATTTTAAGTTTTAGAAATTATTTTTATAAGTTTTTAGTTTAATTTGTAGTATTTATAATTTTTAGTTTTTATTTAAGTTAGTTTTAATTAAAAAGTTAAATAGTTTTTAATTAAATAATTAATAATAAATAATATAATAATCTAAATAATAATTTTCTTTTTAATTTAATTTTATTTTAAGTTTAAGTTTATAGAATTTTCATTTTTAACCCCTGTAGTTTATTTTCCTTAAAACTCACCTTTTTCTCAGTACGCAGTCGCGTCTGATTTTTAAATTGGTGTACGTTTATACGTTTTTAGATACCTAGCTTTCACGTAATCACTCAGATAGTTTATTTAAGTCATTTTAAGTTATAAAACCTTATTGTAATCACACACACACTTATACCATTTCCTGTTCACATTCACTGATTACAGATTCGTTTTAAATACCATCACAACCTCGTTGGGACATTACGACCCGGGAAAACACTGTATTTCACGGAAGCATTTGCCTCAGCTGTTTGACTATTACAGTTGGCCATTCACAAGTGGTTGATCAATAATTATCTGACTGTTTGAGGCGAATCAAAATTTGGCGCCGCTGCCGGGGAGGTTGTGCGCTTATCTTAAACGATTTTGCGTATTAGTGATTCTGGATATACATCCATTGTATATTTACCATCTTTTATCCATATTTTTATAATACAAAACACAAAAATATTCACCTTTACACCCCTACCTATTTGATTCTTCATTTCTCATCCCCGAAATCCTTTGATTCTACTTTCTTCCACTTATCCCATAATTGATTCTAATGGCATCTCTCAATGACGATTTCTTTAAACAAAGGGCCTGTAAAAGCAAAGTTGAAAAACTTATGGCCTTGTCAAAAATATCGAGATGTTATGTTGATTATGATGGACCTTCGATTCCTATTACCTCTCCGGTGAGGGAAAGAGATCATGAAACCAAGGTGACAAAGGACCTTGTACTTTCCTCTGACGATGGAGGTGCTAAATATGTCCAAACCACGGTTGTCCAAAAACCTGAGCTCACAAATGCTCCTAAACCTTCAAGAATCAATCCTGATCTTTCACGGTTTACGGTTAAAAGTTTGTCAAGCAAACGTACAGAGCTTAGGGCAGTGACTGAAAAGAACGACTTACCTGATCTTCACGTTAATCAAAAACAAAAACCCGAGACCATAACGGAAGTGGTGGAAATTCCTAGCTCTCAGAGCACACCACTTGTCCCACCTCCAGATTTTGTTCCTTGTGTCGGTTGTGGTGAGCCTCTTTTCGGTTTTCCATGTCGTTGGTGTACATGTATACAATGTGGTAATGATATTCAAGACGGTAGTTGTTTGTTTTGTGGATCGAGTAATTCATTTTCTTATGATCCTTATCAAAACTCATTCAACGACCCCTCAAATTTTTCCAACTACCCATCACATTCATACGAGCAAAAATCATATTATCCAAATATCAATGATGCTTCGTATCAAAATACACCAAGCCAGACTCAACAGTTTTACTGTTGTGAGTACTGTGGAGGTCCACACTTTAGCTCTGATTGTAAAACAAGGAATCCATTTCCTTGTAACAATTATGACTATTCGTTTCAAGACCCGCCTCCACAATACCAAATGAACCAAGCAACTCCTCAAAACCAGCAAGACCCTTGTCTAGAGGTTCTTGAAAAACTTAAAAACATTAGAGAGGAGTTAGCTAATATGTCGTTTCACAATGCACCAAGTTTTTGTTGTGTACATTGTGGGGGTCCTTATAATGATGATCAATGTCAACCTTCCGGTTTTGACACATTCACACCCCCACAGTCTCCACTCACTCAATATTCTCGTGATAAATCTATCGCGGAATTACTTGCTGAAGAACATGCTGCTAGAGAAGAAAGAAGCATGGAAGAATTACTAGTCTTAGAACAAGCAGCTATAACGCGTACCAAATTTCAAAATGTTGCTTTTCTCGATGAGGATGATGAAAGTGATGATACCTCATCAAGTTCATCAGTTGAGACTCCTTCCATGGATATACAGGGAGAAAAGAGTATGGGAGAATTACTAGCAGCTGAACAAACGTAAATTATAAAATCCGTGTATGCTAGTCCTTCTCAACTCCCTGAGTCTACTGTTATCATACCCGAGGTTCCCACTCACTCTCTGAGCATGGGGGACGAGCATCTTGACACTATTCCTGCAAAGGAATCGGACGAATTCATAAAGTCTAGTGTTGAGAACCTTGTTTCAATCCCAAGAGAGTCACAGGGAATTCTTGAACATATGTGTGATATTCCTCCCCCTCTTGTCTTTCCAAATGATCATATTGAGATGTTCTCTGATTCTGAGGAGAACTATTCTTTATCTTGTGGAGACATAAGTTATGTGGGGGAATTACCTTCTGAGCTTATCAACTCAGAAGAAGAGAATGAGGAAGAAATTATCCAAGACGAATCTCTTCGTCTTACATTATTAAATGCTAATCTTCTCATTTCTAGAATCGAGGCTTTTAATGAAAAGCCTATTTCATCTCCTATCCCCGTCAAGGATAGTGAGATTTTGATCAATGATTCTATTCCGGAATTGCAAACGTTCCATTTTGATCAAACGGAAGAGAAGATAAGTGGTATCACCACTTCTCATTCTTATAATTCTCTTCCCGTTTATGAATCATTTACTATTGAGGAGTTCCCCAATGAACTCACTCAAATCAATCCCGAATACGAATCATTCACCTTTGAGGAGTTCTCCGATGAACTCACTCATATCATATCTCCACCGGAGTATGAAAATTTCTATTTTGATCTAGACATACCCATAATATGTCTTGATCAAACGAGCTTAAACGAGGAGATTCATGAAACAATGAATTATCCTATTGAAGACGAGGAGTTAGTTATGATTTTCATCATGACTTTCTTTCTTTTCTTCATATATCCTGTGCCTTATCCTGTTCTTCACTCTTTCGGGAGTGAAGACATTATCTTTGATCCCGGCATTCTCATTTATAAATTATGAGCCGGGTGTCTACTTATCTCATCGGTGTGGAACTTTCACGTGCTTCAAATGTTTATCCAAATATTTTGAATGAAAGTCCGATTGAGATTGTCTCTTCCACTTGCTTCCCCATGGACAAATTAATTCGGGGTCGAGTCAAGTTAGCGACTCGGAAATCAAAAATAGTAACATGTAAATAGGTTTTCACCCATGTTTTACCCTAGTGTGGGGGAGATGCCCCACATGTTGTATATATATATATTTCCTCTTACAAAAAAAAAAAAAAAAATGTAAATATAGTGATAGCTTCTATTTAAGAAGTTTTATCTAAAAAAATAATTGTATGTATATACATCTTAAATAAAGGCTATAGAATATTTTCTTCTTACGTTCTAAGTGTCAGTTTAACACCCGGTATTTTGAATATTGAGGACAATATTCAGTTCTAAGTGTGGGGGGAGATTCGTTATTCTAAAGAATTTAAACACATGTTCCATCAAGAACCCCAATTTTAGCCAAAATTTTAAAATTTTTCTCACTTAGAACGCAATAAATAGTATCAATCCTCCATGTCTAACCCACAACAGGATTGGCTAATCCAGGAGCAAACGGTTCTTGGTAAAGATAACTCAAACCCGTTTATGGCTTGCAATTTGCCAAAAATTGTATGGTTCCTCAACTCCCCATATCCCATAAAGCGAATGAGTTGACTAGCCCGCAAGATTATGGCTTGTGGTAAAGGCAGTGGAAAAACCATAATTGGTAATCAGCTCACCAAGATGTTGACTATTCCATCAAGAGTTGGCTAGTCCAGAAGCAAACGGCTTTTGGTAAAGACTAATCAAATCCGTTGACAGCTGGTGGTTTGCTCAAAATCACACGGTTATCAGGTGTGCCACAGTTCTTACACCTGGCTACTCCAGAAGTGATGGCTTTTGGTAAAGAGTTTTTCAAATCCTTTAAGTTTTTCTCAAAAGATTGCTAGGGACTAGCAATAGTTTAGTGTGGGGGATTGATGAGTGTCTAAATACTCATCATTTTATACCAATCTGAACTGCCAAAACATACAAAAACACTCAAATATGTATCAAAATACTTAAAATATCTTAAAGGTGTGTTTTATATGTTTCAAATGCAAAATATGCAAAAACAAATGAAAAACGTACAAAGTTTGCATAATTGGCAGTTTCAGTCCCTCAAGTTTCATAAATTGGCAAAACTAGTCCCTGGTTATTCTAAAAACATGAAAAAGTCACCAAAGGTCCTTTTTAATCATAAAGTTACATATTTAGTCCTTTGGTGCAAAGTTTCATAAAAATTACAAGTTTAGTCCCTATACTTTGGAAATTGACAGAAATGGTCCCTGGTATATAATAAACTTTGAGAAAATCAATTTTAGTCCTTGTACTAATCATCTTTTGCAAGAATGGTCCTTGGGTGATAAGTTTGGTGAAATTACATAATTGGTCCCTCAAGTTTGGTGGTTTGTCAGTTTTAGTCCCCGGGTATTTAAAACATGAAAAATATCAAAAATGCCCTTGTACCATTCACATATGACAAAATAGGCCCTCATGATAAACTTTGGAAAGTCACAAAATCAGACCCCTTAACTTTCACTTAATTACATATTTGGTCCTTGTGATTTGTTACTAAAATAACCAAACGGACCCTATGTATTATTAAAACCCAAAACCAATATAAACCCAACACACACCAAAGCCCATCCCACCCTTTCCTTTTGTCCAACCCACACTTCCCAGCCCAAGTCACCCTTTAATATAAACCCGGTCAACCATCCGGTCAAACACCACCCAGTCATCCCTTTTCCCTCCCAAACCACCTCACCACCACTGCAAACCATACCACCTGGTATTTCACCTCCACCTCATCACCCCAGCTGTCCAACCTTATCCCTCCACCTCCACAACACTCCAACAACCCTTAAATACCTTGAAAACCTCTCCACGCATAATCTGACACCCTTGACCCTTGGGCGCCAAGAAACAATTTAAACAGTGTGGATTGATTAGACCATATCAACGGTTGGGAATTGGTGGGAAATGACCCAGTGGGTCCCACAAGCTCAGAAAATAGCTACAAAAGGGAAATGGAGCAGAAGAGTAAAAGTATTAGTTTAGTTAGTGTAGTTTTGGTGTCGATTAGTGTAATTTCATCTTATTAGTGTAATTTAAAGCTTTTGAGTAATCAATTAAGTTATCTCAGTGTATCTTTAATCTTTGTCAATCATCAATTTAAGATTTCAGTTGGTATCTCTGTTTTTGAATTTCTTAATTTCTCAAAAATCTCACAAAAGTTGTATGTTGTTAGTTGTTGTTGTTATATGATTTCATAAGTCTATTTAAGCTCTGAAAAAGCTTATCATAGCTTTTAAATATCCTCAGAATCAGTTTAGTAGTATGATTACAAAAATCCCAAGAAAATAGATAAAATAGTGAAAAATAAAAAACTCAGTGGAAAAGAAGAAAGAAGCAAAGGATTATTGTGAATTGTGGATTTGTATGGTTTAGTACCTTTTGGGAGGTGTTAAGTTGGTACTTGTTCATTGGTTCATAATTTTTCAGCTTGAAAGCATTGTAAGCTCATTTTACCATTTTTACCTATTTACTATATAAGTCATTGTTCTTGTTCTTACTTGTGCAAATCTTGTTGACTAAGTGAATTTAAGCTGTAGTAGAACTTAAAATTGAATGTTGGTTTGATTAAATTCCATTGATCTCATAAATAGTTTACTTAACTGCCAAATTTTAGAGTTTTAGTGAAAAATAAGTTGTTGGTATTGCTGCTTCTGTTTTAATACTTACTTAAGCTTAATATAATAGTATAAGTACCCACACTTTGGTTTGATGGGCTGTATTGATCATTTGCTATGAAAAAGTCACACCACAGTCAAATTAAGGGGTGTTTGGTTCTTGGTTGATCACTGAGTTCTATTAGGTTTTTGTTGTTATTTAAGTTCTAATCATACTTACCTAGTCAAGTTAAGTAAGTGTAGGCAAGAAACCCAGTCCACATTCAGCCAATAGTCAAAATCCAAGTACAAATCACTTGACAGTTAACTGTCAAGGATTTGTGATCCATAAACCCATCCATTAGCTCATATCTTGTAGCTTTAGCTTAAATTAGGTCTCTTGTAGCTCATGATAACTTAATTAATCAGTAAGGTAGTGTAGAATCTCAATAAAGTCAAAGTTTAGGTTTTATAGAAAAAGTCAAATTATCCATTCTCAGAAAAAAACCAAAACTTCTAGGATTTTTATAGAATTTAGTAGAAGGCTTTAGGCTTTGAGCTTTGGTGGACTTGTAGTCTACCAGCTCATATTTAAGTTCCCATCTAGCTTACATTTTTGTGATTTTTCTCCTGGGCCCCACTCAGCTCCAAAGTAAGCTGCAGGGCAAACCATTACCCTGTGCAGCAGATACACAGGCCATCACCACCACTTTGGTGGTGTTTTGTGACCACCACAGTGGGCCCCACCTTTCATAATTAGTTTCTTTGAACCCCCCTCCTAGTAAACTCTTAAGATTGACCATTTGTTTGACTTGAATCACTGTGGACCCCACCTAAATAAGCCCATCAAGTTTGTCCCCATTCTGTGTTGTAATTGGTTTTTGGATTAGCTTATTTTGGCTTATCAGCTTATCTACTGAGCTTATTTGGCTAAATTTAGCTTTGACAAGTCCAATAAACTTATTAGAACCAGATTTATCCATAGTGGGTCCCACATAAGCTCATTTGAGCTTATTTGCCTTTTCAGTCAACAAAAGTCAACTGTGGAAGTAATAAGCTTCCACAGTGCTTAATATTAGCTTATAAAATATTTGTTTTTACAAAAGTTATCTATTTTTAAGTATAATATAGATTGGTAAAAGAAAAATCAAGAAAAAACAATATAATAGTAAGTGATAGTTTCTATTTAATTTAATTTAATTTTAATTTTCATTTTTAGATTTTAATTAAGTAATTTGTGTTTTTATATTTTTATTAATTTCCTTTTAAGTTAAAGTAATTTTCATAATTTTCTCAGATTTTTGTTTTATCATTTAGTATTTATTATAATTAATATTAGTTTGTTTAGTAATTAATTAATAAGTAAGTTATAAATAGCATAATTAATTTTTATAAGACAACACCTAGTTTTTATATTTTTTATAGCTTTTATAAGTCATAAAATAGTTTTATAAATTTTTCCATAATTTTCTAAGTTATTTTAATATTATTTGTAATTTAAAATATTTTAATTAGTTTAATTAATATAAATAGTTTTTATTTAATAAAAAGCTCATAAAAAGACAAAAATATTTATTTTTATTTTTTATACTTTCTTCAAGTTCATTTTAAGTTTTAGAAATTATTTTTATAAGTTTTTAGTTTAATTTGTAGTATTTATAATTTTTAGTTTTTATTTAAGTTAGTTTTAATTAAAAAGTTAAATAGTTTTTAATTAAATAATTAATAATAAATAATATAATAATCTAAATAATAATTTTCTTTTTAATTTAATTTTATTTTAAGTTTAAGTTTATAGAATTTTCATTTTTAACCCCTGTAGTTTATTTTCCTTAAAACTCACCTTTTTCTCAGTACGCAGTCGCGTCTGATTTTTAAATTGGTGTACGTTTATACGTTTTTAGATACCTAGCTTTCACGTAATCACTCAGATAGTTTATTTAAGTCATTTTAAGTTATAAAACCTTATTGTAATCACACACACACACTTATACCATTTCATGTTCACATTCACTGATTACAGATTCGTTTTAAATACCATCACAACCTCGTTGGGACATTACGACCCGGGAAAACACTGTATTTCACGGAAGCATTTGCCTCAGCTGTTTGACTATTACAGTTGGCCATTCACAAGTGGTTGATCAATAATTATCTGACTGTTTGAGGCGAATCAATCAGTTAGGGGCTCAGCTGGAGCAGGTTGGTAGTTTGGGTTACAGGGTTGATGAGGATATCACTACTCGACTTGAGCCGGTTGAGGAGCAGGTCGAGGGTTTGCTTTTAGGCAGAGTTAGTATCGACGTGTCGTATCATGGACTTGAGGCACGGCAGGAGGGACATCGGGAGCTGATTGATCAGCTTAGGGATGAGCTACCGGAGATACGGGATAGAGCTCAGACTACATAGGAGGCTCAGGGAGAGCAGACACACCAGTTGGCAGTAGCACAGGAGAGGTTGGATATGATAGAGGGTAGAGATGCTGCTTTTCAGCTTCGAGTTCAGCATTTAGAGGAGATTGCAGTTATGATGGACAGGGAGATTCGTCGTCTGAGGAGTGCACCTGGAGCATCTGGAGCTCCTGGACCATCTAGAGCACCTGGAGGAGCCTAGACATAGACTAGTATTGTATTATCTTTTACTATTTTCCTAGTCCCGAGGTGTGGGACATAGTTCAAGAACTTGTAGTCTTTTGGTTGTTGTACAAACAAATATATCAAGTGCGACTCTACTATGTTGGAAATGTTGTGCTATATATATATATCGGTCCATGTAGGCCGAAATTTTCATGTATTATATTCATGTGTTGTGATTATACTTATGATGTTTCGTGGTTGCTCTTTATAGTTAACGTATTTATACTTGTTGTGGTTGTATCTATACGTGTCGTGGTTGTATTATTACAGGTTGTGGTTGTACTCGTACATGTCGTGGTTGTATTTATACTTGTTGTGGTTGTATATATACATGTTGTGGGCATATATTTTTTGTACGATGACTATTTCTATTATAGTTTTCTCATGGTTGTAGTCGATTATTATTTATCAGAAGTATGGCGCCAAAGAAATCAAAGGCTACATCAGAAACACCCGCTATGACACAAGCCGCTATCCGCAAGTTGATCAGGGATAGTATAGCAGAAGCTCTGGAGACTGAGAGAGCTGAGGTTGCTGCTAGGGCTGCTGAGGTTCCACCTAATACTGAAGTGGTTCAACCCACTACTAGGCGTGAATGTACTTGGAAGGATTTCAAGATTAGTGATCCCGTCATGTATAAGGGCACTGAGGGAGCGGTTGCTTTGATCCGCTGGTTTGAGAAGACTGAGAACGTATTTCTCATGTGTGGTTGCAAGGAGGTTAACAAGGTAAAATTTGCTACTGGAATGCTACTTGATGAAGCTATGTCTTGGTGGAATTCGTATGCTCAGCCTATTGGTATGGAGAATGCCTACAAGCTCACTTGGGATCAATTCAAGAAGCTGATGACTAAGAAGTTTTGCCCTCGTACTGAGGTGCAAAAGTTGGAAACCGAATTCTATGAGCTGGTAACAAAAGGTGATGACATTGAGACTTATATCAGGAAGTTTCAGGAATTGGCTGCAATATGTCCAACTATGGTTCCGGACGATGAGAAAAAGATGGAGAATTTTACTAGAGGATTACCCGAAAGCATCCGAGGGGATGTGATGTGTTTCGACCCATAATCAATGGAAGAGGCCTTTCATATAACTCAGAAACTTATGGTCCAAGTGTTAAAAGGAAAGTCTGTTGCAAACAACAACAATAACCGTTCAAACAACAACAACTACAACAACACTCGAAACAACAACAACTATAACAATAACCGAAACCGCAACTACCCCAATAACCAAAACAACAATAACAACAAGAGGAGGTTTGATAATAACCAAGGTGGAAATGCTATCCAACTAGCACCTAAGAGACAGGAAGTGGCAAAGGCCTATGCTGCAGGACCAACAGAAGGAAAAGGATATACTGGAAAACTACCCAAGTGTAACAAATGTCAAACTCATCACAACCCTGGGAATTGTCCTAGAGCTTGTGAGAACTGTGGAAAAGTCGGTCATTCGACTAGGGGATGCAGAGCTCCATGAGGGGTAATTAATTAGAACAAACTAGGAGCATGTTATGGTTGTGGAGAGTTGGGTCATTTCAAGAACAATTGCCCAAAGAGGAAGGATCAAGGAGCTGGAAATCAGGGCGGAGTAGCTCGAGGAAGGGCTTATGTTATGGGAGGAGAAGATGCCCGTAAGGACCCGAATGTTGTTACGGGTACGTTCCTCGTTAATAATCGTTATGCATCCATTTTATTTGATTCAGGAGCGGATAGAAGTTTTGTTTCTATTACATTTGCACCTTTACTTAACATAGAACCAACTACCTTAGACATTCCCTATATTGTTGAATTAGCCGATGGGTCTTTAGTTAACACCAACACCGTTATCCGTGGTTGCACCATCAATTTCCTAAATCACCCATTGAATATAGACCTTATGCCCGTAGAACTTGGAAGTTTTGACGTTGTTATCGGTATGGATTGGTTGTCTCAACATCGTGCAAGAATCATTTGTGATGAAAAAGTTGTTCATCTTTCTTATGGAGGTGAAACTTTAGTTGTTCGCGGAGAGCGAAGTGGAACTAGACTCAGTATTATATCGTGCATTAAAACCGATAAGTACATAAAGAAGGGTTGTTATGCATTCTTGGCTCACATCACGGAGAAGAAGTCGGATGAGAAATGACTTGAAGATGTGCTTATTGTTAAGGAATTTCCAGAAGTTTTTCCGGAAGAATTACCAGGACTTCCACCTACACGTCAGGTTGAGTTTTAGATTGAGTTGGTGCCAGGAGCTACACCAATTGCACGAGCACCATATAGACTTGCACCTTCTGAGATGCAAGAATTGTCTAACCAATTATAAGAACTTCTAGACAAAGGATTCATTAGACCGAGTTCTTCGCCTTGGGGAGCACCGGTTTTATTTGTGAAGAAAAAGGATGGATCTTTCAGGATGTGCATAGACTATCGTGAGCTGAACAAGTTAACGATGAAGAATCGTTATCCACTCCCTAGGATTGATGACTTGTTCGATCAGTTACAAGGTTCTTGTTTTTATACCAAGATTGATTTAAGATCAGGCTACCATCAACTCAGAGTTCGGGAAGAAGATATCCCGAAGACGGCATTCAGAACACGTTATGGTCATTATGAGTTTCAAGTGATGCCTTTTGGATTAACGAATGCACCTGCGGTATTCATGGATCTCATGAACAGAGTGTGCAAACCATATCTTGATAAGTATGTGATTGTATTCATTGACGATATCCTGATTTATTCCAAGAGTAAGAAAGAGCATGAAGCACACCTCAGAACCATATTGGAACTACTCAAGAAGAAGCAATTGTATGCCAAATTTTCAAAGTGTGACTTTTGGATACAAAGAGTTCAATTTCTTGGCCATGTCATTGATAGCCAAGGATTACAAGTCGACCCAGCAAGGATTGAGGCAGTAAAGGATTGGGCTACGCCCAAGTCTCCTACAGAAATTCGTCAATTCTTAGGACTTACAGGATACTACAGAAGGTTTATTGAAGGGTTTTCTAAGATAGCGAAGTCGCTGACTAAGCTGACACAAAAGAATCAAAAGTACGAGTGGGGAGAGAAACAAGAATCTGCATTTCAGTTATTGAAGCAGAAGCTTTGTAGTGCACCGATTTTGTCACTACCAGAAGGTATTGAGAACTTTGTTGTATATTGCGATGCTTCGCATAAAGGGCTTGAGCTGTGCTAATGCAAAACGAGAAGGTGATAGCTTATACATCTAGACAGCTTAAGACACACGAGAAAAATTACACTACACACGACTTGGAGTTGGGTGCTGTTGTTTTTGCACTTAAGATTTGGAGACACTACCTTTATGGTACTAAATGTGTAGTTTTTACCGACCACAAGAGCTTACAGCATATACTTGATCAGAAGGAACTTAACATGAGACAACGTCGTTGGCTAGAATTGTTGAGTGATTACGATTATGAAATCCGATATCACCCAGGAAAAGCAAATGTCGTAGCAGATGCACTTAGCCAAAAAGAACGACTCAAACCTTTGAGGGTTAGGTCGTTGGGAATGACTATTATTTCACCATTACCATCAAAAATTTTAGAAGCTCATATTGAGGCTCTCAGGGAGGAAAATCGACCAGAGGAGAAACTTTATGGTATGCCCGAAAACAAGAATGGTTTCGTTAAGAGAGCAGATGGAGTGTTATGCTTCAAGGATCGAAGTTGGATACCACTCTATGGTGGAGTACGAGAATTGATTTTGCATGAATCACACAAGTCGAAATACTCTATTCACCCAGGTTCTGACAAGATGTATCAGGATCTCAAAAAGCAGTATTGGTGGCCGAACATGAAAGCAGAAATAGCTACGTACGTCAGCAAATGCCTTACTTGTGCTAAAGTGAAAGCCTAGTACCAGAAACCGTCAGGACTACTTCAACAACCAGAAATTCCACAATGGAAGTGGGAGCGTATTACAATGGACTTTGTTACTAAACTACCCAAGATGTCAGGAGGTTACGATGCTATTTGGGTAATTGTTGATCGTCTTACCAAATCAGCACATTTCATCCCTATCAGAGAGACTTATTCCATGGAACAGCTTGCCAGACTTTATGTCAAGGAAATAGTCTCGAGACATGGAGCACCAATCTCCATTATTTCTGACAGAGATAGCCATTTTACATCAAACTTTTGGAAGTCATAATAAGATTCTTTTGGATCCAAGTTAGACATGAGCACTGCTTACCATCCACAGACCGATGGTCAGAGTGAGAGAACTATTCAGACACTGGAGGACATGCTGCGAGAATGTGTGATTGACTTTGGGAGTGGTTGGGCTAACCATTTGCCATTAATCGAGTTCTTTTATAATAACAGTTACCATTCAAGTATTAAAGCAGCACCATTTGAGGCACTTTATGGTCGTAAGTGTCATTCCCCAGTTTGTTGGGCAGAAGTTGGAGAGGTACAATGCACAGGTCCAGAGATGGTTAGGGAAACAACAGAAAAGATAATCCTGATTCGAGATAGGCTTGAAACAGTTAGAAGCCGACAGAAAAGCTACGCAGATGTTAGACGCAAACCATTGGAATTCCAGGTTGGAGACAAGGTCATGTTGAAAGTCTCGCCCTGGAAAGGCGTGATACAATTTGGAAAACGCGGGAAGTTGAACCCGAGATACATTGGTCCATTTAAGATACTGGAAAGGATTGGTCCAGTAGCTTACAAGCTTGAACTACCATCAGAACTTAGCAACGTACATAACACGTTTCATGTCTTAAACCTCAAGAAATGCCTTTCAGATGAGTCATCCGTTATACCATTAGAAGAGATTCAGCTAGATGACAAGCTTAACTTTGTGGAGGAACCAGTTGAAATCATGGACCGAGAGGTCAAACAGTTGAAGCAGAGTCGAATTCCGATCGTTAAGGTTCGCTGGAATTCTCGAAGAGGACCCGAGTTTACTTGGGAACGAGAAGATCAAATGCAACGCAAGTATCCACACCTTTTCACCAAACCTATTACCGAGACAAACACTAGCTGAATTCAGGGACTGAATTCCTTTTTGGGTGGGCGACTGTCACAACTCACCATTTCAGGTCATTTCCCAAACCTCGACATTTTACTATTCATAAATCACTATTCATCAAAACAATATTCATCGTTTTACTATTCATTATTTTCGAGGTCAATTTGATATTCTGAGAAACATTTGAGAATTTTACTATTCACTAAACACTATTCATTGCCGGAAAAGTTTTTCACTATTCACTTGCATTACTCATTTCATCGTAAATTTAGTTTACGGGTATTCAAATTCGCGTAACCGGATTGGTTTAGGTGCGAATTCATTTCATTAGTGCTAAGGACACTGCATACGGACTAGAGATAGTCTGCATATCATCATAACAACATTTTCATGTTATACCACTCTTAGGATTTTCAAATTTATATATTTGATACATTTAACGTTTTCCTTATAAGTATTTATAAATAAACGTTAACACCCGGTTTATAAACACGACGAATATATCTAAATATTCCCACAATGGTCCCGACATATTTTTATATCCATTTTATCATCATAAAAGTTATAATATTCATTTACCCAGTATTTGGAAATTTATTTTATTTATAACGTAAGTTTATAAATATTACGACGGTTTTCGTGAAAACTAAACAATAATCACCCGATCACTCAGTACTTGTACCCAACATATTTTTATCATTCTTATGACTTTATTTTGTCCCGGTTAACTTTGTTAACATTTATTTCTATCAAACCCGGTACCCGATTTTAACTAATAACACATATCAACACATATCCTACACTAATTTCCTAATTAAATCAAAACTACCCCAACCCCCCCCCCCCTCATCCACCAAAAGCCGGCCCCTAAAGTCCTCACAAGGCCAAATTCTTACATTTTCTTAACCCTTGGCATTTTTGTGCAAATATTATACATTATACTTATGATACTTATTTACAAAAACCTCCTAAACATAAATATACATAATCTTTAGAATCAAAAAGCTCATCTCCATCCTTTCCATCATCAAAACCCCTGACCAAAACAATAACCCAAGATCAAGTGATCATTTTCCAAAAGTTAAAGCATAGAAGTTGTTCATTTTGTCATCTTAATCAAGAATCCTACAACAAAAACACAAGTAACACAGGGTTTCTCACCATCTAATCACCTATTATTTCAAAGTGAGTTATCAAATTTATTTTCATGTTTTCATCTAATTAACACTTGTATCTTATGGTTTTCATGCTTAATTTCATGCACAAGCTAGCTATACCACTTTATTTTTGTAGACTTTTTGAACATACAAACCCTAGAATTTGTTTTAGGTACTCCCTTGTTAAATTAACTTGTTTAGTGATCATTAGGAACCCATGGCACCCTAAGAAGGTGTATGGTAGGATCAGTATAGCTTTGTGGAGTTTGCAAGAGTTTTGGTTGAGGTTGAAACTAGTTTTGAACATGAAAAATGGGTTTGTAACAAGTATATAAACATTCTGTCCCATTTTGGTAAATCCAGGAAAATCAGTAAACATAAAGGAAACTTTGGCAAAATTTTTAGAAAATACTTTCAAAAACGAATCCGTAGGCGAAAGAACGGATTAAAAAGAGTTTATAACGAAGAAGTTATGATTTTTGCATGTTTATTGACGAAAAGTATTTTTCTGAAAATTACATGGTGTTGGACGTTTTTCGTCGGACAAAAAGAGGCTTTAGACGTAACACGGAGGAACCAAGCTTTCCAAAATATATTACTACATACTAAGACGTAACCGTGGATATAAAGAACAAGTAAAACGGACTTATAACGACAAAGATATTAACGTTTCAATATCGGCAAAATTAATATTATTTTGACAGCTTTTAGAAATAATAACGCTAAAACTACGTAGTAACTCTAGATTGCTAGAAATAATACCAAGTACACAAATTCATAACTAACGAAGTATTAGTGATTACAAGTATATTTTTATCACTACAAGGCGTTATTTCAAGGATTTCAACCCGAGAATTTCAACACTAACATTAATACATACGATATATATATATGTATATATATTTCAACTAGTTTTATTTTTCTAATAGCAATATTTTCCTAAGTCTTGGAAAATGTATATTTTTGTTAACAACAAGTATTTTCTAAAGAGTAGAGTGGTATAGGAACATGTGCATGGACATTCATAACATCATTTGGTGATCTAAATTAGATCGTTCATCATTCATATTAGGTTGAGGCAGCTAACCGTTCATTGTTGTTCATTTCACATCATCACAGTATCATCAGTTAAGGTGAGTTTTCATAGCCCCGTATACATTTTATGATTGTTTTCAAATCCCACGGGGGAGAATACATTGCACCATTTTAGTACGAGCCCAAGTATCAAAACCTATGTACATTGCTTAAGTAGCTTGTCTGCCATGTGATAAGTCCCCTAGTATCATCATGAACCGTTAATTTGCCTTTTAAGCGAGAGTGAGTGGATAGATCTATTGAGGGTGACGCCTCCATCCGTGGTAGTATTTACCAACAGTAAGCGGATGCATTTCATGTCTGTTACATTTGAGTGTTTTGGCAGAACATTCAGGAGAGGCATAATTTCATCAGTCTAGCTTCGGTGTCATGAGCTTAAGGTCTATTGTACTATTTTATGTGACTTTTGTCATGCACTTATACTTGTGGTGGCCGTACAACATTACATTTCATAAACCTATGATTATTCACCAACTTTATGTTGACCGTTTTCGCAATGTATTTTCAGGTAACTAAGGCATTATCATATTACATGCATGGAGTCACATTAGGGTGTGCCAGGGATGATGCATTACATTTTGGATTTTTCATGCACTTGTGTAAATTATCGTTTGACATTTCCTAAACTTGTTTTCTGTAAACGTTTCAACCTTTGGGACCTATGTTTTGTAACACTGGATGTTTTTAAATAAATCAAATGATGTATTTTCCAAACGACACTTTAGGTCGTTCAATATATCCTTGTTATGGTGCTATGATAGTTACACCCCCAGGCATTCCATTCTGCTGCACGTCAGGTAAATTGGGGGTGTGACAGTCAGTTGATGCACAGGGCAATGGTTTGCCCTGCAGCTGTGTTCCAGGGGTGTTTAAGTCCATAAAATAAAATCACAAAAATGTAAAAACTATGAAAAACTCAAGTTCTACTGATATATATTACACCCAACAAATTTCAAGTCCTAACTCACTACACAAAATTCAAGAAAAATCCCACAACTTTTGGAAAAACTGAGATATGCAACTTTTGACTTTTTAGTGAACCTTGAATCTTTGACTTATGTGAACTTTGATCTAGGTTTACTGATTGATTATGTTGTTATACACCACAATGAAACTAAATCAAGCTATAATGAGCACTTTCACAAAGATTTTAGAGGTTATGGGTCTTAAAACACTTACACAGTTAACTGTGTGGAAAGATTTGATTGTTCTTGACTTTTTTACTTAACACTAACTGATTGTATGCTTTCAACTATCAAATGAGACCTAAAGTGTGATGTCTAAACCATTTTTAACCTATGAAACTCACAATTACACAGC
The DNA here is from genome assembly GCA_030686995.1 of Artemisia argyi. Classification (NCBI taxonomy): domain Eukaryota; kingdom Viridiplantae; phylum Streptophyta; class Magnoliopsida; order Asterales; family Asteraceae; genus Artemisia; species Artemisia argyi. The sequence continues at coordinate 122,531,581 of CM060703.1, forward strand.
CAAGCATGCAAATCCAAACACCCCTAATTGCAACTGATGCAATGGTTTTTCAAAGCAATTCAAGGTTTTAGACCACAAACTTGGTTCCAGAAGTTGACTTAGGCTAAATTAAGCTGAATCAAACACTTGTTTACTGGTTTTAACAACAAACACCCAAGATTTGTAACAATTCGCAATTTCAGGTTAACTTTTATTCCTGAAAATTTTACTATTCACTTTTACTATTCACTTTTACTATTCACTTTTTACTATTCACTTTTACTATTCATATCCAAAATTTTTATTTCATATTCTCGTAAGTTAAACTATTTTAATGATAATCCGAGAATTTCACGCTCGTCGGATCATTTCTGCAAAAATCACAAAGCCGTGTCCGAGATTTACTTTTAGGTTTAAACGTCATTCTAGCATCCCGATATGTCCATAAAACATTATAAATAATAGAAATATGATTTTCTCTCATTTTAGGACAATTCCAAAACTTTTGGAATTTTACGTTTTCTAGTTCAGCGTTTTACGCGAATTGCGCGTTTTAGACCCGTGTTTCCAGTTTTTAGCAGGGTTTTAGCACCTGATAGAACCTACCACTCATTTTATATTTTATTATGGAGTATATTGATAAGTTCTAGCATATTTATAAGTTTCATATTTTTAGGATACCCGGTTTTACGTTTCGTGGCCTAAAAACTTACGGTTAGCAATTTACGGAGTCAAAACTAGCTACATACTTAGGATATTATCATCCAGAGACCATGACTACTAATCTAGTCACCCTTATCCTCTTCAAACCGCCATTTAGGGGGGAGGATTCACACTTGTGGCTCATTCTTGGCCCTTGATTCACTAGATCATTACACATGTATTACTTTGGCACCAAGTTAACCTTGGTCACCAAGTTTATGTAGTTTCCTAGCCACCTTCCTAACCTCCTCATTCTTAGTATAAATACAAGCTCATTTGCTTCCTTTCTCATCAAATAAAAACGCCACAACACAATCCCTAACTCCATGATCCTTTGATCTTCAAACTACAAGTTACCCTACAAAGTTCAAGGTCTTAGTATTCTCTACCTAGTTCTTAAGTTTGTTTGGTGATTCCATGGTTGAATTAGGAGCTACACAAGGTTACTAGGGCTGAAGTTAAATGGTTTTCACAAGGGTTAGATCAAGGCTAGCAAGGGTTACAAGAGTTATGGTGAAGGGTTTACAAGCTTAGGTTTAGTGTCCTAGTTCTATACTTGACTTCCTTTCTTTAGAAAGCCAAAAGTTGTAAGCAAACCCTTATACACTTTCTTGCTCAATATCATTTCATGCTTATTATGTTTCTTTCATGCTATATATGGTCTTTGTATTGTGTTCATGATGTTTAAAAATGGATAAAACAAGTATTGGTATACATATGTTAACTTATGACAAGTAAACAAGCAAACTAGTGATTTTTATGGAAAACCACGACCACAATAGTATAACTATGATACTTGACACTTACTTACTGTTATAAAGGACTTCAAAAGGAAAACATAGCAATTTGATGTAACAATTCGCAATTTCAGGTTAACTTTTATTCCCGAAAATTTCACTATTCACTTTTTACTATTCACTTTTACTATTCACTTTTTACTATTCACTTTTCACTATTCATCTCAGAAATTTTTATTTCATATTCTCGTAAGTTAAACTATTTTAACGATAATCCGAGAGTTTGATGCTCGTCGGATCATTTCTACAAAAATCACAAAGCCGTGTCCGAGATTTACTTTTAGGTTTAAATTTCCTTCCAGCATCCCGATATATCCATAAAACATTATAAACAATAGAAATATGATTTTCTATCATTTTATGACAATTCCAAAAGTTTTGGAATTTTACATTTTTCAGTTCAGCGTTTTACGCGAATTACGCGTTTTAGACCCGTGTTTCCAGTTTTTAGCAGGGTTTTGGCACCCGATAGATCCTACCACTCATTTTATATTTTATTATGGACTATATTGACATGTTTAACAATACTTTCAAGTTTCATATTTTTACGATACCCGGTTTTACGTTTTAAGGCTTAATCATTTACGGTTAGCATTTTACGGAGTCAAAATGCACAAACTAAGCAAGATAGCACCAAGACTCATCATCTAGTCATCTTATCCTTATGGAACCGCCAATGTGGGGGTGGAGTCACCATGGGTGGCTAAATCTTGACCCTTGATCTTTAGGATGGTTACAAGTGTCTAAATTAACCATGGTTACATTCTAACCCAATATATAGTTAACTATTTTTCTCATCCTATAAATAGCCAACTAATAACACATATAAAACTTGCACCACACCTTCTTATAACCTCTATGTCCTAAAACCTAAGGCACTTTTCTTATATTTTGTAAGAAAGTTAACTAGTTTTTGAAAGAAAACTAGTGTTTGATCTTCAATCTTGGAAATTTTCTAAGAAAAGTTGTTATAACTTTAAAGTCTCCAAAAAGACGTCGTTATAATCTTCAAATAGCTTTGGACCTCAAGAAGGCGTCGTTATAATCTTCAAATAACCTCGGTTTATCATAGGTTGCAAAGGAGGAAAGCTTGTTCAAACAAAGTCCTAGTTCTTGTCCTAGTTTCCCTTTTTCATTAAGGCCAAAAGTTGTAAGCAAACCCTAACACATTTTCTTGCTTAATTATCATTTACATGCTCTTTGTGTTCCTTTCATGCTATATATGTTCTTGTTATTGTGTTCATGATGTTTAAAAATGGATAACACAAGTATTGGTATACATATGTTAACTTATGACAAGTAAACAAGCAAACTAGTGATTTTTATGGAGAACCACGACCAAAATAGTATAACTTTGATATTTGACACTTACTTAATGTTAAAGAGGACTTAACAAGGAAAACATAGCAATTTGAATCACCCAAAACGAGTACCCGAGTCAAAAGTTATGGCCATAAGAAGTTAGCGAAACCAAAACGGCAAAACTGCCTAAATAGCATTCTGATCAAATTTAGCTTTTTAAAGTCACCCTTCTGTTCCGATTCATCAAAAAGTTAAAACACGAAAGTTGTCCGGAACGACGTTTTCGTTCAGGAACAAAGAAGCTCAAGCCCTGAAAATGCTTTCCGAGTGATAAATTTCTTCAAAATCTTAAACAGCCCATTTTAGACCAAAGTCACTATACTATAGTTATCATTTACTAAGACCAAGAGGTCTAATGACCTAAAGCCAAGACCACAACCATGGCTAAAGCCAAGGTTGAGTCTCAAGACCATGGAAAAATGACCAAGGTCATGGCGAAGCCATGACTAAATGACCATATAAGCTTACTTAGGCGTAAACATGAAACAAGGAATTAGGCGATAACTTGAACAAACAAGTTGGATCTACTTCACTTCAAAAGGAACCATGAGATATTACAAAGAGAAAATGGTCATATAAGACTTATGAAACTACCCCTAATAACAATCTTCATGTACTAATAAACTTTCCTAAGTTTATTCAAATATTGGACATATAACTTTTCGGATCAAAACTTATACATTTGTTATCAAATACTACAATAGTAGGGAGCCTCATGTGAGGAGTTCATTAAGTAAGCCGTCGAGATGAGTTGTGGATTTACGAGTTAAAGTGTCCTGGCTCCTCGAACGTTTACTCTATGACTTCTGAATTATGTCGGCCCGAACGGTAGTAAGAGATATACAACCTATACATGTTCCATAAACCATTTATATTCAAAGACTTACACTATATACTAAGTACTACATCATGAACATTATGCAAGACATATATAGGCAATTCTTCGTATTCTTAGACGTTACTCCAAACCTAAGTCGCAACGTTCTATTATAGGCTGCTCTTAGAGACTTTCACGATTCGACTACCACTTTGATTTCACATCACTTAAGCTTAAGGTGAGTCATAGCCCCAACTCTTTTCATACTTGTCGTAACTCTTTGGGGGAGACACATGCTCAACTACTTGTTTACTTGTACAAATACTCAAAACGTCTATACTTGACTGTGTTATACTTGATTGCTTACATACATGACTGCGTTATACTTAATTGCGTTATTCTATTTATTGACTAGTAGTTGTCTTTGGGAATTGACTCCCAGTTGTCTTTGGGAAGTGGCTCCCAGTTGTCTTTGGGAATTGACTCCCAGTTGTCTTTGATACATCCTAACATTTGCGAATGTTGGATACATCATAAAAGTGAGGTCTTCGGAGATGAAGTAGAGACTCACTTCTAATTGCTTAAATTGTCTTGATGAACTTATACATGTCTTATTCATACTATATATGTTAGCAGTGGGTTGTGAACACACAGGTTGCAAGTCTCTTATGGCGGGAATTGCAACTGAGTGGATTCACGATGCCTTTGCTGTGCGAACATTCTCTTAAGGCTTTACAATTATTTTAAGACAAACTCTATGAACTCACCAACCATTGTGTTGACACTTTAGCATGTTTGTCTCAGGTCTGTAAGATGATAAGCTGTTGCATGAAGCATAGAGTCGCTTGGCATGTTTTGAAGACTTATGCTTTTATCTTTACCATTCGATATGTCTTAAAACTCTTATGTATTGTATTATGGAACTCAAGTTTGTATCTCGGAATTTATTAATCGAATGGTAACTTTTCAAAACGTCTCATTTAGAGTTCGTTTTCTATACCTTGTTCTTTGTATTATGAAGTAGCACCCCTATGACACAGTCTTCCGCTGCGGTATTTTGGGGGTGTTACAGATTGTTATCAGAGCCTTGGTTATAGAGAACTAGGTTGCATTTAGTGCCTAGACTATAACTGATATGAACATTAAGACTCTTCTCTTTATTTTGCCTTACACACACTTCATGTGCATATGCTTATTGCTAATTGTTTGTTTAGGAGAAACCCCAGACATTAGTCAAGTCATCAAAAATTTAGAGCTAAGTAATAATTATTTATTTAACTTAATCTTGTGACAGTTCTTGTTTGATAAGACATAAGATTAAGTTAAATAAAGGTTATTAGTTTCCTGTAGAGATTTGATGATTTGCCTTATACTTACTTTATATGATTCTAATACCTAGAAGTGGTTCATATGTCCTAGTACGACACTCAAACCTTTCTACAAGCGCGACTAGTCCATTTCGTCATATCACCTTCTCTAGATACCCAGACTATGTTACCCCTTTCACAACTTAAGAGCAGATGATAGAAAGTCTACCCAATTATGTAGTACCAATTGTTGAGTTATGTGTGCCCGGTAAATATGTATACGTGTGAAAGGAAGCAATTATAATTATGGTGGCCAACATAATTATAAATGCGTCACGACTCACGTAGACATATGTGACCATGCTTACATTAATCGACGATTGACTCAAAATTGACAAGATTTAAGACTAAGTAGTCCAGGAATATCACCTCATATCTGACATCGACAAAATATCCCTCCTTGTAGATATCATGGCACCAAAGAGAGTAACTCGTAGCACTAGCCGAGGTGGAGCAACACCAAGAGGTGGAAGAACTGGTGGTCGTGGAGGTAGAGGAGCTGCTCACGACACTAGTAACCCTAGTAATGATAGTGGAAGAACTGGTGGACGTGGAGGTAGAGGAGATGCTCACGACACTAGTAACCCTAGTAACGCTGGTGGAAATCCAGATGTCTCCACCATTATCGCCCAACAACTACAAAACCTACTTCCCACTATAGTCACACAAGTTGGCAATCACATGAACAATTCGGGAAACCACGGAAGCATAAATGACGCTACAAATAATGGAGGAAGGAATGATAACAACAACAACAACAACAACAACAACAACAACAACAACAACAACAACAACAACAACAACAACCATAGGACTGGATGTACGTATAAGGAATTTACGTCATGCAAACCAATTGAGTTTAATGGCAAAGGAGGTGCATTGGCATATAGTCGATGGGTCGAGAAGATGGAGTCAGTGATTGACATCAGTAACTGTGCAATCCACCAGAGAGTGAAATATTCTGCATGCTTACTATCAGAAAAGGCATTGACATGGTGGAACATGCAGATTCAAGCAAGGACTATAGAAGCAGCTGTAGGCATGACATGGGACGACTTTAAAGGACTACTGAAGGAAGAATATTGCCCGGTTAATGAAATGCAAAAACTAGAAGACGAGTTTTGGCATCACTCTATGGTAGGGGCTGGTCATGCAACCTACACAGATCGGTTTCATGAACTAGCTAAACTAGTTCCTCATCTGGTTACCCCTGAATCCAAGAGGATTGAGAGGTACATCTATGGCCTTGTTCCCGAGATTCGTGGGATGGTGAAAACAACCGAACCTCCCACAATTCATAGTGCAATACTAAGAGCAGGGACCCTAACAGATGAGATGGTTAGGAATGGAACTTTGAAGACTAGTGATAAAAGAAAGGGAGCAGGTGAATCGAGCGAGCAAAAGGGTACAATGGTTGATAATAAGAGAGCAAGAGGATTTGCAGCAACAGTTTATGATCAGAAAAAGTATGAGGGTCCACATCCTAAGTGTACTAAATGCACTTATCATCATCAAAGGTCTGAACCATGCCCTGTGTGTTATAATTGCAAGAAGTCTGGCCACTTTGCAAGTCAGTGTAAATCAATTACAAGGCAGGCGAATGCGGACAATATAGGAAACAACCAAAAGACATGCCATGAGTGCAACAGCCCAAACCACTTCCGAAATACTTGTCCTAAGTTGAATAGGGCACAGGGACAAGTACTGGATAACCCGACTCTAGCAGTAATGCTTGAAGCAAATAACCCAAAGCGTGAATACAATGTTAGTCCACCTCGGGGTCGAGCATACTATTTGGGTGCTAAGGAAGCCCGCAATGCGTAACGGGTACGTACTTTATCCTACCATATTATTCTATCCTAGTTCAAAAACTTAGCTTTATTATGCCGCTATTAAGATAAGAGACCTAGACACACTAAACTTCGGGACGAAGTTTCCTGAAGGGGTAGAGACTGTAACAATTCGCAATTTCAGGTTAACTTTTATTCCCGAAAATTTCACTATTCACTTTTTACTATTCACTTTTTACTATTCACTTTTCACTATTCATCTCAGAAATTTTTATTTCATATTCTCGTAAGTTAAACTATTTTAACGATAATCCGAGAGTTTGACGCTCGTCGGATCATTTCTGCAAAAATCACAAAGCCGTGTCCGAGATTTACTTTTAGGTTTAAATGTCCTTCCAGCATCCCGATATATCCATAAAACATTATAAACAATAGAAATATGATTTTCTATCATTTTATGACAATTCCAAAAGTTTTGGAATTTTACGTTTTTCAGTTCAGCGTTTTACGCGAATTACGCGTTTTAGACCCGTGTTTCCAGTTTTTAGCAGGGTTTTGGCACCCGATAGATCCTACCACTCATTTTATATTTTATTATGGACTATATTGACATGTTTAACAATACTTTCAAGTTTCATATTTTTACGATACCCGGTTTTACGTTTTAAGGCTTAATCATTTACGGTTAGCATTTTACGGAGTCAAAATGCACAAACTAAGCAAGATAGCACCAAGACTCATCATCTAGTCATCTTATCCTTATGGAACCGCCAATGTGGGGGTGGAGTCACCATGGGTGGCTAAATCTTGACCCTTGATCTTTAGGATGGTTACAAGTGTCTAAATTAACCATGGTTACATTCTAACCCAATATATAGTTAACTATTTTTCTCATCCTATAAATAGCCAACTAATAACACATATAAAACTTGCACCACACCTTCTTATAACCTCTAAGTCCTAAAACCTAAGGCACTTTTCTTATATTTTGTAAGAAAGTTAACTAGTTTTTGAAAGAAAACTAGTGTTTGATCTTCAATCTTGGAAATTTTCTAAGAAAAGTTGTTATAACTTTAAAGTCTCCAAAAAGACGTCGTTATAATCTTCAAATAGCTTTGGACCTCAAGAAGGCGTCGTTATAATCTTCAAATAACCTCGGTTTATCATAGGTTGCAAAGGAGGAAAGCTTGTTCAAACAAAGTCCTAGTTCTTGTCCTAGTTTCCCTTTTTCATTAAGGCCAAAAGTTGTAAGCAAACCCTAACACATTTTCTTGCTTAATTATCATTTACATGCTCTTTGTGTTCCTTTCATGCTATATATGTTCTTGTTATTGTGTTCATGATGTTTAAAAATGGATAACACAAGTATTGGTATACATATGTTAACTTATGACAAGTAAACAAGCAAACTAGTGATTTTTATGGAGAACCACGACCAAAATAGTATAACTTTGATATTTGACACTTACTTAATGTTAAATAGGACTTAACAAGGAAAACATAGCAATTTGAATCACCCAAAACGAGTACCCGAGTCAAAAGTTATGGCCATAAGAAGTTAGCGAAACCAAAACGGCAAAACTGCCTAAATAGCATTCTGATCAAATTTAGCTTTTTAAAGTCACCCTTCTGTTCCGATTCATCAAAAAGTTAAAACACGAAAGTTGTCCGGAACGACGTTTTCGTTCAGGAACAAAGAAGCTCAAGCCCTAAAAATGCTTTCCGAGTGATAAATTTCTTCAAAATCTTAAACAGCCCATTTTAGACCAAAGTCACTATATTATAGTTATCATTTACTAAGACCAAGAGGTCTAATGACCTAAAGCCAAGACCACAACCATGGCTAAAGCCAAGGTTGAGTCTCAAGACCATGGAAAAATGACCAAGGTCACGGCGAAGCCATGACTAAATGACCATATAAGCTTACTTAGGCGTAAACATGAAACAAGGAATTAGGCGATAACTTGAACAAACAAGTTGGATCTACTTCACTTCAAAAGGAACCATGAGATATTACAAAGAGAAAATGGTCATATAAGACTTATGAAACTACCCCTAATAACAATCTTCATGTACTAATAAACTTTCCTAAGTTTATTCAAATATTGGACATATAACTTTTCGGATCAAAACTTATACATTTGTTATCAAATACTACAATAGTAGGGAGCCTCATGTGAGGAGTTCATTAAGTAAGCCGTCGAGATGAGTTGTGGATTTACGAGTTAAAGTGTCCTGGCTCCTCGAACGTTTACTCTATGACTTCTGAATTATGTCGGCCCGAACGGTAGTAAGAGATATACAACCTATACATGTTCCATAAACCATTTATATTCAAAGACTTACACTATATACTAAGTACTACATCATGAACATTATGCAAGACATATATAGGCAATTCTTCGTATTCTTAGACGTTACTCCAAACCTAAGTCGCAACGTTCTATTATAGGCTGCTCTTAGAGACTTTCACGATTCGACTACCACTTTGATTTCACATCACTTAAGCTTAAGGTGAGTCATAGCCCCTACTCTTTTCATACTTGTCGTAACTCTTTGGGGGAGACACATGCTCAACTACTTGTTTACTTGTACAAATACTCAAAACGTCTATACTTGACTGTGTTATACTTGATTGCTTACATACATGACTGCGTTATACTTAATTGCGTTATTCTATTTATTGACTAGTAGTTGTCTTTGGGAATTGACTCCCAGTTGTCTTTGGGAAGTGGCTCCTAGTTGTCTTTGGGAATTGACTCCCAGTTGTCTTTGATACATCCTAACATTTGCGAATGTTGGATACATCATAAAAGTGAGGTCTTCGGAGATGAAGTAGAGACTCACTTCTAATTGCTTAAATTGTCTTGATGAACTTATACATGTCTTATTCATACTATATATGTTAGCAGTGGGTTGTGAACACACAGGTTGCAAGTCTCTTATGGCGGGAATTGCAACTGAGTGGATTCACGATGCCTTTGCTGTGCGAACATTCTCTTAAGGCTTTACAATTATTTTAAGACAAACTCTATGAACTCACCAACCATTGTGTTGACACTTTAGCATGTTTGTCTCAGGTCTGTAAGATGATAAGCTGTTGCATGAAGCATAGAGTCGCTTGGCATGTTTTGAAGACTTATGCTTTTATCTTTACCATTCGATATGTCTTAAAACTCTTATGTATTGTATTATGGAACTCAAGTTTGTATCTCGGAATTTATTAATCGAATGGTAACTTTTCAAAACGTCTCATTTAGAGTTCGTTTTCTATACCTTGTTCTTTGTATTATGAAGTAGCACCCCTATGACACAGTCTTCCGCTGCGGTATTTTGGGGGTGTTACATTTGAATCACCCAAAACGAGTACACGAGTCAAAAGTTATGACCATTTGAAGTTAGCGAAACCAAAACGGCAAAACTGCCTAAATAGCATTCTGATCAAATTTTGAATTTGAAAGTCCCACTTCTGGTCCGATTCATCAAAAAGTTAAAACACGAAAGTTGTCCGGAACGACGTTTTCGTTCAGGTACAAAGAAGCTCGAGCCCTGAAAACGCTTTCCGAGTGATAATTTCTTCAAATTCTTAACAGCCCATTTTTAGACCAAAGTCACTATATAATAGTTATGTTTTACTAAGACCAAGAGGTCTAATGACCTAAAGCCAAGACCACAACCATGGCTAAAGCCAAGGTTAAGTCTCAAGACCATGGTAACATGACCAAAGTCACGGCAAAGCCACGGCTAAAGACCATATAACTTTTAAAGATCAAAACTTATATATATGTTATCAAATACTACAATAGTTGGGAGCCTCATGTGAGGAGTTCATTGAGTAAGCCGTCGAGACGAGTTGTGGATTTACGAGTTAAAGTGTCCTGGCTCCTCGAACGTTTACTCCATGACTTCTGAATTATGTCGGCCCGAACGGTAGTAAGAGATATACAACCTATACATGTTTCATAAACCATTTATATTTAAAGACTTACACTATATACTAAGTACTACATCATGAACATTATGCAAGACATATATAGGCAATTCTTCGTATTCTTAGACGTTACTCCAAACCTAAGTCGCAACGTTCTATTATAGGCTGCTCTTAGAGACTTTCGCGATTCGACTACCATTTTCATTACTCACTACATAGACTTAAGGTGAGTCATAGCCCCTACTCTTTTCATACTTGTTTTAACTCTTGGGGGGGATACATGCTCAACTACTTGCTTACTTGTACAAATACTCTTAAACATTTATACTTGATTGTGTTATACTTGATTGGCATTATACTTGATTGCGTTATACATACTTGTTACACTATACTTGCTTAATTTAAATACAAGATTCGTATTTACGTACATACATAATACTCTATTCTGTCGGAGAGGTATTGGTAGTACTCATGGGAAGATGCCCCCTACCCTTGTGTCTATACTTGACCTTGGATGTCGTAGTACTATTTGGGGAGAGGCCCCCGCCCTTGTGTCTATTCTTGACCTTGGGTGAATATAATCCGGTGCATTGTATAAACTAACTTTTAGCAGTGGGTTGTGGACACACAGGTTACAAGTCTCTTATGGCGGGACTTGCAACTGAGTGGATTCTCAATGCCTTTGCTGTGTGAACATTCTTTAAGACTTTTTGACTGTTTTAAGGCAAAGTCTATGAACTCACCAACCATTGTGTTGACACTTTAGCATGTTTATCTCAGGTTAGTAAGGCGATAGCTAGTGCGTGGAACTTAGAGTCAAGCTGCATATTCTGAAGACTTACGCTTTTATCATTTACCATTCAAAACATTTTGTATACATTTATGTATCATACTTTGGAATCTCATGTTTGTAACTTTGAATTCATTAATCGAATGGTAACTTTTCAAAACGTCTCATTTAGAGTTCGTTTTCTATAACTTGTACTTTGTATTATGAAGTAGCACCCCTGTGACACAGTCTTCCGCTGCAGTATT